>OY728122.1:1159719871-1160969871 GCA_963277665.1 Viscum album | reverse complement strand
GATATCATTTGGTGATGATCCAAATTGACCACTTACCTAATTGTTAATTACCTCAGAATCCAAAGACATTAAAATAATCATAATACTATACTTTATTGAATTCCAATAATATCAATATATGTTTTTATGTTTCACTTATTATGAAAATTTCAATCCCACAGATTGAAACATAAATGATTACTTCATATGAAAACTATGTGTATATCATGTGTATCTACTTTCATTGTTATATTTTGGTCCATATAATTATTCATAACTCCATGATAAATGGAAATTAAATCTCTTATATGTTGGTGATTATTAATCATCATAAAACATTCAATGATTAATTTTAGGGCAGAATTTATTGATAATAAATGATTTTTTTTATACATAAGAGACTTCATTAGTTTTTTTCAACCTTTACAAGTACATAATATCTATCTCCAATATAGCAGAAAATTTTTTCATATAATTTGTGGGTAGTGACAATCTAATAAAATTACATGTATTTGATGAGAAATTAATGTTATGATAATGGGATATATAATATTTATTTTAGTTATATATTACCGATGATATGATCTAACATTTCATTGAGGATGACTTGGTTAATGAACATTATTTCATACATAGTATATTCAAAACACCTTTCAATGGAATGTATTTAAATAAAAAACTCATGAAAATATAAGGATTTAAATTCACACTAATAGAACAATGTCTCAATCAATAACTAAATCTTTGGTTCATTAAGAATATAAAAATTAAATTTTTGTTTAATAATATATATTAACACATGGTGATAAATTCTTAAAATTAACGAATCTCAACTAGTTAATTTTTTTAGACATTCAAACAACATTATTATCATATAAATATGTTTCTTAAATTCTTAAAGAGTTACCATAAAACCATTATTACACCCATTATATATATTTATAATTCGCTAAACCTGTGATTGAGGTTATCCCATATATTTATCCAATTAGAAAGGAAATTAATGGAAATAAAGTATTTTAAATGCATCAAGAGGAATTAATGGGTCATGAAAAAGATTATATTTTTCTCATATTTTATTGGTTTATAAAAAAGATGGTTCCTAGTGATTTCATGCTATCAATCAATGTTTTAATAATAGCACTATTTGAGAATAATTTTCCATGCCAATAATTACATTAAAATATAAGATAGGTGGATTAATATGTTATAAAATATAAATTATCCATTTAAATTATGATATGATTATTTTTTACACATGTTTGGGGTCTTATGAATGGATTATAATTCCATTTTTTTTGTGAAATGATAATTAAATAAAATTTTTTACCCCCTATGAATTTTTTCTTATAATTTTTGTAATATATCGATTAATATAATAAATTGAAATAAAAATAATCAAAACATTTGATGGTGTTAAATATATTTTCCCAAAACCAATTATATCCCTAATTAAGAAAATTTTATTCATTGAAAAAACTATTGATTATGTGTGATAGATAATATATATTAATAGCGTGGAAACAAATTATTCAAATCTTTTAATAATGATTAGTTGTTAAGTTTCTATCAATATGACTCAAATTATTTTACTATTGGGTTTAACAATATATTCAAGAGATTTTTATTTAATTGTTTATACACATTTTAAGACCCTAGAAAAAAGATTTTTTTTATTTCAATGGAATAACTAAATATCACATGCTTCTTTATATCTAAAAAATTCAATCACTAACGTTCCTGTGTCATTTCTCCATATTCCTCAATTCATTTTATTTTAGATGTCAGTGCCTCTGTACATTATATGGGATATTATTATTGAAAATATATACTCTCAAATCCCTTTTAAGAGAAATATTACTAAAATATTCGGATGGTTCAATTTATGATCTAGGATTATATATTTTAATAGCAATGATACCAAAATTCTAGAATAAACCATATGAGAATTTTTAACATATTCATAGATAACAAGAGTCCACTATTTGGGTGACCAAGTTATACAAAAACCAAAATAAGATGTATTAATACAAAATTTTTTAAGGCATAATTTTCGTATTAAATATAAATTTTGGAATACTAATTTTGTAGTTTATATATTTTCCTATGTTCTTTTATAAGATATTGAATTTATTGACGAAATACATTCTTATAAAAAATTAAATATCATATTCAAAAGGAACCAAGTAAAATAAAGTTACTACATTATTTCAATTTATCACATTTTCATACAACTTCTATTAAAAATTAAATGAATACCTTAATTTTGATTTCATTTCAAAGTATAAAAATTATACTCAACTCTAACCATAAACACTAAAATGTAGTAAACTCTAATATAAAAGGAAATTTATAAAATAAAATGATTGAAAATCATTACCTCTATTTTTATCACTATCCCCATTTTCTGATATATCATTATAAATAAATGTATTGAATAAAACAATTAAGTTGTATAACATAAGAATATCAAGTCACTATAATAACACACCATTATTATTTCACCATCTTACCCCCTAAAAAAGTTGAAATATATTTTCATTAGTTTGATAGAACAATCTACTAGAATATATATTTTTAATCCATGTTATAATGGGATAAGGATTCTGTATGAAAAAATAATACATAAAATTTAAAAAAAGAATTTTGGTGACAAAATTAAATCAATATGAATATTTTAGTGATTATAATCCTTCTTCAATTAGACCTCAATGTTAAAGGATGCTTAATTTTTTTGTCTAAACATTTTAATGTCTAAAAATATAATGCAATAAAAATATACAATACATTTCCTATCCTAAAAAATGAACGATTAGAAATTTACACGTACTTTATCATCACTCTCAACATAACTTAAAAAAATTATTTTATTATTTTTAAGTCTTGATTGATTATACATGTATGGTTATTTAGGTACATTATAATAATGATCCAACGATATAGATTATTATAGGATTTTAAATTAGTATATAATTATGTTTCATGCTCGTACCATTATTTTCTACCATGATGTAATTTTTTAATGTTCCATTTTAAATAATTTATATAAACAAAAAGGCATATATTTATGTTTCCCTTAATCATACTACCCTTAAAATTATGACTAAATTAATATTAAAGTAAATAATTAATTTTATTTCTCTATAATATTGTAATTTTAAAAAGGACAAACTATCCAAAATATTTTTTGTTTATTGAGTAATGATAATGAATTAGGTGGTACGAGTAATTTGAAATTGGGTTGGTCAAAACTTCTTACTGTTAGAATTTTAATTTAGAGGAGACACAATTATATCCATCTAGGGAGTTCAATATTCTTTGGGAGGTTTAATATATTAGATTAGATTAACTATATCAATAACCATCTTAGTGTGGTTTAATTATAAAGGAAACATGTATCATTATAGGGAATGAATCCTCTACCATTAGAGATGAATGACCCACCACTATAGTTTTAGAAAAATCTTTTTCATAAAGGGAATATGTCATTTAATATCAGAGATCACTTTTATGGGTAACATTAGTTATATTTAATGCCTTTAAAACTATTGGATCTTTCTTATTGGGGATACATTTAGATGGTTTTAATAGAAATTATTCAGGTCAATCAAATAGCGTTTTCTAGATAGAGGTCATCAAAAAGGGTTGATCATACAAAGATCATCAGAAAGAGATCTCTGGATAGATTTTTCCTATTAAATAATTTTTGATCAGTCATACAAGATGGTTTCACTAGAAAAACATCCATGATATGGATTTCATCACATGCAGTCTATTGGATGGAGTTCACACATATGATGTTCATCGAGGGTGGTGAATTAATACATTGGAAATAACAATTGTCACATTTTTTGGTAGTTTAATTGATGGTTTAAATAGTGAATCTGATGTTTCCTAGTCCATTTAGTTGTTGAACATAAATATTTAATGTGGGTAAAACCTTTTCACCAATTTGAGACCCATATATATAGAGATGGTGGCCCAAATATAACGTAATTGACTCCTATTATGAATAATTATGATTTTATGATTTAATATCCTATGAATTTTCAATGTGTAGAGGATATTCATGATTAGTTTTTATTTTTCTTGTATCTCCAATAATGAAAAAGTTTATAGTGTTCTCCTTTTGATGTAGGATGTTTTTCCGAACCATATAAATACTTTTTCCATTTTCTTTTTTCATTACATGAAGTGTGTTTGATAAGTTTTTTTGACCAGGAGAGAGTTCATCCTAGTTCAAGTGAGAATTATTGAGAGGAATAGATTATTGGTTAAACCATTATTTGGATATTTTTAGATATTATCCATTGTTTTGGATGAAGTGATTAGACATACAAAAATCATATGTACATTATGCTGTCCATACCCATCCTATAGAATGTATAGAGTTCTCATGTCATAGGTTCCACCCCAATAAGTGGAATCAAAGGGTTGGTTCAACATTACACATAACATTTTGGTTTCTACTCTCATTATATTAATAGTTGTTTTGATTCAAATTTTATATTAATATTATTAGGGAAAATAAATTTATGGGAAGAGAAAGTTAATATCAATAATTTCAATGGAAAGGAATTTACCTTTTGGAGAAATAAATTGAATTATATTTTGGTATAAAAAGATCTTGATGATACTATGTTCATGGAATTCTGTACGAATATAGTCAAGATGGAATCAAAGTAGTTGGTAAGGATGGTCTTATCATTGATTAGGATGTCACCCTCATGAATGTTTCTTTTAACAATAGAAAGAATAAAACTCATAATTTGTGAATGATTTTGATGAAATATAAAAAAATAACTGTCAACAATATTTTCATTATGTGATGATTTTTTATCATGAGGGTTTTAAATGGATGACATGAAGTTGATCACATGAATGAATTCTATATGATCTTTTGGAAGATTCAATCACTGATGGTAACTTTGACAAATTTTGTTTGTGATTTTATTTTTTTCATTATTTAATCCCATAATTCTAGGATACAATATTGGCACCAATGATAAAATATAGTGGGAAGATAGGTCATGTGTTTGTTGAAATTTAAAAATTTATATCAAATGAGGAGTTTATATATAAGGAAGTAAAAGTTTCTCAATAAAGTTATATCAATATTATAGAATGTGGAAAATCACCTCAACAAAAGAATCATTTGAAGAAAAATCCTTCACTTGATAATTCATAGAGAATAATTATATGAATATAAAATGTTCTAGGTCACACTTTTTGGCATAGTGGAAGTGAAGGACATATCGAGAATGATTGTAGGAATCCAATTAAGTATGCCAATTTATAATAGAAGATCTCAGTAATTATAATAGATGAAAGATCCATTTTGAAATTGTGTGGGACTATAATATATGAATCATGGATTATTGACTTAGGTGTATAATTTCATTAATCTTGGAGCAGGTGTGCATGGTTAATTATATACCAATAATCATGGGTAGAGTACATCACTAGGTGATGAATCTCCCGATATAGTTATGAAAGGTGATGTAAAATTTTTAATGATAAATAGAAGTTCCTTGAGACTAAAATATGTTATCCTTATTCAAGGTATCTAGAATAACCTCATAATAGTGGGACAATATGATGGTTTTGGTTTTAATATGAATTCATAAAAAGGAGTTTGTAAAAACATTATTGGGTTAATAGTGATTTCTCAATGAGTAAACAATGGAACTAGCCAAGCTTCATGAGTTGAAATTACAATTGGAATATCTCAATGATAAATGATTCATATGGACATGTACATTCCCATGTGATTTTTCAGTTCATTTATCTAATAATACTGATGGTAATTTCTATTATGTGTGGATTATCGAAGATTGAACCTGACGATGATCAATATCAGTATCCCCTTCTATGTATCAATGCTGTCTTCAATGAGATAAGAGGTTATATGATATTCTGTAAGATTTAATTGAGATTAGAATACCATTATTTGAGTGTGAGACTATCATAAATTCCATAGACTATTTTTTGAATTAGATATAGTTTGTATGAGTTTGTAGTGATGCTGTTTGGTTGGACTAATGCACTTGAAATTTTCATTTGATTGATAGATCATTAATCCATTTCTAGATAAGTTTTTCAAGGTTTTTGTTGATAAAATATGAGTTTATTTCTAGTCAAAGAATGATCATGACTAACATTTTTAAATCCTCTTGATTACATATAGATAGATTCTAATTTACACCAACCTAACCAAATGTAGTATATGGATTGATACAATTCACTTATTGGGCCATTTAATCTTAGAGGTAGGATTTTTAGTGGAATAATTAAAGGTCAACATCATTGTATCATGGGATAAGAACAAGAATTTATTTTATATTTTGATATTTTTTTGTTTAGGCGGCTATTATCATCATCTTATTTTGGAATTTTCATACATGTATGCAACAATATTATGTAATACCAATAAGAGTATGATGTTTTTTGGGTATGATTATTATGAAAGATATTTTCAGGAGGTGAAAATAAGGCTTACCTTAGTACCTACACTCACATTACATGAGATGGGTAACACTTATAAAATGTATTCTTCCACATTCAGGGTTTGAATCATAGATGTTATGATGTAAGAGGATCGAGAGGTTGGTTATGGATCCAAATAGGATGGAGTGCATTAGAGGAATTATCCTAATCATTATATGGACATAGTTGTGGTGGTACATTCTTTATGATGATGGAGACATTATTATATGAGTGATAGGTTTGTGGTATTCCTAGAAAACAACAACCCCATGTACATATTTTCACATTGGGACCAGAAACATTGGCAAATGAGGTTACACGATTATCTATAGTCTTTTGACATTGATTTTTTGTATATATTTGTAGAGGGAAATACCAGTACTGATGATTTGAGATTGAAGATGCAGATAGAGGTGGTGGATAAATCTTGAGATGAGTTGAATATGATGGAACGCTTTGAAAACATGCATGTAGATGTCCCATATACTCAGGGATGAGTAGCTTTGACATCAATATATTTTATACTTGTTCATTTAAAATAGATCAATTTGGAAACATTATCCAACCTACATGGATTATTTCAAAGAGATAACTTATATGGTGGGGTGGGACTATTAGGATGGTATCATAGTAGTTTCAATTCTCTTCTTTTTTATGGATGTGTGTGGGTTCTTATGGGTTTGTGGGAGGAGTTCATGGCAGGGTTTCATGATTCTATATGGGTCATATATCTTGGTTTGGCAAAGATTTATCGTTATTTTCTTAGATAGTACTGGAAGTCTATAAAGAAGAAGTAGATAGTGTGTTTTTTCACAAGATGTTTCACATGTCAGTCATTGAAAGTCAAAAATTAGAAGAATTAGTGATGTTTAAAACCATTATTATTCATTACTACGCTAATCATGGAATTTTCATTATATTATAATATTTAAGTGTGGGGGTGAATGGATTCATGGTGGATGTGATGTAATGCATTTTATAGAAAACAATTTTGGGGTCCTATTATGAGAAATTAAAGTTGTTGACTCATTAAAGATACTTCATTTTTTCCCCACTATATTTAAAAAAATGGAAAATTAAATGAAGTACCAATAAAATGAGAAAAATGGGTTGTGATTTAGGAAAATCAAAAATCACCACTACTTGACCTATGATTTTTATCATACATTGTTTGGTGGTGGATGTGAGGTTTATTTTAATCAAACCTTTTGAAGGAAAAAAATTACATTTTTATTTTAAAAATAAATTAAATTATAAAAGAAAAAAATATTTGAGCGAGCACACAAGTCATTAATTATGATTTATTTGATCATTACCTTTACATTGAGTTTTTGGGAAGCGGGTGTTACTACATTGAAGGTTTTATTTTCATTACACAATTATCTTTGTTATCATGTATTGTAAATAAGAGATAATCTTCCTCTGTAAGCCTTCAATTTTCAATGTTTAATTCCTACCAACCATAATCCTTAAAGTCATTTTAAATTTTAATTAAAGAGCTCATGATTTATGTGACTTTTGAATTTAAAAAGTGGAGAAATTAGTTCTCTTACAATATTGTTGATAAGGACCATATTCTCATGATAAGAGGATAAATCTACCAGAATTTTATCATGAGAGATGAGAGAAAATATTCCTAATTGTGGAAAATCATGAGGTGTAATATTAAATAATAATAAGTTGAGTATATTGGATGAATTAATGGATAAGTTCCATCATTTTTCAAATGGTAAAAGTAAAATTATTGAATTTATTCATTCACTGAAAATCGAGAAATTAAATTGATATTTTTTATGAAATTTGATAATTTCCTTTGACATTGATCATTGCTTGATTATATTTCATTGAAAATTGATTACTTATAACTTTGATTCCCCCTTTGACTCCTTGTTTATATTTAATTATTGTGGAAAAACATTATTTAAGTGTGGTGATATTTCACATAATAATATTATTTGAAATTTTTATTCCAATTATGATGATTTATTCATGATATTCAATGATAAAACCGAAATATTTTAATCTATTATTAAAATCATGGGTAATTTGAATTATAGAATGAAAATGGGCTAAAATATGAATTTTCCTTAATTCCTGAAATTCAATATAATTTAATAACCATGGTATTTTTATCATAAATTTTAAATTACAATTTAATTGATGTGATTCATTTTTTAGGATTCCTTGGTTTGTGGGAAGGATCCTTCCCTTATGGACCTTGAGTTAATTCAAACATCCAGAGGCTCAAAAAATTAAATCATTTTGGAAAAAATATCAAGAAGACAGAGTGAAACCCCCCATAGAAATGTGACGCCCCGACACTAGAATCCAAAAGATGGTGCCCAAAACATGGTGTGTAAATTGTTATTTATAAAAATATATAGATAAAATTACATATCATATATCATCATAGAGGTTCTTTTATGTCTATGTTTAGGAAAACCAGATACAACTAACACTTTTGTTCAAAACTATACATAATCAACTCTATAGTGCTTCCACCACAAAGAATAAATCAATGTTGACAAATATACAAATCCTATAAAAATATATTAAAAATGTAGGGTGAGAAAAATAATTCCCAATAAGGGGTTTTAAAATAAATATTCAATAAAATCCTTTTTAAAAATCATCCCTTTAAAATAATTATACATACATAAGACATTTTATTAAAAGAAAACAACATTTATTTTAGCACGTCATCTTCACTTTTCAAAGGATACTAGAAATCATTTATTTGAGATAATTTATACACAATAATTTATATACTAATTTAAAGGCTACAGATATAACACATTTCATGAATATTCCTAATTTTACAAAAATTCATGGAATATCGTATATCATTGAGGAATTGATTAAACTAAACTAAGGGTGTCATGTAAATATGAAAATAAAAATTACCTCATGAAATAATAATTTTTTAAAATTTTACAAGATTCAATATCATAATTTACTTAACACATAAAATGATTCCATTAAAGGATAGATTAATTTTATAACTTTTGTATTATTGTTCTGAAAATAGATGCTAAACTTCCTTCATAAATTATTTTCTATGTACTTACATCATTATACCATGTGCATTTATTACCAGAATAATAATTACAATATTATTAACCATGGTTATTTTACTAGTTGAATAATCACATGGTCAGTTAAATATTATTCACATAATTAGGGAATGAGTATGGTAGGACAATCATAAACATTCTTTTAAGTCCTAATTCCATGATTATACATAATCATCCTGTCAAGGCCTCGTTACCAGACCTAGTTTGTCTAATGATATCTACCGATGCGTCAAGAGGATATAGCGGGCCTCACCCCTTACAGAATAAGTCATATGATTTCCTCATATGTCTAAATATGTTTTTAAATCAATGTGTCCCATTCCCATTTGTTTTATTATATTATGAATTTTATTAGAAAGTGTCCCATAACACTTTGAATAATTTAAGTGTGTATTTTATTCAATGTTTCCCATACCACTTTTAATAATTAAATTATGTTTCTTATTCAATGTTTCCCACACCATTTTGAGTTGTTAAATTCATAATCCATAAGTTATCATAAGAGATAAATTTAAATTTTTCAATTACTGTCTATATTCATCAATAATGTTAATACTGCTTTAACTATAAAAATTAATCTAAAATCTACATTGTTTTTCAGTTATACTTCAGGCTATGGATATATCAAATTTATCAATGACATGCATGGATAAATAGACATAAATTTCTACATGTGATGATAACTGATTCACATAATATAATAGATTGATTTGGTTTCTCACATAAAATGAAAACTAATAAATTGGAAACCCTTGTTCCATGAAAGTAAACATTTAATATAATAAAACAAATGTATTTTATATTTAAGATAGTTATATATCATGTCTAAACCATACACTATTGAATGGAAGTTTCAAACAGATTAAATCATAAACATTAATACCTAATAGTATTCATTGTGGAAGATATATCATGAATTATTATATTTATAAATTTAATATATTTATCTCTGGTGTGATATTAAAACATAATAAAATGGTTCAAATCACTTCACTAATATGAGGGCTTATAAAATTATGATTTAACATTATATACTACCCATTTATAATTTCTGATAATATTTTATGTTAATTGTATATGTATTTATGTGTTTATGTATATGCATGTATATTTTAAACAAAAGATATTTCTAACCCTTTAGACTAAAATTATTAATTGAGATGCATGCATGTAATGTTAATGGAAATAACAAAGAAATGATCTCTTCTAAAAATTCATTGGAAGCAAATAAAAAACAAGGTTTTGTTATTGTTTTACAATATAAAATTTTATTTGTGATCATATAATCATTTTATTCCTTTATTGAAACATCCAACTCAATAGTCAATTTCTAATGTAAAACTTGTAGAAATTTGAACACCTGAATTTATTTGAAAAGTAGCATGGATTGATTAATTAATCCCGAGAACACCATGGCAGTTAAAAAATAATTAGATTACAAATCATTTATCTTCTATTAATTTGTTTTCTTTGGAAATTTTAAACCATTGATATTATCACATGAGTATTTTATGAAATATTTTGAACAAATAAAAATATAACATTCAAAACATAACATGGTTAATATCACTAAAACTTATTAAAATGAATCAAGACAAGAATATATGTATTTTTTGTAAATATATATATATACATGTGGGTTTTTAAATCAGAATTAAAAGAATAATTATAAGGGTAGGGGTCATCTTTAAAAATAATTTCTTACATAAGAATAAATGAATCTTAATCAGATTAGGATTGAAAAAAATATACATATATTTATGTAACCATATATATATAAATATATATAAGTTAAGAAACTCAAAAAAACTCTTAGAAAACCCCTTTAAAAATATTATATTCATCAAAATATCAGTTAATTATTGATAATAATCTCTTGAAAAACCCAAAATTGATTAGGATTTTAAGTTATATAAACCCATATATACACAAAGTGTATACATGGGATTTTCATAACCAATTTTTTTTTTGATAAATCCTTACAAGTATCATTCACATAATTTTTTTATTTAATCACTAATATCAATTATATAGAAACCTAAATCTGATTAGAATTAATATATCTTTATATATAGATATAACCATTTATACAGAATGTGTATATATGGGTTTTTAAATCAAAAAAGAATGTAGATTAACCCTTACCTAAATTATATGAATAAAGAACATCATTTAAATAAAAATATTCATTGTTTTAAAAACATAAAACTAAATAAGGTTAGTATTTATATATAAATGTGTATACACATATAAGTATATATGGGATAATAAAACAAAAAATTAAATAAACCCTTACATGAATTCAAGGGTGTGGTTGAATCAAGCAGTGGTCGACGTACAGTTGGGAGGAAGACAACCCATAGGATTATGTGTGAAAAATTGGTATATATAAAAAATATATATTTTTTATGCTACAATTTAGATAAAACATATAAAATTAGAAACCCGAATCAATTCAAATATAACAACTACCGACAAGAACAAAAATATAACCAAGGTAAATCTTAGATAATTCATACATTTGATAATATATATATTTTATGGAAAACATGCATGGAATAATGGTTCGGGCTTGCATTAAATTAATGCACCCATGATGGACTTGTGGAAAAAATGGCTGCATATGGGGAGAGGTATGGGAGGAATCACGGGATTAGGAAGAGATAGTGGAGGAGAGAAATGTCTAATGGTGCAGTGCGAGGAAGAAGAATAACGAGAAGATGAAGGGAAACCAAATGGATGGCTACGATCGTCTGAGTAAGATCAGATGACTATGGTGGCTCCATGGTTTTAAAAATATATGTATGGATGAGATTTTATCTCAAATTTGATAGTATGGCCATAGGGGATCCACGTGTTTTAAAAGTGTTGAATGACAGATATGTAACGCGTCTCGATCTAATGACTTAGAAAAATCATAGCGATGAAGATGTGATGATGGGGTTCTATGGCTGGAGCATTTCATATGGTGATGATCTTGTATGGAGAGATCGAACAAATCTTATTACATTTCATAGAAAAAATTTCATCCCACATAGAAAACTACACTATTTTGGGATCACCCTATATGGCTCGATATACAATCCATATGCCAATAACACAATCACACACCATGGGGTCTTTATACACAGGTCCCCCCACCCATTGGCCTTGGCCCACCATCACTTGAACTGGTCCATGACCTGGAACACCCCCTGCTTGTGCCTGACTAAGCCCTATACTAGGGTATAAGCATGTTCTCAGTAGGCACTATGCATGCGCTCAGCTTAGGCCTAACTTTAGTTGTCTATGTTAGATGCCCAATAGCCTTGAGGGTTTCGACTTCAAGGCTGCCCTCAGTCAAATTTTGGGGTGCTGACGCAAGCTTTTATCCCAAAATTTATTAAACACAATAACTTATAGAAACATAAAATATATATTAATGTTTTAAAAACAGAACATATATATTAATTATCCTACAGAAAAATTTTAAGTCCAGATATTATTATTTTTCATAAGTCAGTATTCATTTATAATTTCATAACCTAACTATAAAATACAACATTAATTAAAACAATGTCATTATTTAACCAAGGATATACCTTTAAAATATTTAATGTATTTAAAAATATTTGAATATTTTAAAATTCTTATATACTTCGAATACTTAAAATAGTCAAAATAATTTAAAATACACAACATTTATAAAATTTTATGACTGTTACCAAAACCAACGGTCATGTTAAGTCCCCAAAATATAATTATCCATATAGATACCCATTCAATGTATTCAATGGATCATGGTAACTTCTTGTTCTAAGTATATATTTATCTCTATTCCTTGAATGCTTAGCACTTTTTCCATAGTCCTTTCTATAATGTTTTCCATTGTGATTTACCTGAAGGGCGTTCACTACTTACTTGGGAAAGTTGTTGTGTTTGGTGGTCTTTTGGTGATCTTGATAGGTCTTTTAGTAGGTATTCTAAGATATTTGTGGTTTTTAATACTTATTGCGATGTATTGTTTCAAGGTTTCTATTGAATAAAGAGTGTGTTATTTCATTCTACAAGAATGTTTTCAGATGTAAACAATATTAAAAAAAAATACAATAAATCATAATAAATATCATAATATTACTATTAAAAATATAAATATGTCTATGGAATCACATTATCCCCCCTTAATGTAATTGTGCGCTCACAATTCTACTGTACTCTTAGGATTCCACAACACTAACCTGTAAACATCACCCTTGATATCCCTACAAAACATTTTATGAATCATTATTAGCTAAAAAAATTTGAATGAAAAAAGTATTTAATTTATACATTCACCAGGTCCACCACCATGGATAATATGATAATGACCTTAAGTAGATTCCTAGGGAAGTTTTAATTTCATCAATTTACTTGGCCTAAATACACCTTGAGTAGTTATACTCAAACTTATTCATAAAACACTCGGGTTTCTAGAGGGAGTAATGGGATGTATAGAGAATAGAGATTTCGAAATTGAATCATTCCTTATAGATCTTTCTAAAAATATCATGATTGAGAGTTCTAATGTCGCAGAGTCTTTCATCCATACTAAAACTCAGAACCTAGAACAAATAGGATACTCTAATGTCACCCTCTTTTGCAGCTTCACGCAATTTTCATATGGCTAGATAATTCTCAAATAGAGTGAAACATAGGAAGAGACCTTCATGATACTTTCCCCTATGCCTATATTATGAAATTGTACATTGTCCACAAGGTGATAGACATAACTATCTCCCTGTTAGAACCAATGGAAATTTGGGCTGATGGACACCTGGTAGAGGTGTTTTCAAGTCAGATGCAGGTTCTCAAAAGGTTAATATGCTTTTAAACGCAACTTGAAAATCATGTTCTCAAGTAATTCAATAGGGAGAGACAAGATGTTTGTTGGAGAACCCACACCTTCCATATGAAATTTTTAAGAAAAATTAATACGCTGCAATGAATAACTAAATTTTTAGTTTGGTTTAATATCCAGAATTACCTAGTGGATTCCTTTGATACAAATTGTGATTCCTCAACCCCAGAAGCCCAAAGATGGTTCCTAAAACATGGTGTGAATTTTTTTTATTAAAATATACTGATTAAATTACAGATCACATATAATCATAGAGGATCTTCTCAGTCCAAGTTCTGGGAAACCAGATACAAATGGTACTTTTTTCAAAACTATATGAGATTAACCCCATAGTGCTGCCAACACAAATAATAACTCAATGTTGAAAAATATGCTAATCATGTAAAAAAATAGATTAAAAATATAGGGTGAGAACAAGAATTCCAAGTAAGGGGTTTAAAAAAAATCAATAAAATTCTTTTTAAAAATCATCCCTTTAAAATAATTATACATACATAAAACATTTTTTTAAAAGAAAACAACATTTCTTGTAGCACGCCATCATTAATTTTGAAAGGTTACTAGAAATAATTTTTTTGGTAATCCTTATACATAAGAATTTATATAATTATTTAAAGGATATTGATAAAACACATTTTATGATATGTATACTTGTACAAAAATGCATGGAATGCTACATAACAATCAGGAATTGATCAAACTAAACTAAGGTTGACATGCAAGGATGAAGATACAAATTAGACCATGAAATAAAACTTTCTTAAAATTGTACAAGAGTCAATACCATAAGTCACATATAAAATAAAATTTTATCCATGAAAGGACAAAATGTTTTTCAAACATTTATATCAATGTTTTTAAAATAGATTCTAGACTTCCTTCATAAATTATTTTCAATGTACTTGCATCATTATTCCATGTGCATTTATTACCATAGTCATAAGCACAAGATTCTTAAGTAGGGATATTATACTAGTTGAATATTCACATGGTTGATTAAAAATTATTCACATAATGAGGGAATACAAAATTTAGGAAAATCATTAACATTCTATCAAGGCCACATTCCATGATCATAGAAAATCATTCGGTCATCGCCCTTCACCATGACCTAGTTTGTTTCATGAGTCCTACTAATTCATCGATATGATAGAGAGGGACTCACCCGTCACATAATAAGTTTCATGCATTCTTCATATGTCTAAATATTTATTTAAATAAATGTTTCCCATAGATATTTTATTTAATAAATTATGTATTTTAATCTAAGTGTCCCATACCACATTGAATAGTTAAATAGTGTCTCGTATTAAAAGTGTCCCATTCCACTTTGAATTATTAAATTATGTTACTTATTTAAAGTGTCCCATACCACATTGAATAATTAGATTATTAATCCATATGTTATCATAAGAGATAAATTTAATTTTTTCAATTACTTTCTATATTCATAAATAAATTGAATCATGCATTAACTACAATCATTAATCTAAAAACTACATGGTTTGTCAGTTATACATTAAGATATGGCTATATCAAATTTATCTATTACATGCATGAAACAATATACATACATATGTACATGTGATGATAACTAGTGCACCTAAATTAATAGGTTGATTAAGTTTGTAAGATAAAATGATAAATATTATATTTAAAACCATTGTTCCATGAAAATAAAAATTTAATATTCTAAAATACATTTTTTTGAATTTAAGATAGTTATCATTCATGTTTAAACCTTACACTGATGAAGGGATGTGTCCAACGGATTAAATCATTAATATTAATAACTAATAGTATTTATTGTGGTATATTAATCATGAATTATAATATTTATAAATTTAATACATTCCTTTAATTTCAGAGATTAAAACATAAAACAATATTTTGACTCACTTCACTCAAATGAGGGCTTCAACATTTATGATCTAACATTATATACTCTCATTTTATAAGTTCTGATAATATTTTTTGTTAATTAAATATGTATTTATATGTTTAAGTATGTTCATGTATATATTTAACAAAGTAAAAATCTATCATATTATCCTAAAATTATTAATTGAGATACATGCATTTAATGTTAATTGAAATAAAAAAGTGACGTTATCTTCTAGAAATTCATAGGCACACAATGAAAAAACAATGTTTTGTTACTGTTTTCGAATATACTTTTTTAATCATATAATCACTTAAGACATATATTAGAACCATCCAATTTGAGATTTTATTTCAAATGTAAAACATGTATAAATATAAACACGTGTATTTCTTTGTAAATTATCTTGGCTTGATTGATTAATCCCTTCCACAACGAGGACATAGAAAATAATTATAGTAAAAATCCCTTCTCTTCCATTCATTATTTTCTTTTGAAAATGGATAACCATTGATATGATAACATGTGTATTGTATGAATCATTTTTGAACAAATCTAAATATAAATTTCAAAACATAACAGGTATAATACCATCAAAAATTCTTAAAATGAATCAATAAATGTGTATATAAATTTGTTGTAATTATATATATACATGTGGGTTTTGAAATCAGAATTAAATGAATAATTATAAGGAAATGGGTCTTCTTTAAAAATAATTTCTTATCTTAAGAATAAATAAAGCTTTATCAGATTAGGATTAAAAATGATATACATATATATTTATATAACTGTATATACCTATATATTTATAGAAGTTTAGAAAGTCAAAAAACATTCCTAATAAACCTCATTTCATGTATTATATGCATAAAAACATCAGCTAATTATTGATATTAATCATTTGAAAAACCCAAAGCATATTAGTATTTTTTGTTATATAAAACCGTATATACACAAAGTGTATACATGGGATTTTCATAACCAAACAGGGTTTGATAAATCCTTACAAGTATCATACATAAAAAATATTATATAATCACTAATATCAATTAGTTGATAACCTAAATTAGACTATAATTAAAATCTTTATATATATATATATATAACCATATATACACAATGTGAATATATTGGTTTTTGAAAATAAAAAATGAAGCTAGATTAACCCTTTCATGAATTATATGAATAAATAACATCATTTAGATTCAAATATTAATCAATCAAAAAACATAAAATACAATAGGATTGATATTTATATATAAATGTATATACTCATATAAGTATATATGGGTTCGTGAAGAAAAATACAAAATAAAACCCTACCTAACTTCAAGGGTGAGGTTGAATCGAGTAGAGGTCGATGGATAGTTTGGAGGAAGAAAACCCGTAGGGTTGTGTGGAAAAAATGCATATTAATAAACTGTTTATATATAAATTACTATATATTATGATTTATAAAAACATATAAACTAAGAAACTTGAATCAACTCAAATCTAAATATTACGGACTATAATAAAAACAATAATCAACATAAATCTTAGATAATTCATCCATTAGATAATATATATATATGTATATGTATTATGTGAAACTTTTGTGGAATACTAGTTTGGGTTTGCATTAAATTAATGCAACCATGGTGGACTTATGAAAAAACAAAATTTCTAGGTCTGAGGAGAGGGATGGGAGGAATCACAAGATAAAGAAGAAATAGTGGAGGAGAGCGACATCGATTCGTAAAGCACAAGGAATAATAAGAAGGATAAGAATAATATAAAAGAAGTGGAGAGATATGATTGTCTGAGTAAGATCAGATGAATGCATTGGCTCCATGATTTTAAAATAAATGTACGGATGAGATTATATATCATCATTGATCGGATGACCACCTGGGATCCACAAGTTTTAAAAGTGTTGAATGGATGAGATCTAATGCATCCCAATATAATAGCTCAGAAAAATCACGACGATTAAACCACGATGATGGTGTTCAAATGTTGGACTAGTTTGGATGTTGAGGATCTCGCGTGGTGAGATTGAAAAACTCAGATTCCATTTCCTAGAAAAAATGTCATCCCACATTGAAAACTAAATGGTTTAAGGACCTCCATACATGGATCGATGTACCATCCGCAAGCCAACAAAACAAGCACACACTGAGGGGTCCTTATACACGAGACCCCCGCCCACGGCATTGGCCCACCCTCACCTACGCCAGTTCATGACCTGGAAAAACCCTTGTTCATACATGAACACGCCCTATACATGAGTCTATATGCACGATTAGCATGCACTATGCATGCACTCGACTTAGGCATGACTTCAGTTGTCTAGGTGAGATGCCCACTGACCTTGAGAGCTTCGACATCAAGGCTTCCCTAGTCAAATTGTGGGGTACTCACCCAAATTTTTATCAAAATATTTATTGAACACAGGAACATACAAAAACAGAATAAATAGATTAATTTTTTTAAAATAGAACATATATATAAATTTCTCTATAAATTTTTTTTAATTCCAAGTATTTTTATTTTTATACGTTTGTATTCATTTGTAATTTCAAAATATAAATATAAAAAAAATTTAATTAAAAAAATGTATTTATTTAACAATGTATATAAATTTATGTTATTTAAAGTATTTAAAAACATTTGAAAATTTTAAAATTACTTATATACAGAATACTAAAAATAGTAAAAATACTTTAAAATAACTAACAATTATAAAATTTTATGACTGCTACCAAAACCAATGGTCACCTTATGACCCCAAAAACTACATATCCATATAGATAAACATTTAAGGTATTCCAAGGATCATGTTATTTTATTTTTCTAATAGTATGGATCTCTACATTCCTTTAACTTTTAGTACATTTTCTATAGTAAATTTCCTAGTGTTTTTCATTGTGACTAACCAGAAGGACGTTCACTACTTACTTGGTCAATTTATTGTGTATTTTGGTCCTCCGGTGACCATGATAGGTATTTTAGTATGTATTATAAGATATTTATGGTCTTTCTACCTTATTGCAATGTATTTTGTTAGTGCTTCTATTTTATAAATAGTGTCTTATTCCATTGTACATGAATTTGTTTTAGATGGCACCAATATTGAAAAAAACCAAAACCATAATAATAAAATTAATCGTAATATCTATCAAAATATTTGCATTAAAAATAAAAATATGTTATAGGATTCACATTATCCCCCCTTAATGAAATTGTTCCCTCACAATTCTATTGTAATCTTATGATTCCACAGTACCAACCCACAAACATCACCGATGATATCCGTAAAAAAAGTTTTTAATCATTATTGGAAAACATAATTTGAATGAAAAACAATATTTAATTTATACCTTCACCCAGTCCACCAACATGGATTATCCCCTAATGCATCAAGTGGATTCCCTGGGTAGTTTTTAGTTCCTCAATTTCCTTGTCCCATATACTCCTTGAGCAGTTAGGGTCAAACCTATGCATAAAACACACGAGTTTCTTAAGAGACGAATGGGAGGTATGGATCTTATAGATTTTGGCATAGAATAATCTTTTATAGATCTGTCGAACTATCTTGTGATTGAGAGTTTGGATTTCATAGAAACTCCCTTAAATACTAAAACTCAGAACCTAGACCAGATAAGCTACTCCAAGGTCACCCACTATTGCAGCTTCCTAGAATTTTCCAAAGGCTTGATAACTATGAGATAGAGTGATACATAGGAAGATACCTTCATGATACTTTCCCCTATGCCTATATTCTTCAAATTTTTCATTTTATACACAGTGATAGACATTGGTATCTCCCTAGTAGAACAGAAGGATATTTGGGCTGATGGACACCTGATAGAGGTGTTTCTAGGTCAGATGTAGGTTCGAAAAAGGTTGGTTTGCTTCTAAAAATTGTATGAAAATTATGTTCCCATGTAATTAAATAGAGATAGATAAGAGGTTTGTTAGTGAACCCGCACCTTCCATAAGAAAATTTTAAGAAAATGTTCTACTCATCAAATTATAGCTAAATTTTTAGTTTTGATCTAAATTTCTAGAATTGTCTAGACCGTTCCTTTGATACCAATTGTGATTACTTGACTCCAAAATCCTAGATCCAGTGCCTAAAACATGGTGTGTAACCATTTTAAATATAAAATACTGATAAAATTACACATCACATCTCATCATAGAGGATCTTCTCTATCTAGGTTATGGAAAACTAGATACAACTGCTATTCTTTTTCAAAACTATATGAGATAAACTCTATAGTGATGCCACTACAAAGAAGAAATCAAAGCTAAAAAATCTACTTATACTATAAAAACAGATTAAAAACATAGGGTGGGGAAGAGAATTCCATGTAAGGGGTTTTAAAATAAATAACCAATAAACTAATTTTTAAAAATCATCCCTTCAAAATAATTATACATTCATAAAACATTTTATAAATAGAAAAAAACATTTCATATAGCATGTCATCATCACTTTAAAAAGGTTACTAGAAATCACTTTTTTGGAAAACCATATACACACAAATTTATATAATTATTTAAAGGAAATATATAAAACACATATCATAACATGCATACTTGTTCAAAAATGCGTGGAATGCTGCATATCTGTCGGGAATTGATAAAAAAACTATGGGTGACATGCAAGGATGCAGGTACCAATGAGAACTTGAAATAATACACACTTAAAATTATACAATAGTCAATATCATAAATCACTTATCACATAAAATTCAATCCATGAAAGGAAATATAAAGTTTCTAACTTCCGTACCAATTTTAATAAAATAGATGAAAAAACGTCCTTCATAAATGATTTTTTATGTACATACATCATTATTCTATGGGAATTTATTACCATAATCATAAAAACAAGATTCTTAACTCAGGATATTCTACTAGTCGAATAATAACATGGTCGGTTAAATATTATTCACATAATGTGGGAATGAATAATGTAGGACAATCATAAACATTCTGTCAAGGCCTCGTTCCTTGATCAAACATAATCATTCTGTCAAGGTCACTTTCAATGACCTTGTTTGTCTTATGTGGCCTACCAATTTATTGAGAGGATATAGTGGGACTCACCCATCACATTATAAGTCATATTCATTCCTCATATGCCGAAATATGTCTTTAAATCAATGTGTCCTATTTCACTTTGATTTATTAAATTATGTGTTTTATTCAAAGTGTCCCATACCACTTTGATTACTAAAATTGTGTCACTTATTCAAAGTGTCCCATAACACATTGAATAACTAAATTATGCATATTACTAAAAGTATCCCATACAACATGGAATAATTAAATTCTTAATCGACATGTTATCATAAGATATAAATTTTATTTTTTCAATTACTGTCTATATTCATAAATAATGTGAATCATGCATTAACTGTAAAAATTAATCTAAAAAACTGCTTGGTTTCTTAGTTATACTTAAGGGTATGGATATATCAAATTTATCGGCGACATGTATGAAAAAATAGACATACATCTATACATGTGAGGATAACATGAGCACATAAAATAATATATTGATTGGGTTTGTACCATAAAATGTTAACTCTTATATTCAGTACCACTGTTCCATGAAAATAAACATTTAATATACTAAAATAGATGTTTTTTGAATTTAATATAGTTATCATTCATGTTTAAACCATACATTAATGAATGTATGGGTTTAATAAATTAAATCATAAACTTTAATAACTAATAGTATTCATTGTGGAAGATTCACCAAGAATTATAATATTTATAAATGTAATACATTCATTTCATGTGAGATGTTAAAACATAATAAAATATTTCAAACCACTTCACTAATATAAGCACATATACTATTATGATCAATCATTATATACTATTATTTTATAAGTTTTGATAATATTTTATGTTAAATATATACATATATACATATATATATATATATTTGTATTTACGCATGTACATTTTTATATTAAACAAAAGATAATTCCAACCCTTTATCCTAAAATTATTAATTGAGATGCATGCATGTAATGTTAATTAAAAAAAAGTGATGCACTCTTCTAAAAATTATTTAGCACACAATAAAAAAAAGTTTTGTAATTATTTTCCAAAACAAAATTTTATTTGTGATCATATAATCACTTAAGACATATATATTTGAAATATCTAATTTAAGAGTTTATTTCAAATTTAAAACATATAGAAATATAAACACTTGTATTTCATTACAAAGTATACTGGCCTGAATAATTAATCCCTGGCACAATGAGGACTTAGGAAATAATTATAGTAAAAAACCATTATGTTCCATTTTCTTTGAAAATAGTTAACCATTTATATGATCACATGTGTATTGCATGATTAATTTTTAACCAATCAAAATATAACTTTCAAAACATAACAAGGTTAATACCATCAATACTTCTTAAAATGAATAAAGACATGCATATATGTATTTGTGGTACTTATATATATACATGTTGGTTTTGAAATTAGAATTAAAAGAATAATTATAAGGATAGGGGTCATCTTTAAAAATAATCTCTTATCTTAGGAAGAAATAAAGCTTAACAGAATTAGGATTAATAGCTATATACATATAAATTTATATAGCCTAATATATGTTTGTATTTATGTATGTTTAGAAAATCAAAAAATAATCATTGTAAACCCATTTATAAGTATTATATGCATCAAAATATATGTTAATTATAGATAAAGATCCCTTGAAAAACCCAAAATAGATTAGGATTTGATGTTATATAAAAATGTATATACCAAAAGTGTATACATGGGATTTGCAAAACCAAAACTGGGTTTGATAATTCCTTAAAAGTATCATACCCTTATAATATACTATTTAATAACTAATATCAATTATATGATATCCTAAATTATATTAGAATTAATATATATATATATATACATATAATCGTATATACACAAATTGTATATATGGGTTTTCTCATATCGAAAATGATGTTAGATTAACCCTTACATGATTTTATATGAATAAAGAACATGATTTAAATAAAAATATTCATCATTCAAATAAAATGAAATAGAATTGGTTTTGTATTTATATAAAAACTTATATGCACATATATGAATATATGGGTTAATCAAACACAAATCTAAATAAACCCTTACATGACATCAATGGTGACTTTGAATCAAGTAGAGGTCAGTGGAATGTTGGGAGGAAGAACACCCATAGGGTTATGTGTGAAAATGGTTATATATAAACTTTTTTTATATAAATTTCTATATACTATAGTTTAGACATAAAATATAAACTATGACACACAAATAAACTCTAATTTAACAATTATCGACATGAAAAAAACTATAATCAATTTATATCTTAGATAATTCTTCCATTTGATAATATATATATTTTACAGAAAACATTCCTGAAATAATGGTTTGGATTTTGATTAAATTAAAACCACCATGGTGGACTTGTGAAAAAAAATGGTTGTGTCCATGTTTCGCACGGAATCCGGGGATGACCTCCTGGACGGGAGATTCAAACGTTCCGATCGGTTTCTAACGGGTTTGTTCGTAGAACCGGAAACATCCAATGATTCCACATCCGTTTGGACCTACTTTCCAAAGGTAGGCGCTCATTAGCTTTTGGACTAATGAGGCGTGGAATTTGCATTGGTCGAGAGGATGGGAGGTCGGACTCATCACACCTTTTTGAGGGGAATTATTGTCTACTCCGGGACTCTCTTTATAGATTTAAGTTATGTTCGTGAATCCTTATTATATTACCAAGTATAAAATGAGCTTTCCTTTAGTTTTAACAATCAATGATTAAATATGCAAGACATTTAGAGAATCTTTTATATGTATTCGAGGTTCTTCATCAATAGAGAATCATCTATATCTGTTTAGAGATTCTTGGTCAATGGTATCCTTCAAAAAATTTATATAAAAGTCTCTTGGTCATTATGATGGCCAGGCTGGTTTTAATGCCACTCAGTGGGGCACTTGAAGTTTATAGTCATTCAGAAGGACAGAGATTATTTCAAAGTTGGGATCAAACCCATAAATGGGCTACCTACGTATCCTTTGTTTTGGAAAAGGAATCAGAACCCACGTAGTTCGAGTTATGGAGTATGATGTTTATGATTGATGGCTCAAAGATGAATGTCATAATTACTTTTACATTCTAAGCTCACGTGAGTCATGCTCGGTGTGAGAAACAAGAGGTATTGGTAAAAATTTAGACAATTGTGCCATGAAAGATGCAATCATAAGAAATTTTTTGGGGCTTATGTATGGATGACTGCCCAGATAGATGAATGTTTAGGATTTACTTTTAGGGAGAAAATCCATGAACAGGGTCCATAAAGTTATATGTGCTTCATGGAGATTTGAATACTCTAATCTTGGGGCTTACTCCTAAGGAGGATGCCCAAGTTAGGAGGGGACTTATGATTGGGTTTTACTCCTGAAAAGGAAACCCAAATCAAAGGTAAATTATGACTGGTTAAGAGAAATTTAAGGGAACTTGGGGCTTATTCCTGAAAAGGAGACCCAAGGTTATGACTGAGTCTTATTCCTGAAAAAAGGAGACTCATGTTAGGAGACTTGGGGCTTATTCTTTAAAAGGAAGCCCAAGGTTATGACTGAGTCTTATTCCTAAAAAGGAGACCCAGGTTAGGGATTAAGGTTTGGGGCTTACTCCTGAGGAGGATGCCCATATTTGAGGTTGGGGATTATTCTTAAGAAAGATGCCCAAGATTAAAGGACTTGATTGGGGCTTACTCCTGAGGAGGATGCCCAAGATCGGGAACTTTAAGAATTTGGGGCTTACTCCTGAGGATGATGCCCAGATTAAAGGTTTTATAACTGGGGATTATTCCTGAAAAGGAGACCCAGGTTAGGATTCTCTCATCTTAAAGGATGAGGTTGAATGAATGAACTCTCCGTAATTTAGTGACATAAGGATATTTAAATCACTAGACTTTGAGAGAGATTCCACAGAATTCCTTTCAGATAAGAAAGTCAAATAAAGAAATCATGCCATAAATGGCTTTGAAGAATGTCTTGAAGACTGAATCTTGAAAAGGAAAGGTGAAATGGATTAAGAGGGGTAAAAATGGGCAAGATGGGAACCCAAAAAGATAGGGGCGCGCAAGTCTTGCAAGGCGCGCAAGTCTTCCGTGGGCGTGCAAGTGTTGGTCGCGCAGGTATACCTGCGCGACACATAGTGTACTTGCTCGATTTTCAACCAGCAATGAAATACTTGAGCGACTTTTTTTAAACCCTTTAAAATGTTCTCGAGGTTATTCCAGAAAAGGGACGCGCAAGTTATATTGAAGGAAATAAGTTGGCGCGCAAGTGTTTGATAAGTTTCAACACTTAGGCCTTCCTTCTTCTCTTTAGATCTTCCGTTCTAGGTAAAAAAATTACCTTTGAAGTGTTCCGGAAGCTTTGATAAGAGACTTGGGCGTCGGGAGATTCAATCCGAGTTTCTGGAAAAAGATCCTCTCCAAATGGGGGGCCCACAGGGTCTATTTATAGGCAAAAGAAGACCCTGGGCGGTTACCGGACGGTTTCCGGGCGGTTATCACTTAGGTCGCGCAAGTCACTTGCACGACCATAAGGCGTCGCGCAAGTACTTGCACGACCACTAGGCGGCGCGCAAGTGTACTTGCGCGACCATGAGGGAACTTGCACGACCTATGGGCAATGTTCTCCTGGTTCATCCCTTTGTCGATTTTTGATGTTTCTTCAAAGGATGAATCACATTGGACTCAGATATTCCCCTTTTCCGATCCTTAGATTCTGTGACGAAAGGAGCGTCAACAAAAGTCCCCCCACAGAGTTGGATCCGGAGAGAAATGAGGATTTGACTCTGAGGAAATTGAATCCATCCAAATGAAAAGGGGGCGCGCAAGTCTTCAGGGCACAGAAGGCAGCACGCAAGTGTGTTGGAACTTGAATTTTATTCAAAGTTCCTTTGTCTTTTGTGTGGGCAGTTTAAAGTCATGCATGCCGGACATAAAGGGGATAATGTTTAAGGTCGAAATAGCTTTGACCGAAAATGGATTAAAAATGGATTCAATTTCTTGACAATTTATCTGAAAACATATTACCATACTCAAGTATGAGGGAAAAAATGTAAACTATGGCTTAAGAATATTTGAATCTGAGGAATGATATGAAAAAGAGCTAAAAGGCATTAGAAGAAGTAGTTTCCAAGAATGAAGTTACTATTATTTAAAAAAACCCGTTAGGGGGTTTGAAATATGCAGGGCCACCTATGGGCATTGGCTGCATGGTCAAATAAAATAGCATCTTTTGGCTGACAAGTTTGTTATGTGGACTGTTTATGCAAGGCTACCTATGGGAACGTGCTGCATAGTCAGGCAAAAGAACTCCCAGAAATTTACTTTCCTAGTGCTAAAAGCCAGTGAATGTTTATGGAGATTCAAATTTTCTAAAGCATAGAGTTTGTTGTATGGAAAGAGGTACTTGAACATGGAGAAGATATTTCCAAACAAGAATATCGAAGAACTGGATGAATATCACTCCTACGAAGGTCTGACCCAAACATAGGGAAGAAGAATAAACCATAGACTTGAATACTTTCAGATCATGAAAAAGGATATGGGACAAATATGTTAAGGATGGCTATTGTTTTGCGGATCCCTACATATTGTTGTTTAAGACAGATAAGGACAAAAGAGGCATTCTTCCCAAGAATGAAGTTACTATTATTTAACAAAACCCGTTAGGGGGTTGAAATATGCAGGGCCACCTATGGGCATTGGCTGCGTGGTCAAATGAATAGAATCTTTTGGCTGACAAGTCTGTTATGTGGACTGTTTATGCAAGGCCACCTATGGGCACGTGCTGCATAGTCAGGCAAAAGAATTCTCAGAAGTTTGACATTTTTGTGACTAGAAGTCATGAAAAGGGTTATGAAGATCTGAAAATATTTAAGGTTAGGATTATAACACATAAAGATGGGTATTGTCCGATGTATATATAGATACATAGGTCAATGAAAACCATAATCATGTTGTGGCTGGGTCCTGAATTGAAACTTGGACTTCACTACGTATCTCATAAGAATGAGAATCAAGCCATACGTAGTTCTTGAAATGCATTTTAACGTCGTGCAGGACAAAAGTATGAGTGATCTTAGTTTAGGGTCATAGAATTCGGACCATAATAATGAATACACAGTGTGTGTTTTCATGAGGACTTTTCAGCCAAGGGACTGAAAGTGAAATTTGGGGTTAGGCCCAAAAGACTTGGGACTGGATTCGAGGGACACTTGAATGTTCCTACGTATCCCATAAGGATGGGAATCAAGTCCACGTAGTTCTAGAACTACCCTTTGTACAAATTTGGTTCGTACATGTGAAGGGTGAAAGGGGACTTTAGTGCAATGATGGTTTAACCTGAGATAAAAAGTTTAGGCATTACCATGTATGCACGTAGTCTTTTGAAAATGAAAACCATGATTGAAAAATCAATGTAAATAATAGTTCCTTCTCAAATGAGGAAATCAAAGAATATTGTAGTTTATTGTCGTACCGGACAAAAGTGTTGTATAGTTTAACGTCATATAACAAGGACGGAAGTGAATCAATGTAAAGATATTGATTCCAGGGGCGGTTTCAAAAATCAACATCATATGAGGTTGTGGTGAACCGATGTGAAGAGATTGTTTTTTGGGCTTGAAACCCTGGGAGGTTGCCTACATACCTAGCCTGGAGGGCAAGGATCAAAGTCCGTGTAGTTCAATTAAAGAATGAATTAATGATCAAGTTGTTCTTGTGGACAATGATCTAAATAAAAAATGTTGTTGGGACTTATACATGGTTAGTGGCCCAAAGGGAGTGTTATGGTTGATGTTCGCTCTAAGCTCACGTGAGTCATACTCGGTGTGAGAAACAAGAGGTAATAACAACCTTAACGATGCACAGTTTAATGTCATGTAGGACATAAAAAAGGGACTATGCAATTTAAAGTCTTGCAGTTAGGACTATTGGTGCTGCACAGTTTAGTGTCATGTAGCAGGGACAAAATAACAGTTTAATGTCATGTAGGACATATCAAGGACTTTCTGTACAGTTTAGCATCATGTAGTTAGGACGATGGGGACAATACAGTTTAACGTCATATTGGACGAAAGGGGGACTGTGCAGTTTAATGTCATGCAGTAAGGACAAAAGAGTGTACCATTTTAACGTCATGTCGGACGAAAGTGCGAATAGTTTAAGGTCATTTGCATGGACCGTGAATGGTGCAGTTTAATGTCATACTGGACTTTTGAGATTATATAGTTTAACGTCTTTTCGGACGTGAGGGACTTTTATACAGTTTAGCGTCATGTAGTTAGGACGTCACAGTTTAACGTCTTGCTGGACATAAAGGATTTGAAAATAGTTTATGGTCATATACATGGACCAGGGATGATGCAGTTTAAGGTCATGCTGGACGGTTTAGAAAACTTTTTCACAGTTTAATGTCGTGTGGGACGAAGTTGCAGTTTAAAGTCATACTGGACCATTGCTGTATAGTTTAACGTCATATAGCAAGGACGAACTAGTGCTGTATAGTTTAAAGTCATGTAGCTAGGACTAAGGTGAACCAATATGAGGATATCAGTTTTGGGTACTTTTTACAGTTTATCGTCATGTTGGACGATAAGGGAACTAACACAGTTTAACGTCATGCTGGACGATGAAAGTGCCACACAGTTTAATGTCATGTTGCCAGGACAAAATATAGTTTAATGTCATCTCAGACAAAATATGGAACTTCTGTACAGTTTAATGTCATGTTGATAGGACATCACAGTTTAACGTCTTTCTGGACATTATAACAGTTTAATGTCATGTTGGACAATATATAGTTTAATGTCATTTCGGACATAATAGTAACCAATGTGACAGTTTAACGTCATGTTGGACGATAAGGGAACTAACACAGTTTAACGTCATGCTGGACGATGAAAGTGCCACACAGTTTAATGTCATGTTGCCAGGACAAAATATAGTTTAATTTCATCTCGGACATAATAGTAACCAATGTGACAGTTTAACGTCATGTTGGACGATAAGGGAACTAACACAGTTTAACGTCATGCTGGACGATGAAAGTGCCACACAGTTTAATGTCATGTTGCCAAGACAAAATATAGTTTAATGTCATCTCAGACATAATAGCAACCAATGTGACAGTTTAACGTCATGTTGGACGATAAGGGAACTAACACAGTTTAACGTCATGCTGGACGATGAAAGTGCCACACAGTTTAATGTCATGTTGCCAGGACAAAATATAGTTTAATGTCATCTCGGACATCATATGAACCAATGTGATTGTTTTGGATCTGGGAACAATATTTTGTGTTTATACAAAATACTTCTTCAGAAATCTGGCATTAGTTGGAGTCGTGATGTGTTCTCCATCCATTGAGATCAGACAGAACCAAAGACTAACTCTTCGTCTGATAAAGACTCTTCCTGATTAGCCTGTTTAGGCTGTGCCGTTTGGTGGGACGGTGCCCGTGGATTTGAAGTAGATGGCATGAAATCTGCCAGAGTCAAAGACAATTTAGGCTTTGATAAATACTCATCTTCTCCTAATTCCTCTTTCTTCTTTGAATTGCGCTGACCTTTTGAGGATTTGTCTTTTGATGGAGGCTTTACTGCAGCTTTTGTAGGAGACACAATTGGCTTCTTCAATTGTGTTCGCAAAATGGAATGGGTCTGATTGATTGTCTTTCTGACCATCCAATCATCATATTTTTTCGCAGTTTTTCTTTTGACTTCCTGCCACTCGCCTCCTTCTTCTGGATCTGTAGCGGTAATATACGCTACATGAGCTGAAGAACCCTTCAATTTGACTTGTCCCAAGTCGACCATCTTTTGCAGGAGGTCTTTAAAGACAAAAAACTCCTGGATGGGATGCCCCAACATTTGATGAAAGGGACAATAATTGGGACGGTCTTCATCTCCTTCCTTGTTTGGCCTCTTCGGCACTGGTAATTGAACTAAATTATTTTCCAGAGCTGAAATGAAGTAACCAGGAACTTGTTCACTTCAGAAAGAGTATGTTTTACTCTTCATATCCTCAAATTGTTTTCGTCGGTGATCTTTTTGATCATTTGGACGAAACAACCTTTGTTGTTGGCGTTCAGGAGGTGGAGCCCTTCAAGAAGATGAAGGTTTTGAAGTAGAAATAGGTACAGGTGCCTGTTTAAGCATAACTGTAGCAGTTTCTGCTTTACCCATTCTTCTTCATAGAGATGATGGAATTACTCGAGATTTAACCTTATCCTGTATAAGGGAATCTTCAATCTGTTGAGCGATTGAAGTAAGGTCTCGAAACCCTCCTGTGTATTTCACAGGGATCAATGACGTGCGTAATTCGTCACACAAATTTGCCACACAGATTGGCAATAATTCCTCCTGAGGGAGTGCTAAACTCAAGGAATACGTTAATCCCTTCCAACGAGCAATGAAATCAGAGACTTTTTCATTTTCCCTTTGCTTGCAGTTTGTAAGATCAAAAACTGTCGTTTTTGGCAAAGTTGAGCTAAACTGAAGAAGGAATTTTTGACGAAGATCCTCCCATCCGATGACTGACCGGGATTGCAAGCTTGTATACCAGACAAAAGCTGGTCCTTGCAAGGTTCGTACGAAGCATCTGAGTTTCACTGCTTCTTGCTGCTCTGGAGTTCCCATCATAGGATCACAACAAGACACGTAATGCGTCAAATGTTGTTCAGGGTCGCCTGATCCATTGAAAGTAGGGAAAATAGGGTTTCCAAAACTGGATGGAGGAGAAATTGAATCTACCCATTCAGGTTAAACATTCTTTTCAGGTTGAACTTGCACCCGTTTCCCTTCCATAGTTTCTAACCGAGCTGTTAATGACTCAATAGTAGTTATTAACTTTTGAGAAACGTCTGGTTGAACTTGGTTTTGGGTAGGTGCAATGAATGGAGCTTGGACAGACGTGGTGGTTGGTGCTGCAACTGATGGTAGTTCTGCCAACCGTTGTTGCGTTTGACCCGTAGGATTAGACCTCTGTGGGTGTACTGATAAAGGAGGATATTCTTGATCCATCTCAGTAGTTACAACAAATTCCTTCGGCTGTCGGACTTCAGCATTCTTAAGAAGAAGACTACTCTGAAGTAGTTCTGCATTCAACCTTTTTAACTCTTTCATTTCTTCCTCCTGTTGTGCAAACCTTTGCTCTAATGAGAGCGATTGACCTCCTTCAGAGGAAGGGTGAGAAGTAACCTGATTCTTTCCTTTCCCATTATTGGATCCTTTTCGGAGAGGGGGAAGTGGGTTACTTGAAGGAATACCTAGATTTTGGGTAAGCCTTTGATTATGTGTGCGCACACCTTCCTCATTTAGGTCTGTGTGCGCAACTTCTTGAGTAGGAACCTCTTCGTCTGATCCCTTTGATTGAGCCTCATCTGGTGAATCAGCAGCAACGGCATTGATGACATTAATGGATGCATATTTCATGGAATCCTTTCTATCAGCATTTCTGTGATATTTTCTCCTTCCATGTCCATGATGAGACATGACATTCCGTTGACTTGATCCCTCAGGAATTTCTTGGAGAACCATCACTTGGAGAGAATCTCCTGACAGCTTGGCTCTTCGTTCCTCTTGAGGCTTATTCCCTAATCGAGAGAATACTGAATTTCTCTGAGGGAGGGATTGAGGATTTGAAAAAGTCCCCAGTCCGGTGGATTAAGGATGTTCCTACTGCTTCCACTCAACTCCTCGAATCCCATTTGTTGACTCTGAGGGTTGGTTTAGAGAAGTCCCCAGTCTGACAAGCTGGGGTGTCTCTTGACATGCTATGTCTGAGATCTTCTTAAAATATCTCTTGATCTTGCGAATCATAGTTCAGAAATTAGCTGGATGCATTAACCTGTATCCACTTTTATCACCTGGTTCAACAGACCGTTGGATGATTTCCGAAACTTCTGTCATTTGATGACGTGTTGGCTCCAGACGAGAGGCTTGTGCAATATTCTCGCCTGCTTGATGTTAGAGCAATTCAACAACTTGTTCTCTATATACTTGACTTTGAGAGGAACTAGTTGAAGCCTGTTCTTGAGCAAGATTTTGATTATGAACAAAGTCCATTGACTGTGGCCGGCCATGGGCAATAACATTGCATGAGACCATTTTCCACGGGCTTTGCTGACCGGAAAGCACTGTGAAATGTAGTGCTCCGTGAACACCCCATCCTCTGATATGAACATCAGATGGATCATTGGCAATTAACTGACACAATTTTCTTAGTGCGCCAAGGCATGAACATTGAAGGGTTCTCTATTGCTTTTCAGCCTTCGGATACCGAGAGACTGATAGAGATGCCAAATCAATATGGCATTGTAACCCTTCTATTATCTTAAGATGATTTTCATATTCATCGTAAGATAATACCTTCTTCTTTAATTGACAAAGAGTTTTCCATATGTTGAGACGAATATCATGGATTCCATCATCCGTCAACATCTTTGGAATGTCGTACTGGGAGTCAGCCAAAGGCCAAAACATGACTGGTACTTCACCTTTTTCCAGTTTTTTCCTCATGTTCAGCATTTCCTCTTTATCATTAAATGAAGATTCTTCTACCTGTTTGGACCAGAGTTGGTGTTTCCTTGTTGCTTCATCGGATTCAACAAGATTGGTAGAGAAATCACTATTCATGCTGGAAGATGAATGACCCAGGGATGGTTCGGAGAATAACCTGAACCCCAAGCTATCTTCGGATGGAGAAAGAGTTTCACCTGCCGATAGTAAAGCATCATACAGGACTGGTTTTACGTTTGCAAGTGCCTCGAGATAGGAGGGCTTTCTCGTCACTACATTGCCTTCTGATGAATTTTCGAGACAACGTGAATCACTACTGCGGAGAGGACTTTCGCAGTGAAGTTCATCACCATGAGGAGGACCGTCATGATGGGTTACAGCAAAAGATGAGATCTCTTGCTCCTTGGCCTTCTGACCACACAGAGGGTTCCTGTGGCTCTCATCTGAAGAAGAAACTTCATGATTGACCGAATTTTCATGAAGCAAGTCTTCATGAGGAAGTGTCTGTTGAAGACCTTCAGAATTAATGTTCCCGTTATTGGGAACTGAGGGAGTAGAATCTTGAATTCCGACAGATAAATGTCTGAGGGCTTCAAGAACTCCAGCATCGAGCAAGGCCTTGTTGCAGATTGGCCTTTGATCTCCTGACTGTGTTGGGAGGATCTTTTTCTTAGATGCCTTCTTACTCGCTTTAGAAACCACTTGATGATGAAAGTGATTTCTCTGAGCAGGTGTATGTGCCTGATCAGGAAATATGGTCAGGTTAGGCTAACGATCTCCACTCAAATCAGGTGTATGTGCCTGACTTGGTTGTCCGTATGATATGGGGGAGTATGCCCCATAACCCTCTTGGACTAGAACAGATGTGTGTGTCTGTTCCGGAGTGAATCGTTGATGTGTCACTCCATTGCTAGGGATAGATTTATGTGTCTGTCCCTGAGATGATGCTGAAGCTGTTATGATATCCTGGGAAGCATCCAGAATATGAGCAGGAATTTGCTTCTGCTCTTTCACCATTGACAAAATATGTTTGGTGACTTCAGCTGCCGGAACGGGGATATACATCCATTCTGGGCTTGGAGTAGGTGTATGTGCCTGCTCCTGTCCTCCTTTTCCTGTCAGTGAATCCAGACAGTACTCAAGTGTGGAGGCAGAGAGTTGAGTCTGCCTCCTGTTTGTCGTCGGGACTTTCCGACTGACTTCTCCGGGCGCTACCAAGCGAGACTGTTGGTAGGCCTGATTAGTATTAGCAGGTGTATGTGCCTGCTGATTACACTTCTCCAAACGCGGTTGACGAGATCCATCATATGTAGTCAGACGAGCCTGCTGACTAACTGGTGATGTATAAGCAGGTGTATGTTCCTGCCTATGGTACTCCGCCGGAATTGCCTGGCGGGATAGGCTTGATGCTGTCAGACGAGTCTGCTGGACAGCGGAATTAAAACAAATAGGTGTGTATGCATGCTCGTTGTTTGCCACCAAGTTAGGTTGGTGGACTTCTCCGGAGATGGCAGGGATGACAACCCGCCTATTGTTAACTGGATTCCGTCTCTGGCGGTTCATCTTGCCTGCTCGTGTTCGAGGAACCTGAGCTGAATGCCTGGAGTCGGTACCCTCATCATGTTGAGGGCGCACTACCGCACGAGTCTGGCGGCGATTGTTGATGAGAGCCCTTGAGAAGGACTCCTGTCTTTTTGAATTAAGGTCCTGAGGGACCTGCTCATTCACTTCCTCAGAGTAAGGGAGTGAATGGAAATTGCGTTCCGGGGATAACGACCCGAAACGGTTGGAGACGGTAGTCAGCACCGCCTGCTTCTTGATTGCTGGCCACCGTTGTCCGGACGACCAGGTAGAGTTGTTAACTTGGAGGGCTTGACGAGCGGCCTCCAGAGTTGGGATAGTACCGTTGCGACGGTACTCCTTAACCAGTGCATTAGAAACAAAGCGTTGAAGACGCTGAGTTGGTGATGTCATCCTCAGAGCGGATGACGTTCCAGCAGGAGTAGCAGCATTGGTTTTCACAGCAGCAGACCTCACAGTAGAGGTGTTCATAGCAGCAGTATTCACAGAGGTGAATTTAAGGAAAGCCATTTTGCAGAAGATCTTGAGAAAAGAGTGCCTGTTCCATGTAACAGACATAATCAAGATGAATCCGGCCACTGCATCTTTTGGATGAGCACATGTCAATGATTGCTTTGTTGGCCCAAGGGGCCTAAAAAATAAGAAGAACATAACTTTAACTTGGTTAAGGATTCACGTCGGGTTCACCATTTTTGTTTCGCACAGAATCCGGGGATGACCTCCTGGACGGGAGATTCAAACGTTCCGATCGATTTCTAACGAGTTTGTTCGTAGAACCGGAAACATCCAATGATTCCACATCCGTTTGGACCTACTTTCCAAAGGCAGGCGCTCATTAGCTTGTGGACTAATGAGGCTTAGGAATTTGCATTGGTCGAGAGGATGGGAGGTCAGACTCATCACACCTTTTTGAGGGAATTATTGTCTACTCCGGGACTCTCTTTATAGATTTAAGTTATGTTCGTGAATCCTTATTATATTACCAAGTATAAAATGAGCTTTCCTTTAGTTTTAACAATCAATGATTAAATATGCAAGACATTTAGAGAATCTTTTATATGTATTCGAGGTTCTTCATCAATAGAGAATCATCTATATCTGTTTAGAGATTCTTGGTCAATGGTATCCTTCAAAACATTTATATAAAAATCTCTTGGTCATTATGATGGCCAGGCTGGTTTTAAAGCCACTCAGTGGGGCACTTGATGTTTATCGTCATTCAGAAGGACAGAGATTATTTCAAAGTTGGGATCGAACCCATAAATGGGCTACCTACGTATCCTTTGTTTTGGAAAAGGAATCAGAACCCACGTAGTTCGAGTTATGGAGTATGATGTTTATGATTGATGGCTCAAAGATGAATGTCATAATTACTTTTACACTCTAAGCTCACGTGATTCATGCTCGGTGTGAGAAACAAGAGGTATTGGTAAAAATTTAGACAATTGTGCCATGAAAGATGCAATCATAAGAATTTGTTTGGGGCTTATGTATGGATGACTGCCCAGATAGATGAAGGTTTAGGATTTACTTTTAGGGAGATAATCCATGAACAGGGTCCATAAAGTTATATGTGCTTCATAGAGATTTGAATACTCTAATCTTGGGGCTTACTCCTAAGGAGGATGACCAATTTAGGAGGGGACTTATGATTGGGTTTTACTCCTGAAAAGGAAACCCAAATCAAAGGTAAATTATGACTGGTTAAGAGAAATTTAAGGGAACTTGGGGCTTATTCCTGAAAAGGAGACCCAAGGTTATGACTGAGTCTTATTCCTGAAAAAAGGAGACTCAGGTTAGGAGACTTGGGGCTTATTCTTTAAAAGGAAGCCCAAGGTTATGACTGAGTCTTATTCCTAAAAAGGAGACCCAGGTTAGGGATTAAGGTTTGGGGATTACTCCTGAGGAGGATGCCCATATTTGAGGTTGGGGCTTATTCTTAAGAAAGATGCCCAAGATTAAAGGACTTGATTGGGGCTTACTCCTGAGGAGGATGCCCAAGATCAGGAACTTTAAGAATTTGGGGCTTACTCCTGAGGAAGATGCCCAGATTAAAGGTTTTATAACAGGGGATTATTCCTGAAAAGGAGACCCAGGTTAGGATTCTCTCATCTTGAAGGATGAGGTTGAATGAATGAACTCTCCGTATTTTAGTGACATAAGGATATTTAAATCACTAGACTTTGAGAGAGATTCCACAGAATTCCTTTCAGATAAGAAAGTCAAATCAAGAAATCATGCCATAAATGGCTTTGAAGAATGTCTTGAAGACTGAATCTTGAAAAGGAAAGGTGAAATGGCTTAAGAGGGGTAAAAATGGGCAAGATGGGCACCCAAAAAGATAGGGGCGCACAAGTCTTGCAAGGCGCGCAAGTCTTCCGTGGGCGCGCAAGTGTTGGTCGCGCAGGTATACCTGCGCGACACATAGTGTACTTGCGCGATTTTCAACCAGCAATGAAATACTTGAGAGACTCTTTTTGAAACCCTTTAAAATGTTCTCGAGGTTCTTCCAGAAAAGGGACGCGCAAGTTATATTGAAGGAAATAAGTCGGCGTGCAAGTGTTTGATAAGTTTCAACACTTAGGCCTTCCTTCTTCTCTTTAGATCTTCCGTTCTAGGTAATAAATTACCTTAGAAGTGTTCCGGAAGCTTTGAGAAGAGACTTGGGCGTCGGGAGCTTCAATCCGAGTTTCTGGAAAAAGATCCTCTCCAAATGGGGGGCCCACAGGGTCTATTTATAGGCAAAAGAAGACCCTGGGCGGTTACCGGGCGGTTACCGGGCGGTTATCACTTAGGTCGCGCAAGTCACTTGCACGACCATAAGGCGTCGCGCAAGTACTTGCACGACCACTAGGCGGCGCGCAAGTGTACTTGCACGACCATGAGGGAACTTGCGCGACCTATGGGCAATGTTCTCCTGGTTCATCCCTTTGTCGATTTTTGATGTTTCTTCAAAGGATGAATCACATTGGACTCAGATATTCCCCTTTTCCGATCCTTAGATTCTGTGACGAAAGGAGCGTCAACAGTCCAAGGAGAGGGATGGGAGGACTCATGGATGAGGATGAAATAGTAGAGGAGAGAGATGTCTACTGGTGTTGTATGAGGATGAAGAAGGAGGAGAAAAAGAAGGGAAAAGAAATGGATGGATAAGATAGTGTGAGTAACATTAGGCGACTTCAGTGGCACCACAATTTTAAAAATAGATGAATGGATGAGATTATATCTCAGATTTGATAGGATGACTAAGTTGGATATGTTGGTTTTGAAATGTTTTAATGGATGAGATCTAACATGTCGCAATCTAATGGCTCAGAATAATTGTGACGTTGAATTCGAAGGGATGTCATTCAAATCCTGGACAAGTTTAGACAACGAGGATCTCGTATAATGAGATTGAACGACTCAGATTTCATTTACTAGAAAAATGGTATCCCACATTGAAACCTACACCATTTCAAGACATCCATATAAGGCTCAACATACCATCCATATGCCAATAACAAAAGTAGACACTGTAGGGTCCTTATACACGGGACCCCCAACTGCAGGCCTTGGCCCACCCTCACTAGTGCTAGTGCATGACCTAGGATAGCTCCTACTCATGCCAGACTGAGCCCAATACACGATTCTGTGCATACGCTCAGCTTGGACCTGACTTCGGTTGTCTATGTGAGATTCCCACTGAGCTTGAGGGCTTGAACTTCATGGCTTCCCTCAGTCGAATTATGGGGTACTCACCCAAATTATTATCAAGAAAATTATTAAACAGAAAAAAACATATAAAAATAGAATATATAGATTAATATTTTTGAAACAGAACATATATATATATATATATATTAATTTCCCTATAAAAACATTCTAATTCCAAATATAATTATTTTCATGAGATTTTATTCATTTATATTTTCAAAATCTTTCTATAACATACAACATTAATTTAAACCATGTCATTATTTAACCATGAATATAATATTAATTTTTTAGTGTATTTTAAAAAAAATTAAAATTTTAAAATACATATATACATAGAATACTTAAAATAGCCAAAATACATTAAAATACCTCGTGATTATAAAATTTTATGATTGTTACGAAAACTAACAGTCACTTTATTACCCTAATGGATACTTATCCATATAAATACCCATTCAAGGTATTCCAAAGATCGTGGACATTTCTTGTTCTAAGAGGATGGTGATCTACATACCTTTGATGCTTATTAACTTTTCCATAAAAATTTCCATAATTTTTTTCATTATGATAAACCTAAAGGATGTTCATTACATACATGGTCAAGTTGTTGTGTTTGGTGGTGTTCTCATGATCCTAATAGGTTATTTAGTATGTATTTTATGATAGTTATGGTCTTTTTTCCATGAAGGAATGTAAGGGTTTAATGTATATTTTTAATAAAGAGTGTCTAATTTCATTATGTGAGCTTTTTTTTTGTATGGCTCAAATATAAAACAAAAAAAACAATAATAATACTATTAATCATAATAAATATCAAAATATTAATACTTAAAATATATATATGTCCGGGGAGTCACAAGAAATGAGCCCTAAAACACCTTTAATAGAGATGATTCTAACTGGATTCAAAAGAGGAATTGTAAAAAACAAACCTAGGTTACCCCCAAAACTAGAACCTGACCTGATCTTCTATATTTCTGAAAGGCATTCCTAATCTCCATGGGCTGGAGACAAGCACCTGGGCCTCAGTCAATAATCTACAGGGAACAATTTCACCAAAACTATAGAAACACATGGCACATATATATATAAATGAAAAAGAAAGAGATAGAGAAATTATAACAAAATTTTACTTTAAGAGGATAGTGAAAACCATACTAGGATCAAAATTCACCAAAAATTAAAAAGACACGTGCAATTACAATGGACCAAAAAAATTGTTACTCCAAGTGATGAACTCACACCATCTCACCACCAACTACCTAACCGAGCTGACATGAAACATTTTTGCCTCACTATAGTATCTTTTATTTCCATAAAATGGATGGAATACGTAGGTCTATGCACCACCAAAAAGGTGTGTATTGTGTGAGCTAAAAAGATCATCATGATCCCACCAAGGTGTTCTATAACTAGTCATCGTATAATAATTCATTTTTGTTCATTTTAAATATAACAAGGAATGATAAGTAGGAAATGATATGTTATAGGAAAATGATAGTCATTTATCTTTTATAACAATGCTAAGATAAAGCCTTTACATCAATTTCATTGAATATAGTACATATATTCTATCTCATGAAGAAACATTCATATCAAGGATAAAAGCAAAAATCTAGAAATATAAAAATAAAAGAATAGGTATCGACAACATGGATCAATATAGGTTAGACTAGAAGACTACTTGTACCAAAGTAAATCAAGTGCACAATATGGTTCTTCGGACATATTCCTATGTCGCAGAGGAATAACTAATGAGTAACCCCCCTCCCTAAAATGTCAATACCAGTCCCCTAGAACAATAGTCTTAGGAAACACGGGAATTACTAATTAGAAAACCTATTGATATTCACTAATAAATGGATGATGGACTCAAGATAAAACTTTAACCTAAGTAACGAAGGTAAAAAATGGTATTTTTCACAATTATTTTCAATGATTAGAAATAAATATCAACAGCATTTCAAAAATCCATTTCAATGCATTGAATAAACACCTTCTCTTCATTTTTAAAATCTTCCAAGGAAACCCCATTTTTTATTAATGACTATTGTCAACACACACATAAAATAATCATTCCAATTAATTTTTAAATCAATTTATAAATAAGAAACAATAAGTTTCATCATTATAGGCCAGAGACAGAACCACCTACCTCAATACTCAGGTTACACATGCCCACAATGAGATCCACCAATAATGAGGACCCAAAGAATTCTTTGAAGGCCCAAGAATCCAATACACGTCACAATATTAATGCAATTTATAAAAAAGGGGATGGAAGAAAGGAGTAAAACCACACACCCCAAGGATGAAAACCCACGACACCACGACCGAAAATTAAATCTCTTCAAGAATATGATTTTCAAAATGGATCCTTTTGGAAGACAAGAAAAAACACCAATTTAGATCCAAAGATCTAATAAGAGAACCCAAGGGTACTACCAAAGTCTATGGAAACAAAGAATCTAACAAATTACTTACCTTGAGAGATTCAACATGATAGAAATGAATATTGAATACCAAATGGATTGATCTAGAGGAAAAAACCTTTCAAAAAATTGATGGATAAGAGGATCAGTTCTAGAGAAAATGAAAATGGCAGCCAAATGGTCACCCAAAATATGAACAAAAACCTAATACTTCTATGCATGGGTAATTACATGATGTCTAATTCCTTTATGTGTCATGAAGTCCACTTGGTTTATGTAAACCATTAAATTCATCTCCTCAGACTAAAAATACATTTTTTAATTAATTCATGATGTGTAACACTTTTTTATGTCGTGTAACCCTTCAAATACTGATGTATTTCATGAAATTTATCCAGAATTAGTTACTCATCATGTATCCTAGTAATAGGACATGAAACCCTCCAACAACCTACAGAAATTTTCAGTTAAATATAAGAGTCCCAAAAAGCTAAAACTTCATCATTATAGGTATCATCCAAATTCCTTCTAGGAAATATATAAAAAATGATAAAATTTAATCTTGGATAATGTTAAAAGAATACTCTATGGATCGATAACTGGATGGTACAAAATCCCCATAATAATGAATTTTCATTCCTAGGAAGCCTTGAATAATATGTAATCCCTCAAAAAAGATGTTACCACTGCTGACTCATCGACAACTCACATTCCCATGTCTTAGGAGAATATGGTCTATGATTCATAGAACTCTGACCAACAACATCAATTTCCCACACAATAACTTCTCTTTAGACTCAGCGATCTCAATTGGTTTTTCCAAAATAGAATCATCATGTTCAAAATCAATTTCTTCCCAACAAAGGATGTGGATACGATTTGGAAGATAGATCTGAAGCTATGATATGTGGAGATGATCATGAATACCTACCAACTGAATAAACAATTCTAATAGATAAGAAAGGTTCCCGAATTGCTCAGGGGCCTGAAAAAGTTTAACAAATATCGAACAACTAACCTTGTTTTCATAGATAATGGTGACCTAACTAAGGAGAAACATTCAGGAAAATCATTCACGAATAAAATAATCGAAAGGGCGATGATTCCAATCTGTATACAAATTTTTTCAACTCTGGACCATCAACAGACATCAATGTACATCTTGAATCTTCATGGATGTCTCCTTAACCAATCTGGTCTATCCAAACCTACTACTCCCACCTAAGCCCAATAAATAGGTGGTCTTCATGGGCAACGATACAATGCATTGAAGGGAACCATTCTAATTTACCACTAATAATTTTGTTTTAAAAAAACTCAACCAGTCCCAGATAGCTATCCCATGATCCATCAATGTCCAAGAAATAGGAAGGAATCATATCTTCCAATGATTAGAATAACATGCTCCGTCTGACCATAATTTTATGGATGGTATGATGTGATCAACTGGACATGAGTAACCATTCCATATTGGAGACTCCTCTAGAACCATGAGTTAATCCAAGGATCCATATCAGAAACAATGGAATATGGGGTCCCATGAAACTCACAATTTCCTGCACATATAGCATACCCAGATCATCCCCCATAGTTTAATCACTTATTGGAATGAAATGAGAATACATCATTAATCGATTAAGATTCACCTAGATATTATTTTTCCCTCATGGGGTCAATGGTAATCCTAAAAAATCCATGGATTCCTAATCCTTTTTCCAGATCATAACCAGAAGAGGTTGAAGAAAATGAGAGGGTTTCAAGTTCTCCACCTTTATCCATTGGTAGGTGTAACTGTGGGACACATAATCTGCATGGTCTCTCTTCATACTTGGGCACCAGAATCATCATATCATGTCATAATACATCATCATGGTGCCTGGATGAATGACCGAAAAAGATCTAGGAAAATTAAACAAGAATAAACTATTTAAAGATATTGAAAATACAACCCACCTCCCATAGTGGAGAATAACATGTGATGAAAGAGACCAACCAGAAATTTTCTCCCCACTATAGATGCTTTCCCAAACATTACTAAACACATCATCCTACTATTGAATCTCCCAAAAAGACTCTAGTAGAGATAATGACAACTAATTTTTTAAGAACGATAGCCTAAACATCCTCTTTAGCATCCAAGTGAAATTGAGCACAAATCCCCATAATGTTCCACTCCTCCTTCAATTCTAAAACAACATGATATAGTACATTCCTTAAAAGATCATATGTAGCCACATAACCCTTCCTCAGGGTGTAAAATTTATCGATGTCAAACATATGAAGGTATTATACCAATCTTCTTGGTCTGATATTCATGAATTTTTTGGATAATATTTAACGCACTCTTTTAAAATCAGAGATGAAGATGATTCTTTCCCCCAAAAGGTAGTGATGTCAACATATAATCACATACATAACTGCAGAAATATCTAAATCTTGAGTGGGTTAATTCTTCTCATGTGGTCGAAGCTAAAGAGAGCTGTAAGCCACCAAGTGTACATCTTTCATAAACACACATCCCAAACCATCACCAAAAACATCATTAAACATAATGTACACCTTACCGAGCTTAGGTAAGATCAAAATTGGAGAAGATGTCAGTAGTCATTTCAGTTCATAAAATTAAGACTAACACTATCCAAACCATTTTAATTTACCTTTTTCCTCATAAGAGTAGTCAAAGGTGATTCCATCTTATATAAATCTTTAAGATAACAATATTTGTATCCTATAATACTAAGGAAGATCTAAATTTCAAAGACATTATGTGGTTCTTTCCATGAAAATAAAACCTTCACCTTCTCTATATCAATTGATAATACATGTTTATAAAAAATTTTCCCTAAGGAATTCACTAATTGAATCCAAAAAATAAATTGTCAATTTATTCATACAAATGGTGATGTCTCAAAATTCTCAAAACCAAACTAAAGTGGTCCACATGTTCACTCTAAAATTTTTATTAAACCATGATATCATCCATTAACACTACCTCAATATTGTCAATATATTTATGGAATATTTGATTCATCAAAGCCACAAAATCTATAGGAGAGTTAGTGAGAAAAAAAGGAATCACAAGTTATTCATAATGGCCTTACCTGATCCTAAATGTTGTCTTTAGAATATTAGAATACCATACTCTATGTTGACAATAACCCGACCAAATATCAATATTTGAAAATATGATTTTACCTTTTAAATGATCACACAAATCATCCCCATGAGGAAACATATTTTATTTCTTAACTGCCACCCAATTCAACATCCAATAGTCCACACAAAAATTAAGTGAACTATCTAGTTTCCTGTAAAATATAACTAAGGATGTCCAATATGAAAAAATAGGGAAAACAAAACCCTTTTGTATCATGTTATCCTATGGAATTAGGATCTCCATTAGCTCTGATGGTACCATAAGATAAGAAGGTATTGATATCAGCTACATACATGGCATCATATCAATCATAAACACTACCTCCCACTCCTGAAAAAGATCAGAGAATTATTCTAGGAAAATTCCAGGAAATTATTGAACAAAAACGAGATGATAAACAACAATAGAAAAGTCATTGGGCTCAAATAGAATAGGTGACCACATCATTCTATGTTCTGGGAGAGAAGCCCTTTCACGAACTGATCTAGGGTCCCATACACCCTAAAACACTAGAGATCTACCTTCGGTAGTAAGAAACATAACATGAAGTTGATAACAATCAAACTCAACTTGATGAGTGATAATAAAATCCATAACAATGATGAAGTCAAATAGATCCAGATTAAGAACATGAAAATTCTAGACCCAATACGCATTAGCTACTATTAATGGATAACAAGTGCACTGAAACCAGTGATGTCTCCTCTTTTCAATAGGTATCTCTACGTCCATTATAAAGGGAGTAACGTTGGATGTTTAATAATATCAAAAAAATGTGCAGAGATAAATAAGTGGGAGAAAACATTATAAAATGAAAAAAAAATTACGGAATAAGAAATAAGAATCGTACCCCTCCCATTTGCCGGACCTGTATCGACTTTCACTGGAAACTCATCTACTGCATAAAAGATCATAAATCCTATATTCTGTGGGTAGATACCTATAGTATTTTAATCTTCTAAATGTTCCACATTATCATTTTGTTATGAAAACCCCTAAATATTCTGAGGTATAGTCATAGCCTAAAAGAAGTGACGTAAGAGACCAACACATCCACAGTTGTTGCATGTCTTTCTGGGAATAGAAAAATGAAGTTTGGTGTGTCCAACCATTCCACACTAATAGAATGTTAGAGGAACACTCTTGATATAGAAGATAGTGTGGAGGAGGCTCACTAATGAGACCCACCACCACCACTTTTAGGATAATCCTCCCACTGCTTTTTCTTCCCATGAACACCATTGAAGCTACCACTAGATGGAATAGATGTTGTAGAAATGACAACATTTCCTTACATATTCATTTAAACCATCATACCTCTATATAAATTATCATTATAGGTTTAAATATATTACATGAACCCCTAAGATTTGATATCTGGTCGCAAATCCTGTAGGTAATTCTGATCCTTCAACTGGTGATTCTTCACTGCATCTGGAGGAAAATAGACAAACTGATTAAAATAATTCCTGTACACGGACACTGAAATCTATCCCTATTATAAGGAAAAAAACTCTAGATACGTTTCTAACAAAGGAAACTCTAGAAAAATTATGGAAGAATATGGTTTTGAAACCCATCCAATGCAGGTCCATGTGTCTATGAGCTTGGACTGTAGATTACCACCATCACTTATTGGAACCCTCAAAACTAAATGCTGCACACTTTCCCCTAATCTTATCAGGTTTCTCCAAAATTTAAATTATTTTATCAATACTATCTATACAATCATAGAAATATTTATGTTCATTCATTATTTTAATGGATAGTGGATTCTTAGATAAGAACTATCATGATTGATCTCTCTCCCCTCTAGATCCTAGATGTTCTTCAAAAAACATTTTATGAACTCAAGAAACATCCTGATCAACTAAAAAAATTGCCTAACCAATGATCTCGATGAGATTCTGATCCACCAAATGATTCCCTTATGGTGCATCCGCAATACCTTTTTTGAGAAAATCATGGAAGACATCTCGGAGGAATATTTCATCACACTGGAACATAATAAAGATTAGACAATAGAAAAATATAAATTTAAAATATAAAACCCATAAGTAGAAATTGATATTCAAAATAAAACCCCACACTATAGACAGATATCCACATCACATGTAAACTTGAGTCTATTAACGACATGGTATGGATAAAGACTTATCGAAATGTACATCTCAATTACCAACAAGCATATCTCTAGTCTAAAAGACATCTGAAGACAAGAAATCAAAGAGAAAACCCAAAAAAAACATTCCTATGATACCATTTTGAAATGAACCGCCCCTGGTTACCAACAAAATTGGAACCCTACCCAATCCTCCACATACCCAAAGGGAATTCCAAATCCCCATGGTCCGGTGTCAAAAAAATGACGAACTAAACAACAAACCCGAGGGAATTATTTTTCCCAACATATAGAAACACATGAAATTTATATATACATTGAAAAGAAAGACATAGTAGGAGTCTATCAATATATTCTATAATTGTAAAAATACAATAGAAACAAAACAATGAAAATGTTATTGAAACTCCAAAAGACAAGTCTAACTATAGAGGACCAAAAAATAGCTACTCCATGCGATGAAGTGGATGAATTCCCATAATCTCACCACCTAATACCCAAACCAACTAACAAAAAACCTCTCTACCTCACTACGGTTCCTTTCCATTACATGAAATTAATTTCAAATATTGTTCTATGCACCAGCAAATAGGTTCATAAGGTGTAAGATAATAGGATTATTAGGATCACACCTAGGTGTTCCATAACCAGTCTCTATATAAAAATTCTTGTTTGTTAATTTTAAATATATAATGGAATGATATGCAGTAATTCAGTTTTTCATATTACATGGTAGTCATTTTCATTTTATCATAGTTCTAAAACAATTAAGGTATATGAATTCTGTATCCTGTTTTCTATATCATCTTTCTGAAACATAAATTGGCATACAAAAGTCTCAAACAAAAAAGTCAAGAAATGTAAAAATAGAAGCATATGTATCAGCAATAAGGATCACTATAGGATAGACTATAAGACTACTTATTCCAAAATAAATCAAGTGAAAAACATGGTTCCTTGGAAATAGTCCATGGTAGTAGAGGAATACCTCATGAGTAACCCCCCACTAATTTCAATATCAGTCCCATAGAACAAAAAACCTTGGAAATAGTGGAAATCCCCATGAGAAAACCACTAAATAGTCATAAAAATGGATGATAGACTCATGGTAATCCTTCCACCTATAAAATCAAGGAATCCTAAGTGCCCCTTTTCATAATTCATTTCAATGGATTAAAAACGATTTCAAAATCATTTCTCAAATAAATTTCAATTCTCTGAATATACTAATTCTTTAAATTTATCAAATCATAAATGGAAAAAAAATTCATTAATGTATCTTATCAAAAAACACAAAATAATCATTCCAATTACTTTTATAATTCATTTTATAAGTCCATAACAAGATGTTTCATCATCATAGGCAAGAGATGAAACCACCTACCTAGAAAATCAGGTCACACATGACCGCAATGGGATCCACCAACAATGAAGACCCAAAAAAGTCTACAAAGGCCCTTGAATAGAATCCACATAAAAAGAGATTCAAAATCGAATAAAAGGGGTTATAGGAAAGGAGGAAATCCGCATACCTCAAGGGTGAAGACCTACCACACCATGACTAACAATGGAATGGCGTCTAGAACGACATCGCACAACGGATCATGGGAGATGATAATAACAAAAACCAATTTAGATCATGGAATCTGATAAAACAACCCAGGGGTTATAAAAATAATTATAGTTATGAAGAAATATCATGGATTCTTACCCAGAGAGATGGAATACGACTATAATGATGATCTAATGATGAATATATCAATCTATAGGGAACGATGTCTCCAAAAATCACTAGGGAGGATATTCAGATTGAGAGAAAAGAAAAAGTGGTTGCTGAATGCTCACCTAATACATGAATGACACCCTAAAACATCCCTTCTCAGGGAATTATTGAACGTATAATTCCTTCATATGGTGTGTAGTCCATGATGTCTAATTATGCCTAGAAACACAGTGCCTCAGATTAAAAATTCCCAATTTAATTAACTCAAGATGTGTAACACATTTTCACATCATGTAACCCTTCACAACATAAAGTATTTTATGAAATGAATCTAGAGACTATTAAACATCATGTAACCTAGTTACACATGGTGAAACCCACTTACAACTAGAAGAAAAGGCATGTTAATTCTAAGAGTCAACAAATCTATGACTTCACCATCATAGGTATCCACTCAATTACTTCTCATCCCTATATAGAAAATGAGTAAATAAAAAATCTGACAAGGTTAAAGACATAAAAAATGGATTATTAATGAGATTTTAAAAGTCTAATAGGTTCTTTTTTTAGTTTCGACACACACATATTGTAAGGCATTTCAAAATCAATTATATTTTTTCTAGTGCAGCACAGTGGCGGACTAGGGTCATCTCACATGAGGAACCTCTTAATTTGCTTAAATAATTTAAAATATTTAAACAATAATACTTATTTTTTGTTTTTATTATTTCAAGATAATGATTACAATCTGGTCAGGACCAATAGGGGCCTATATACCCTGAGAGGGGGGTGAATCAGGGTATATATATTCTTTTTCAAAGTTCTTCCTACCCCACTGGATCTTGACCTCTTTATTACAAGGGTCATTTTGTTTTCTCTTGTGTGTAAAATATGATCACTTCTTTATTTCTTTATCTAATGATGATTTTTTGAATGCAATGCAGGGAAGAAAACAGGCAGACATAGATATTTTTACTTGGTTCACCATCACTGGGCTACGTCCAAGGAGCATACGCCGACAAGTTGTCGGTCGTACCAAATTCCACTATTCTTCACTAGATGTGGATTCAAAGTTCTGGTATAGTCACTCTGTCCTAGGATCACTGCCTTCACAAGATTTATGGTCTGCTCACTACTTTCCCAAGGGTCACTCCCTGTTTCTCTCTCTCTGGCTCACTGCCGGTGGAGAGGATCACCTTCTTTCTCTTCCATTGCTCACTGCTCTTGGAAGGAATTGACTCACAGTTTATAGACCTATAGGTCTCTTCATTTGCATGAACGAATGAATCTTCCTATGTATGTAGATACTCTGTTGAAGTCCAACTTTCACCCGTAGATGAATATCTCTTTGCACCGAAGGTATCGGGAAAACTTCCAGCTTCCACGTAGCCCGAAAATCACTGCTGGAAATAAACCTTACTTGGCGCATAAGTCAATCTTGCCGTGCAAGTATCGGCGCGTAAGTCACAACTGGCACACAATTCCTCCTCAGACACTTGCACGACACAAGCTTCCCCAACTCTGAACTTGTGCGACTCTCTTCCTTTTATGCCCAAACCACTATTGGCGCACAACTACCAATCGGCGCACAACTTCCCACACTGGCGCACAACTTCACTTGCGGGACCCACACACCACTTGCGCGACCACAACACCTGCGCGACGGGATCTCTGATTTCTCAAAGTGTTGAACTCCAGTAAACAATGAAGAGGGGTGGTCCAGTATTTAAAGTCAAATTGACTACCCTGTGCGATGGCGCACAAGTCACCTGCGCGACCCAGTCTCGGCGCGCAAGTCTTCTGTCCTCTTAGACACTTGCGCGACCAACTCCCAAACTTGCGCGAACCTATTTCCTTAGCCATATTTTGATCTTCTGATCTTTAGAATCATATGGCTCACAAGTTTCCTATATTCCAAGTCCTCGGCGCGCAAGTCCCTTTTCCAAAAACACTTTTCTTCATTTGTCAATTTTTAGGCCCAAAAATTTGGCAAACACTGGAAAACGGAGCCACCCTGTATCTGTTCTTTTGTACCGCCTCCAGATCATCCATTACTTTTGTCGACGTTCTTGAATCAAACATGGATCATTGACCTCAGCTCTTGAACTCGACATTCCATCATGAAATCCTATTTGTCAACAAATCTGTATGCCATTGTTTTTCTTTGTCAACAAGCACCACTCAGATGTCCACTTTGTCAACAAACACAATCACCTCAAAAATGCTTCAATGATGCCCTAAGGGATTTTTTACCAACAATTCTTTTGGGGGATTTGATAAAATTTTTAATGACATAAAAAATTCAAATTCTAAATTTATACTACCATGAAAATCTAAATGGAATGAGTAATGGAAGAAATAACATGGTCTTGGGATTTATTTTGGTCCAATCATTATTATCCTTTAGTTTCATTATTTTATTTTGATAATATAAACATTATATCTCATGGTTGAAGTGATATTCATAATTTATAAATCATGGAAATAATTGAATGACTAAGAACTCCCAATTCCACAACCTCCTATAATCATGGTTGATGGCATACCTTGATATATAATGTTTTACCTTCCATGACACATCTCTATCGATGCCATTGCATCCATTGATTATCTCCACCTCAAAGTGTAAAGAACTAAAATATAAAGAAAGTAAATAATGATTAAACAACAGAATAGAGAGATATTGTGTTTTATCTCATTAAGGGTAGTCACCGTATCCGGGACATTTTCCATACCTAGTAATGCTACAGAATTATAACTACAATCATAAAATTAAACCTGAAATAAAATTTATCAACACCAAGACCTTCCCCTTAAAAATTTTCAAGGTCTTCCTCTCTTTTATGATAGTAGGAGATAACATTAGTGCAATTGAGAATAACAGAAGAAGAAGAGAGAGATAATAAAAGAAAAAATAGTGGATTAATAAAATAAAAAACGAAGAATGGGGGATGTAACGAGAGAGGGAGGTAAAATATAAATAAAATAAGAAATGAAAAGAATTATATAATTTATCAAGAAGGTTAAAATAATAATAATAATAATAATAATAATAATAATGATAATAAACAATATTATTATTAATATTATAAGAAAGAATATATTTTTTTAAAAGGAGATAAAAAATAAGAAATTAAATTTAAAATAAGAATTTGATAAAATAACAATAATAATTTTTAGTTAATATTATTATTATTATAAATAATGAATAATATTTGAATGGATGAATAGAGAATAAAATTTAAAACAATACATGGATTATTCTATAAAAAAAAATTTAAATTGAAATTTAAAATGAAAATGTAAACATTGAAAAGATGAAACAAAAAAATAAAGAATATTAATGGGGGAAGGTTGCAGTAGCCACCCTACCTTGGTGTACATATCCAACTTGTCCCCCTGATGATTTGTAATGGAGGGGTTCAAATCCTTTTACAGGCGAGGGGTGATATTTTTGTCTCTAGAATTATTTCTCAAAAAATTTCATATTGGCATCCTAATAAATTGCATATTCAGCTAATTTTGTCCTCCAAAAAGTTATTCTAAACTAATATACTCATTTATCCTCAAAATTTTTGTTTAATTGGCCTAGTTTTATAAATGATATCTCCAATTTAATGAAAGATTTCATTTTTTCCAAAAGATTCATAAATTTACCATCAATGATGAGAATCCAATGGACCCCTAAATGATTGGATAACTTAATTAATTTTAATGGGTAAATGTTCCTGTGAGTCATCTTTCTAATATTGATAAAATAACTTCAATTGGAGGTGTGTAACATGATTTATGTCTGATTTCCCATGTGTGGTAGACATTGTCCCCCCGAATGGTTTTAAATAGGGATTGATTTTTTAGGCCACTAGATTTTTGAATAAATTTTAGGCCTAGAAGGGAAATATGTATCCCAAAAATCAAGTAATCCTAATAATAAAAATCACCTAAATTATATTGATAATTAAAAAAATATAACCAAAATAAAAAGTGATTAAAATCTTTCAAAATTTCAAAATTATGATGTTTTCATATTTTAGACCATTTTCATTCTATAATTAAAATTACCCATTATTTTTATAAATCATTTAAATAAATGGGTTTTTTCATTTAAAATAATTTATATGTTTTGAAATTTTGAATTAAAAATGCATATAATTTTTGTCCTTCAAATACTTTCACACATAAACTATGGTTCTCCTGAAGCATGAAATCTCAATAAGGAGTTAAAGAGGGAAACAATGTTATGAATATTCAAATTTCAATATATTATATTAAAAAAATATAATTATCAAATAAAATGATAAAATATCAAATTAAATATCAATAAATTTTCTCAATTCTCATAGAAATAATAAATTCACGAATTTTAATTTTCCCTTTTGAAAAATGATTGAACTTATCGTTTTATTCATTAAATATCCTCAATTTATTATTATTAAACATTACATGGAATTATTTACCTCACTTTTGAATACTTTCTATAATCTATTATGGTAAAATTTTAGTAGATCGATGCTTATATAATGAGAACATGCTCCTTATTAACAATCATATAGAATAACTACTTTATCCACTTCATAAATTCAAAACTCACTGAAATTAATGATGGATTTCGTTAATGGTTCAATTGAATTTGAGTCTTATGGTTAGTATGAATTGTTGATTGAAAATTAAGGCCCACAGAGGAGGGTTTTCTCTTATGTACAATGCATGATATCAAAAATAAATTAGTAATGAAATTCTCCCCTTCAATGTAGAAACTCTCACTTCCCAAAAACTCAATGTGGAGGTTATGATCAAGTAAAGCATAATGAATTATTTTTCCACCCTATTGAATATTTTTTAAACATTAATATTTTTTTAATTTAAAAAAAAATTATTTTTTATTTTATTGAATTTTATGATTATAATAAACCTCTAACCCACCACCTAACAATGCATGATAAAAAAAAGGTCTAGTAAGGGTGATTTTTGGTTTTCCCAAATTAGAACCCATATTTCTCTGTTTTTTATTCTTTTTTACATTTTCCATTTTTTAAAATTCAATATTGAAAAAAATAAATTATCATGAATGAATCAACAATATTATTTTCCCACATTAAGAACTTCCACACATTTTTCGTAGATGTATTTTATCACATCCACCATAAATCCCTTCACAATCAAATTTAAAATTATATATATCATAAAAATACCAAGGGTTGGGTACGAATGCATAGAAAAGTCTTGAAACATGGATCATTCTTCTAGAGTTCATTCATGGTCTCTATGGGAAAAAATAATGATTGATATAAACATGTTATTTTAAGTATAAGTGGATTTATAGACATTTCCGCAACTGTTTTGAGTAATTTTCTGCACAATCATAGCTTTGACATGTTTAATTTAATGATCTAGAAGGTGGAATGCCCCAATATCACTCATGAAATATGTTCAAGAATAAAATACGAAGTACATGGTCCAGAAATATTCTATGGAATGAGAATGTTATATTGGATAGTCACTCAAGGCATGATTAATAATAATAAATCAGTTCATATAAATTTCAGGAAATAAAAGCATGAAAAATTATAGGGAAATTTTATTTACCTGAATATGTCAATTACTTTAAATCATATTTCATCATTTTAATATTAATGATTTAATTTAGTCATTTAATTAACAATTCTAATCATAAAATTTAATTAACATTAAAATAAATAAAATGGAATCAAGAAATCAAGTGTGGGTTTTCAATTTTACTTTTAAAGATCAAAAAATATTTTCCAAAAAAATGTAAGGTGTTTTAAGGATAAACACTAAATGATAACTCCCTTATGAAATGAAGATTAGTCCTCTTTATTTACTATTTGGGACTTTCTTCTTCCATAATTAACCTATAAAAGAAAACTACTCAATTAAGAATAAGATTCATAACAATAAATCTCAATATGGTTACTTAATTATGAACTACATGTTATGAAATTTAATTGAATTATAAATTCCTAAAAATCATGTAATGATAAATCTTAATATGATCCCCCAAGTAAGCCTTGAGTTTTTACAGCCTTTAGAGGTCATTACTAGCTATTATTCAAAATCCAATGGTGGATAAAGCTTCATTGACTTCAACCACCACCTAAGAATTTTTATAGCTTGTGATTCATCATTTTGGGAGACGAATGTTCCATGTATAGATTATAGTAGATTATCCCCATTGAAAATGATTTATATGTTTCATTTAGGGGTCATATAAAGTATGAATCAACCCCTTCATGGTTTCTACTTATAAAACCTAAATCTTTTCCAGAGTTGGATTTCTATGGAATGTAGGTATTGAATGATAAAAGGGATAATATGAATCATATACTACATGAAAAATATTTTAATTTTAATTTTTAACAAATAATTTCTCCATTCAAAAAGGAGCACCCTCTTATCCTATTTCATTAGGATCACATACTTGGATAACTTTATGGGGCCCCTCTAATGTATGTTCATTGAAATCATTGATATGCATGTCTTCCTCCACATGTGCAAGTGTATGTTCTTTATTCTCTTGTAAAGAATAAAAAATATTTTCTGATTCTAAAAATTCTAGATAATCCAGAGTGATTCACAATTTAGTTTCACTAAAATCATATAGGATGCAGTATGAGAAAATATCAACTTCGTACCTCAGTTTAGATTCAAAAATACCTTATTAGTAAGTTCCTCTTGACATATATTCATAGTGGATCAGGTTAGGTAGTCATGCTCATCTATATTCACTTCAAACTCTACAACATGGGTGGTATGTTTCATTAGTGGTGCTGGCTATTCTTCTATTCTTGTGATGGGGATATCAAGAAGTTCCAAAAATTTGTTCCAAAAGTCTTCAAGTTATTTCTGATCTCCCAGATTTGCCTTATCAGGAAAGCCTTTCTCATTTTACAACTTTTTTACAGAAAGTGTTTCTTCTTATGGTTTATTTTTAAACTCATAATTTGGTTATTATTACAATTCAAGGAATTATTTAGATATCCAATCCATTTTCCCAAGAGATGATATACCTTTCCATCATTCTCTTGAATATCATACTTGAGTTTGTGTTTTGACACTTGATCCAAAAAATATTCTGGAGGAACTTCATCAAAACTATTGGGGGAAATGAGGAGCAATATTATTGTGTTTTGGACACTTCTTTATAGAAATATAGGATGTACTCCCAAACTTCAATGAGTTCACTTGCCAATCCATCATAAACTGTTTGCTTGAGTGTCTCCTTGAGATCCTTGATGAGGTCCCTGAATTTATCCTCTTTGAAAATATTGGTCTTGGCCCCCCAGATCTATTTATCCCATAATGAAACACAATATTATACTGACTAGGGTTCTTTAGTAACTCTCTCTTTCACATGAGAATATTTTTTGTTCCATGAATTTAAAAATTTACAAAACAAAACATCAATGATGAATATTTTTTTAATTTTTTTATAAAAATTTATGAAATATATCTAAGATTTGAATAAAGAAAAATTAAATTAAAAAATTATTGGATCCCTAGAAATAGCCCCAGTTTTTACATTTTCCTATTGTGGGGCATGTCAAAAGAAATTATAATTTTTCTAGTGATGCACAATGGCTTACCAGGGCCATCTCACTTGAGGATTAATTTAGCTTATTTTAGTCACTTAATCTATTTCACCAAAGCTATTTGGTGTTTTTGTTTTAATTATTTTCAGATCACAATTAAAATATAGTATCGATTTATATTAATTTTATATTGGCATAAAATATTGGAGATAAAAAATTATACTAAAATGAAATTCTAAACAGAATGAGTTAAGGAATAACGCACATCATCTTGGGTTTTGGTTTTGGGTCCAATAATTATTTCAATTAATTTTATTTATTTCAGTTCATTAATACAAACATGATATCTCATGTTTCCAATAATATTATTCATTTAGAAATTGTGGAAATCATTTAATTCCTATGATTTCTCAATACAACCTCCACCCTTAATAAATAATTATTACCAAACTTTTATAGGATATATCATCTTCTAAGACTTGGCTATATCGATTCCATTTCATCCACTGATTATCCCAACTCCAACATGTGAAGAACCAACCAATGCAGAGGTGAAAAATTGAGTAAATAAAATAATTGAGATAGACTGGGTCCATTTCAATGGAGGCATTCACGACATTAAGGAAATTATACTTACCCAAGCTTGATACTCAATTATTGATATAAACATTAAATTAATAATTAATGAAAATTCATTAACACCATGACCTCCCCTAGGAATATCCTCGAGGTCAGCCTCTCATTTCGAAGAGTAAAAGATCATAATGGTAGAAGTCTGAAGAGAATAATAAGTGAGGTAAAATTGAAAAATGAATGGTTGATTAATAAAAAAATAAATGAAATTGTGATGAGAAAAGTGGGAGAGATAAAATCAAATTAAAATAAGAAAGTAAAGAAATATATAACATAAAAATAATGTTAAAATAACAATACTGTTATTAATATTAATTATAATAATCCGTATTACTATTATTATGAAAATAATTTTAAAAAAATCAGAGAAGAAAATAATAAAATAAATTTCAAATAAGATTATGATATAATAATAATAATATTAATAATAATTTTTAGTTATTATTATTATGAAATAATAATATTTTAATGGATGAATGACTAAAGAAATTTAAAACAACTCTTGGATTATTTTATTAAAAAAATAAAATCAAATTTATAATTAAAATGTATACTTGAATCAAAAATAAAATAAATAAAATGAATAATGATAAGGGGGAGAGGGTTTTAGTAGCTGACCCCCATCAGTGGAGATCTCCCCCTTTGTGCCCCTTATGATTTGGAAATCAGGGGTTCACCTCTTTTTATAGGCAAGGGTTGACACTTTTTACTATAAAATTATATCTTCTAAAGTTTGTGCATTTCTAACCCAATTTTGGGTTGATTAAGTGAATGTGGTATTCCAGAATTTTTTTACAACATTTTTTTGTGTGTGGCCTCAAAATTATATCTTAATCCTCTATGTGTATTAAAACATATTGCTACTTTAATCTTTGATTTTATTTCGGCCTAATTATTCATTGATATTCCTTTAATGTTGAGCTTCCAATGTAAAAAATAATGAATTAATAACTCCATGATATTTAATTGGAAAAAGAACATATGTTTCCTCTTTTGAATACATCTATATTAACCATATTTTTATTATTTAAAATTGTTTATGCATCATTTTAAGAGTGGTGCCCACTGGGTTCACAAAAATGGGTTTCCAAAGTGATTGATTTCTTCATTCCTCTAGATTTTCAAAATATCTCTTGTCTTATATGGGAATGTTTTATAAAAAAATTAGGTAATACAAAAAAAACAATCACATCAATTTTGTTGATAATTATATTTTTTTATCAAAATACTAATGTGATTAATTTTTTTTTCAAAATTTCATTATTATGAAATTTTCATATTTTAGCCCATCTTCTTTCTATAATTCTAATTACCCATTATTTTAATAAATAAATTAAATAAATGGGATTTATCATTTAAAATAATAAATAAATCTTGAGGATTTGAAAAAAAATGCACATAATTTTGGTCTATCAACACCCCATAATAAGGTTGTATTATGAGTGATCGTTGATTGATTGATGAAGAATTACAACATATTTCATATTAAGGATATCATAACCATTGATACATTGATTATTTTGTACATATTATAAATAGTTTGGGTATATAGTGTTTTGTGGAGTAGCATTTTTGATACAGATCCTCATTTCACATCACAATTATGGTAGGGTCTTCAGAAGGTTCTGGGATTAAAGATTCATTTGAGTATGACCTATCATCCACAAACTGATGCTCAATCTGAGCAGACTATATAGATTCTAGAGGATATGTTATGAGCCTTTGTTTTATATTTTGGTGGTTCATGGGAGAAAAATATGACAATCTTGGAGTTCTCATATAGTAAAATATTACAGGCAGGGATCCAAAAGGATCCTTTTGAAGATTTATAAGATAATATATAAGATTCTCTTTTTCATTGGTTAGATGTAGGATTGTCAGTATTAGTTGGACATTCCTTATATAGGATACATTCTAGAAAGATAAGTTAATCAATATGAGGATGATGACCACATAGTGAAGGAATAAATTTTATGACGACCATCAGAGATGATTTTAATTTTTTTTGAAAGTCATCATGTTTTCCATAGGGTGTTACCTAGTTTGGGGCAATTCCATATAAAATAAAGAGGTAATGTTATCACCTAGGTTCATGGGGTTGTATGAGATAGTGGGTAGGGTTAGTCTAGTGGCATAATGATTACCCATTTCTTATCCCTTTAGTTCAATGCACTATATATTACATATGCCACACCATTAGGGAATATTTTCCAATATCTTAATATGTGATAGACACTACAGAGACCAATATTTGTGTTTATGTATCTTTATGGATCATCCTATATGAATTTTGGATTGTGGTGATATGTATCATCAGGGTAGGACTATATCTCTAGTTCCATTGTGGTTGAATCATGGGTGTATTAAAGATGAGACCTAGAAGTGTGAGTCTCGTATGAGATAATAGTGGTCAGACATGTTCACTGAATCCCATAGTGATTTTTAGAGTAGCTTGGGGATGAGGTGTTATATAGAGTTGATATTTTTAGATATTTTAAATTTCTAGGTACATCACTCTTTAATTTTTTAATGAAACCTATTTTTTTCTTCATCATAGGACCTTTGTGATCGTGTGTCCTTTATTTGACGGAGATAATTTTTTGAGAAAAATTTCTTAATGTTCAGGGATGTAAACTATTTTTAATTAATGGATTCTATGTATAAATGTGTAAAAAGGATCCTATTAGTGTTTTCAGGAGTTTCAATGGTTTTAGAGGTTGTTATGAATCCATATGTAGATACTGTGATAAAAAATATACATTGGAAAATTACACACCATGTATATATTACAAAACATGTGAGTTTCACCAGACCTAGGCCATAAACTAGTGCATGAAATTAAATGAATAAATTCCATAAATCCATTAAACGATGAGTATGTTTGAGTTAGATTAATATTAAGTTGAGGTGACATGTTTTTTCAATGTAAATCATAATTAATAATTACACACCATGTAATATACTTACATATCATGTAAGTCCTAATATATTAGCTATATCCTGTAACATACGATTATATTTCTTCATTAAATCATATAAAACATCCATCCTCTCAACCCTAGGACACACAAAGTACATTTTAGATTTCCCCCTTCCTTTCAAAACATCCCAATTACACATCTGATCCAAGGTGAGTTTGTTTGTTCAGGTTTTCCCCTTCTTTCAATTTTCATTTTATAATTATGGTGACGACTACTGATCACTATTTTTTTTCAATATTTGATCTTGATCTAGTTTCTTTCTTGTGATATTTTCTACCTTTTTTCTTATTGGTGAGTCTTTTTTTAAGAAATTTTCAATTCACAGATAAATGTGGAATTCTATATCAAAATACTATTGTCTCTCAAATTTCTATGTATGTGGAATATTATGATTTCACCGACATAGTGTGTGATTTAATTAATAAATTGGATTGAATAATGATAAAACTATAAAGGATTAATCATTGGATCCCTATGTATTGAATTCATGTTGAGACCAAGCTTATGTATACCCCTTGGGCGAGTGAACCATAAAAAATGAATTATCTAATGGATTAAATATAATTTAACATGAATAGAGACCATAGGTGACTTGTTGATATAAAATATCTTGGAAATGACATTTTGATTTGGATATCTAATGATATATTGATATAAAAATGATAAAACATTGAATAAAATGTTACTTTAAAAAAATAACAATTAAGAGTTATGATGTGATATTATGAATATCCTTTTTCTATGAAACATGTGTGATTAATGGTGAAATTCTTATGTAGTAGGTTATTACCAATGTTCCATGATGAACTGCTTATATAGAAGGATACGTTTTAAGGCTGAAATACTTATATAGAGGGTTTGGAGCTATGTTTCTTGTTTAAATGCATATATATAGGGATATTCCTAGAGGTTTAAATTTTTAGATAGTGGGAATTCCATGGGATTGATGTTGAAATGATTATGTATAAGGATTTAATTAGAGATTAATTTATTGCTTATGAAACTTTTTAGAGTGATGTTATTTTCCATGTTTTATAAAATTTGGTTGGCATGGTCATGCCACAAGTTATGTGAAATTTCAGAATTGTTATAGAGAAGGTTTTTAATTATATTATATTAATATTTTAATAAATACAACTATTATCACATTATTCAATGAATGAAAATTTACTTTTTTATTATCAGATAAAGTTTAAGGAAAATTTGAGAAACCACATTGTTCAAAGACTAAATGAAATGAGCAAACCATTGAAAAGAACTTCAGCCTATTGGGACATTTATAGCTATATAATTTCCTGGATATAGTAGTTACCCATATATCTGTATCATCCTTTAAATTATCTTCAAATAAAAATTACATCTTATCCAAAGGCTTCATGTACTTACCTTGATTGATCATCCCTTCCTTAAATAGCCTTATAATTTTAAGACCTTTCTTACCAATCTATCCACTCTTCTTACAATTTTTAATCATATATCATCCTATAATCTTCCTTGTCATTGGCATTAATCACCATAAATTCATCCATTTTTTCATATAAATGCATAAGATGTTCCAATGATTGATTTTAGTCTGTACCTATCTCCCACTGCTCAATTATAGCATCCTGGAAGGGTAAAACCCAATGATTTATATATAATTTCCCAAGACCACTCTTCCAAACTCAGTTCTAAAAAATAATTTGTATTTTTTATAAAATGAATCTGAATAATTACACAATATATTACACAAATGAGTATCTTTTATCTGTCTAGGTTTTATATGATTAGAAAACTCTATACATTTATCAGAGATAAAAAATATAAGACATTCATACTAAACTTATGCACGTTCTAACTCCAAAGGATCTCTAAAAAAGAACATATAAGATAAATATGAAAAATCATTTTAAAATAAAATGTGATCATTCAATGGACCATTAAAGGGTTTTGAAAATCATTGAAATACATTATAAAAAATCATTCTTTGAAAATAACATTGATAAATTCTTGTTAAATGTCTTCATATAATAACATAGAAATACATTTCGAAATACCATTTGAAAAAAATTATTTAAATTAATTACATGTAAAATACTATTCCACTTTTTAAATTAAATAATTTTAAAATGATCTTTAAATATAATATAATGTTTTTTAGAATACATAACTCATGATTTTGAAAAAAAACATTGTGGAAACTTGACACGTTAAAGGAAATCTTGGGCCTACCCACTTAGTGATGGATGGGTTAACTCCACATTTCCCTACCGTATTTACAATGTTCAAGATCCAATTTGTCTGAAAACATTTTAAGATATCTCTACTTTTCAATACATTAATGATTATGTTTCTACATTACAAAGGTAAAATCATTTTTAGTACATGTATATGTTTATATATAAAAATATATATAATAATAAATGAAATAAAAATTCTCCCATTTAATGATATATATAAATTTATAAATACTAATTTTTATATGAAATTGAAAATTTGAATTGGTTTGACCAAATATCATGATATACAGACATTGAATAATTACATGGAAGATTAATTATCATTCAGGTACTTAAAATTTCATTCCTAGTCTCATAAAAATCCAGTTTGTGAAGTTTATTTAATTCTCATGCATATATGTACATACATATGTATATATGTATTCAAATATTAATGTATAAATGACATGATAAAAAAGTCACCGATCAATGGCTATAATATTCAATGAAATGAACATTATTAAATTATGATATTATTAATTTACAAATTCATATACTTATATTAATCATAATTTATTTAAAAAAGTTATATAATTGAAAATTATACAAGTATTTACATATATATGTCATATACCGAAGAGAAGAAGTTCATATTTAGTTAACACACTGGGAAATAAAAACATCCCTTTTTAAAATTAATATTAATTCAAATTAAGACATAAAATATGATATTCTTATATATATCCCTCAATTTTTATTATAAAATGATCCTAAAGAAATAAGTTTGAACATAAAAATAAGTAATCGATCTCTTACAAAAAACCACGAAATAAAGACCATATTTTTTTTTAAAATATGTAATAAAATTATACCTTACAAATAACTCCTAAAATTTCCATTAAGTGTTTGAATAATAATTGACTCCCTCACTAATTGAAGAATAAAAAATCACAACAGATAAAAATATACCCCTTACTAATAAATAAATAAAATTTTCATCATTATAAATAGATATATGGATCACTTTCTAATTTGTGAAATTAGAAATCATAAAATGGGAAAAATGATTTCATAGTATATCCATTTCTAAATAAAACATTTAAAATTTTTAATTTCATAATTTTACATATAAAAATGTAAAAAAGATATTAGTTCTTTGAAAAATAATCATTTTAAAGTCAATAAAATATATTTCATTAAACAATAGTCCCATACCTCAAATAATTGAGGAACATAATTTCATCCTAGAGATTGTGGGTTTCTTTAAACATGGAGGGTGTGTGAGAAACTTTCATATGTGAAATTAAATGGGGGTTCCTTATAATTTATAGGAGTTTGATGGAAAATATATTATTTCAAAGGAAATATTGGTTTAACGAGATACGATACACACACACACACATATATATATATTAAATTCATCCATTAATATTACTTTAAACTGGAGGAATTGATTCCAAATCATACAAGAAGAAAAAATCATGGTTCAGAGATACATGGTTCGTAAAATCTATTTCATGATATCAAATATATATTTATTTCTCGAGATCATATTTCTGGTCTGTTTCAAACATTATGAGATAGACACAATAAATAAATTAAGAGGATATAGATATGTTTTGATATCTATATTATCCATTCGGTATTAATTAGTTACATTAATAAAGAAAAGAAACGAATAATAACCACACATAAAAATTCACATATAAGAAAATGTTTTCGAATATCATTCAAAGAAGAAAAAAACAAAATAAATACATGAATATTAGATAATATTTAGATATAAAAATGAAATAAATTAATACTACACGATGATGTGGAAATCTGAGAGAGACCTACCTCATCAATGAATTAATCCCTAAATGCAATTTATATCTGGTATTCCTTCGTTCTGAGTTTGGTCTTCTAAAGTGAATCCTCACACTCTATTCTACCTCCCCCATTTTCAACCTCATCGAATCATATCCCTTTTTCTAGACTTTATCACATTTCCCATTTGACCTCTTCTCATGGGGACAAAGCCTCTCCGCTCGACTGGACTCCCTTAACAGCCTGAGCTTCCTCTTGAAACCCCAACATGATATTAAGTCCTTTTCCTTTTTTTATTTTATTTTATTTTATTTCATTTTTTATTTAAACTATGAATTATATTATTTGATGTTTTTAATATTTATAAATATATATTAATAAAATATAAAATTTATATTTTAAATTATAACAGTCATCTTAATATCTGAATTATTAATATGATTCCTTATATACACATTTTTTACAAAACAAATCTTAATTAATTTTAAAAAATATTTCATAATTCAAAATAATATTGGCAACATAATTTTAAATTTTTTACAATATTAATACATTTATATTAATATCAAAACCTTTATTTATTCTTAATAAAATATATTTTATCAAAAAAATTGATTTTTATAGTTATGAATACTAAAATTCACTTACTTCTCTTATTATTTTCAATATATTTCAAATATCATATTTTAAAAGAAACACAATTTAAAGATACTCATTTATGTTTATATATATAGTAATGTGTGTGCATATATATATATATTAATATTTAAAAAATACTTTTATTTCAAATAAAAAAAAATATATTTTTATTTTTTTGAAACATCATTTTGATTATACAAAATGTTTACACAATTTTTCTTATTAAATTTTTTATAGTTAGTATTAATTTATAAGAAAATTATTAAATTATTAATTACTATTTATATTTTCTCATGGTGTTACATTCTTCCCTCTTAAATGAATTGCACCCTCACAATTCGTTCATCGGACTTATGATAATTATGAATTTCCATATTCGAAATTAAAGGATTCATAATGGGACTTAACTATACAAAGAAAATCCCAAAGTGTATATTTTTTTCCTCCACGAAAACATATAATCTCCAATTTTTTCAAGACCAATCCTATGATAACAATTATAATTTCTTGATCTTTCTCTTTTGAACTCTAGGTTTAAAAATATTTTGTATTTTTTTATAAAAATAAAGTGAATAATTACACAACATATTACACAAATGAGGATCTTTTTCCAGTATAGGTTTATGAGGATCAAACAACACCTTAAATTTAATAGAGAAAAAAATATAACACATGGATACCACCCTTTATCTCATGATAACTCCAAAATATTTCTTATAGGGAACATCTAAGATACCTTTAAAAATTCATTTTAAAACAAAGGGTGAGAATTAAATGGCCCATTAAGGGGTTTTTAAAATCATTGAAATACTTTATGAAAATCATTATTTGAAAATAAATTTGACCAATTCTCATAAAAATTCATTTAATAATAACATCAAAATAAATTTTAAGTACCCTTTGAAAAATTTAAATGAAATTAATTATGTTTAAAATAATATACCACTTTGGAAATTACTGACATACAAAAATGGATTTAAATATAATCTAGTGATTTTTTTATTTCATAAAACCTACATTTAAAAAAACTATTTTTTGAAAACTTGAAACATTTAAGGCTATATTGGGCCTAACCACTTAGGGATTGATGGGTTCAGAACCAAATTTCCAACCATATTTACAATGTTTAAGTGCTATGTTTTTTTAAAACATTTTATGCTTTATTTTCATTATAAACTTTTTTTTTCTGGGATTTTACTTTATAAACTTGAAAAATATTTATTACATGTATATTATTACATTTATATACATATATAATCATACATGAAATTAATATGCTCACATGAAATGATATATTTTGATACTAATCTTTATTGGAAATTACTTTTTTTACTTGGTTTAACCAAATATCATGATACATAGACTTTTCATAATTACATGGAGGATTTATTATCACACACATACTTAAAATTTCATTCTTAATCTCATAAAAATATATTTCGTAAAGTTTATTTAATATTTAAAAATATATGTATATGAATATATATACATATGAAAATATTAATGTATAAATTACATGATAACAAAATCATCGATATATTGTGATAATCATGTAAGAAGTGCACATGATTAAATTATGATATTATTATTTTATAAATTTATATATAATAATATTTTATTTAAAATATATATATTATTTAAAATTATACAAGTATATATATACATTTTTTATATATATATATATTTGTCACATACTTAACTGAATAAGTTAATGCTTAATTTAAACATCGACAAATCGAATCACCCCTTAGAAATTTCAGTATGAAATCAAATTAAAACATATAACATGATATATATATATATATATCCCAAAATTGTAATTATAAAATGATCCTTATGAAATAGTTTTGAACATAAAAAAAATAATTGACCTATTATCCAATACCGCAAAATAAAGATCACATTTTTATGAAAAAAAATAATCAAACAATACCTTACAATTAACTAATAAAATTTTCAATAAGTGTTGTAAAATAATTTATTATCTTACTAATTAAATAACCCTAAATCAGAATTGATAAAAAATATCCCGTACATATAATTAATTAAAATTTTCATCAATATAAATAGATAGATGGATCTCCTTTTAATTTTAGAAATTAGAAATCGTAATATAAAAAAACATGAATTAACAGAATATCCCTAACTAAATAAAATATTTAAAATCAGTAATGAAATAATTTGACATATAAAAATGCATGAAAAAAATATATTAGTTATTTTGAAAATAATTTATTTCAAATGAGAAAAATAACGTGCATGAAAAAATAGTCACTTACCTCAAATAACTGAGGAAGGAAATTTGAGTATATCGATTGTGGTTCCCTTCAACCATGGAGGGTGTGTGAGTTGATTTCCATAATTAAATAAAAGGGGGATGCTTTGAATTCATAATAGTTTGACGGAAAATATATTATTTAAAAATAAATAGTGTTTTAATGAAAAAGATTATATATAAATATTATAATCATCAGCCACTATTATATACAACTAGAGGAATTGATTCAAATCATACAAGAAGAAAAATTCAGTGTTTAAAGATACATGATTCATGAAATCTATTTGATGATATCAAATATATATTTATTTATCCAAATCATATTGTCCTTGTGTGTTTTAAACATAAAGAAAAATCCACAATACATAAATGAGTTTTCTATGGATCTGTTTTCATGTTCCGAATGTCAATTCTGTTCAAATTGGTTCACATTTATAAATAAATGAAACATATATGAACCACACACTTAAAAATTCACATACATGAAAACAACTTCCAATGTCATTCGAAGAATAAAAATAGGAGACAAAATCAACATACAGATATTAGATAACATTTAGATACTAAAATGAAATAATCTAATACTACTTGTATATTTAAAAATACCTGATAGACATACCTCATCAAAGGCCAAATCCTTTAACGTGATTTAAATCTTGTATTTATCCGTTATGAGTTCAGGATTCCAAAGTGAGTCCTCATACTCGATTCTACCTCCTCCATGTTTGACTTAATCTAATTGAATCCCGTCATATTTTATTGAACTTGATCTGTATCCTCATATGGAATCTATCTCAGCACTTGATCGACCTGTAATCAAGAAGACAAATCCTCTTGGTTGGTTTGGACTCCCTCAGTAGTGTGAGAATCTAATCGAAACCCTAACACGATATTGAATAGTTTTACATTTTATTATTTCATTTCATTTTTTTTAAAATTGTTTATTTAAAGAAAAAATTATATTATATTAAGTTCATTATATATATAAATATATATTAATACAATATAAAATTTATATTATAAAATATAACACTCATATTAATATCTTAATTGTTATCATTTTTCCATATATTAATTTTTTACAAAATAAATATTTATTAATTATAATAATATGTTTCATAATTCAAAATAGTAATTGTCACATAATTTTCATATTTTTACTATATTCATACATTAATTTTATTTTTAAATCTGTATTTATTTCTAATAATATATGTTTTTAAAAAAATTATTGGTTTTCATAATTAGGAATATTGAAATACATTAATTTCACTTGTTATATTCATTATTTTTCAAAAATCTATTTTTTAAGGAAACTTAATTTAAAGATACTAATTTATATGTTTATATATATAAGCTAAAGTATATATATATATTAATATTTAATTTTTTTTAAAAACTATTAATTGATGTATAAATTAATATATTATGATTTGGTTTGAAATAATATTTTGATTATACAAAATGTTTATAATTTTTTTTATATTAAATAATTTATAGTTCGTAAAAATAATTAAGTAAATTATTATGTATTTAATTATTATTTAAATTTTCTCAGGGTGTTACATTCTCCCCCCCACAAATGAATTGAACCCTCACAATTTGTTCATCAGACATAGGAAAAGTCTGAATTTACATCTTCATAATTAACAGATTTATACAAGGACTTAACTATCTAAGGAAAATTCTAATGTTTATATTTTATTTTCCACTATGAGAATATATAATCTCCAAATTTGTCTAGACCATTCAGCTGATAACAATTATAACAGCCTAAGCCAGCTCTTCCAGACTCAATGAATAAACATTTTGTGAATTTTTTTTATAAAATGAAAGTGAATAATTACAAAACATAATAAACAAACATGGGTATTCTTCTAGTCTAGGTTTTGGAGGATTAGAAAAAACCTTACTTTTATCAAAAATAAAAAATATGACACATGCTTACTATGATTCCACATGTACTAAATCCAAAATCTTTCTGAAAAAGAATATCTAAGATACTTGTAAAAATTAATTTTAAAAAAGGGTGAGCATTCAATGGCCTAGTAAGGGGTTTTGAAAATCATTGAATACATTACAGACAATATTTCTCTAAAAATAATATTGATAAATTCTAATGAAAAATATATTTATAATAAAATATAAATACATTTCAAATTACCATTTGAAAAATATAATATAAATTAATTATGTTAAAAATAATGCACCACTTTTGAAATTACGTACAAACAAAAAGCACCATAAATATTATTTGGTGATTTTTAGAATACATAACACAATATTTTGAAAATAAATATGTGGTGGCAACTTGAATCATTGAAGGATAGCTTCGTCCTACCCACTTCAGGATTGATGAGTTCACTCCCCAACACCCTACACTATTTAAAATGTTTAAGTGCCAATTTTTGTGAAAAAATTTTAATCTTTCATTACATTTATATTCATTTCACACTAGGTTACTACTTTAAAAACAAGAAAACATTATTTGTACATGTATATGATTATATGTATATATATATACATATATATAATTATATGGAAAATTCATATACTCACTTTTAATGATATATATAAATATATAAATAATAATCTTCCTCAGAAATTACATGTTTTCTTGGTTCAACCAAATATCATGATATATAGAATTTACATAATTACATGGAAGATTAATAATCATAAACACCCTTAAAATATAATTATTAATCTCATTAATATCCATTTTTTAATGTTTATTTAATTCTCATTCATATATGTATTTAAATATATATATATATGTGTGTATATTAATGTATAAATTCCATGATAACATAATCATCAATGTATGGCCATAATTTTGTATGAAATGAACATGATTAAATTATGATATTCTTAATTTATAAATTAATAATTATAATAATCATTATTTATTTAATGTAGATATATAATTAAAAATAATGCATACATATATATATATATAACATACATAAAAAAGGTTAATTTTTAATTAAAACATCGACAAATAGAAGCATCTCATTGCAACATTAATATGAAATCAAATTAAGACATAAAACATGATATATATATATATATATCCCTCAATTGTAATTATAAAATGATCTAAAGGAAATATGATTGAACATAAAAATATATAATTGATCTCTTACCCAAAACCGAAAAATAAATATCATATTTTTTGAAATAAATAATCAAACTGTACATTACAATTAACTTATAATATTTTCAATAAGTTTTTGAAAAATAATTTATTCCCATTTTAATTATAGAATAAAAAATCATAATAGATAAAAATATATCCCTTACTATTAATTAATTGAATTTTTCATCAACATAAATATATAGACAGATCCCTTTTTAATTAGAGAAATTAGAAATCATAATATAGAAAAAACTGAATTCACAGTATATCCCATAATAAATAAACCATTTAAAATATGTAATAACATAATTTGATATATAAAAATGTATAAAAAGATATTAGTTCTTTGTAAAATAATCTTTTACAAATCCGTAAAATAAATTTTGTGAAACAATAGTCCCTTACCTCAAATAATTGACGAAGGAAATTTCAGTATACAGATTGTGGGTTTCTTCCACCACGGAAGGTGTGTGAGATGATTTCATCTGTGAAATAAAATTGGGGTTGCTTCCAATTTATTGGTGTCTAATGGAAAATAGAGTATTTCCAACGAAATGACAATTTATTTAAATAGAAAACACAGAAAAAGAGAGATATATATATAATCCTTCCTTATTACATAAAACATTAGGAATTGATTATCAATCAGATTAAAAGAAAAAATTTGGGTTTAATGATACGTGATTCACGAAATCTATTTGATGATATCAAATACATATTTATTTATCCAGATCATACTTCCCTTGTGTGTTTTAAACATAATGAAATACCCGCAATTCATAAATGAAGGAGATAAAGACATTTTTTGATATCTAGATTGTATATTCTGTTCGAATTGGTTCACATTGATATATAAAAGAAATAAATATGGACAACACATAGAAAAATGCACATATATGAAAAAAACTTCTTACACCATTCGAATAATAAAAACAGGAGACAAAATCCATAAACTAATTTCAGATAACATTTGGATATCAAAATGAAATAAACTAATACTACTTAATGATATGAAAAATCAAGATAGACATACCTCATAAAAGACAAAATCCTTATACATGAGTCAGATCTCGTCATCCTTCGGTCCATGTTCGGTTTTCTGAAGTGCATCGTCATACTCAATTCTACCTCTTCCATGTTTGACATCATCGAATTGAAGCCCTTCGTCTTTGATAGAACGTGATCTCAATCCTCATCCAGACTCCATATCAGCCCTCTCTCGACCAATACTCATGAGGACATATCCTCTCTGTTAGACTTGACTCCCTCAATAGCGTGAGCTTCTACACAAAACCCACAACCGATATTGAATCATTTTACTTTTTTTATTTCACGTAATTTGTTTTTCAAATTTTTCTTTATATTAAAACAAATTTTATATTAAGCTTTATATATATATAAATATAAATTAATTAAATATAAAATTAATATTTTAAATTATAACACTCATATTAATATCTGAATTATTAACATTTTCATTATATACAATTTTTTTCAAAAACAATCATAATTAATTTTTATAAAAGATTTCAGAACTAAAAAATGTAATGGTCACATAATATTCATATTTTTACTATATTAATTCATTTATTATATTTTTTAAATCATTATTTTATCCTAATAAAAAATTTATATAAATATTATTGATTTTCATAATTTTGGATAATCAAATTCATTTATTTCTCTTATTATTTCCATTATTTTTCCAAATATCAATTATTTTAAAAGAAACATATTTTAATACTACTAATTTATATGTTTATAAATAAATATAATTAAAGATATATATATATATATATTTTAAAAAATATAATTAATGGAAATATCAATTAATATTTTATATTTTAATTTCAAACTACATTTTGACTATACAAACATTGTATACAATTTTTCTTATTAAATCATTTATTTGTTAGTTTTAATTTATATGAAAATTATTAAATAGTTAATTAATATTTAAATTTTCATGGGGTGTTACACCATATCATCATCCTAGTCAATTATATCAGCATCCATGGGATCACCTTCAATCATCATGTCATTTGAATTTGGGTGGATCTTTTTTCCATTGCAAGTGGTAAATATGAAATGTATGTTTGACTATTTCTATTTTCTCTCCTGCATTTCCTCCACCACAGACTAGGAAGACCTATTCCTTGAAAATCATTAGTAGTATCAATATATGGATAACTAGAAAGCTCAACATTGGACTAATACTCGAGGACCCCTTGCACAACATTGGAGTGCACTATATGACCATCAACGAAATCGTGAACTTGTTCTTCATTCTATAATCCTTTAATTCAATTCCCAAGAATAACATTTGGAAACTCCCTTATTAGGAATGATATAATCAAAATCACACCTCATATATCCTTCTATTAATCCTTGACACATAATGTGTCACCATCCCTTTCAGTCATCTATTTCCCCCCTCTTCTACTATTTTCATTCCCAGAGTGCATCAACACTATATAAGATGAATTCATGGAAGGCCTAAATCCTACTTTGACAACATTATTTGACTATAGTTCATGTTCGATTCAACTATTACACTATATATCCCTACCCAGTGTACTATCCTAATATTTACTAGATAATGATTCCAAAACAACAACTTTCATAATTTCATCAAAACCAGCATTCCCAAAAAGGGCATGAAAATAATCCTTTGGATCACCTAGACCCTTTCTTAAGTGACCAAAAATGCTTCCCACCCCTATATTGTTTCCATGTGACCTGATTTTTATGTTATTTAAAACATTTGGATATGATAATTGTTTCTATCTAGATAATACATCATCAACAACAGACCCCAATCCATTTCCACTACCTCTTAAGTCCATATGCTTCTGAAAATTTAATATCTTTTCCCACATCTACAGGCTTCCATATGAATGGCCAATTTTTTACACATGGATGTTTTTTTTGATCCATGATTCATAAACAATAGGCTCTCTGTATTGGAAGTCTTCCCCCACGGAAATCAACATAAACTCCACATTTATTCATTAGACATCGACTTCTACATAGAATTGGGGATAAACAGGGTGACCAAGAGCTATAGATCTACTATCCAAAGAAAACAATCTTCCAATGAGGATCCATAACATTATTAAAAATAATGCGTTCTAAAATAGTAAAAGATGTTCTAGAAAACTAACCCAAATAACCATTTTTGGGTTTTTTGTATCATATAGATGTCATAAGTCCATTTAAAGACATATAAATGAGATTGTTTCATTTCAATGGTTCTCTAGACCAAGGCAAAACCATATATTTATTTTATGTAAAGAAAATAAATATATTTATACAATTAAGAAAACCCATGGTTTCTTTGTCGAGTAAACCCCATGAATCAATGATTAACCTATAAAATGAATCTACTGATGGATGTATCTTCTTGACACATGAAATCAGTTATAGATTAAATAGCGATGAGGACTCATTAAAAATTAAGGATGAAATCAGAAGATTTAGAAATCGATCGAAAAGATCCATGACATTAGGGCTATAAGAGATATGAGGGAATGAGGGAAGAAGATCTTGGATGAATAAAGGGGATAAATTTTTTGATTTTTCACAATCTAAGGACTTAAGAGGTTCTGTTGAAGATTTATGTTTGCTAGATTGGATATAGATTAATGATAGGACAAAAATGTGGTTTGAGAAATAGTCTTTTTGGGTTTATTTGTGTAAGTTGATTATTTAATGTATTGATTTGATTTTGAAATTTGTATTCATATTATACTATCATTACCTGATCCACTATTTATTTTTTGTTCATTTTTCCCATTCCAGTTTTATGATATATTGTTTTGGTTGTCTTTCCTTACTCTGATGTTGGTTTTATTTTGATGTATTATGACTCTTTACCAATGAGAAATGTCTCTCCACTATACTTATCATTACCCTTATATATGTTGGTAGCCATGGTTGTATGGGGAGGTGTTAATGAGTTCAAGTAAACACCCTTATTTGTCCACGTGAGAGGGTGTTCGGTCGCAGGAAATTATATCACTATATGAAATACTATTGTTATATTTCTTGGAGTTTCATCTTATAAAGTCAATTATAGGGATAATTATTTTACTTCCCACATTAAAAGAGGCCTCTAGGAGTCTACATGATCCCATGTACATTTTTCAGGAAATATCATAAATAGAAGGATATCTAGACAAAGTGATATATATGGATTCTTAAGGACATGATATGTTCTTTCATTAATGACATTGGTGGAGCTTGGGATGACCATATGGGATAGGTTGAGTTTAAATATGAAAAAAGTGACTAGAGCACTAAAAAAATGGTTCCTGTAAATTACTTGTAGGTATTCCTTGGTAGATTTCAATTGTTTTGGTCATAGATGGGTAAAATTTTATTGTTTGGAGAAGTTTTGGTCTAATAGATGACGGTGATGATTTAGTTGACTCTTCAATGAATGGTGATGAAATAATTCTTAAATAGATACAATAATTATATTCATTGATGACTGTTTGGGTTTTCATTTGGTGACTAGCTATTATTTAGTTTCAACATGGTTTGGTCACTAATGATATATAAGATAGTGAAATCATTCATTGTGGTATTTGGGTTATTTTGATATTTTTGACCTAGTGGGGAATGTGGCTAACCATTTGGAACTTCCACCACAACTAAATTTTATCCAGATTATGTTTCATCTATTATAGAATTGAAATTAACTTTCTATACCTTTTCATGTTCTATGTCTGGAATTCCATGATGTTGATCCATATTTATCAATGAATGAGAATCCATTTGGGGATGTTCATTCTGATAGAGGATATATTTTAGGAAGATGATACCTTTGGGTTCTTGTGATATGGATGCATGGATATACTTTTCATGAGACATGAGAGTTTTAGGCATTTAAGAGAGAGTAGTGTAATCATCGATTTGATATGGAATCTTCTTAATATGATATACAGGGACAAAAGGAGTTAATGGTGGGTAGGTTGTAATACCCCATTACCTTATTTCAATTAACATTTGACTATGGTATTTATTCTTTTATTTTTTTAGTGTGTTTCAAGACTTTTGAGGATAAAGAAATTTTCTAAGGAAAATGACATAATGTTAATGAAAGTATGTTTTTTTAATTGATAGAGTCCAGGGATTAATTTTTCAAAGGTTCCAAATAGGCATTCTCTAGAGTCCTTTTTGTTTTTTGGAGAAGATGTTGGTTTTTATTAATTAGCTACACCATGGTGTAGGGGAAATGACATAGAAAGTCCTAGCTACATTGTGAACCATCACGATCTAATGTAGGGGATATTGTGGTTAAAAATGGTTTTGGAATAGGAAATCACCATTTACATGTAGCCTTGTAGGATATTTTTTATAGATTATTTCAATTTATGTAGAGTTGTGTTGTGGAGGCCAAATTGCACTGTGGAACCCTAGATGGTGATTTTCATTGCTTCTTCCAAATAATGAACTATTAGAGACTTGTGAAGAGGATACAAAAACTCCTTACACAAGTTTGTAACGACCCAAAGTTTCATTAATGGAAAATCCCTCTTGATCCAGTTAAATTTTTCTTTATGAAAAATGTTTTTTTTATAAGATGTCAACTTCTTTAGTTTTACGTTAAGATTTGTGACCGTTACTTTTATAGCCGTTGAACAGTGATCATCTGAGTAGTATAAATATAAGGATTTAACGAAACCATTTCTACTCAGACAAAGGAAGCGATGGCCTCATCCAGTAGAATTGCCCCTTACGAAGCCCATTTGTCGGAGCTCGGAAAAGAGGTGGCGTCTTTGAGCTTTTCCCTTGACCAAGCCCAAGCTGAGCTTCATCAAGTCAAGCTCGGACGTGATCGTCTACAGGAAAAATGGAAGTTGATAGAGATTACCACTCGAGCGATGTTATCCGAGCAACCCCAAGAGTATGTCACCATCGCACACCTTACCCTTAGGTCTTATGCGGCTATTTTAAGGGGTTATGTAAAAAATAAGTAGCACCATGTTCATATACATTTTTTTTTGTATATAATAATGAATATAATTTTTTTGATACATTGTAATTAGTTTTTAAAGTACAAATGGTGTTTTTAGTTATTATTTAATTAAGAATTATATTTTATTGAATTAAAGGATTTTTGAATTAAATAATATTTTAATAAAATATTATTATTAATATTAAATTAGTTTTTATTAAATATAAATGATCTTATAATTTTATGAATGCAATTAAAATTTTTATTAAGGTTTGAAAGCCATTTCTGTCAAAACCCGTGAACTTTTTTATAAATGTCAGTTTTTATTTTAAAAGTGAAAATTCACATATTTAGAAAATTATTTAGATAAAATAAATATTATTTTTGATATCAGGACGTCGAAATTATCCAACGGTGAATTTTTCATAATTTTCTGAGACAGTCAAATTTTTGGGTAAAAATTAAATACCATTTAAATATATAATGTGTTTTATGACATCATAATGACCCAATGGTGATGTAATAAAATACCATAATCCTTATGTTCTGCCAATATGTGTTTTATCATTAAAATAATGAGGTTTTGGGTTTGTTTGACTTACTTTTCAAAGCATTAATGGAGCACTCAAGACTTATTCAACACTTTGCCTTTTTAAATTAATTTGCATGGGAGTGTGACTCACCTCCACATAAGCAACCATTTTTTTTAATAAGTTCGGACCTTGGACTTGTAAAATATTGTTTTCCTCTTTCCTTTTCCAGAAACCATGGGCAAATACCATGGGATGGTTTGTGGTTTGGATTATTTTAATATAAGGGGTCCCAATCCTAAATAATAAAGAATTCTCTCATCTTTCCTATATAAACCCACACAAGCTCCCACTTCCTCCTCACTAAAAGCCCTTTAAGTTCGTTCAACCTCTGCCATACTCTCTCTAGAATCCTCTCAAGGTGCCCCAAGCTCCCAAGAAGCCTCTCACAAGCCTCTCTCTAGCCTTTGGAAGCACACTTCCAAGTAAGGGTTTTTTCTTCCTTTCTCATTTTTGTCAATTTTCATTAAGTTGTATTGCCATTTTAATTTCAATTATGAATGTTGGGGTATGTTTTCACACCTCTCCCATACTGCCCTCTTATTGTTTGAATGATGGGATACCCCTTTCTCTCTCATTAAATGCCTCCCATGTACACCCGTTACTATGCCGAAATTCCGAAAGAAACCTTTTTCTCTTCTTTTATATTCAAGCAATACTTTTGTATCATGAATCTAAATTCCTTTTCAATTGTTGAGACATGTATCTATATGACCTCTTTACTTTCCATTTCATGTAAATATGATGAGGAACCCCTTTCTCTCTCATTAAATTCCTCCCATGTACACCCGTTACTATGCCAAAATTCCGAAAGAAACCTTTTTCTCTTCTTTTATATTCAAGAAATACTTTTGTATCATGAATCTAAATTCCTTTTCAATTGTTGAGACATGTATATATATGACCTCATTACTGTCCATTTCATGTAAATATGATTAGGAACCCCTTTCTCTCTCATCAACCTTTTTTATGAATTCTTATGTCACGCCGTTACGCTGCCGAAATCACACCGATTTTCTAAGCCAATATATTTGTGTAGTGAATAACATTCCCATTTCTCCATAAAGGGTATTCACCTTTATGCACATTTACATATTGATTGTAAAGTTTCATGTATGAATTCCACATTCCTTTATCGTGGAATAAATGATTATGTTTTATGAATCCATGTTTTATGATCCATGTGGCACACTTATGCATGAAATGAAATGTTTAAGAAGGGTGCGCCCTTTATAGCGCTCCAATGCATTGGATAAAGTATAGTATCATGAAACGTCATGTGCAATGAGTGTTTACTCATGCTAATTCAAGTGCAACGAGGGTTTACTCGTGCTTCAAGTGCAATGAGGGTTTACTCATGCTCCATGTGCAATGAGCCTTGGATCATGCTAATTCAATGTTAAGTGTTGTTGCCACATTTCCATGTTATGATTATCATGCTTTATCATGCCTTTATGTTCATGTTTCTATTATGATCTATTGATATGCCTATTGGCTAACATGTATTTCACTCCTCATGTTATTCATTGTTTACTCCCTTACTGGGCTTTATAGCTCACCCTTTTCTTATGCATGTCCTCAGGTTATCCCATGCAATGCTAAGTACGAAGGAATGTAGTGGTCATGTAAAGGAAGTTTTCAATAAAGATGTTGTATTTCAAGTTTAAAGTTTTTATGTAATGATCCTAAGCCCCAAAGACACTAAACCTCTCGATCTTCTTTGTTGGATCAAGTGAAGTTTTATGTAATAAAGCATGTTTAAGTTGTAATAAAAAGCAGGGTTGTCATAGTTGGTATCAGAGGATAGGTTTAGTTATTTTTGGGATTAGGAAACCCTAGTAAAGCCTTAGATACAAGACTAAGCATAATAAAAACATACCTAAGTTTTCGTAAATACTAAGTAAGTGGTTTATCAAACAAATACATCCCTGTCTGGATACGAGCAGGTAGAGGCGGCTCTGGCACAAATGTATCCTAGGGGTAAAACCCGAAAACACTGCTTTGAGCTAGACTCAAACAGGAACTGGTGCACGACAACGGGCCTTGCTGCACTGTTGGTTACGACACTCTCGGGGGATATGTTTTGATAAATTCACAATCTTAGTATGAACCCTTATTAAGGGAAAAAATGCCCCTAAGAATATATGTTAGAAGGAATATCATGAAAAGCCTGGATTGAATCCTATAGACTCATGAGTTAAAGAGATTAAAGTTTATTTATATGTCATCAAACTTTTGTCTTTGGATTACCCTTTATGAGTTACCCCTAACTTTCCTTTTATTCCAGCCAATGGCCGGTAATAGGAGAACTCGGGCTAACAACCATTGTGAAGATCAGTGTGATGATTGTACTTATGAGATGCCCAATCCAATGGGAGCGGGAATCGCGAACTTTGTCACGCTTCTCTCTCAGCTAACTCAAGTTTTGAATAGAAACACTGGTCAAGAGGAACGTTCAACCCCCCCTAAGAAAGAACAAGTCTCTATTGAAAGCTTCATGAGACAAAGGCCTCCTACTTTTAGTGGATCATCCGATCCCACGATCGCTGAACAATGGTTCAACTCCATTGAAAAGATATTCTCCATCCTCCAATGCTCTGAAAAAGAGAAGGTTCTCCTGGAGGCTTATCGTATGGAGGGTGAACCTGATCAATGGTGGACGTTGATCAAAAATACGAAGCCTGAGGATGAGATCGAGGCTTTGGAATAGAAGGAATTCCGGAAGATGTTTTTCGATAAATACTTTCCACGCACCCTCCGTCTTAAGATGGAAAGTGACTTCCTTTCCCTCAAACAGAAAGATGAAGAATCTGTGGGAGCGTACGAGGCAAACTTCACAAGGCTTTCACGATACGCTTCCGGCTTTGTCGTTACCCCTGAATGCAAGGTTGACCGCTTCTTTGGTGGGCTGAAGCCTAGCTTGCGGAAAGCATTAGCGATCCGTGACTTCGACAGCTATGAGGAAATTGTCTGATGTGCCCTCAAGGTTGAAATGGAGATCGGAGAATCACAGGGGTATCATGGGGACAAGAAGCGTAAGGTGGACTTCAATTCTGGTGGTCCGATGGATAAATCCAACGACGCTAAGAAATTCCAGCACCCCACTTGCCAAAAGTGTGGAAAGAAGCACCCTGGAAATTGCCTTAGGGGGACAAGAAAATGCTTCAAGTGTGGAAGAGAAGGGCACCTAGCTATTAACTGTCAGCAAGAAGGGCCCGCGGCTGAGACAAAGGAGAGGAACGCTCCATTCGAACCTCAACGCATTGTTCAATGCTTCAAATGCAAAGAACCGGGTCATTTTGCGAATCAGTGCCCTAATCCAAGGGTTATCGGAGGCAATCAACAACCTCCAAGACAGCAAGGAAGATCTTTTTCCATCACTTCTGCCGAAGTGAACCCCGACAAAGAAGTGGTGACAGGTACGCTAGTTATTCATTCAAGAATAGCGAACATACTTTTTGATTCAGGTTCTACGCATTATTTTATATCTCAAAAGTTTAGTAGAACAATCCCTGCACCACCAAAAATCATGGAAGTAAAGATGTCGGTGAGTACGGAAAATGGGGAAATCATTGCATCCCATGAGTATAAGTCCTCCCCTGTTATAATCTGTGGATTGAATTTCCCGGAGAATCTCATCATACTCCCTTTGGTGGAATTTGATGCAATTCTTGGCATGGATTGGCTTTCCTTATATAGAGCCAACATAAATTTTCGAGAGAGGGAAATCACACTCCATATGGAGAATCGACCCCCGATTCTTTACAAGTTTCAGGAGGAAGATGAATCTCCTTTAGCTCCATCATCTCAAGCATGGATATTACTGCCTTATGAGCACGCATATCTGGCTCAGATGATTGAGTCCAAGGAAGAAACCACCCTTGAAGAAATGCCTATTGTGAGGGAATTCGCTGAAGTATTTCCCGAGGAACTTCCTGGTCTTCCTCCAAGAAGAGATGTTGAGTTCTCAATTGAACTTATACCTGGGGCGCTACCAATATCCAAGACTCCATATAGAATGGCTGTTGTTGAGCTTGAAGAGCTGAAGAAACAACTACAGGAGAATCTGGATAAAGGGTTTATACGCCCAAGTGCATCACCATGGGGTGCACCAGTCCTCTTCGTCAAGAATAAGGATGGGTCAATGCGGCTTTGCATCGATTATCGAGAACTTAACAAAATCACGATAAAGAACAAGTATCCTCTTCCAAGAATCGATGAATTGTTTGATCAGCTGCGTGGAGCACAATACTTCTCCAAGGTGGACTTGCGGTCGGGATATTATCAAGTAAGGGTGAAGAAGGAAGATATCCCCAAGACTGCTTTTCGTACAAGGTACGGGCACTATGAATTCATAGTAATTCCTTTCGTACTCACCAATGCTCCAGAAATATTCATGGACTTGATGAATAGAGTCTTTAGAGATTACCTAGACAAATTTGTGGAAGTTTTTATAGATGATATTCTAATATACTCCAAAACCAAGGAGGACCATGAGGAGCATTTAAAAACTGTACTAGAGACTTTGCGCAAGGAGAATCTCTATGAAAAGTACAGCAAGTGTGAGTTTTGGTTGAAGGAAGTCTCATTCTTGGGTCATATCATCACAAGCAATGGGATATCTGTGGACCCCTCCAAAACAGATGCAATTGAGGGATGGCTGAGGCCAACATCGGTAACTGATATCCGTAGCTTCTTGGGGTTAGCTGGATATTATCGACGATTTGTGAGAAATTTCTCACGATTTTCCAACCCTCTTACCAAGCTAACTCTAAAGGGAGTAAAGTTTGCTTGGAGTGATGAATGCGAAGAAAGCTTCAAGGAGTTGAAAAGGAGGCTTATCACTGCACCCGTGCTCACCTTACCCACAAGTGGGGAGATTTTTGTGGTTGTCAGTGATGCTTCGAAGGAGGGCTTAGGATGTGTGCTGATGCAGAATGATAAAGTGATATCCTATGCCTCAAGGCAGTTGAAAATCCATGAGTGAAACTATCCAACGCTTGATCTGGATTTGGCGGCGGTGATCTTTGCCTTGAAAATCTGGCGGCATTATCTCTATGGAGAGAAATGTGAGATATATACTGGACACAAGAGTCTTAAATATATATTCACACAGAAAGAGCTTAATATGCGCCAGAGAAGATGGATAGAGCTCATCAAGGATTATGATTGTTCAATACATTACCACCTTGGGAAGGCGAACAAGGTGGCAGATGCCCTAAGTAGAAAGGATCCAGCAATTCTATCAATGATGAGAATTGAGAAGGATCCAATCTTCTTAGACTTGATGAAGATGGACGTGGGAATCATAAAGAAGGGAACATCATCAATCCTTTCACAAATGATTGCTCAACCATCTCTTTTGGAAAGGTTAAAGGATGCTCAAAAGGATGATGCGGGAATCCAAGAAAAAGTGGAAGCTATCAAAAAGGGAAAATCCTCAGAGTTTAATGTTAATGAAGAAGGAATTGTGCGTTTTGGGAAAAGACTATCTGTTCCATCAATTTCGGAGATGAAGAAGGAACTTTTGGATGATGCACATAGTTCAAATTTCTCTATTCACCCAGGGAGCACAAAGATGTATCGAGATCTCCGAGAAAACTTTTGGTGGGATAATATGAAGAAGGAGATCGCTGAATATACATCAAAGTGTCTGGTGTGTCAGCAAGTGAAGGCAGAGAGGCAGAAGTCTAAGGGGATGATGCAACCATTGCCCATACCAGAATGGAAATGGGAGAACATCACCATGGACTTCGTCACTGGACTTCCAAGGACATCCAAAGGCAACAATGAAATCTGGGTTGTTGTGGATCGTCTTACAAAGACTGCACACTTCATTTCTATTCGAGAGGATTTCTCTTTGGATCAACTGGCACGGATATATATCAGGGAAGTGGTACAGTTGCATGGAGTACCACTATCTATTGTGTCTGACCGAGATCCAAGATTTACCTCTAAGTTTTGGAAGAGTCTTCAACATGCTCTGAATACTGAACTGAACTTCAGTACGGCCTATCATCTTCAAACTGATGGCCAATCCGAGAGGACTATCCAAACACTTTAGGATATGTTGATAGCATGCTCAATGGACTTTAAAGGAGGATGGGATCAACATCTTCCTCTGGTTGAGTTCTCTTATAATAATAGTTTCCACTCGAGCATACAAATGGCACCATATGAAGCCCTGTATGGGAAAAGGTGTAGAACACCGACATGTTGGGATGAGGTCAGTGAACGTAAGCTGCTTGGACCAGAAATGGTCGAAGAAATGGTGGAGAAGGTGAAAACCATTCAGCATCATATCAAGGCAGCCCAGAGTCGACAGAAGAGTTATGCAGATAATCGTCGACGAGACCTTGAGTTTAAAGTCGGAGACAAGGTGTTTTTACGCATATCTCCGTGGAAGAAGGTCATGAGGTTTGCAAAGAAAGGGAAGTTAATTCCAAGGTACATTGGCCCCTTCGAGATTCTTGATCGTGTTGGGGCTGTGGCCTGTCGACTAGCACTTCCACCTACTATGGCCAAGGTGCATGATGTCTTCCATGTATCCCTCTTAAGGAAGTACATACCATACCCTTCACATGTACTCTCTTCCGAGGTGGTACAATTAGAAGATGATCTTTCTTATGAGGAGCAACCAGTGAAGATCTTATATCGTAGAGAAAAAGTTCTAAAAAATAAGACAATGCCCCTTGTCAAGGTGTTGTGGAGAAACCACAAGTTTAAAGAAGAAACTTGGGAGTCGGAGGATATGATGAAGCTAAGTTACCCACATTTGTTTTAGTGTGGGAAAAGGAAAATTTTGAGGGCGAAATTTCTTAAGGGGGGAATGTTGTAACGACCCAAAGTTTCATTAATGGAAAATCCCTCTTGATCCAGTTAAATTTTTCTTTATGAAAAATGTTTTTTATAAGATGTCAACTTCTTTAGTTTTACGTTAATATTTGTGACCGTTACTTTTATAGCCGTTGAACAGTGATCATCTGAGTAGTATAAATATAAGGCTTTAACGAAACCATTTCTACTCAGACAAAGGAAGCGATGGCCTCATCCAGTAGAATTTACCATTATGAAGCCCATTTGTCGGAGCTCAGAAAAGAGGTGGCGTCTTTGGGCTTTTCCCTTGACCAAGCCCAAGCTGAGCTTCATCAAGTCAAGCTCGAACGTGATCGTCTACGGGAAAAATGGAAGTTGATAGAGATTACCACTCGGGCGATGTTATCCGAGCAACCCCAAGAGTCTGTCACCATCGCACACCTTACCCTTAGGTCTTATGTGGCTATTTTAAGGGGTTATGTAACAAATACATAGCACCATGTTCATGTACATTTTTTTTGTACATAATAATGAATATAATTTTTTTGATACATTGTAATTAGTTTTTAAAGTACAAATGGTGTTTTTAGTTATTATTTAATTAAGAATTATATTTTATTGAATTAAAGGATTTTTTAATTAAATAATATTTTAATAAAATATTATTATTAATATTAAATTAATTTTTATTAAATATAAATGATCTTATAATTTTATGAATGCAATTAAAATTTTTATTAAGGTTTGAAAGCCATTTCTGTCAAAACCTGTGAATTTTTTTATAAATGTCAGTTTTTATTTTAAAAGTGAAAATTCAAATATTTAGAAAATTATTTTGATAAAATAAATATTATTTTTGGAATCAGGACGTCGAAATTATCCAACGGTGAATTTTTCATAATTTTCTGAGACAGTCAAATTTTTGTGTAAAAATTAAATACCATTTAAATATATAATGTGTTTTATGACATCATAATGACCCAATGGTGATGTAATAAAATACCATAATCCTTATGTTCGGCCAATATGTGTTTTATCATTAAAATAATGAGGTTTTGGGTTTTTTTGACTTACTTTTCAAAGCATTAATGGAGCCCTCAAGACTTATTCAACACTTTGCCTTTTTAAATTAATTTCCATGGGAGTGTGACTCACCTCCAAATAAGAAACCCTTTTTTTTAATAAGTTCGGACCTTGTACTTGTAAAATATTGTTTTCCTCTTTCCTTTTCCAGAAACCATGGGAAAATACCATGGGATGGTTTGTGGTTTGGATTATTTTAATATAAGGGGTCCCAAACCTAAATAATAAAGAATTCTCTCATCTTTCCTATATAAACCCACCCAAGATCCCACTTCCTCCAGACTAAAAGCCCTTGAAGTTCGACCAACCTCTGCCCTACTATCTATAGAATCCTCTCAAGGTGCCCTGAGCTCCCAAGAAGCCTCTCACAAGCCTCTCTCTAGCCTTTGGAAGCACACTTCCAAGTAAGGGTTTTTTCTTCCTTTCTCATTTTTGTCAATTTTCATTAAGTTGTATTGCCATTTTAATTTCAATTATGAATTTGGGGTATGGTTTCTCACCTCTCCCATACTTCCCTCTTATTGTTTTAATGATGGGAGACCCCTTTCCCTCTCATTAAATGCCTCCCATGTACACCCGTTACTATGCCGAAATTCCGAAAGAAACCTTTTTCTCTTCTTTTATATTCAAGCAATACTTTTGTATCATGAATCTAAATTCCTTTTAAATTGTTGAGACATGTAACTATATGACCTCATTACTGTAAATTTCATGTAAATATGATGAGTAACCCCTTTCTCTCTCATTAAATTCCTCCCTTGTACACCCGTTACTATGACGAAATTCTGAAAGAAACCTTTTTCTCTTCTTTTATATTCAAGCAATACTTTTGTATCATGAAACTAAATTCCTTTTAAATTGTTGATACATGTATCTATATGACCTCCTTACTGTCCATTTCATGTAAATATGATGAGGAACCCCTTTCTCTCTCATCAAACTTTTTTATGAATTCTTATGTCACGCCGTTACGCTGCCGAAATCACACCGATTTTGTAAGCCAATATATTTGTGTAGTGAATACCATGCCCATTTCTCCCTAAAGGGTATTCACCTTTATGCACATTTACATATTGATTGTAATGTTTCATGTATGAATTCCACATTCCTTTATCATGGAATAAATGATTATGTTTTATGAATCCATGTTTTATGATCTATGTGGCACACTTATGCATGAAATGAAATGTTTAAGAAGGGTGCGCCCTTTATAGCGCTCCAATGCATTGGGTAAAGTATAGTATCATGATACGTCATGTGCAATGAGTGTTTACTCATGCTAATTCAAGTGCAACGAGGGTTTACTCGTGCTTCAAGTGCAATGAGGGTTTACTCATGCTCCATGTGCAATGAGCCTTGGCTCATGCTAATTCAATGTTAAGTGTTGTTCCCACATTTCCATGTTATGATTATCATGCTTTATCATGCCTTTATGTTCATGTTTCTATTATGCTCTATTGATATGCCTATTGGCTAACATGTATTTCACTCCTCATGTTATTCATTGTTTACTCCCTTACTGGGCTTTATAGCTCACCCTTTTCTTTTGCATGTCCTTAGGTTATCCCATGCAATGGAAGTACGAAGGAATGTAGTGGTCATGTAAAGGAAGTTTTCAATAAAGATGTTTGTATTTCAAGTTTAAAGTTTTTATGTAATGATCCTAATCCCCAAAGACACTAAACCTCTCGATATTCTTTGTTGGATCAAGTGAAGTTTTATGTAATAAAGCATGTTTAAGTTGTAATAAAAAGCAGGGTTGTCATAAGTTAATGAATATATAATTATGTTTTATGATGTTTTTTAGGAGGATAGTTGGCCTAGAATAGATGTGGCATGGACTGAGGAGGTTTCACTATGATTTGGTTATTTTTAACATTTCAGCACTGTGGACATTGGGGGCTATATTGGGGTCTGGGTTTTTATAGACATAAATGCCTTGGAGTTTTTTAAATTCCAAATTCCTTCCTCTTAATCTTCGTTCAATATATTGTATGTTGAAGGATGCTAAGATGAATTTTGGACACTGTAACCAATACTCTTTTTGAATTGAAGTGCTGGTTATCACATTGGATCATCATCATATGAGTAAATCTCATCTCATGCAGTTTCAAATTATGTCCATTTCTACCATACTTGTAGATTGATATATCATTATGTTTTGATGCATGAAATAAATTTATTTGATGATATTATATTAATCTTTATGGATCCTGATTCTAGGATGGATTATAGGATCTCCTCAACTTTATTCTTCATTGGCATTTCCAGTTTCAAGTGTTTATTTGATATTGTGATAAATGATTAGGGGTTCCTTATGATTTTACATATAATTGAAACCTCAAAATTATTGAAGAGTTTGAATTATTTTTTAAAGGATTATATAACCAAATTATTGATGATATATGAATGATTTTTAAATGGGTATTGGAATTTTGAAAAAGTCCAATTTCAATGGAATTGAAATTGTATATTAGCTTTTTTATAATTAATGGATTGATTTGTAAATTAATTTTATGAAATTATATTAGTATTAAGCTTGTGAATAATTTATTAAATTGAATTATGATTTGAAAGGGAATAAATTTATGAGAACCTATGATTTTTGTTTGAAATAAGATAGAAATATTGAAAACTAAAATTGGGGATTTTCATTTGGAATTAATTTGAAATGATTTATTTTCACATGATTAATTGATTGATTTGATGAGTCACATTCGATCCATGGTAATTATGGGGTAATTATAAAAACTAGCACTAGGATCTAACCCTACAACCTTAGAATGAAGATGAAAACACTAACATAAACGTAGTAAAATTTGATTTTCCTTGATGAGGAGATGTGTCACGAATGCCAATGTTGTGGGATGTGTGCATGAATTGGCTTGAGATCACTAATGGGTAATCTAAGGATGCTATTTACAGAAACTAATTTACCACATGTCATATTAGATGGTTATATGAGATTTTTAATTTTATGATTACATTACATTTTTTATTGAATTATTTTATTCATGATAACATCATTATATTAATGTTTTATATAAAATGCTCATTTAATCCAGATCTGAAATATCTACCATAGTTTTTATTTCGAAAGAATGTTTTTTATAAAATATTTATATTCAACACCTTCCTTTCTTTATAAATTTAAATCATATTTTGTATAATTGTAATGGAATTGAGTATGAAACACTATGTGAGAAGCTGTGGGACTTTATAGATCACACCATACCTTTCCTTTTTTTGAATTTTATACTATCATATGTTAGGTCCAAAAAAACTAAAAGAAACATTTGATGATAGTGGATGTTATTGATATTTGGTTCCTAGAGTTATGGAGTTTAATAATAGAGATGTGATCCCCTGGTTACATGGTATTTCTGTGTTTTTATATTGGTAGAAATGTGCCTTTTGATGATGTACTATTTGAGGACTATTTTACTTGTTGAATCCAACACTTTTCTACTTTGGATTATTGATCTTACTGACTTGAATCTTTTGTATTCCACATGTTTTATCGAAAAATAATTTCCTTTTGTTTCATGTATGTGTCTAGGGGTCCAATCTATGGGGATCATAAACTCTATTCGAGTCATGTCTAATCCGATTTGGGAATCAAAATGCCATGGTATATTGCCAAGTTCAGGAAAAAACCAAAGGGAGATTTCCGAGAAGAAGTTATAACTCCAAACTGACCTATTTGAGGTTCATTTATTGTTATAACTCATTTAAAAATTCTTTAACCATGATAAAAAATAAACAATAGATGTTATATATATTATTTCACAACCCGGACCAATGAGGCCTGAACCGCGACTACCATAAGCCAGCCTCCAAAAGGCCAACATCCAAGTCCATATAATGATGAAATTTAATAGAACCACACAAAGATTAGGAATATATCTAAAATCCAACCTTCAGAGTATGAGAAAAAGGACTAAAATTAATTATCAATATACAATCCCACCAAAATAATCTGAACGAATTGAAACCAGTGAAGTGAGAGACGACTACTGTAAATGTTTCCACCAGAACACACCTCAGTCTATAGGGATCACTATGATCAACATGGTCATATTCCCTATATAGATCTATCAAAAGGCTAGTAATCTATACAAGACATTAAATTTGTGGGGAAACCCCATATAGGGGTAATTATAACAATACCCAATAAGACACCCTAAAATTACTAAGAATATAACAAAAAAATAATAGCTAGATTATCATAGGGATATTCCAAAATCATACGTAACAAGAATATTCATATGTAATCTTAATATAAAAATATTCTGAAGTCATAATCACTACCATAAATCCACCAATGTATTATTTCATGAATATCCCATGTATCAGTCTTACAGGAGAAAAGAATCCATTAGTCAGATAATACAAGTGTTGTCTATATTTGACGTCATGCTTGTTAGGTCATTCCATAAGAACTACACACTATATATCATAAGATAATTATAAAAAGATAGGTATCACACCCAAGGCCATGGGGTATACCAACAACCCAAATCAATATTAACACGCTACACATGTGACCAATTCCGATGATTTGTTTCTCATAATGATAGAGAGAATCCCATATAGGTATGTTGATGTTTTTGATGATGATAGAGGATACTAATCCATGCCTCATAGAAGGATTCCAATATCTCTATCCAAGATTGATGTTCCTCAAAAGGGATCACCATCCAATGTATATGAGGGGATTAAATTATTAACTCTTGAGGAATGAATCAAGGGAATGTAACCTAATGAATTTTATCCAAGTCATAGAGAAAAATGGATCTAATAATTCATTGAATATGTAAGTTAGATATACTAATAGTATAAAAAAACGTCCCTTCAAAACCAAGACCTACTCATTTATCATGTCTCATTCACATATTCGTGTCTGAGAGCATGGCATGTCTAATACTATATACTCCAAATTGTGTTTATGTCTTGCATCCAATTTTAATTTCTAGATAATAGTGTCTATGTATTTGGACCTCCCTAGGTACATGATGAGATACCAAGAAAGTATCACAAAATTTGTGATACATTTCTCCATTGAAGAAACCCTATCATCACACAGGGGGTTCCCACGGGGTGTGTGATATCGTAAGACACACTGTGTAACCTGGAATTTTACAGAATTCCTTATCTATTTCATGTATAATTATCTAATCCTTTGGGACTTCATACAACTAAATCTCACATTAGCAAATAACAGGTAGTATGGTTTAGCCTTTCTGTCACCACTCGCCAGAATCCATACACCAAATCACATAAGAAAACATTCCATCTAATCTCTCATTAGCTACACATCAAAACCCGCATTAGGAACTCTGATCTAGTTATGATCCATTATCATTTTTCAATATCATTTTCAATCAAAGACTGGATCTTTAGTGTCAATATATTTCACTAATAAGTGGGTGTGCATCGAATAATTGCATTATATTTTATCGAACCACTGGTCTTATGAAACATTGGGATGATCACAAAATGAACAGAGGGTGAAAAAAATGAAATTAAAAATGGAAGGATCCTCAATAGTGTTTGGATTGGCCCTGATCCATTGTCATAAGAATAATGAATGAATATCTAAATAAAACAATCAATTTCTCCCAAATTATATGCATATAAACTCCTACCAGCACTATGATCGATCCGTGAACTAATCAATTACATGATTGGTTCACATTCATAGTAGAAAAATAAAATGGGGACAAATCAACATTTAAAAATATCCTTACTAGAGTTGGATTGATCTTTAATTATTAATGGTCTTTCATTTCTGTCTTTTTCTAGATTCACTAACTCCAACGGCATAATGATCTTTAATCTTGATCCGATATGATTCCATTCACCATGATTGTCTCCCAATATCTTCTCCAATGACTCATCTAAAATTTATGGTTATTTGACTGACAATAAATTTTTTTGATAGAATCATATTTATATGGAAATGATAGGTTTTGGGTTTTAATCAAATAATTTAATAAATATAATTAAATTTATTAATTACTTTCCGATGAAGGCGCTCTATACCAACAAATGAAACTATTATAAATTACATCACACCTAGGGTAAAACCCATGTTATGAATATGGTGGTGAACTTAGATATCTGATCCAACCCCCTATTTAAGATTTATTGAAATTTTTTTATGAAAAATATGTGTCCTAGTAATTAATATGCATTATATATTTCAATCATAATCCCCTGGATTATAGGGCCCTATTATCACATAAAGTCTCATATTCTGCCCTCAAAAAAATTTCTATATATATTTAATCAAATTACATGAAATATAAGATATGTTACATTCTCTTAGCCTTATTGATTTATGTCCCAAAAATAAAAACTGAAGACAACACAATGAGATGTGGGTACTAAGCGCACATCAGGGTCGCCCAACATAGGATTCCCTTTAATATTATCATTATACCACTATGAACACTATAGGAGAATCTACATCCCAAAAATGAACCAATCCCAATTTTCCTAAATCTATAAAAAGTACTTAGCAAAGGTATCCCCTATATTGATTTCCATCTCACTCCAGTCGATAACATGTGACGGGTCCGGGACGTACATCAGCAGATGAAACACCTAGAATGATTTGTTTACACAATACAAATATGATTTTAGATCATAGAAATACACCACCTCCCAAAAAATACACAATTTCTGGAAAGGACTAACGATTCTCCTAGAGAGATTTCCACCATGGCCAAATCCCTACAAACCATGTAAAGGTGAGACATGCAGGAAAAGATTTCTTCCCACCTATAACTCCAGAGGCCTCCATCATCGATCAACATAAGACTTATGATAGCTTGGTATAGTCTTCATCTGCTCCAGGATGATATGCACCATCATTGTTGTTCCTCATACCAACTGTGGTCCCATAAGTGATGACTATCCTATATTGGTCTAGTATAGCAGTGATCCACATGGTCACCTGTATAAGGCCTCTAAATCTATCATAAAAATAGTGGAATGGGAGATTTTTATGTACACAAACACCACTAGGGGTATGTGATCCTCCTAATAATGGAAAAAATCCAACAAGAAAGACTGTAGCATATCCTCGAGGACCTAAATAGTCTTTTTTACTCTGGCCATTATACTAGGGGTGACATGCCTTTCCCAAACACAACCGAGTCCCTAAGGCTTCCTATAACCCCATATATAACCAATACATGATGTTAGTATCACATTATGAAATGATCCCTGAGGAAGTTCCGTTGAGTTGGACTATATCTCGCATATAAAGGAATCCCATTATATCTACTGAGAACAACTCTTATATTACTAGGATGTGGTCTGACATGGTGAGTTGGTCTACTAATACCCATATGGTATCATGTAATATAGAAATAAATGATAAACATAGCTTGATGTTCATTGATATCCCCTACCAATTCCACTATAGCACCTTGAGGGGATGATATAGTCATGGATGAACCTCATTTTTATCCTTTACATGTCGATTTGTAAGGTATCAGGACACAAACTCTACAACAAATATCTCTATCCATGCCCACTGAAATTTCCAGTGAAGGTCCTAGTACATCTTTTCCACACATTGATTTACCGATATGGATGAATTATGAACTTCCCTCAGGACCACCCCTATTATAACAAATGGTAGCATCATCCATCCTCAAAAAGGTCAGACATGCTCCCCACATTTAGTAAAATGATGAGGAAGCTGTCCATACAATATCTGAGTATGTAGGGTCTCAAAATTGATATGTCTATGATGTTTCTCCATAAATCAGAATATAATTAATGGGGTAATAAAATTTAACAAGAGGAATGATTCTTTTTACCCATCTATAAGGGATAACTATAATGAGTCCAACAACTCAAATGCCTCACTAAGTTGATGTGAACAAGATATCCTACAGAGAGAATCAATTACTATGTGCCCCTTCCTAAGAGTATAGAAAATCCAAAAATCATATTCCTCCTATAAATCTGGCCTCTAATTTTTCTAATAATAATATATTTTTGATAAAATATATAATTTAGACTCTTATAGTCATAATAAATGGTAAATAACTCACCCAAATGGTTATCTCACCACTTCATTAGTGAAAAATCTATGGCTGCTAGCTCAACATTGTGGGCTACGTAGTTCTTCTGATGAGGTCACAACTGAAATGAACCACATGAAATAAACTTTTATCTATTCATCAAAACAAAACAAACTCATCCCATGATGAATCACAAAACACTTCATACTTGATACTCTATTGTGGTAATCTTATGATGGTAGAACTATTCAATCTCTACATAATCTCTTAGAAAACCTAATGGAACCTTTCAATCCACTTGAATGGATTCCCATTTTAGGTAAAACTGTTCATGGTTGCTGATATCATAGAGAAATCGTATATGAATATCTGATTGTATCCCTCAATCTAAAAGAAGCCATGCACCTATATCAGGCTATTGGATGCCTCTTATGATAACACTACCATAAATTTCGACAGGTCCACTACTACACTGTATGCTGATATAACACTACCCTTAAAGTGGAACTCTTGAATCCAGATCTACAACATTAAGTGCTTCTTGTAATAATGGTTCTTTGAGAGAATTTTTAGAAGCATTATCATGTGTCTCTAGGGATCATCTTGGAATGATGAGGACAATAAGATTTTTCTAATGGAGACTAATGTGAAGTGATCTATAAAAGGATGAAATATTTGGTTCATGAGTCTCATGAAAATTGATAGGGTTCTCGTCACACCATAGGGAATATTAAAGTACTCATAACGACCATAATGACATCAAAAATATATATTTGGCATATACTCAACCCATAATCGTAGTTTGTGATAGCCTAATTTGATGTTAATGTTTGAGAACCATAATTACCCTCTCAAATGATCAAATTAGTTATTCATCATTGGTAGTGTTCAAATGTTATTTACGATCACCTTGTTTATCCAACGATAATCCACACACTACCTCATTATCTCATTCAACTTCTTGGCACAAAAAAATGGGGATGCCTTGGTTGAAACACTGGGTCTAAAAAATCCCTACCTATATAAGTCCTCCAACTACACCCTTAGATTGTGAATATATATACGAGCCATGTGATATGTTTCCATATATATTAGAGTCATACTTGGGTGTAGATTAATTCATATTTCTATCTCATGGTTAGAGGTAATCCTGGGATGTCCTCAATAAATGTATCATCATACTCTACAACCACTATAGGAAACATGAAACTCATAGAAACCACTACACCAAGGGTGATGCTAGAATATTGGTGTGTAATTAGCTGCATTATCCTATGAATGGGACCTTACTACTTTACTTATTATTCTTTTTTATAGATAAAGGAAAACCTCATCCCATCACTATAGATAGACCACATCATGCACCTGCAAAAGTGTGTCATGGAATGAACTATGGATAACCAGTCCACACCTATGATTACCTCATAAAGACATGTCTAAAAAAAAGAGATCTCAAAATAATCTCTCACATCTAAGAGTTAGGTCACACCATCACTATAACTGTGTGATCACTAAGTCACCTCTAGTAGGAGTATCCAACCACATGGTTCAAGACAAGGAATTAAATCGAAATCTCTATGTCATGAACCCAAGAAGTGTCAAGAATATAATGAATTGTACCTATGTATACCAGTACTTTAGAAATGGTATAAAATATAGAGATTATACCTCATATAATTCCTGGAAGCCTTGGATTTTAATCCTCAACCTCAGGTTTCTTCCCTCACCCTTGTCCCCCAACTCCCTATGCCTAGCACAGACCACACGGAGGGTGGTGATGTTACATATCAAAATGCACCCCACCTCTAATTTCTCTCCTTGATCCTCTGTCACATTAGATTCCTTTTGTACCTACATGATAACACCACCGCCTCTTACTAGGTTTCACACAACTACCACTCTATCACCCACATTTTAGGTGTGAAAATATCATGCAAGATGTCCCCATCCATCATTAGAGTATCACCAGCTCTCTGTAGGATGAGTAATTGTATCTCGTGAGCTGTGAATTGCAGATCCTATGAATTGCGACATCCTCTTGAAAAATTTCACACATTCAGGTCCCTATGAATCTTATTAGCTCCCTACTGCCAATTCAATTTTCATATGTTCCCACTATGAACAACAACTATTTTCATCTAATTCGATAGGAAACTCCCAACTAAAAAATAATTATCTATCACTTTAGAATATTTAATAATTTAAAGTGGTATCATGTTGGATCATATGTTTCTATGTATTCCTTAGTCAATTTTATAATCCCAAATAAACTGATCATTAGCCATATCAAATGTGTATCTAGAGAGGTTTGTAGGCATTGATGAATACTATAACACAATCATAATGTCCAAATAATGCTGTAGAATCTCTTGGATGTGCCAACCCCTCTACATAACTGGAGAAAACACCTCTTTGAAAAGGCTCTTGAACTCCATCCATGAAATAGTCTCCTCATTATATGATTGGGTCACTAAGTCCCACCATCATCTTGAAGATCAATTAAGATGACTAGCTTCCAAGACAACCATTTTCCCTACAGGTTTCCTGACATGAATAATGACTAACATCCATACCTCATGCTATTTCTTAGTCATTGGAGGGTATGAATCACCTCAGAACCAAAGAGGTCACTACAATGAAAAATCATGATGTTCTCTCTGCTTTTTTACCTCATTCATGGATACTAATGCTACCATTTTCTTCTAAACAAGTATTCGCAAGACTCGTGTTCCAACTAGAGGCAACACATCCAGAATAGGCCCCTATATCAAAGCCACGTCACTATGGGAATAATCTATGTGACCCTGATGTTGAATCCAAGTATGAATACGTCATGGATGAATCCTAAAATAGAGAAGATGTACCATTATCTATTTGTATATATGGAATGATTTCCTAAGAAGGACATGGAAATGACAAACCATTCTTATATGATGCATATACAAATGTTTTTCAATTTATCCAATTCCAGAAGGTACCATGTTGAAAATGAGGGATTCAGAGTCATAGTGAATGGATATGTTGGCCAATACACCGAGACTGGATTCCTTGGCCTCATAGATGATAATGAAAAATATAACATTGTTTCTATAAAACCAAAACCAATATCACATAATGGGGACTTAAGGTAGAACTAAATCTTATTATACAATAGTATCGTGACACAACCCAATATGGTCTAAAACATGACAACCACAATACCAACCCCAAAAGGCCAAGGGCTAGAGACTAGAGTTGAGTAGGCATATCACACAAATCGGTGGCCTTAGCCTAATGTAGCTATAGATAAACTCACACATCTATAAGATTATATAATGATAAAATGTATAAAATATGTAACCATGAATGTATAATTCTAAAATACAAATGTAAGATATTAAAATCAAGTTCTAGAAATCAAGGAGAAATTACAATCCCTCCAAAAGAGATTTGAAAAATTCCATCCTGTGATGTAAGAGAGGACTTCTATAAATGAAACCATAGGAACAAAGATTGGTCTATATAGATCATTAATCCCTTATTGGTCCTAGTAACTCTAGGGCTCTGTAAATTGTTTGGTTGTCTACATAATACATGACATGTTAAGGAAAATCCATTACATGGGTGACTATAACAATACCCAGTAGGAAACCCTGAAATTACTAAGCATGTAACATCAAGAATAATAGTTAGCACATTCCTGAGATATTTATAAAACATTCATATCTAGAATATCTATATTTAAAAATTGTAGAAAAGTAGACACAATGTATGATCACAACTATAATGATATCCTAGGATTCATGTATGAAGGTTCCATATAACAGTCATCCAAGAGAACACATTCCACATTCAGATTGTACTAATTGCATCCACCTGAGATGTCATGATCGCTGAGTCTTTTCATAAGAAATTTACATTGGATGTATGAAGAGAAAAATACATAGTGGGGATATCACCCAAGGCCATGGGGGTATACCAACATTTTTTTTGGATTAACCTAGTATGTAGTGGATCGATGCCTACATAGTGTTATTCGAAATTATATCAACTAACCAACATAGGGAAAATGATGATGATGATTGAGGATCTCACACCAAACATCATATATAGATTCAATAAAAACTATCTGAGAATGATGTTCCTCAAAAGGGATCACCTACCTATGGAAATTATGTGATTCAATACTAAACCCTATAGGAATAAATCAAGGTAACAAAACCTATCAAATGTTATCCAATGTTAATAGTAAAAGTGATCCAAGCCTTCTTTGAATATTTATACAACATGCATTGATAATATAAAACTTTTCTATTTAGTATCTCATTTTACTGATTTATAATGGTATGTTCCAATTTTTGTGTCATGTTAGAGGGAAATTGTTAGCCTGTGTACTCTTGACTATTTCTGTGTCTAACATGACATGTACATATATGGATAGTGGGGTACATGTTAGTGTACCTCACTAGGAACACTCCAAGATTTCAGGTATGAATCACAGGGTGCATGACATGTGTTATACATCGTGTTATACTTTTCTCCTCCATAGAAACCCTAGCACTGCATGGTTTGGTCCAACGTGAAATTTAATATTTGATTATATGCCATGTAAAATAGAATTTTCAACAATTATATATCTTCTTTCATGATTCATCATCTTCTACTACATCCTCTGATCTGGCCATGTATCACATTGAATGCAAGGAACTAGTCTAGATGATCCTTTCCATTTCTGCTACCTAGAATCTGAAAACAAAATGGAAGAGGAAAATCCCTCCATCAAATATATTAATAGATTCCATTCAAAACCTGCATGACGAACCCATATTCGGCTCTAATCTATCCCCTTAGCTCAATCTAATCATCAATTAAATCCAAAATCTACAGTATCAATTAGTTGCACCATAAAACTAGTACATAATGATTTATTCCATGGTATTTTTTCAAAACATAGGTCAAATTAAATACTGCTGACGATTTCATGAATGAAGATGAATGAAATAAAAATAAGGTGGAATGAACCTAATTTATTTTTGTGTTGGACTCGACCTGTTTTTTGTTATAATTGTGAATGAGGATCCAAATAATGGCAACCAATTTATCCCAAATTATCTCTAAATAAACCTGTACCCGCAATACAATCTTTTTGTGAATCAATATGTTGGAAGATTGATTAATGTTCGTTGTTGGATAGGAAAAAAAGGACAAATAAACATTAATAATTTTCCTATATAGAGTTTGATCGATCAATGATGAATAATTTTCCTAATTTTCTATCATTGGAAAGATTTATGAACTCTGATGGCCCAACGATCCTCAATATCAATCTAGTCTCTTGTCCTTCGCCAAGAACCCCTCCATTACCCCACTCCAAAATCTACTTTCAATTTTTAGGGTTATGTGTTTAACGCCAAAAAATTTCCATAGAATTGAATTTGTATGTCAATGATAGATTTTGTCTTTTAATAAAAAAATTGAATAAATATTTTTATATTTATCTAATTACATGACCATGAAGGCACTCAAGCGCAATGCCTGATATTGTCATAGATTATGTCATGCCTAGTGTAATAACCACACTTTAAATCTAGAGGAAAAGTAATATTTTTGATTCAATCTTCTTTTTAAGAGTTATTTCACTTTCTTAGGAAAATTGTGTGTTCATTAAATTAATATAATTAATATATTTCAAACATAATATTTGGGCTCACAGGCCCTCAAAATCATGCACCGTCTTAGTGCCTAGTTTAAAAATACTTCAATATATATTAAAAAAATATAAAGGTAAAAACGAGGGTATACATTAATTTTTTTTATTATGAATATATTGAAATTATATTCCGTAACCTCTTTTATCTTACGAGAAATGGAAACATTTCTCACGCATATATGGGGACTACAAAATCCATGAGGAGTTGGGTTTCATTTTTCATCGATGAATATATGGATGATTAAAATGGTTAAAAAATCAATATATATGATTTTTATGAAATAATTATGATTATGGAAATATAACATATTACTTACCTTTTTTTACTATATCAATTGTTTAGAAATTGATAATGTTGTTTTGTGTATGTATGGAATACCACCTCAACGAAATTATGTGATTCATATTTCATTTCCACCAAATAATTATCTAAATAATGATTGAAATAATTGTAAATATTGTAATTATAACATATTAATGATTATATAAAATAAAAATATAATCTCCTATATTTATTAAACACACGTTAGAAAAAAAATAAAATGGAGTTCATGCAAACCTACAAACTATCGTCTCCATAAAATGACATGATTCATTTACCATTACTGAATTAAATGACCAATTTAAAAAGTGTATCTAATGTATAAATATGTTAAATACAACATTATTATGATTCCTGATATTAATTTAACCATATCCCATTTGACCATGGATTACACAAAGATGTGGTTTTTAGGTTATTAGTCAAATGAACCCAAAACGTCTAATGTGAACTGAACCATTTTAGTAACAAAATAAAACATGTTAATTAATTGAATAAAAATAATAATGGAAATGAAATGAAAATTATATGGATATTAATAAAGTAAAGTTATATAATTTTATAATCCAATAGTTATATAACACAAGATGCTTGATGGGACATAAGGTATGACAATTTTCATTAAAAACCTTTTTGAAGGTATTCATTTCATATTTTTCCTTCTATGTCCTTATTCATTAAAATGATTCAATAATTTTATTAATTTTATATAAAAATATATAAATTTTCATTTTCAATATACTGTTGATTTTTTTATATTAAAATGGAATATTCTAATAACATATCAAACATGTCTTTTTGATGGTTTTTATGAAAGTGAAAATAATATTTTGTTAACAAATACAACTCGACCTCCTTTTCAAACTGTAATAGATATTATTCATTATCAATATTTGTATATTTTTTTCTATGGTCATATTAAAATGAATTATTTCTAAGAAGTTTTTGATAATTTTTTGTTATTGAATCTTTTCAAAGGAAACAAAATCCTTCAATCATATTTATTAGATAATTGAAATTGTTATTTCTTATTGAATTGAATTCCAATTCAAAAGGGGTTATTTATTATAATGAATGATATATGTGTTTTATTTATTGTATTGTTCATTGATATTTTATAGGAATTAAGTGTTAGCTCGAATCATATCTGATGAATGGTGAGTCTAATATACCTCTCTAATTATTTAAAAAATTGATAGATCTTATCAAATACAAGAGACTATTAAGAGAAATGAGAAATATTTGGTTTTTCGATTCCATTATAGGGTTAATTTGAGTGTAAATGTTAGGATAATGTACCATGGTACCTATATGATATGATCATAATGGTTTATAAAGTAAATATTATGGTTTTAAAAGGTTAGAAAATGACATTATGTTTTTATGGAATGTGTTGACTAATTTTATAAAGGTGAAATGATTTTTTTAAAGTAAAGGTATTCATGTGTGTTTGTGATTTCCAAGAAAAATATATGATTTTTGATTTTTTCCATTTTGAATATATATTAATTTTTTCCTCCAATATTTAAATAAATTATGTTGTTTTAATGGAAAATTAAATGGATATTTGAGATCAAATTATTATTCTGAAAAAATAAAATTTTATTATGGATTTGTGAGGATTTAAAATGGAATAATAGTGTCTATTATTTTATAACCCTTTGTTTTATTTTTTTTCTCATCCATAGTTTTCAAATTATTTTTCAGAAGAAATAATCATAGGTATAAATGTTAATAAAATTAGAGTTTTATATATCGAAGCTACCTTGAATGATTAAAGTGAATCTTCATAAAGAACATGTTTTGTTTAAAAAATGGATACTGAATGGAAATTTCATCACTTTTATGTAATGTTTTACCAAATTATATAAAAATCTATATAGAAAATATCTTCATGATGTTTGAAAGTGAAAAACTTGTTATTAGTCCTGTAATTATGTTTCTTTTAAGGTTTGAAGAGTTATATTCATCTTGATTATAAAATATAATATATGAGTGAGTTGGATGAAAAACACTATACACCAACTATATAGTAATCAACATTGGAGGTGAACCTCATTAATAGACCTTGCTATTATTTTTTACATTACATTCCTATTTTTTTACTTTCAGAAAAACTAATGGTGTCTATTATGAGAGAGATATCCAAATATTAAAGAAGTTACATGTAAAAGAAGAGTTAAAATCATTTATTTAAAATGAGACCCAAACATTGAATGCCACTGTCATTCTTGGGAATATTCTAATGTGAAAAGCCTTCTATTTATAATAATTTATATTTTTTTCTTAGAATGAATTTATAATTAATAAATATTTAATGTATTGATTATTTAATGTCACAAAAAGATATTATATAAATAATGATATTCCAATGGTAAAAAATATTTCAATTTATTATCATAGCATGATTTCATGTTTTGATACACTTAAGGAATTATTTTATTTTTAGATATTTTATTAATGGTTATTTTTTTTAATTATATTTTTTTTAATATTATATTATTAGAGATATTATTATGAAGGTATTAAACAAAAAAATTGTTTTTCAATGGAAAATGTAATTGTTTTTTGTCTTGAAAAACCATTTTTCCATGTGTTATATAATTTTTTTAAAAGTTATATCTAATCAAATTAGAGCATAAAATTAAACAAAATGTATTTATATAAATTTATATAAATGAAAAAATTAATTCAATTTTTATTAATTATTTAGTAATGATGATAAAATTAGGTAATGTTAAAAGAATTATTTTTTATAGAATTATTTTTTCTATGCTTATTGTGTTTTTTATCATAATAAAGTAAATTCATTTATTTTAAAGGATGATTATTATAATTCAATTCAATGTATACAAATATATATTAACTCTGATTAAATTATTAATTGATAATAAATAAATATTAATAGCACTTAAAGTCTAAAAACTCATTTTTTAACAAAAATTAAATCATCCTTATATATTTTGTTTTCATTTAAAATTAACAATTTCAATATTTTTGAATTTTAAATTGATAAAACTAAATTTATTTTTGAATTATTTATGTCTTAATCATTTTAGGGGGAACATTTTTTACAAATATAGTTTTTTTTCTGAACAGTAATAAATATAGTTTTTAAAAATACAATAACGTTCATGACATTATCATGATATAAATATTACTTATAGATTTATAAAAACAATTTTATATCCAATAAATTATTTAAGGACGAAAATAATTAGTATAAAAATTCTAATTAAAATTTAGAAGCCCATGTCTGATATTTTGGAACCTAATAAATAATTTATTCTAATAAAAAACTATTTTTATCATCTTCCTTTAATTAAGTATTCACAATATTCTATTAAAAGTTGTATTGGATTGAAAATAAAATAACACTCTATATATTAGTCATTAAACAATAAATTTCATGGTAATCAATACCATTTAGATTCTATGGCGTCAATAATAAAATAATCAATACATTTTTACAAAAATTACATTCCGTATCACCTAAAAAATGACCCCTACCACCCCTTCCAAGACACAACTAAAATTTTTATTCCTACCAATATTATTTCATATCTCCATTTCTAATAAGACTCTCCAATTTTGGGTAACTTTTTGTATCAATATAATTCCATTATTCCTTTATAATCTAGAAGGATTCTAAGAGAATATATGATTTCTTCTTTATAAGTAATGAATTATTATCCTGCATTTTCATCTATTATACTCAAATAACTTTGTACAATTATTATTTGTAATATTAAAAATATCTAAATAATATCATTACAATTTATTAGTAATTATATTGATTTGAAGCCACTACATAATCATACCCACCCATTTATTATAGCATGTTCTTTTTTGTGTCAGTTTAACCACATACACGACAAATGATATGAATTTTTATCATGAATAGTTTTGAAAAAATAATTAATTTTAACATATGATAATTATATTTTAAATTTTATTACTCAGGGTTAATTAAAATTAAAATTAATATTTCACTCATTATTAATATTAGGACTTATGTTTCTTTGAAATTACCGAAACAATCTTGTTTTGGTTTCCATAATTATGAATCATTAATGAAAATAAAATTAAATGAAACTAGATTATCAGACATAGCTATTGAAATTATATTTTCAAACCACTATTATCTTATATATGATTAAATTTTTAACATTTAATGTTTATCTAATTTATTATAACAAAATATAAATTGAGCATTAGAAACTACAAAAAAACATTGATCAATATAAACAAGAAAAACAAAAAAACGACTCAATAAATGAAAATAAAAGATTAAACTTTTGTTCACAATTCATATATGTCAACATCCATTAATTTGTTTTAGGAATCATTGGTGATACGATCTATTGATACTATCCTCTTTCATTCTATGTTTGTATTATGAACATATTTTGTGGAAATATTTATAAAGATAATTTCTTACTCACGGGATAATTAATATATGATTGAATAATGAATGTTTTTATTTGATAAAAATTAATATGGGTCTTCATTTTTTGATTTGTGTTACCAAAATTATGTACCTGTTCTATGTATTGGTTAATGATTTAAATCTCATGTTATTTCATGTAAGGGGCTGTGGAGTAAAATCATTCTAATATGGTTCTTTTTTACATTATTTGATGATGGTATTAGTTGTGATATTTTAAATAATAAATTATTTTATATGATTATGTATTTTACACATTCATATGAAACATTATAATGTCACATTAATATTCTATATATCGATCTAATGAAACAATCCTATGTGGTGTTCTCATGAATTGTGATTATTAAATCATGGTTCCACACACCATTAAATCATGTATTATGTTATTAATTTTTTTTCTTAAATCATTATTTGTTATTCTTGTTCCAATGGGTAATGTTCAATTTTTTTGTTTCCATTCGAATTGATTATGTTATCATACCTATATACTCATGTAATTATTTATTTGGATCAATAATTATTTATGCTTATGTTTACCCTTACTGAGTATTTGATCTGATTTTTTATTAGGATTTTATTCCCCTTGTAAATGAAGATGATGATTAGGGATTATGTTTTTAAAAGGAAATTATGTGAGGATAAAATCAGGGGATATATTGAAATGTAATTCAACGTTATAAATATATGGTTTTATCTTCAATTAAATAATGTTTATCACTTGATGAGTTTTTTAGTTGGAAAAATTTCTTTTTATGGTTATTTTATTTAAGGTATTTTTCATATCTTTTAAACTGTAAACCTGAATGTTATTTGGTATGTAAGTGACGAAATATTTTATATAAATCATTTAATTATATAAGTATCAATTTTAGGCTATTACAGTTGGCATTAGTGTTGGGTTTAGAAAACAAAGGATGTTAGGAAGATTTACATTACGGATAATTTAAGAGTTATAAGTACTATAATGGGTTTATATATTTAAATTTAACAATTAATTTTATTTCATAGATACTATTTTTGAGGGATTATATGATTTTATATTAAGGTGATTGTTGATATTTTGGGAGACATCTTTTCAGATTTTGGAATAACACATAATTGAGGTATAGATATCATGAGAGGTTAGTATGGGACTTTTTGAAGATGCGAATCAGGTTATTTACAGTGAAGCTATAACACCCGAGGAATTTAATATACGATTATATTTAAATAACTCAATGTCTTTTATAGAATCCACTACAGGCAACACCGAACAAAAAAACCATGAAATATTTAGATAAAATATAAATATTTTTGTAGAAATACTGAAACCATTTCATTGAACTAATGAGAATAAATATTATCAAACACTTTATGAACAATTTACTATAAAAATATAACAGATATTTTTAATATGATTTAAAATAAATTATTATAAATAAAATAACTAAGATAAATCATTTTATGATCAAAATATATTTTTCAATTTTTTTTATTTCAATAAAAATGTATATTATGATGAGATAATAATTAAATATATAGACAATATTAATAGTTTATAAATAATAATTTTTTATTAACTGATATGAAATAAAAATAACGAATAATTAACATTTTTAAAATAAATTTTCTAATATTTTCAATTTGGAAATATATTATCAAATTTTATTTAAATATTGGGGAATAAAATTTAATAAATTTAATTGGAAAAATAATCATCATTTTTTACATTAATATTAAAAATTAACATAAAAATAATATTATATTTTTTAAAAAATAATGACTTTAGGTGGAATTACCAATTTTCCAAATAACATGAAATTTAAAAAATTATAAATATTAAAGTCTGAATTTAAAATTCATGAAACCTTTTTTAAATCCACATATGTATTTTTTTTAATTTTTAAGTTTGAAAACTTTTAAATTTCATTTAAAACCAATATTTGATATTTTATTTCATAAGTAATATTTTCTATAATTTTTTTAACACAATAGATATTTTTAAAAAAAATTATAATATACCAATTATTTAAATTGAATAAAAAGAAAAGGATTTAAAATTTATAATAAGTTGATCATAATTATTAAATAATTACCATTTAAGTTTTGGGAATAATGGATAATTTAACTTCTATAAAAATTATTTACCATGGTAAATTTTAAAATTTGTAATGTAAAGAATTTGAGATTAAAATACAAACAACTTGTTCAAAACCCATATAATAATGTATTTTTGTGCCCTCAGTCCAATATATAATTTACTCTACACATTATTTATCAATTTCTGTAAAAAAATTACTTGATAGTGACTTCCCATTATTTGAAACTTTTGGGTACTTACAAAAACACCATCCATTTTGATTTATAAAAGGTTTTCCCCTATACTAACTTACTATCATGAAGAAAACCCATTTTTTCATCCCAAAATATGACCCTTACACTCTAATAAAGTCTTATTAAAATTAATTATGTTTTGAGCTTCCAAAAATACCATCACTCAAAGGCTTAACCGGTTTGTAATGGAGATAAACTCTGAAGTGAAGTATAAAATTCTAACATCTCATTACTTTTGTTGTTATTTATGTGTACTTATTCTTCCGAAATTTTAATTTCACAAAAATAAAATAATATCATATGTATAATAATTATAATGGAATTTATTTTTTAATTATGCTAAAACCATTAAATACCCTCTTCATTTCCATTTATAAAATTGAAAATGTGAATCATGTGTTTTGCGTACTACTACCTCTATGACACAACATTTTTTGTTTTTCCTAAAAAACCATAAAGAAATAATCTAAAAGTTCAATTTAATATCTTTTTAGAATATTTATATAACTTTTAGGAATCTAAAATAATATATTATCTTTCTCGTTATAATGTTCTAGAAACCAATAATCACAAACTATGTGTATGTGCGAACTATCGCCAACATGGTACGATTTCAATTCATTTCTAATTTCAACAAAATCATACATTGATGGTCATGAGGATGGTATTAAATGATAAATATGAAGTCAATTATATCATTAATTTTATGTTATAAAAAATTGGAGAATATATTAATGACATGATCAATAAAAAAATATTTATTATACAATTATTTAATATGAGAAAACAAAGAGTAAAATGATATCTGCATTCTATGTAATGACATTATATAAATCATATGATCCTTATAATTATTTTAAATTAATATTTATCATAACAATAGAAAATAAGTAATATCATTATTATTCTATTAATGTCATATTATAACTAAACAACATCATAACCAACCATTAGTTAAGGTAGGGTCTTGCATTGGTCCGTTTAACCAACAACTTGAACAATACTATGAACTTATATCATAAATGACTATGAAAACGTATTTAATAGTTTAATATTATATATACATTTATATATATATATATATGGTTTTGATAATGTTATATGAATATTTAACTCATTAATTAAGAAATTTCCCTTCATTTATTATGAAACCACAAAACATGTTAATCAGTGACTTCAACCTCAAGGATCATAACAAAAACTACCATGAAACTAGATTATAAATAAATGTTATCTTATAAAATCTATTATAGTAACTTATTTTATATAATAATTATTTAATTATATAAAATAATTTATATAAACACCGATTTTATGAAACTAGATCATAGTGACAAAGATTATAAAAACCCATTATCGAAACTTGGTTAGAACTAACAAATATATAAATTCATATAATTATTATAAAATTAGAGTGTAAAAAATAATAGTTATTAATATGTTTATAAAATATAATATTAGGTTATTTTTTCATATTTTATATGAGTCCTGAGTTTCATCAGCATATAATGTAATCAAGGTAAGGTTTTTCATCTAAAATACATCTAGTTGAAAAATTATTGGTATCGTGCACCTATTATAATATTTCTGGTGTATATAGTTCCCATTTGTGAAATTATATCATAAATTATCTTTTATTAATTTTATTTGATGTTAAATTTCAGGAACATTATTTCATGGGGATTTTATTAATTTGTCACTCAAGCTATAAGTTTTTTCTTGGTCTCAATTCCAATTTATTGAGAAATGTTACATGTTATGAACTATGTATGCTTTTTATGGTGTTTTATTTTTTTTCTATCCCAACAGTGTTATAAAATTAATTTCCATGTAATCAATGTTATTATCTATGAGAAATCATGTTCTTGGATCCACATTTCCTTTGAATCAAGTGTCACCCAAGTCGTATGAGTTTTTGGTAACACAATTTTCATTCATTATGTTATGAACATTCACATGAACAAATTTTATATAAGTTCTATAAAATAAAACAATTTATTTTTTTCTATATTATATCATTTTTTTCATTTTTACCATATAAGACCCCTTTAAATTATTTCATGTTTTCAGGAGTATATTACCCAAAATGGATATTGATAACTCAAATATCATTTATTTTAGTTATAATGTATCATCTTAAATTTTTTTTCCATTATTTGGTTCTAACACATTAATAATTTCATGTTTGTTATTTTATAATCCTATTTTGTAAAATTATGTGTTGATAAAAATTAATTTTTTTGTTACTCATTACAATTTGAGTTTTAATGTAACATCCCATGTAAATAAAGAATATGAAATTTTCATATTTATAAATATGTAGGCATAAAATATTAATATTACTTTAAATGGGATGCTATGTTCAAGGACGTACCCAATACGCAACAACGAGTTTCTTTGAAATCTTACATTGCACACTAATAATATAATAATATTATTTTTAATAGTAGTTAACGACTAACCATTATAATGGAGGGAATGAATAGAACTAACTACAAAATGATTATATATGTTTGTTAAATATGTTAAAAATTACCCAATAAATGATAGAGGCTTAAAATGCGAATGAATCCAATTTTAAGCATAAACATTATAATATTCTTTAAAATTATGATTAACCACCTTTTGATGGAAAACCCTTTTTTAAATATACTTTTTTTCAATTTTAAATGTTATATTTAGACCAAATAAAATTATTCTTTAGAATCGGGACATCAAAATTTACTTTGCGTTTTTTGGTATTTTTCCGATAATGTTCAATTTTTAATGAATAGTGAAAAATACTGCATTTTAATTCAAAAAATCATTTTAATATAATTTATTTTTTTTGGATAGATTATCTTTTTAATTGGTTTTAAAGTATAATTATAATAAATTTTTACCATTTAATCCAATGTTGTTCATTGTAAATAATTTCACTTTTAAATTGAAATCAACAAGTGTCAATATTTTGATAGATATTGTTTCTTAAAAACACGGTATTTGTTTTGACAACATGAATTAATTATAAAATTAAATAATTCAACATATATGTTTTGAATTTGAAAAAATAGACATCATTTTTGAATTTGGAATATCAGATATATCTTAGGGTGAATTTTTGGTATTTCTCTAAAGAACTTCAATTTTTGATGAATAGTGAAACCACTAAGTGGTAGTTAAAGAAACTGATTTTTCATTTAAATGAAATTTTACCGCTTCTATGATTTTAATTTAAAAAATCCAACATACATGGTTTTAATTAGTAAATAAAATTTGGTTCAATGGGATGAAAATATTTTTGGGTGAATAGTAACTTTTGAGTTCAGTTAACCGCGATTAAAGGTAATTAGGGTAATTTATGGTAAAAATGATATTATAAAAATATGAAAATATCTTGAAACATGTGATAACATTATTTTATGTGTCATGGCCAACCAATTCAAACCATTGGTCAATTTTTGGGACCCCATGGAGCAACTTGGGTAAGATAATGACATTAATACTTTTTATTTAAATTAAAAATAAAAATATCATAAACAGGTATTATTTTACTAAAAATTTTATTACATAGGGTTATATAAGTTATCCTTTTTACTATAAATATTAATTGGAAATAGAAACATATTTCCTACATCATGGTAATTTTTTATAATTTTTAGACATCAAATAAATAAAATTATTTATGACACAATGATGATGCAGTGTTTAGGTCATTAATGAATGATTTAAATAAATAAGAAGATAACATTTAAAATAATATCCCAAACTTGATCAATTATTATGGGATGATTTTATTTAGAACATGGGACACCTTATATTCTAATTTAATGATTTTTGGACCTTTAAAAACCGAAAGGCATTATATAATAAAATAATATTTTCAAGATTTCCAAAAGAACCCCTCCTCTCCCTTATAAAAAGACCCCACTTCCTAACCATTTTACACACTTCACAAGACCTTTGTCTCATCTAAAATATAATCTAATAAGCTACCAATATCCCTATATTCATCCAAGAATCCTTACCTTAGGCAGAATGCACTTCAATAAAAAAATTTGGTTCAAACCAAGGGGAGTTACCCGACTTTAAGGTAATGTCTTCACTTATGTTCTTTTGTTTTATTTTGCTTCTCCAACCCACTAAAATCTTTTTATTAATTTTTTTTCTTACAAAAACAGTATCTTTAATATATTAGTATGTTTTTATAATAATTATTTGAGCAACAATTACACACAACTCCGTCTAATGGTTAAAGAACATACTGTTTTTGTGGGTGGCGAATTACTGCCTCACGAAATGACGATTGTTCCATATTCTATTAAATGCCTCTCATTGTGGAAATTAAGATGTCACTATATATATGTATGATATATATTATGTATATGTTTTACATATTCTTATGTATTTTTCATTTATTCCAAACCTTTATGGTTTCTATAATGGGTAAACGCGATAATTTCATTTTAGGAAGTGCGGACTACCTCCCCCTCAAAGTGATTTGAATCGTTAATGCCATATGTGGGATTTATAAAGGATGGATTTAATGGTATTATATATGATATTATACTGAAAATACAATATACCTTTATATAATTATGATTTTATTCCATTAAATATTAAATATAAATTAAAGTAGCGTTCATGCGTACGTACGACTTACCGTCTCCATGACCGGTGAATTTCAGTTCCTACCACTTAATGTTATGTAATATATTAAATGAATGTATATAATGAATATATATGATATATATGATATCTACATCATCAATATAATTCTAGAGAGAATGGATATTTTACCACAATAACAACTTGTTACTATAAGAAGTCTATTTTTGACTCAAGTACCTAATATCGACAAAACAACCATTATTAACTTAAATGATTACATAAAATTTATAACATATTAATAAGTGATATAAAAGGAATATTGAAATTGAGAAACTTTCTTAAGAAAGTATAAATTAACTTATGTTTTTCATTCAGGAAGAACAAGGAACATACGAGCGAGTCAAGTCGGACACATGGTAAGGGATCCTACCTCTCTCTTTCTTTTTAAGTACTCTCTTTTATGTCATTGCTTTTAAGTTTCTCTTTCTTATGTTGGGGGATGTTCTTTTATATTCCTATTACTTTAATTTTTATGTTCATATGATGAGAGACCCTATTTGATCTCATCAATCCATTTTTGTAAGTTTTAAGTGGCGCTGTTAGGCTACCGAGATTTGGTAAGGGATTTCTTATCTCACTTTTAATTCTGTGAGATTTCTATTGTTCGCCACTTATTTATTGCATGTGGTATTGTGTACTTCCCATTAATATATATTATCATGATTATATTGATATTCATGGTTTCATGTGATTCATTTGGTGTCTATTATCTTTTGTTCATACGACTCGATTGATCACAACAAGGTATGGGGTTTTTATCTCACTTTGTGTTCCCGTGAGATTCATGCTACATTTTCCACTATTTCATTTTGTGTGGTGTATTTACTGCCCATGATTGTTTTATTTGTGTGATATAATTTAATTTATTGGTATTTACATCTTCATTTTATGACCCTTCTTTCATGGGGTGTATGTTTTGAAAGTTACCCAAATCAGTAAGGGAACCTTTCACCCTCCTCTTTTTAAAACACTTCTTTTGTTATATCTTTAATTAACATATTATTATGTTGGAATATGTTCTTATATATCCTTATTGATTTAAATATTATGTCCAATTGATGAGATACCATTTTCTCTCTCATCAACTCATTTTCTGAATTTTAATGTGACGCCGTTAGGCTGTCAAATATTTGCAAGGGAACTTCTTAACCCAGTTTCAATTATTTGGGTTAAACTTGTACTTATTGATTATATCGTGATATGAATATGTGTGGATGACATATGATTTTTTTACAATTAATATCCACTTATATTGGGTGTATTTATATTTTTCACACATAATTATGTAATTGATTTATCTTTAATCTAAGGATACCATATTTGTAAGGAACTTCGTCTTAATATCCTTTAATTTAGGAATATTTTGTTTTATACACAACATTATTATATACAGTGTATAAACCCCTTTGAATTTTACTTTTATTAAAAAGAAATATTTTTATACGAAGAATTTTACTAAACGACAAAAGGAAGGTTTTTTTCTTATGTATACAGCGACAACAACTTCTCCGCCGCTGTGACCATTATTTGAGTATCGACTTCCTCTATAGGCCATAACATGTTAAAATGAAAAATAAATTCAACGTTTTAGTTTTCATATATTTTGAAATTTAAAATGGTATTGATAATGTTTTGATTATATCAATGTGTTATATTTATATCTTGTGGTTGAAATGTGGAAATGTTATGTTTCCTTTATGCATGTTTTATGTGATACGAACACGTTATGGTTCTTGGGAATTGTTTGCGAAGACAGGTGGTTCTGTGATAAACTAAGGGCAGGTGAGCCCGAGAAAGCTCTACAATTCATTGGGTAACATGATGGAGTAAAAATCTAAGGCTTCTCTGAAGATATTTTCGGAATATACTGTGATGGGTATTCGAAACGTAACTAGGAGGGTTACTCCCTACGTAAGAATGTTGTGAATGCCTCAAGTTACCTTTATGTATTATAATTTCTATATGTTATTTATAAATCTTATGATTTCATGAGGTATGTTATGTGCATATGTTTTATGAGTAAAGTATTTTTTCATTGATTCTTATGTACACATGGACTAATGTTTCCTTTCCGTATTTTTATATCCCTTACTGTTCTTTTATGCTCATCCAAAGTTTATGAAATTTTTTTCACAGGTCAAGGGAAAAGTACATGATGTGATGATAGTGTCGAGGAATTGTTATGAAAGAATCCATGTTTTATTTTTAATATGATTCCTTTGAATGGAAGAAAATTAATACTATATTTGATGTAACCACCTTGTATAAATGTTGAATGAAATGCATGATTTATTATCTAATTTTATTAAACTCTAAACCTGAAAAGATTCTCAATGTGAATTCTTGATATAACTCAATATTAAGTAATGTTTATGGGTGGGGCCTTATAGTTGGTATCAAAGGTCAGTTTAGATAACTTTAGAGGTTAGAGTGTTGTTTAAGCATAAGTGACAAGTTGTGTATAACCACAATGGTTAGTATATTAGATGGAGTTATTGTTATTTTTTTGCATGTTGGAATGAGTTTGAGATAACTTGGATAATTGTATCTTAGTGTTTATCTTCCTCATTAGTACATGATTATTTTTATGATATACTCACAATTACATTTTTGGTTTTATTAAATGGATGGATCTAGAAGGCACCAATGTGAAAACGGGTTTGAAGGAAATTGTGGTGGTTCTCTGATTAAGAGACTGGATGAATTGGGGGGGTTCAATGAGAAATCTCGTGGTTAATCTAAACCCACTATCAGGAGTCATGATTAACCACTTGAACCTTGGTGAGTTCTCTAATGCATCATGTAAGGGAGAACCAATTCAATGTGGAAGTTCAGGTAATAATTATAATGGTAACAATTAGGGTTTATATGATCCTTACTTTTGAGGTAATTATGGGTTACTATATGTTATGATGGAAAATGAAAGGCATGAGATAAACTTGAGGTTAAAATTTTCTATTGTTATTTTTGATGAATTTATCTATTTTTGAAAATTTTATAAAATTATATAGTTTTAAAAAAAGGACAACACCCAGACCGTGTGGTAATCCATCGCATTAGACGAAGCTGTGGGAATAGAACCCACAACCAAAGTGCGACTGGTATTTATCGCCTACCACTGGACTACGTGAATTCCCTGGTTAGTATGAAAAAATATTTTTAGTTATATGATTTTATGAATCAAGAATAAGTTGATTTTGGGTTATCTATAGCAATGATTGACCTATCATGGAGGATATGTGATTAAGTTAATTAAGATTAACTGATGTTATTTGGAGATATATATTAAGATTTATCTTGGAAGACTATGTGATTAAATCCTTCAGAGATTTGGGTTTCAATATTAGTTTGGATTTCTTTGAATAATTTTATGGACAACTGTTTATTGAATGGTCCTTGTTGAACTTTGGGTAATGTTTGAAAAATTTTGGAGATTAAGATTAGTTTTTCATTTTGTAAAAGATCATCTTTTTTTTGGATTATCTGACCTTGTACTAACTTTTTTTGTTTTGGTTAGGGTCTAATGACATGGGGAATATATATTTAATATTGTGTGGATTATCCAATTCTCTCGAAGTTGATTTTAGCGCTCTTAATGTGGATAAGTCATCCTAAATAAAAATCATTTAGAAAAAATAAGAGTTTGTGTTAGAAATATAGTAAAAGATGAAGTCTACATGAATCCTAATTATGTCTCCTTATGTTTTAGTTAATCCCATAGATAAATTCTTCAATGAATTGAAACTTAAAACAAAAACATTGTCTGTTAACTTTACCTACTCGTGAATCAAATACCGTTTAACCCATCACAAGTTTGTGATTTTCTGGTGGTTATCTTTCTCCTAGACATGTTTTCTATCACTCTCCATCAGAACATGATGAGTTTTTTCTCCTCCACATCCATGTTTTCATGGAATCCTAGTATCTATTGTCTTGGGTGACCTTTTTACTAATCTTTGTTTCTTTTAAAGTGATTGTTTTATTGACTCCTTTACCGATGTGGGGCTTTCAATGATGTTTCTGAGCCCAATTTGAAAATTGTGAGGACACAATTCCCAAAAGGTGGGAAAGATGTAACATCCCAAGTAAATAAAGAATATGACATTTTCATATTTATTAATATTTTTGAATAAAATATTAATATTACTTTAAAGGGGATGTTATGTTCGATGGCGTACCCATTACGCAATAACGAGTTTCTTTGAAATGTTACATTGCCCACTAATAATATAATAATTTTATTTTAAATAGTAGTTAACGCCTAGCCATTGTAATGGTGGGAATGAAAAGAACTAAGTACAAAATGATTATATATGTTTGTTAAATATTTTAACAATTACACAATATATTATAGAGGCTTAAAATGTGAATGAATCCAATTATAAGCATAAATATTCTAATATTCTTTAAAATGTCAATTAACCACTTTTTGATGGGGAACCCTTTTTAAATATACTTTTTTTTAAATTTATATGTTATATTTGGAACAAATAAAATTCTTATTTTGAATCAGGACATAAAAATTTACTTTGTCTATGTTTTTTTTTATTTTTCCAACAAAGTACAATTTTTAATGAATAGTGAAAAATACTATATTTTAATTCAAAACCTCATTTTAATATAATTTATTTATATGGTTAGATTATATTTTTAATTTGTTCTAATGTATAATTAGAATATATTTTTACAATTTAATCCCACGATGGTCATTGTAATTAATTTCACTTTGAAATTGGACATTAACAAGTGTCAATATTTTGATAGATATTGTTTCTTAAAAGCATGCTATTTGTTTTGACAATGAGAATTAATTATAAAATTAATTAATGCAACATATATGTTTTGAATTTGGTAAAATAGACATCATTTTTGATTTTTGATTATCAAATATAGCTTAGGGTGAATTTTTGGTATTTTTCTGAAGAACTTCAATTTTTGATGAATAGTGAAACCACTAAGTGGTAGTTAAACAAACTGATTTTTCATTTAAATGAAATTTTACCACTTCTGTGATTTAAATTTCAAAAATCCAACATAACTGGTTGTAATTTTTAAGTAAAATGTGGTTCATTTTGTTTAAAATATTTTTTTGGTGAATAGTAACTTTTGAGTTTAGTTAACCGTGACTAAATGTAATTAGGGTAATTTAAGGTAAAAATGATATTATAAAAATATAAAAATATATTGACACATGTCCTAACATTATTGGATGAGTCATGGCCAAACAATACAAACCATGGGTCAATTTTTGGGACCCAATGAAGCCACATGGTTAAGATAATGACCTTAATAATTTTTATTTAAAGTAAAAATAAAAATATCACAAACATGTATTATTTTACTAAAATAATTTTTTACATAGGGTTATATAAGTTATATTTTTTACTATGAATATTCATTGAAAATATTAAAATATATCCTACATCATAGTAATTTTTTTATAATTTTTGGACATCATATAAATAAAATTATGTATGACACAATGATGATGTAGTGTTTATGTCATTAATGAATGATTTAAATAAATAAGAAGATAATGTTTAAAATAATATACAAAACTTGTCCAATTATTATTGGATGATTTTATTTAGAACATGGTACACCTTATCTTCGAATTTAATGATTTTTAGACCTTTATAAATCGAAAGGCAGTATATAATCAAATAATATTTTCAAGATTTCCAAAAGAGCCCCTCCTCTTCCTTATAAAAAGACCCCACTTCCTACCCATTTCACACAAATAAAAATCCCTTTGGATCGTCCAACCTCTTCTTAAATAAGCTCCCAATATCCATTTATTCATCATAGAAGACTTAACTTAGGAATAATTCACTTCAAGAATCTCTTTTAGTTCAAACCAAAGGGAGTTACCCGATTTAAAGGTAATGTCTTCACTTATTTATTTTGTTTTATTTTTCTTCTCCAACCCCATAACTCTTTTTATTCCTTTATTTTGTAACATAAAAAGTATCTTAAATATACTAGGATTTTTTTATAATAATTATTTGAGATACACTTACACACACCTCCATCTAATGGTTAATGAACATACTGTTTCTGTGAGTGGCGAATTACTCCCTCACGAAATGATGATTGTTCAATATTATTTTAAACACCTCTCATGGTGGCCATTAATATGTCACTGCATTTATGTAAGATATATATTATGTTTATTTTTCCCTTATGCTTCTGTATTTTTCATTTATGCCAAACCTTTATGGTTTCCATAATGGGTAAACGCGATAATTTCATTTTAGGAAGTGCGGACTACCGCCCCCTCAAAGGGATTTGAATCCTTAATGCCATATGTGGGATGTATAAAGGGTGGAGTTAATGATATTATATTTTATATTATACTGAAAATATAATATAACTTTATATAATTATGACTTCATTCCATTAAATAAGAAATAGAAATGAAAGTAGCGTTCATGCGTACATACGGCTTACCGTCTCTATGAACGATGCATTTAATTTCTTACCTCTTAATGTTATGTAATATATTAAATGCATTTATATACTGGATATATATTATATATATGATATCTAAATCATTAATATAATTCTGGAGATAATGGACATTTTACCATAAGAACAACTTGTAACTATAAGAAGTCTATTTTTGACTCAAGTACCAAATATCGACAAAACGACCATTATTAACTTAAATGATTACATAAAATTTATAACATTGTAATATGTGATATAAATGGAATAATGGACATGAAAAATTTTCTTAATCAAGTATAAATTTACTTAATTTTATCATTCAGGAAGAACAAGGAACATACGAGCGAGTCCATTCGGACACGTGGTAAGGGATCCTACCTCTCTCTTTCTTTTTAAGTACTCTCTTTTATGTCATTTCTTTTAAGCACATATTTCTTATGTTGGGGGATGTTATTTTATATTCCTATTACTGTAATTTTTATGTTCATATTATGATAGACCCTATTTGATCTCATCAATCCATTTTTGGAAGTTTTATGTGGCATCGTTAGGCTGCCGAGATTTGGTAAGGGATTTCGTATCTCATTTTTAATTCCAGGAGATTTCCATTGTTCGTCACTTATTTATTGAATGTGGTATTATGTACTTACATTTCATATATATTATCATGATTTTATTTATATTCATGGTATGTTGTGATTCATTTTGTGTCTATTATCTTTTGGTTAAATGACTCGATTGATCACAATAAGGTAAGTGGTTTTTATCTCACTTTGTGTTCCCATGAGATTCATGCTAAATTTTTCACTATTTAATTTTGTGTGGTGTATGTGCTGACCATGATTGTGTTATTTGTGTGATATAATTTAATTTATGAATATTTTCATTTTCATTTTATGACCCTTGTTTCATGGGGTGTACGTTTCGAATGTTACCCAAATGGGTAAGGGAACCTTTCACCCTCCTCTTTTTAAAAGACTTATTTTGTTATGTCTTTTAATTAAAATATTATTATGATGGGATATGTTATTATATATAATTATTGATTTTAATTTTATGTCCATGTGATGAGATACCATTTTCTCTCTATCAACTCATTTTTTGAATTTTAAAGTGACGCTGTTAGGCTGACGAATTTTTTCAAGGGAACTTCTTAACCCAATTTCAATTATTTGGGTTAATCCTCTACTTCTTGATTATGTCATGATATGAATATGTGTGGATGACCTCTGATTTTGTTACACTTAATATCCACTTATATTGGGAGTATTTATATTTTTCACACATAAGTATGTAATTGATTTATCCTTAATCTAAGCATACCATATTTGTAAGAGACTTCGTCTTAATCTCCATTCACTAAGGCATATTTTGTTTTATACACAACTTTATTTTATATGGTGTATAAACCCCTTTGAATTTTAATTTTACTCAAAAGGAATCTTTTTATACGAAGTGTTTTACTAAACAACCAATGGAATGTTTTGGTCTTATGTATGCAGCGACAATGACTTCTCCACCGCCGTGACCATTATTTGAGTTTCGACTTCCTCTACAAGACATAACTTTTTAAAATGAAAAATAAATTCCACGTTTTACTTTTCATTTATTTTGTTATTGAAAATGATATTGATAATGTTTTGATTATATCAATGTGTTATATTTATATCTTGTGGTTGAAATGTGGAAATGTGATGTTTCCTTTATGCATGTTTTATGTGATACGATCATGTTATGGTTCTTGGGCATTGTTTACGAAGACAGGTGGTTCCATGATAAACTAATGGAGGGTGAGCCCAAGATATCTCTCCAATGAATTGGGTAACGTGAAGGAGTTAAATTATAAGTTTTTGAAATGCACTGTGTTGCATTTGTTGTCAATGAGGTATGTTGTTGTCAAGGAATGAATGGATGGATATCAAGGAATGTCAAGATGTGAATGACAAAGGATGTGATGGTGATGGTGATGAAGGAGAATGGCCATGGTACTAAGATGCATGTCACTTAGGAGATTCACTATGTGACATAAGAGATTATGGTTGAAACATTCTCTATGTATATCATACGATTGTAGAACTGATCTTAATGTTTCAATACTTGTATCAAGATGATACTAAGTTACACCACTTGAAGAATGGATGATGATGGAGCATCATCATAACATCTGATGGTTGTTGAGCTGATCTTTAAGTTCCAAGAACTTGTATCAACTGGATACAATGTCACCACATTATTAGAAGACCATGCATTGTTAAGACAATGCATGAGGAGATGAAGGGGATCCATCCACAACTTCTAAGTGGATGAAGTGGATTAATGAAGTCCATGCATTATTAGAAGACCATGCATTGTTAAGACAATGCATGGGGAGATGAAGGGGATCCATCCACAACTTCTAAGTGGATGAAGTGGATTAATGAAGTCCATGCACTAACTCTTAGTGCATGTGAATGTGAAGAAGATCCAACTTGATCTCTGATTAGATCAATGAAGTTCGTTGAAGATTTTATGTGATTCAAGAGCTCGGTTGATGAAGAACCTTCAAGAATTTCCCTCCTAAGTAATGAATATATGTTGAGGAGATTGGAAGAATTCTTATGAAGAAGAAATGAAGAAATGGGAGAAAGAAAGAAGGGCACATGGTTTGGCATTTGGCATGTTTCATATGGAGAACTTTGTTTTTAATAGTGTTTAATTCAACACTTAGCCAAAAATATGGCCACCAAGGAGGCCAGCCGAGGGATCACTGAAGGCACATATGGGCCTAAGGCGCCACGCCCATGGGGAACCCTCAAGGCCAAGGTGCTCCCTGAGGCAGAAGGGCGGGGCCGTGTATAAGCCCCGGGCCACGCAGGGGAGTGTCAAGCCCTGCACAGCGTGAGCGTGAGGAGCACGCCCGAGGAAGCATAGGGGGCGCATAGCGCGCCCGCGAGGAGCAGAGGTGGGCGCAAGAGAGCGCCCGCATAGAGAACACGGTGCGGGGCGGCACTGTGGAGGGAGAGGATTCAACTGAGCGGCTGTAGGGAGCGCTTGGGTGATAAGCCGCGTAAAAACAGGAGGCCGCTTCGATGTGGGATGCGGAATTTTTCCACGGAGCGAATCCCAGCCGCATGATTGATCGCGTGTGCGATCCGATCCGCTCATCTAATCACGCCATTCACGATCTGATCCTGGCTGTCCGAGTGATCCGCGTGTAATCGCGGCCGCACATCTCATCTGCCTCACCCCCGATCTAATCTAGCCATCCGCCTTCATTAATTGCCTCATCCAACGGCTACGAGACCATCTTCAACCTCGAGCCCATGCCGAGGCCACCCGACGTCTCCCGCTGAACCAGAGGGTCTCCGACCACCGTATGTCGATCATCCGGCCACCTTTGATGAAGCCGAAGGCACCATGGAGCTCGTAAGAGCGTAAATAACTGATCCATGTAAAGAAATGGGAATGCATGCAATGTTTCAATGATTTTGGTCGAGGCCGAGGAAAGAAAAGCTGCCGAAGTCCATTTGGGTTGTTGATATGCATAGACAGGTATTAAAGAGGCCATGCATGCGTTCTAAAATGCATGCACGTGAAAGAAGAAAATAAAAAATGAACCCGCGATTGACAGAAGATAAAATCAAGATACGCGGAAGATTTTTAACGCGTTTGAAGTTTTTAATGAACCGAAATCTTCGGGTGTTCGGTGTTGTATCATGCGGATGAGCCGAGGCACTCCTTGCCTATAAAAGGAGCACCCGAGACTCAGTTTTTGGTTGCTAAAAATTTTTGATCCGCGAGAGCCCTCTTCCTCGCGAAGAAAGAGCCACCGCGCAAGTTTACTTGCGCGGCTGAAGTCCCTTGCGCGCTAACTCCTTGCGTGACAAGAAGAAGAGGCCGGTCTGTGCCAACTTGCGCCCCCACGTTGAAGCCCGCGGTGCCTTGCACTTATAGAACCCGAGGCCGCATCACCTGCGCGCCTTCGTGGTTCGTTGAGGCTTGCGCGACAGAAGCGCCCGCGGCAGTGTTTCACCCTTGCACTCTTGAGCCTGCGCAGCATTTGAAGACAAGAAGAGGGCCACACCCCCTTGCGCGCCTTGTTTGAGTTCGGGTATATTGAGACAAATACACTTAGTGTGTGTGTGTGAAAATTGAAGAGGAAGAACCCGAGGCTTGGTTGTGTGTGGAAGCGAGAGAGCATACTTAAACCTTATGTGGGTGCACATTTTGAAGAACAAGAACACCCTATGGACATTTAAGTGTGTGCCAAGTGCTAAGAAGACCACACATTGTGTGTGAAGTGAAAAAGGCCGAGAGGAAGTGTGTGCAAGTGGAATAGGCCGTAGCCAAGTGTGTGTAAGTGAATAAGGCCAAAGACCACACCTAGTTGTGTGAAAAGTGGATAACCTTGTGTATGCAAATTAAAGAACACTAAAGTGAGTGTGTGCAACAAGAAGAGGAGGAGGCCAACTCATGTGTGTGGAAAATGAAGAATAAATTGTGTGTGCAAAACAAGTGAAGGCCGAACCTATGTGTGTGCTCTAAGTGAAGTGTATACACATTAGAAGAAGAAGAATAAGTTCCACACTAAAGTAAAACACACTTCTAAGTGTGTGAACAATTTGAATATAGTGTGTGAAGATTGTGGAGAAGGTGTGTGCTTAAAATTGACTACACCCTTAGTGGGTTTATTGCACCAAGAGAATGAAGAAGGGGAGTGCATGCATACATGCATGCACATGCACACGTGAACAAAGACAAATCTGGTTGTGTGCAATTAAGAAGTCCAAGACCAGAAGATCTTGAAGAATCAGAGTTTCCATGCATTCAGTGCATGAAGTTGTATTATAGTGAGAATGGAACAGACTGAAGTTAAAGATATTATTTGTCTGAGTATTCAGTAGTTGGAGAGAAGCCGGGTCATCCTTAGAAGAAGGTGATAAAGCCCGAGCAAGATGAGAAGACCTGATCAACTCAAGTGATCAGAGGTATAGAGCAAGGCCAACAGTCTTTATCCCTGGCTGCTGAAGATACTTGAAGAGCTGAACAAGAAGAAGAGCTACTCGTGTGACTCGAGGAGCCAGGAGAAGCCCCCTGTGAGACTCAGGGTGGAAGAAGTCTTCAGTGGGATTCTGGAGCAGGCCAGTGGGACTCTGGTAACACTGTGGGACGCAGTATAAAGACCCTCCTATGGGACTCAGGAGAGATACAGTGGGACTCTGTATCGACCATTGTAATACTAACCGATTATAATGGAGAAACCATGTTGGGGTGTATAACGAACATGGCAAGGATGTAGGCCTTTGGTGCCGAACCTTGTAAATCCTTGTGTCTAGTGCCTTTACATTTACTGCATCATTCGTGGAAAGGTGAGATATACAAGAAGAGTGGATCGAGGCTTTAACCAGCCATAGAGGTTTAATTGATAAAGAATCAATTAGTAAAAAGTTTTAAAGGATCACTGATTCACCCCCTCCCCCTCTCAGTGATTCACACTGATCTGGGCACTTCAATTGGTATCAGAGGGAAGGTTACCTCTAAAATATCCAAGGGAGTCTTTATGAAGTGCATATTTGAGGAAATGAGTGACCAGCCTCAAATGGAGATATCTGCCAAGACTCAGAAAAATAGAAAGAAGAAACAGGCCAAGAAGATGAAGAAAGCCTGTCCTAGCTGTGATGAAGTTGGAACAATGAAATATCTTCAAAGTGAAATCAAATATCTTCAGAAGACAGTCCCCAAGGAAGTGGCAATGTGTATAGCTACAGGAATCCTTGATCTTCAAGAAGAAAAATTACAGCTAGAAGAAGAATCCAATACAATGGAAGATCAGTTGGCTAAAAGGGTTGGCATAACCAACACTCTCAGAAAGCTGGTGAAGGCTAAAGATGAAACTGTTTCTCTTTGCAATGAAAGATATGAAGACACTGCTGAATAATTGAAAAGAAGCTTTTTTGAGAAAGAAATCTTTATGATAATGATCAAAGAAGTTTTCCATGCACTGGAGAAGTTGCACAAAGTGTCAATGAATGTCAGAGATGCTCAACTCGAAGACAAAGTCAAAATGGTGAAGGAGCTTGACAATTCATTGCTAGAAATGAATAAGGTGCATGAAGACCAGATGAAGAAGCGGGAAGATAAATGGGAAGGAAGGCTAAGAACTGTTGAGGATGAGAAGAACTCCCTTAACATGAAATGCTTAGAACTAGAGGTGATATTGAAAAATCTGCAATCACCCAAAGCTGAATCCTCCCAGTCAGCTGAAAGTAGAAATGTTGCTACACAAGTGTGCTTTGAGAAGGATGATTCTAAAAGAAAGACATCCTCTAATGAAAGGGAAACATCTTCTAAAAAGAAGGAACCATCCATACCATCTTGTACTCATGCTTCTAAAAGTGTTTCTACTAAAAGTGCAGGATGGAAGAATGAATCCAAACAAGTATGGATGAAGACAGTGAAGAAAGAAAGCTCTCCTGAAGCAGCACAACAAATCAAGACAAGTACCCTACAATCAGAAGGAATCAAAAAGTCAAGATTTGTGGGTCAATGTTGGTGTTGTAACAAGTATGGGCATTGTGCAAAGGATTGTTGGTACAATCCACTGAATGCCAAAGCACAGAGAAAGCCCATGCCTAGGGGGAGCAAGCCAGAAGAAAAGAAGCAGCATCCACAGGTCCAGAGACATCTGTTTACTGCAAATAGATTTGGATTACTTGACAACATCTGGGATGATTGCAAAAGTAGTAAAAAAGATACATGTCAATCTCCAACTGTATCCAGAGCTCAAAAAAAGAAAAGATCACAGAACCTGGCTCAGAAATAATCCTTGGGAAGCAAGCATAAGAATGTGGAAGATTATCCCAAGAAGATTATGAAAAAGGAAGAGAAGTCCTTGGATTCTAAGTCCAAGAAGGGTGATGTATCCAGAAGGACCACCAACAAGAAAACATGCTTCTACTGTGGAAAGAAAGGACATATCATGGATCTTTGTAAACAAGCCATGAAATTCAATAGAGGCAGACTGGACTCAAACAGACAATCAATCCAGAAGAAGCAGAAGGGATTGGTTAAAAATAAGTTGCCTAAGAAAGGTGGCTTAACAGTATCAAAAGAACCATGTGGAATTTCCAAAACTGAGGCCTCACTTCCAAATGACTTGTTAGTCATATGGCCTAATCAGTTGCAACTTGCCAAAGATCTGCAGAGAGCTGAAGATGAAGTTCTGGAAATTGCTAAGGCAAAAGGGAAGAAGAAGATTTCACATGAAGATGTGTTGAGATCCACACCAGCACAAACATCATTGAAGATCAATTGTGCAAGTGTGAAGAATGGTGAAAATGGGACATCTCGGTTGAGAGAATCTTTTCAACCTTGTTGTTCACATTGATGAACCAAGGAGGTCCCATCTTATTCCCTTATACACTTATATTTACATGTCCTAACATTGCAGGGAATTGAAGATGATGATCATTCTCAGCTGGAGGATGGTTTGGACCGAATGGAATGCACCCCTTGAGGGGGAGCAAATCTGAAGAAGATGATGTTATGAGATTAATATCATCTTAAGAAAATGGATGAATGGGGGAGCTTTATCTTTGCACTGAACTCTTTAATGAGTTTTGTGAAGCATGTGCAGGACTTAGCAATTCATTGAATATCTGAAAATTTCAAACCCCTGAAGCATGATCTGACATGTATAGTGAATGATGGATAGCATTGAGTACCTTGGTTACATCTCTCTTGTTTTCTACACCGGGTTAGCCCAAGTAGACTTAGAGTTGATCTACTAAAGGATCCTTGCTCAAGAGAACATGTGACATCATCCCTCTCTTAGTGATTTTGAAGAAAATTCTTTTATAAGGGAGGAAGAGATTTTTGAAAGTGAACCACACCACACCTTTGCATTTGATTTCCAATAAGGGGGAGAAAATATTGGCACACATATTGACCAATTCATATGTGCTGAAGAAGTGTATTGACAACAAATACAAAGGGGGAGATTGAAATGCACTGTGTTGCATTTGTTGTCAATGAGGTATGTTGTTGTCAAGGAATGAATGGATGGATGTCAAGGAATGTCAAGATGTGAATGACAAAGGATGTGATGGTGATGGTGATGAAGGAGAATGGACATGGTACTAAGATGCATGTCACTTAGGAGATTCACTAAGTGACATAGTAGATTATGGTTGAAACATTCTCTATGTATATCAGACGATTGTAGAACTGATCTTAATGTTTCAATACTTGTATCAAGATGATACTAAGTTACACCACTTGAAGAATGGATGATGATGGAGCATCATCATAACATCTGATGGTTGTTGAGCTGATCTTTAAGTTCCAAGAACTTGTATCAACTGGATACAATGTCACCACATTATTAGAAGACCATGCATTATTAAGACAATGCATGAGGAGATGAAGGGGATCCATCCACAACTTCTAAGTGGATGAAGTGGATTAATGAAGTCCATGCATTATTAGAAGACCATGCATTGTTAAGACAATGCATGAGGAGATGAAGGGGATCCATCCACAACTTCTAAGTGGATGAAGTGGATTAATGAAGTCCATGCACTAAAACTTAGTGCATGTGAATGTGAAGAAGATCCAACTTGATCTCTGATTAGATCAATGAAGTTCGTTGAAGATTTTATGTGATTCAAGAGCTCGGTTGATGAAGAACCTTCAATAATTTCCCTCCTAAGTAATGAATATATGTTGAGGAGATTGGAAGAATTCTTATGAAGAAGAAATGAAGAAATGGGAGAAAGAAAGAAGGGCACTTGGTTTGGCATTTGGCATGTTTCATATGGAGAACTTTGTTTTTAACAGTGTTTAATTCAACACTTAACCAAAAATATGGCCACCAAGGAGGCCAGCCAAGGGATCACCTAAGGCACATATGGGCCTAAGGCGCCACGCCCATGGGGAACCCTCATGGCCAAGGCGCTCCCTGAGGCAGAAGGGCGGGGCCGTGTATAAGCCCCGGGCCACGCAGGGGAGTGTCAAGCCCTGTGCAGCGTGAGCACGAGGAGCACGCCTGAGGAAGCATAGTGGGCGCATAGCGCGCCCGCGAGGAGCAGAGGTGGGCGCAAGAGCGCGCCCGCATAGAGAACACGGTGCGGGGCGGCATCGTGGAGGGAGAGGATTCAACTGAGCGGCTGTAGGGAGCGCTTGGGTGATAAGCCGCGTAAAAACAGGAGGCCTCTTCGATGTGGGATGCGGAATTTTTCGGCGGAGCGAATCCCAGCCGCATGATTGATCGCGCGTGCGATCTGAGCCGCTCATCTAATCGCGCCATTCACGATCTGATCCTGGCCGTCCGAGTGATCTGCGTGTAATCGCGGCCGCACATCTCATCTGCCGCACCCCCGATCTAATCCAACCATCCGCCTTCATTAATTGCCTCATCCAACGGCTACGAGACCATCTTCAACCTCGAGCCCATGCCGAGGCCACCCGACGTCTCCCGCTGAATCAGAGGGTCTCCGACCACCGTATGTCGAGCATCCAGCCACCTTTGATGAAGCCGAAGGCACCACGGAGCTCGTAAGAGCGTAAAGAACTGATCCATGTAAAGAAATGGGCATGCATGCAATGTTTCAATGATTTTGGTCGAGGCCAAGGAAAGAAAAGCAGCCGAAGGCCATTTAGGTTGTTGATCTGCATGGACAGGTATTAAAGAGGCCATGCATGCGTTCTAAAACGCATGCACGTGAAGGAGGAAAATAAAAAATGAACCCGCGTTTGACAGAAGATAAAATCAAGATACGCGGAAGATTTTTAACGCGTTTGAAGTTTTTAAAGAACCGAAATCTTCGGGTGTTCGGTGTTGTATCACGCGGATGAGCCGAGGCACTCCTTGCCTATAAAAGGAGCACCCGAGACGCAGTTTTTGGTTGCTAAAAATTTGTGATCCGCGAGAGCCCTCTGCCTCGCGAAGAAAGAGCCACCGCGCACGTTTACTTGCGCGGCTGAAGTCCCTTGCGCGCTAACTCCTTGCGTGACAAGAAGAAGAGGCTGGGCTGTGCCAACTTGCGCCCCCACGTTGAAGCCCGCGGTGCCTTGCACTTACGGAACCCGAGGCCGCATCACCTGCGTGCCTTCGTGGTTCGTTGAGGCTTGCGCGACAGAAGCGCCCGCGGCAGTGTTGCACCCTTGCACACTTGAGCCTGCGCAACATTTGAACACAAGAAGAGGGCCACACCCCCTTGCGCGCCTTGTTTGAGTTCGGGTATATTGAGACAAATACACTTAGTGTGTGTGTGCAAATTGAAGAGGAAGAACCCGAGGCTTGGTTGTGTGTGGAAGTGAGAGAGCATACTTAAACCTTATGTGGGTGCACATTTTGAAGAACAAGAACACCCTATGGCCATTTAAGTGTGTGCCAAGTGCTAAGAAGACCACACATTGTGTGTGAAGTGAAAAAGGCCGAGAGGAAGTGTGTGAAAGTGGAATAGGCCGTAGCCAAGTGTGTGTAAGTGAATAAGGCCAAAGACCACACCTAGTTGTGTGAAAAGTGGATAACCTTGTGTATGAAAATTAAAGAACACTAAAGTGAGTGTGTGCAACAAGAAGAGGAGGAGGCCAACTCATGTGTGTGGAAAATGAAGAATAAATTGTGTGTGCAAAACAAGTGAAGGCCGAACCTATGTGTGTGCTCTAAGTGAAGTGTATACACATTAGAAGAAGAAGAATAAGTTCCACACTAAAGTAAAACACACTTCTAAGTGTGTGAACAATTTGAATATAGTGTGTGAAGATTGTGGAGAAGGTGTGTGCTTAAAATTGACTACACCCTTAGTGGGTTTATTGCACCAAGAGAAGGAAGAAGGGGAGTGCATGCATACATGCATGCACATGAACACGTGAACAAAGACAAATCTGGTTGTGTGCAATTAAGAAGTCCAAGACCAGAAGATCTTGAAGAATCAGAGTTTCCATGCATTCAGTGCATGAAGTTGTATTATAGTGAGACTGGACCAGACTAAAGTTAAAGATATTATTTGTCTGAGCATTCAGTTGTTGGAGAGAAGCCGGGTCATCCTTAGAAGAAGGTGATAAAGCCCGAGCAAGACGAGAAGACCTGATCAACTCAAGTGATCAGAGGTACAGAGCAAGTCCAGCAGTCTTTATCCCAGGCTGCTGAAGATACTTGAAGAGCTGAACAAGAAGAAGAGCTACTCGTGTGACTCGAGGAGCCAGGAGAAGCCCCATGTGAGACTCAGGGTGGAAGAAGTCTTCAGTGGGATTCTGGAGCAGGCCAGTGGGACTCTGGTAACACTGTGGGACGCAGTCTAAAGACCCTCCTATGGGACTCAGGAGAGATACAGTGGGACTCTGTATCGACCATTGTAATACTAACCGATTATAATGGAGAAACCATGTTGGGGTGTATAACCAACATGGCAAGGACGTAGGCCTTTGGTGCCGAACCTTGTAAATCCTTGTGTCTAGTGCCTTTACATTTACTGCATCATTCTTGGAAAGGTGAGAGATACAAGAAGAGTGGATCGAGGCTTTAACCAGCTATAGAGGTTTAATTGATAAAGAATCAATTAGTAAAAAGTTTTAAAGGATCACTGATTCACCCCCTCCCCCTCTCAGTGATTCACACTGATCTGGGCACTTCAGTTTTCTCCGAAGAGATTTAGGGAATATATTGTGATGGGTATTCCAAACATAACCATGAGGGTTACTCCCGACATAAGAATGTTATGAATGCCTCAAGTTACCTTTATGTATTATGATTTCTATGAGTTATTCATAAATCTTATGCTTTCATGAGGTATGTTATGTGCTTATGTTTTATGAGTAATGTATGTTTTCATTGATTCTTATGTACACATGGACTAATATTTCCTTTCCTTATTTTCATATCCCTAACTGAGATTTTTATGCTCATCCCAAGTTTATGAAATGTTTTTCACAGTTCAAGGGAAATGTATATGATGTGATGATAGTGTCAAGGAAGTTTCAAGAAATAATCCATGTTTTATTTTAAATATATTTCCTTTGAATGGAAAAAAATGAATACCGTCTTTGATGTGACCACCTTGTTTAAATGTGGAATGAAATGCATGATTTATTATCTAATTCTCTAAAACTCTGAACCAGAAAATATAATCAATGTTAATTCTTGATATATATAAAGATTAAGTAATGTTTAAGGCTGGGGCCTTATATTTAATGAAATGTATTTTCAAATAATAAAAAAGGGTATTTCGATTAACTTTAAATTTTTCCCTTTATCTAATCATTTATCCAGGATAAAATTTTTAAATAATCAAGTTTATATTTTCTTAGACTCATTTATGTGTAATGGTTTTCGAAGGAATTTATGTCTCGTTTTTCATAATTTACCTTTGAATATTAGTTATAAACATGAATTTTACATCAATATTAAAATGGTTTTCTAAAAGATCTTTTAAAATTTCACTTCCATTTACCATATCATTTTAAAATATATTTACCCTAATGGGGTTTATGTTTCATGATTTTTCCTCTAATATATATATATATATATATATATATATATATGTATATATTATCATTTCATAGATTGTACTCATATAATCAAAGGATTAATTTCTTGATCCCTTCATTTTTGACAAAGGTCAAAGCATTTATTCTGAATGGATGTGTTTTAATTTTTTCAACACCATAATATGTTTATATTGATGGACCATGTATATATTCTTCTTGTAAACATCCAATTTATTTTTATTGATGTATTATGATCATGTTATTCTATAATGGATATAACTGTTTACTAATTACCCTATACAGTGTCAATATCTAATATTAAAAATTCAAATTGGTGGATATTCACCTATGAATAATTTTTATTTGTTGAATGGGTAAAAGTATTTGAATTTGGTATGTTTTTATTCCAATACGTTTTATTATTGGTATGATAAGTATATAGTTTTTAACGAATCATCTTATTTATCTATAAGGGTTATGATCATGTTATACCTTTTGGTTACATAGAAAATGTATTGGAATTATTCATGACTATTGACTAATAAAATAGGTTGATTGTGTATTGGAATTCTTTATTTTCATTATATTAATATAAATGTTTTTATTCAGTAAGAATTTACTTAGGTATGGGGTTTAAGAGTATTTTTATGTATTATTTTTAATTCATTGGGCTTAATAAATTGAGGGGTGGGGCTATGAAATATAAATAACCTTGATGAATCAATTGGTCTGATGAGATATAACATGCTAAGTTTTTGTGTATACCTCTTCTCACATCAGGAAAATATTTTGGAATAATTTATTGACATCATGTTTTTTATGTCTCAAATGTTCAATCCATCAGTAGAAAATAAGAATTATTAATGTCCATGTTTTTATTTATTTTCAATTACATATCCTACTCTATGGTTCATGTTTTTTATGGATTAATATTATTTATTTATTCCAAAAATAATATGTATTCCATTTTTTAGGACATGATTGTTTTAGTGGAATATATTTCTTATTGAACATTTGAGATCACCCGTTAATACTATACCATTATTCATGGTTATGAAGAAAAGTATTATATGTTGTATGTTTATAAGGATGAAATATATTAAAGAATTCATGGTAGATATTGATGATTCAATTCGGATTAAGTAAATTTGTTTATAGTTAAATTTTTTTTCATCACACAAGAACCACTGTCTTTATTAGTTTTTATTGTTTCATAAATCTATAAATATATATATATGATATGTAATATATGAAACAATCATTATTGATTTTTTAATGAAGGATATATATATCTAGGATATTGTAGCATGTACCAATGTGATTATGTAATGTATGTGTTTATGGAACCAGATTAGAGAGTGCAGGTTCATTCTGTAATAGAAGAATATTTTTTTTCATAATTATGATATATATGGTATTGTGTGTGATTTAACCCAACAATAGTTAATATTATTGTATGGATAAAGATCATGATAGTTACTTGGAGTATATTTCCTCAGTGTAATAATGTTTTTTTGGAAATATATTGTTGATTATTGTATCTAATGCTTTCAACAGGGTGTTCATCCATATGAGAGGACACATTGATTGTTGCCATGAATTATTATTGTCCAAATAAGGGAAGCATTCACCACTTATTTTCTGATGATTTCTCTTTGAAAGAAATGGGATGATGCGATGTCAGTATCTCCATATGTGGATTCCTCATTAGAATTCATCGCCTAGTACGAGTATCCCATAATATTAAGGCGTTCTTCATGAAACTATTATTGGTGCCATATATTCATGGATTATGGTTAATTACACTTCTCATTTCAGGACATTCAAAGGGGTCAAGTCAAGGAATAAAACTTCAATTAGGGGAGTAGTTATGTTGGGAATCACTGGCATTCCAGGACACCAGAACACTAGTAAAAATGGATTTTTTCCTTATGATAGGGATTCTCAAGGGCACAAAAGCTTGAGGAATCCAAGGATGAGTGTAGAGAATTAAGTACTGGTGGAATGTCTGTAAGGTTTTTTAAACTTACTAGGTTTAACATAGGGTATTCCTCTAGATTATAGTCTACTGAAATGCATCAGACTGATCCAAGCACTGATGGGGGGGGGGATCTGATGGGTACATCCCTTGGAGGGAGTATATAGAAATATTACCAAATGGATGGGTCAAAATATTCAATAAGAGCAGACCTGGAATGGTCTATCCTACAAAGAGGAATATTTTACCCCAGGAAGAATTATTTTCAATCAATAAAGGTGGAATCTGAGATGAGAATGGGTCCACATGAAGGGGACACAAATTATTACCATTGGATGAGATTAAACCTCAGTAAGGCTTCCTATATAATTTTTTAGGTGAAAGAGTTCTAAAACTATGTAGTTTTAATGGGTGAGACATTGAATTAGGGTGTACACAAAGGACAACAACTCGAAAGCATGTTCGAGCATACATATTGTTAACGACCAGTGTAGATGGAGCGATTTAATTGGGATGTAGCATCCTGGGTAAAAATAGGATTGATATGGATGAAGTGTTTAAGGGTAGAATGAATAGGGATAGAACCAAAAATCTATGTGAAGGTGGGGTTACTAGGCTTGAACCTCACATATGTTTCCTACATATCCTAGTGGTATGGAATAAAAATCTAAGTAGTTCTGGATGGGTTGATGAGTCACCTCAGGAGGAGGCTCTTGAGAATGGGTGCGTGGATGGGGACCCAAGGGAAATGGAACCAGCGAGTTAAGGAATGATCTTCCCAAGGCATAAAGGATGGAGGGATGGATAAGAATGGGAAATAAGAGATAGTTTTGGACCTTTGGGTGGATTCCTACTTACTATTCTCAAAAAATGTCAATGATCAAACTATATGTAGTTCAAAAACATGGAATATAATCTAGGTGTACACAAAGGAAAATAACCTGAAGACATGATGAGTCTTACACGTGGTTAGTATTCTATTAAAAGATGGAAATTCTTGGTTGGAGGAGCATGGATTAAGTGTGAGGATAATGTCTGGTTAGCTACATGAGAGCTAGTATGACACCACTAAGGGACGAAACAATGTAGGGGGTACCAACAAAGGGGACTCCAAAGTTTACTAGTGTTTGGGGTTAAACTTCAGGGAGGGTTCCTGTGTACCCTATCTAGGAGACAAGGATCAAAACCCATGTAGATCGAATGCATATAGTTTAACATCATGTGGGATGAAAGGGGCATATAGTTTAATTTCATGTGCGATGAGGTTGATCTGACATGAAGTGTTTAGGGTAGGTAGGTGATAGGCTTGATCCTCAAATATGCTTCCTATGCACTTTCTAATCCGACACGATTCAAGATCGGTGTGAGAAATAAGAGACATGAAAAGAACAGAGGATTGTGTCATGAAAGGTGCATCCGCGAGGGGTGGAGTGGGGACTATGTCTACTTAGTATACCATAAGAATAATATTGGGACTTATTCTAGGAGGGAAGTCCTAGGAGGATGTCCAATTGTACGAGGAAGACATGATGATCATACAAGGGGAACCCTATCATGTTGTGCTGAGGATTACATAGAGGCTTCCTGAGGTGCACAAGGAGACATAGATTAGTTATAAAGGAAGAGTGAGAGAGCATGGGTGACTATCCCCTCCTTGGTCCTCTCAAACCAATCCCTCATGTGGTGGTAATAGTTTAATGTCTTGTGTTGAAAACGTGGATGCATGAATGTTTAATGTTCTGTATCTTAGATGATTAGGACATGTTCCTCACCCCTAGTACATATATAATTGGCACACTTTAACCCTTGGTTAAGGGAAGGTACAATAATTCCATCGATTAGTTGGGTTTTGGAGTGAACCATTGAAGGGTCCACGTTAGCATGACTATGAAAATAAGAAACCACCATTCTCATGCATATGAGAAGAAGCATGATGTAAGGAAACACAACATGAAGAATCACCGAGGAGAGCTTGATATCACCTCATTAAAGCCTAGAGGGCCACACTAGATATGGGTTTTCAGTGCAGGAGACCTTTAAATAAGGGTCTTCACAAAGATTCAGGGCTTCGTGAAGTAGATGGCCTTCGTAAAGGAAATGGTCTTTGCGAAGGATCGATGCTTAGTGAAGGGAGGTTCTTAAAGGAGCATGGCATCACCTCAACAATGTAATATTTATTTGAAGAGTGGATCTCCAAGGATCTCTTCTTTTCGAAGCCTCAAGAACCCGAATGGGGCACCCTCTTTTGTGAAGGTCATATTACTTCGTTAAAGGCGTCCCCAAAAAAAGTGGAGTTTATGAAGAACATGATGAGATATGGCTCACGAAGGCCAAGTAACATTGGTGACCCATATGTGGGTTTCAATAATGTATTTGCGAAATGGGAGCTTAGAAGTTGAATGGGCAGAGTATCAATCATTTGAAAAATGGGGGAGAATTATATTTAAAGGAAACAAAGGTTGAAGAGTGTCACAAAGCTTTTTTTGAATAAAATCTAGGCACCGTGAAGAGGTGGTGATCCCTTAGAGATAATGGGTGGTGTTGGTCTCAATCAGAATTAGATAGGGGTTTATCAACGAGATCAATTTAGAGATGGATGTGAAGAAAAATGAGTCCATTTAGAGAAATGGTACCATCGAAATGCATCAGACTCGCAAAGGGTCTATCATTCCACAAAGAAGATCACCAATACAGCCATCGAAAAGTGGGCTATGGAGAACATGTTCCACCATGAAGGCATCCCGAACCCTTAGAGTTGCAAATGGTCTGACCGGAACATTCCTGATCCTGATGGCGGGATGGCCTTGCAGAGTTGTTCACAAAATTATCCCTTTGGGAAGGATTGGAAGGATTTATGGGAATTTTGAGTCTATATTTACATTAGACCGGATGAATTTTTTTTGTAAATCTAGTGGAATGAATTTTGGACTAAAAAAATTCCCCCCATTAGAATGGTGGCTTAAGGAAAAGAGTTTCCGATTCTGAGGTTATGTTGGTGAAAACAAAAAGGATCTCGAAAAGGTGGATAATGAAGAATGATTTGTAGAGGAAGATTATAAAGAACGATTGTGAAGAAACAAAATGCAACTTCATTGTGAATGGAATTGTGAAGGGGGTATTGTGGTTCCAGTCTAAGAGCCCGGTGAAGGCCGCCGTGAAGCACAATCAATGTCCTCCACGAAGCCCATGCACATGTCTCTTCAAAGAACGGGCTGACCACACCTATAAATAATTGAACATGTGTCTATTTTTTGTACATGGATCTATAAAAAGGACTCCGCCACTGATCTCTCTTCGTGAATAAATTATCTCTGTGAATGAAACTCCGTGAATGAGGTTTATGGGTCTTATACTCCTTGAATGATTTAGCGAACCAGTTCATCATGATCTACTAATTTCATTCCAATGTAGGATAATATCTAGGAAACTTCATGGAGGGATGTCTTTTTGAGAAACTCTTTCATGATGGGTCTCTACGACGGTCTATGCGATTCGAACAGAAAAGGTTTTTTTCTAAGACTTAGGCAAATTCATGCTTAGTAGATTGCTCGTGAGGTCCATGATGATGCAACTTGGAGGGATTCCATAGTGAACAATATTCAAATAGGATAACACATCTGGATAACATCTGATCATAAATATTTGAAGACAATGTTGAAAGAGGTGCATAAGGAATATCCAATGTAGGAATTTAGTTTTTGGGATGAAGTCTCCATCCCAGACACCAAAAAAGATGACCCATCATACATGTTTAGTATCACCATGAGTAATGTAAATGGTACAAGTATTCAGATGACCACATTGGAAAATATTGTACACTGGTCATGACACATTGCCTATACAATCATGTGAAAAAATTGAGTTTAAGGAATTAGAGAAGAGACATATCCACCTATATACAAGACAATTATCAAGGCAGAGCTCCGAATTCCAGGAAATGAGTGAATCAAGAGCTTGGTTCTACACCAGGACGACATCATCATTGATGAGTGGGCCTGTTCCTACTAAGCGTGCGCGTCCTGTGATGAGTTTTATAATTCACTGAGGTGGGTAGGCCTGTACAAAGTGGTCTAGGCCTCCCAATTCAGAATATATCAACTATAAGTGTTCCTACTAAAACTGTTACGATGGCGGTCATTGGATACCAACACCTTCCACCGGAATAATGGGGAGGTTGGCATCATCCTATGAGACCTTCATCAAATTTATGGCATCCTAATATTGGGAGGGATGTATGATTATTTCCTCACCACCTTGAACGTCTGGTATGATGCTGGGAATATTCCACCTTTGGTGAGGGTATTACAAAAACTAGTACTGGTTATATATTTGGATACATATAATACCTAATATGATCACTTTAAGCAGTGGTTCTTCTATGTTTGGAACATCCCACATGAGGAAGAAAAACTACCTGTAAGTCCTCCCACATGTCCATGGGGAGATAAAGGAGAAAATAATGTTCATAATAGAGGATCATAGAGGAAAAAAATTGGTCAATGTGGGATTACAATGTTAATAAGAAGCAACGACTAATAGTGTGGATGGCTGAATTCATCTCAACGATGATATGTGTGTGGATGACAATGGCCAGAGATGCCCACATAGGGGGTGAAAAATATTACATTCATCATGGAGGCTCAACTAGATAGCGATGATAACATAAACTGGTCATAACAGAGATAGAGAAGTTATAACATATACTCTGACACATTAATGAGGAAAGGAGGCCGTAGTTAGTGTGTGGGCCGTACCACATTCTATACAGCTGGATTATGCCACACTTGGGGGGATATGAATATCTTGACCCCATATCTCTACCTAAGACACATTCTGGGATCTAAATTTTGAATATTGTAGGGAGTGAAACTTTGAAGCTAGATTCATTGATCATGATCTGTAAGATGAGGTGGGTAGAACAAGTCACCTTCAACCCTATCCCGTTACCAGTCAGTGCACACACTGACGAAATCACAGATACTATAGAAAAGCAGTTGTATCTTCTATATTTATGTGGTTGTGTTCTAGTGGAATGAGTATACTAAAATCATAAATGTGATCCATATACCCCACACTGGTTCACATGACAATTCTGATGCATGTAGAGGCTGACCCCACAAGTTTACTCAAATGTGCACCACGATAAACACCAATGCATGATGCGACAAATCTAGTTGATGTATAGAGGGGAATATGGGAAGATTTGGAATGATTTTCCTTCATACAATACTAAATTCATATTATTTCATAATTTTTCACAGAGTTGGGAGGCCGCCTACCCGGGTGAGATGCTGAAGCGAGTAACTATCCGAGTTAGAAAATTAGGGCTATCAACATCTTGAATTCAGAAAGTGATGATGAAAGGATATAATAAAGGTGGTTCCAACATGAGTCAAGTACAAGAGTCTATAGAATCAGGGGTAGTAGGCTACCAGTTATAAAAACATGGACCAATGCTGGATGGAGGTGCTAAGATTGACGTAATAGTGCCATCCCCGATGGATTTGTTTGGGGACCCAAAAGAGAGGTGAATTAGCCTAAGGATTTCGTAGGATCAGGCTCTCAAGAAGAAACTTTTTCTGGTAATTATTCCTTCTAATTTTATCTATTTTTAGGCCTATAAAGATTAGGAAAAGAGTAAATATAATTTTAGTGTCGATGGACCGTGGAAAAACATTAATTAGAATGAGATAGTGTTGGGAGAAAATGGAATTGTGAAGGTAGGTATTGGAAATACCCCATCCAAGGGAAGAATTTTTTTTATGCAGATGGAGGATGTAATTCACCCTCTTAGAGACATTTATCCAATGATGCACTGGGTAACAGTGATGTTGAACATGACTCCCTCTAGAACTATTGACGACTCAACTGGAAGAGAATATTCATTTTCCCAGTCATGCAGATGAATATTGGGAATAATAATTTGGGGAGAAATATTTCAATCAAAACATGGAGGAATCTATTAAGGGAGACTCTACTGAATATGGAGAAATAGTGTCCTCTGAGTGAATATCTTTATTCGAGCTTGTTGTAGCTCTAGAAGTGGGTTCCAACTCCTCTTTGTTGTGCCATTGATATTTTTTTACCTTACATTGGTTTCTAAACTAACACCAATATATGTAGAATTATATTGAACTAACCAAACCCACTGATGTGGATGAAGGCTTGACATGCATAGAGAACTAAACACTAGGTCCTGTAGCTAGAGAGATAATGGTTGCAGAATCCAAAAGTGATGGGGGAACATGGGTGGCTTCCTCAGACTTATCAGAGCTCACAATAATATATGGAGGAATGTGTTGTGGAATCCTAGTGATGATAGGCCTGGGGAAAGATCAAGTGGTTGACTAGGTTAAGTCTCATGCTTTAGAGCTATATCAGTTTCCTGATTAATCAAATTCGATAACATAGCCCAAAACTGCATAATTTTTAGGTTGGCAGACAGTCTGCTGGTATGAATGGCATGAAGACTTGAGGTTCATCTCACTGGAGGGATTCTGTTCTATATGGAATCATGTGCCCTTGCGGACTAGGCCATAGTTCTTTATAGGAAACTAAAAACATAAAGTGATGCTATAGGAGGGGTGAAGTCCGGAGTTGGTTGGGTTAAGATCCTTGAGGTAGAGTTGTGCGATGAATATCAATGATAACTGGGGGTCTGGTTCTTTAGAAACAACTTTTGAAGGATATCCAACTACCAAGATACTAGACACATTCCCTAAATAATTTCATATTGATCATTAGGAGCTTGATCAATACAACTCCGACGCAATTGAGAGAAGTGAAAAGACCCAACATCACACATGGATGTCGATAAAGAACAACATCATAGAGGTTTACATGTCCTTGTGGATCAACCAGAATGTATTTCTCTACATCTTGCTATGCGATCTATGTGATGGAGGGGCGGATTGATGACACCCACACAGACAGTTTCGAGATTACCTTGCCAAACATTTGTGGGAGACTAGAAATTAACGGGACGTCGAAATGAAATCCATGTACATCTAGAGAGTTAATAGTTTGATAAAGAGATAAAACACATTGATGAGAAACTAGGTGACCACATCAGATTCATCGCAAAACAGAATGGTTTGTTCTAGAATCTAAAGGCCCAATTAGAGGAAGCCCAAGAACAATTGACTTTGGAAAACCACTAAGTGATAAGACTCTGAGTTGAGTGAGACTGAAAATAGAGCAGAGATTATAATCTTCACCTCAAGGCTGTTGATGAAGAGGGGGAGGTCAAAATATGACAAGAATCCCTGGAATCCATGCACCAACTTGTGATGGAATTGGAGCATTCCATTTAGGTAGTGGACCTATAGAGGTCATTATTTACCCGTACTAATGCATACTCTTTTTTTATTTACTCTACTTGAAAGGAAATTAATATAATGTGCATTGATCGTGCGATTTCCATCATACCCATGAAACAACCAGAAATAAATCCCTAAGCTCACATGGGTCATGTTTGATGCAAGAAACAAAGGATAACCACACAATTTCTGACTTCGGATATGAGAGAATCCTTCAAAAAATGAACACTCGGGGTTTAAGAAACCTCCTAGAGTTTTTGAGATAACAGGGAGATTTTGACTATAGAAAATGGTTCTCAGAATAGATGAAATTACTTTCTCAATGACCTCTAGTTTAAGATATGGGTAATGCTTGGGGTGTTGGAATCAACCCGAACAATGGGGAATGAGAAAAATGTGAATCACAATACCGAAAAATTAGAATAAAGTATGAGTTTCATGATGGTTGAGCAAAAATACTTACCATTATGCAAACACAACATCCACACCACATTAGCCTAAAATTGGGACAAAAAAATTAGGGCCAACCACTGAATGAATTCAAAAACACGGGGCCTATTTCAAAATGCCACTTGATTACTTCCAGAACATTGGACCAAGATTATAGGTGAGCCAAAATGACATGGGACTGGGACATTAGGGTGGTTCCCTCATACCCCAAAAAGGATGGGGTTTCAAATAAAGAGCACATGAAGAATAGATATGGAATGATGGGATGTTGAAATAAAGTGAATCTCTCCTGAAATTATGACACCATGATGAAAGAACATTGGGTTAGCATAATGGTATGAGCAAAGATCAAACCTACTCCAAATAGGGCCCTCTCTAGCGTGTTCCAATAATGAATTGCAGTTTTATATTCTGCAAATGAGGATGATAGACACATTGTTTAGAATCATATGAAATAGTCGTAAGGGATTATAGTTTATGGCCATAGAGCTCAGACTATAATTTGAGGCAAAGGGACTTAAAGGTTAATCATCCTGGGGTGGGTCCATTGATAAAATGATCGTGTGTTGCTTTGTATCTCACAAGGATGGAAATGAAGTCAAAAATAGTTCATATGGGTGGTATGTTAAATGGATGATAACAAAAGGGAGTGATATCCTCTTATAGAGAAGCATCTTAGTTGTTATGTAGTTTAATGTCATGTTAACTAGATGGTAAGGATCATAGTTATTTATGGTGGTATGGCAGGAAGTCAATAACAAAAGGGGAAACTTCTTCTCGAGTGAAGTCATCATATTGATGGGTTATTTATCATTAAAATACCTGGATGAGGAAGATGTAGATTAGAGTTGTACGATAAGGGAATATGGGAATCTTAGTTTATGGTCATAAATATCAGACTATAGGGAAGTTAGATTCATCCAAACATCCATAATCCTTGACCAAATCCCTAAGCCCATGTGAGTTATTATCTGTGTGGTAAACAAGGGTGGATAAGATCTTTACAATGACTGGGACACATAATATGGGGGATAGGGTGTATAGCTATGAATGACCCGATGATGTTGATTCATCCTCACAATGTGAAAAAGGTGCACATAGGGATAACACCGGGGGTGTCGAAGTTCCAACGGAACATGATGATGTTGAGAGGGGTTTCAATCACAACATCAATATTTAAGGTATAATGAGGATGGAATAGTGATGGAGGATAACTGTTGACTCTATCAGTATCACATTATCTATATCATGTGACCTGAACTGCGAAAAATCACCTGAGGGTTAGCCGCTGACCATATTTGAAACATGGAACTGGTCTCAAAATGGTTTTTTCGAAATCCTCCTAGATATTGTCTAGAAATGGTAGGTTATCTATAAGGCTGAGAATTCATACCTTTTGGGGGTCCTTTCATACATGATATATGATGTAATACTAAATAAAGGGGCACATGAAGAATGAAAATGGAACGAAAGCATGTCCTTACAGAATATAACACTATAATCCTAAAACTGCTATGCATATGATCATGTTGAAGATGTATAAGAATGGTTGATGGGACTAGTTAAAAGTGAACGACTCACAGAGACAATTGGTGGAATGGTGCATGGAAAGGTTGATAAACCTGGTTCTAGACCAGAAGAAATTTCTAGTTGTTCCTACGTATTGCATGAGGACGGGAATCAAGACGTATGTAGTTCTCAAGCACCACGTAGTTTAATATCATGCATTACAGGAGATGGTGATGGAAGGGATATCCCTAAAGGTATGTACATGGTGTGGATATTATAAACCCGATGTAAATAAAGACCAATGAATTCCTCCCCACACCATTTCTTCCAACAGATTCCGATCAAATTTGGAAGAAAGGAGACATGATTTGTGGTACATAGGGTTGGTACCGAAGATTAAAAATGTCCAAGAATTCCAACGTATTCCATAAGGATGGTAATAATACCCCAGATATATATTTAGGTTGTTGTACAGTTTAATTTAATGCAACAAGGATGGAAAGGGAGAGAGGTATCCCAACTGGTGGAACATGGTGTTGTTATTGAAAACCCAAAACGAATAAAGGCCAAAGAGGACTCGTTACACACCAGAAAATGCCAATTGGATCTGAGATAAGGGGATGAATGAAAGAGAAAATTTTTGGAGCTTGGGGATGGAACAGATGATGAATTTTCATGGTGTTCAAACGTATCCCATGAGGATGAGAATTAAGCTATACGTAGTTGTCGATGTGTCTTGTATTTTAATAGCATGCAGTAAGGACATTCGGTAGAACGATATTCTGATGTTAATGCACATAGAATTATAATGAAATCCCATTGTGAATGTGGACATGAAAATTCCACACCACACTATACATAATAATAAAGGGTAATCTCAGGTTAAAGGGGGAAGAAATGGTTCAGGGACCTGGGGCTAGACCCAAGGCGAAGTGCCTGGGTGTTTCTACATATCCTGAAAGGTAAGGAATCAAAAAACACATTACTCTAAAGTGCATTGTCATGTAGTTATTTCCCATGCACTGAAAGAGGAGGAATTTGATGGGTCTTATTTTTTTCTTTAGTGTGTGTGTGTTTTTTTGAGCAACATACCGAGGATGGAGAATATGTGCATTGTTGAATGAATCAATCCATATGTAGGCCTTAAAAAATAGCACAATGGATGACTAATGCAAAATGTGTTCCCATTTCAAGAAAGGACACCACAATGTGGTGCCATTTTTTCATCGTTCATCCAGGATAATAGTGTCATATTTTAAGTTCTTATGACAAGACCAACCCATGATCTTTAATGTCACAAAAAAAAGATGCAAAATTTTAAAGTCATGTGGGATGAGGCAGTATAGTTTAACATCATACGGGTTGGATTAATGTGGAAGAATGGGGTTTTAAAGGGAATGATCATGGTGTGATAAAACATACCCTAATGTGAATGGGGGATAGAAAAGTCCACACCACACTATGCAAAATCATAATGGTGATCCTTAGGAAAAGGGGTTAGAAAAGAACAATCTCCCAGGGGCTGGGGATAAGTAAGAGTTCCTAGGAATTTCTATGTATCCTGAAAGGGAAATAATCAAGGCATACATAGTTCTTAATATGTCGTGAAGTTTAACATCATGTGGTAAGGACACAAAAAAGGGGGTGATCTAGAGGGAGGGTAACATCGTGAAACGATAGAAAACCCGATGTAGACGACGACAAAATTCCAGACATCGTGACATGAAGCCCTAAAAGAGAAATAATCCCAGAGGGGGAAAACCGAAGAGATTCTAGGGTTTTATTGGTTATACCAGAATACTAAATGTTTAGGCGTTTCTATATATACTGTGATGGAAGGAATCAAGCATATATAGTCCTCGTGATTTCGTTCAGTTTAATTCCATGCTATAAGGACGCAGAGGGGAGACCCCTGAAGGGGGGCATGTGATTTGGTATTTGTAAGACCAATATGAATGAGGAAAAAAGTCCACATTATGCCACAAGATTCAGGGATACCTAGGCTGACATACTTGAATGAAGGAAGAATCTGTGATACATGGGGATGGACCCAAAGATGAAATTTCTGGGAGTTTATATTAATCTCATAAGGTATGGGAATCATGCAACTCGAAATTCTTGGAATGATGTGAAGTTTAACATCATGCGGTAAGGATGATGAAAAAATGGGCTAGTCTAGTTGAATTTTTTTCGAGCATTGATATGTATCCCATGAGGATGGGAATGAATCCAAATGTAGTTATTAAGTGACGTTTAGTTTAACATTAAGCTGTAAGGAAAAGAAATTGGTAGCTCTCAAGAGAGGTACGTGGTGTGGTTATTGCAAACCCAATGTGAATGAAGACATAATCCCACACCACACCACATAATCCCGATATAACATATGTTAATAGGACAAGAGAAATAGAAGGTTTCTAAAAACTAAGGCTAGTACCGAAGATGAAATGTCTGAGCATTCTAACATATCCCATATGGATGGGAATTAAGTTGCACGTTTTTCATGAAATATCATTCAGTTTAACATCATTTGTTAAGGTTGCAAGAGATCTTAGTTTAATGTCATGGATCTCAGACCATAGATTCCCATTCCTATGGCATGTGCATTGGACAGAAGGGAAGAAAAAGGGGAATCACCATGCCCAATATTCTGGAGGCCTTGGGGATGATGGTAACAATTTGGGATAACTACTACATATTTTTTAAAATAATATCAAGATTGTGTGGCTTGAAATGTGGATAAAAAATTGAGAATTGACCACTGAACATACTCGCAATGCGAGACTTGTATGAAATTTTGATATGATATCCTTCGGGACGTTGTCCCAAAACGGTATGTGAGCCAAGGTCGTGTGAGACCAGGCCAATAGGGGGTCCATTTAGATGTGAAAGATAATGAAGACCCCACATAAAGAGATGTGTGATATGAGGTGGTACATGTGCAGTTTAACATCTTGTGGTAAGGATGAGTGATGTCTTAGTTTATGGTCATAGAGCATAGATCATGACGTATGTTTATAGCTTGCAATTTATTGTCCTGAAAAATGAGGGGGATCATTGTTTATAAGCATAAATCGTAGACCATTTTCATTTTATTATCATGAAGGATTAAAGAACAACTCATTCGATGCACTACTTAAGGAATTTGGCATTTGTGGGAGAAGTAATGCACTCACCATCTATAGTAACTAGAGATTATGCTCTGTTGGGGTAATCCTTGTGAATGAAATAAGGTCACTCCCATTTGGGCACCATCTTTAGTGGTTTCCTACCAGGTATCATTGGAGTTCTCAGGGAAAATATCATGTCACCATGTAGGAATGAATGGAGATGAATATTCTTATTGAATGCCTTGTCTATATTGTCACGATTCCTCTCTATATTATACAAGGCATGAAGCCTATTATCATCGAGGGATTCTAGTTCATCCAAACAGATTTATGCTACAATTTCATACATTAACTAATCATACATGGCTATGTGAAGTGATGGTAACTATATCTCAATGGGCAAGGATACCTCTGTTCCATACATCAGGAAATATGGAGTTACCTTGGTTGAATTATGAGTCATTTTCTGATAGGCCCAGAGAGAATTGGGAAGATTTTCTGGCTAACTCTTCTTGTTCTATCCAACCATCATATGCAATATGTTAGAGAGGTTTTTCTGAATTCATCAATCTTCCAAATTTATTTCATGTGATAGCGAGAGGTATGATTAAAATTGATATTAATCGTAGAATATACATTCTTCATCTTAGGGGCCTGGAAGTTACTACCACTATCAGTGAGGATGGAATAAGGGACTCCAAATCAGTGGATGATATTTGATCCCATGATAAAAATGATAGAATGAGCCTTGAACTCCCCATAAAGAATTTCCTGTCCACACTAGGAAATTAAAACAGTACTGGTTAAGATGATCATGCATGGGAGAGGTGTCACCAGTGGATATGGTCCCTTGACATCGAGTCCCCAGGTCACGAAGGGCCAAGTGTAAATTAATGTATGGAGAGGCTTTAGTATCTGATGCAAAAAATTCGCATGGATCGAGAATAAATGGAATGTATTGGGGAAATCAAAATAGTCATGGATCATGGTTGGTTAAAAGTATCTAATCCTTCAGATGTGATGAGAGATTTTTGACCCTGCCTAATGAATGGAGTCGTCTAATGAGGAGTATCTTCCACTAAGGCAGGGGGACCTGGAGGTCCTGATGTGGATGCACCATCTATTATATGTCTTACTTGTGGGCTATCATAATCATGAAGAGTGACAGGTGCGATGAGTCTTTGGTGTGCGACTTGGATAATGAGGTCCTCCTGGTCATGTTCTATATGATATGTTGCAAGGATGGACAAGGTGTCGACTCACCAATTCTATGATCATTGATCATGCATAATCTCTGATGGAGAAGGTAACTAGACCATTAGTTGGTTAGTACACTCTAATGGGGGTAAAAGATACAGAATTCTATTAACATAGTCATCATTGTTAATTTTTATGGTTAGATTAGACTCCCCTCTCACATGTAAATGGGGAAAATCAATATCAAGGTCCAGCTCCAGACCAGTGATGAGAGCCTGATACTCTGCCTCGTTGTTGGTGTAGCCTTATGAAAACAATAATAAATAGGGTAAGAAAACCTACATAAGAATGGTGATGATGATACCTAGACCTACTCTATGAAGTTTAGGATCATGGAGGCTTCTCCCAACAGGGATTTGGGATGCGTCATCGAAGTGCATCTGCAATCACTGGCTTGATCCACTGAAAGAATTGAATCAATAGGTATGTCAAGATCTTGAGATTTCTCTATAGGGGATGGATTGGCAGAAAAAAAATTCTTCCAATGCGTGATCCTTGAGATCTTTTTTATGAAATGAACATGATATCGAATAGCTAAAGGATTATTTCCCACTGAGCTATAATACCTATTAGCATTGGGTGGTTCAGAATATACTTTAGTGGGTCTACACAAGACACTAGCTGTATATAATGGTGTTGCAAGTAATGTAACTACTTATACACTCCAAATACCAGTTCATGGAAGCTCTTATCGATAGAGGAATATTTGTCCTTTATATAGAGGAGCACATGACTGAGATAGTATAAAATATTCTTCATCCCCTCATTGTTATTCTTGGAAATAAGGGCACTGAGGTACTGTTCTTGTGTGGTCACATATAGTACCAAAAACTTTCCTGATATGGATGGCCTGAGAACCAGAAGCTGCTTCTAGTACTGCTTGATCTACTCAAAAGAAGCATAAAACCCTTCATTCAACTAGTAGTTCATAGATTTCTTCATGAGCCAGGACAAGGGCTTATAGTTGCTGACCAAATTCACAATGAATCGACATATATAGGCCAACTTCCATTGAAAGGCTCAAAGATCCTGAATATTTCTTGGAGGAGACATCTTGTTGATAGCCATGATCTTCTATGAGTCGATATTGATACATATATATATATATGATGTCAATGTTGTGAAAAATTATAGAGGTAACCCCGAAGGAACACATCAAGGGGTTCATCTTTAGATGGTGGGAATGGAGGATGTTGAACACTTTCTCATGATCTCTGATGTGGTCCTAATTTTTGTGGGATTTGACCACCAGATCAGGCACATATAATTCCCCCAATTTCATAAAAATCTTCATGAATATGTGGTGCATGGAATGCTGATAGGTTTCACCTATATTCTTCATATCGAAATGCATTAGCTCGATACAAAAATTACCTTGTGGTGCTCTGAAGGAATTGGATTCATCAGCCTCAGTGTTCATTAGGATTTTATTATATCCAGAATACCCATCCATGAAGGAGAGATCTTGGAACTCACTAGAACCATCGATCAACAGCCGTATCACATGAAGCGGAAATTCACCCTTTGAAGAGTGGTGGTTAAGATATAGTAATTTGATGCAGACCTCGATCAATCTATTCTTCCTTCGAATTGGAATGATGTTGGCCAGACATTATGGGTACATGGGTTACATAATGAAGTTGTCTTTAATAGGTTTATAAACATCATCCTTAACCATGGAACTATTAGAGGGGTGCATCTTTCTGGGAGGCTTTTTGAACCCATGATGGTCTATTGGGAAACCAAGGATATGGATGGAGACCTAAGGATCTAGTCCTGACATCTCATCATATCCCTAGGAATGTATATCTTGATGCTACGTCATAAAATACACATATTTTTGTTTCACTATTGTATGCATTGTTGTGATGATTAGTGCTAGTTTCAGATCTTCATCAGTGCCAAGGATCACCTGTACCAACTCATCGACTGTAGTGGAGACTCCATCCTAAAATGAAGAAGGATATTCCTCTAAATAAACTATATTGTCTGTGGAAGAAGGATCATCGATAGGAATAAATTCTTCTAAATTAACTGAATCGGACAAAATGATGGTACTGGCTAGAGAGGCTGTGGAATCTTCATTGGGGGACCCCTGTGCTGTTGAAACAATAGTGACAAAAGTTTTCGATTTGATTCCATCATGAATTAGACCAAATGGGACACACATGATAATATCAAAGTAGCAGTGGTTTTTAGGATTGAGATATATCAACCCAGCCCGACGGAACAAGAATGTATGATTTATTGTTTTATCCACGGGGTGAACATTTCCATAATTTATAGGGGTACATGGCTTTTGGATCACTCTATCCTGATTCATGTATGAGTATGAAGTTAGCATTCTTCATTTTTTGTGCTGGGGAATGAGCATTCCCTATATCCTAGAGATGAAAAAATAGTGCCCTAGCTTTGGGTTCATGGACTCCAATCAGTGAATTGGTATAATTTCAGTTCCATACATGTTTTTCCATGAGTCGGCCACAACATTAGTGTGTTAAAATTCATTGGCACTAATCTTATTTTTTTTGATCTTGTAGTAGTCAACATCTAAATAGCAAGCTTTACAAGAGGCAAAGAGAGATGAGTCACCTTAGAGAACACCCACTAAACCATATAAAGAGTACTTAAGGTATTTTTGATATGAGTAAGGGACTTATACATGAAGGTGGAGCCATGGAAATAAACATGTTGTAAGAGGTTTCGTGCATGAAAACAATGAACTATATGCAAGAAATTAGGCCACTAAATTAGGTCTTCAAGTGGATTTTTCAATAGGTGTATGCTCTATCCTGTCAAAACCTTGAATCTTCAGTTCAGAGAGATTCAAGTCTAATTTAGACAACCCCATCTTACATAACGTCTGTGTTTGGATAAGATTTATCCCAAAAAATATATCAACAAAACATCAAATTTCCTCCTAGCCATTGAACTTAAAAGTGATGTTCAACGCGTGGATGTGTCCCTGTATGGGAGAACCTTCATCTTCACATGAGAATGAGATGTTCTCATGACACATTGGATGCTCGAATTCCTCTTCATGGATGGCCTCTGTGGCCGCTACAGATTTTTAAACATGTAGGGGCTTCTTAATTACAATATAAGGGATTCATTCATATCTACTGATAGGTGGAGAACCATGTAGGAATAATATAATAGTGCTTGATCACTTCATACCTTCATGTTAGATGAAAATTTCTACTGAGTGGAGGCCTCTCAGTGGCACAGGGCATGATGGGCATTGCATTCCAAACTGTCAGATACAAGATAGTTCTAGGAACATCCCTATACACAGTAGTCATAATGCATAGAGTTACCATTGAACGACAACCATATGGATTAAATCTACGAAAAACTGAATGTCGTTGGTCCTGGTGGGGTTGTGGTTACTCTACATGATTAATCAATAATAACGATTGTGAGTGTGAGTCTGAAGAAACATGGTGAGAAGTTTGTGCATGTGGGATCTATCGTAGGACTTTTGTCTGGTCTTAGTGGTATCCATGGCTTGGGCAGAAGCACTAGCCAATGCATTTTGATGGTTCACATACCCACGTTTTTGTTGGCACTAGTGTCGGATAGGGACATTAAGAGGGTATGCCTGCCGTTCCTCATCCTCGAGTACCATGTATGGGTCCACTAACTCGACACTATTCGCCGAGTCATACTTCTGATATTATTTTGAATAGTCCTCCATTGTTGGGATATTTCTGGGGAATTACCTCAACACTATGGGAATGAATTATCCAACAATATGCTATTGATTTTGTACCAGTGGGGGGATTTTCTTCCCCTTGTGTCCCCAACGCTTTCTCTCCATAGAAGACAAGGGCTGATGCCTAGATGCAAAATCTTCTTCTGAAGGTAGAAAAGTGATTTTTGATGGCTTCAGATGGTTCAAATGGTCAACGATAATAGTATGGGAGAAATAAATTTCTTTTCATGCCATCTGTTTGTCATACTTCTGAGACCCACAGCTAGAGACATGATTCCATTCACCCTCATTATCACTGTTAGGATTTATAAACACACATTTCACATGTGCCGGGGCTGGAACGAACCTAAATATGTTGTTATCGACATTGTCATGAATCTGATCACTGGACACATAACACTACTAGAGTGTGTGTACATGGAACTGGTGATAAGTTCAGTAATTGGAGTGATCTGTCAGATCTACCTCTTTGGGCCTCTTCCATTCTTGAAACTAAAGGATTCCATAAACCAAGGCACTAAAAAAATATTCCGGGAGCTTGGCCTCATTTAAGAAGTATTTCTAGTTTCTATGATCTAAAAAATGGAATCTAAGGGCCTAGTCCATACAAGGGGATATAGGAGCCTGACTATAAGGTGAGACCTATTTGTCTCACTTAGGCAGCGATGGTGTGGTATGCACCAGTGCCTTCTTATTCTATGGTGGGTAATTCTAAGTACGAGGCTTAACCCGAGGCGGAGGCCCTAAACTAGGCTGTGGATGTGGCTCTGCTGGTGACAATTCCATCTCTCTAGGGGATTCAATCTTGGCAACAATAGTAGTCTTGTCATTGCTAGTTATTCTTGTGGAAGATGAGGGAGGCATCAGGAATACCTGCCAGGCTTATGGAAAAGCATTCTCTAAATTCCAAGCTTTTTAGAGATATACTAAAAACCACCTAGGATGTTTTGAGTGATGATAGAAGGGGATAGTTTTGTCTTCAAATATCCTACACACATCATTTTCCTTTGTTTTGCATTAGCGGCATGTCAAGGGAATATGTTAGGCCCTTCCACCTGGCGGAAAAGTCGAGGACTCACTCATTTGGCTTTTTTATTTCCCTTGAGGAGGTCATTGAAGCTAGTATTGCAGGTGGTGGAAATGAAATGGTAAAGAATATACTTGAATAGATTCTCCCGACTAGTTATTGACCCAATGGGTAACTCTTTTTACCAGAAAAAATGGGTCCTTCCAGTATTTGTATGAAGCACCAGAGCTTAGTAGGTGACTACTACGCTAGAGTACCCAACCTGGGTCCACACATTGGAATGAAGTAGGACATATTCTCTAAAATATTACCATCACATTGAATGGGGATATGGTATGATTCCCAAAGTCATGGGTGATGGCATATCATCCACCCATGATGAATATTTCTTTTAGTCAGGTTGTATTTTCACTTGTTGCGTTTCAGGATCCTCAAGGCATACAATAATATCATCAATCAGATCACCTGGATGAGGATTCCTATCTTAGAGAGGGATCCTAACTACCATTGATTTAGAAGGTTCATCAAAATGGTAAGCTAGTCCATCGTCTCATGGATCGGGTGATGGAATGACCTCGAGTGGTGTTGGAGGAAAGACCTATGGGGCAGCCAGAGGAACCTGATCCAGGTCCTGAGGAGGATTGTCTTACAGATCGAGTTGAATTTGGCGATGCATATCATGGATATTTTCTATAATCTCCGTCCTCTGCTCTATCTAAATAGACATAATTACCATGATCAGCTGGAGGAAACTCATCAGGGGAAGTTTTATCTACCCCCATTACCCTGGTCAAAGGTTACAATAATTTGGCCGACCTTCCATGGAATGCTTAGTGCAGATCTTGTTAACTATATTCTATTGTTATTTTTTCTATTGATGCAATGTTAAATTTTCAGGATCATCATATGTCTTTTTCACCGAGCCATACAGGTCAGAAGGCATGTCTATCATAGTGTGTGCTTTCCCTTGCTAGGATCTCAACCAGAAGGCAATGAATCAGAAGGTTCAAAAAGGCCAAGAAATGTTCTTTCCTGAAGTGTAACCATACCTGAAGGGTACAGAAGATATTATATCACCCCAAGGGGCCATTTCTCTTCAATTATCCATATCTTGGTTTCCATGTCCTCAATATCACCTCTAAAGTAGAGCTAAAACACGATAAGACTGATGTATGAGGCAGAATACTCCCCCCAAACATAGATCTGGACATGTGGGGAAGCCTATTTAAAAACTCTAAAGAAGAAAGTGAAGATCTAGACTCAAAGATGCTGGAGAGTTCGCAAATAATAAGGTGATGCAGGGTGTTACGTGATATGGAGAGCATCCAACTCAACTAGATGGAAATATTGGTTGATATCATTGATGTGTTCCCAGCTTTTGGGGAATGATAATTGTTATTGATAGATATGGAAATGTGTTGTTCCTAAGGTATGGATGAAGTACATAACCTCTTCTAGGGTGAGGGACTCTGGAACATTGAATTTTGATGTTTTAATTTTGCAAAACTTCTTGGTAAAATGGTCCACAAAAAGAATGTCCCACAAACATCTTAGGAAGAGAATCCACTACACCTTGGGCTATCTTTAGAAGAATGTACTAATTAAACCACCACAACTCTATTAGATATACTAATGACCACTACATCCCACACATGGGCTATGTTCTTTGGTGGTGGGTCACACTATTGATCATCCTTTACTTGTCCCTATAACAACTTGCTATGATCTCTTATTGATGTAGAGAATGAGCACGTTGAGGATAAAGAGGATTTCACGACCATGACCTGGAAAGGAGACCAATATTCCTCATCTTATATGTATATTTAAAGGGCTTTAGGGATCTGGTGCATCTCTCTTTCTAAGAGGAAAAGAGATGATAGTCGTAGATCCAACCCCAGTCCCTAACACAGAGGATCAGGGTGAAGTTTCCACCATCAAATCACACTCTGCTTTAGAATATGATCAACATGTATGATTTATCATGATTTGAGGCTTCTCAATGTTCTTCCTCTAGTGGAAATGACCCACCTCCTACCTTATGATAGTTCATCAATGTGGGATAGATCATGGAAATGGGGAGGACCTTCATGTAGGTAGTTGATGGAGTGGGGAGGAAATTTTCATGGGTTGGGGATTGAGAAGAAAGGACCTCCTCTCGGGATTGTCCTAGAGTGGGGAGGACCTCTTCTCATGTGTGTCCTCGAGTAGGGGGACATCCACTTGGGTTGGTACTAGAGTGGGGAGGACCTCTACTCAGGTTTGTACTGGAGTGGGTAGGTCCTCCACCTCGACAATTCAGGGTATGTGGAGCATGTGGTCAAATGTCAAATAGAACACATGGGGGACCTATGTGGTGACTATCTATGAAGTTGGGATGACCTCCTCAAGACTCGATGAAAACACGGGGATGACTTCCCTGCTAGTAGGTGATAGGGAAAATAAGATCCTCACATTAATAACTTGGTAGGGTGGAAAATTTTCATACTTGAGACCAAGGGAATAGGGAGGACCTTCGTGTTGAGCGTCAACAGGATAGGGAGAACCTCTGACCGGGATGATTATTGTGACATGGGGAGGTCCTCCATGCTGAATGGGAGATTAGAGATGACCTAAAATCAGTTTGATTATGGTACGAGATGGACCTCTGTAATGAACATCATCATCGCGGGTCAACCCGCGATTGCTTCTGCTTGCACCGGTGACTGGTGGAGTCAGCTCATTCTTCTTGTGAGGTGGCTGGTGCCTCACTCCAAACCAAGCATAGAAGGGTCCCTAGTCTTGGATAGGGAAGTTCCCCTACTCTATAAATAAAACACGGGGACAATAAATCACACTTGTAGGGGCTCGATCCATAATATCCATGGATGATGATGGCCCATGGAGGGCATCCTCCATATCTTCTACCCAACATTGACACCGGGTCATCCGTGCTACTGGAGGCTATGCAGTGGTATGGAACACATGCTCCACGATCTGTGGGACCAGTTAGAGATGTTGATGCGGACAGGTGGGAGAGCTCATCAGCCTCTCCCTAGATAAAGGCATAAATGGGTAGATGCAGACATCCCTTACTTCATCTGCATAACGGAGTGAGACATATGAGTGCTTCAAGGAGAGACTCTCGAAGCTATTGAAGGTTGGAGTAGGGTGTAGTGGCTCCATACATGACCCTTTGGGGTGGCCGCATTGATGGGGAACAGAGACTCCCAAGTCTTGATATGACATATCCCTTGTCGGGATAACCCCTCTTATTCATATCTATGGACAAGAGTATTTAACCCATTCCGTTGAATGAATTTAGAGGGTGATATGGGGCATGGGTGGCCAAAAGCTGTAGTCGCAGAAGCTGTCCCATAAGAGATGAAGTTGTATGGGACTACCATGTTAGCATTTCCACTGCCCCAACATCCATGGAGGGTAGGTGATTAGTTTCCTATAGCTCAAGCTTTGGTAATTCAAATCCAGACGATTCATGCACCAGTATAGACAATACAAATGTGATGCCTAGTTCCCCAGCGTCATTATGTTTTCCATTATGGGATAAAAAGATAAATGACGACAATGTTGAAGAGGGAGATTCCCAATGATTAAATTTAACAAATCTTGGTGAGTTTCATGATAGGACCACTATTTTCTTTGTGGGACCCGGTGCCAGACACCTAGATCCAGTGACATGCTTATCTATTGATGCACCGAATGCAACTAATCTCCATTTTGAGGAGAATACATTCAATTTGGGTTCACTATTTCCTTTGGTGACCCGACATGGGTCAGAGTACTATATTTGAACTAATGTCGTAAATGGATAAACTCCATGGTTGATGGAGAATAGCTTCACGTCGGGTTCACCATTTCGGTTTCTAACACTTTCATCAGGATGAAAATATATTTGTGAGCATGCACTAATTTTTTCCACGTGTTCCCTCTTTCCAAAGGTGGGTGATTTCTCACATCTTCTGTCATTTTTTTCCTTGAACTGAATGAGATGATTGGATTTCAATCAATCCTTCCATGGATTCCTACTCGGAATTTACCACCTCATCCACATACTTTCGTGCCAAAGAAACCACAGTACTCGACTCCCTGATCGGAAGAAAGTGGGACGATTTTGTCTACCTATCCACTACCACCCAGATGGCATCGTATGCCCCTTGGACCTTGGGAAGTCGCGTGATGAAATCCATCAAGATTTCTTCCCACTTCCACTCAGGGACATCTAGAGACTGTAGTAGCCTTCCTGGAACTTGGTGTCCAGCCTTCACTTACTAGCACACTAAGCACTTGGTCACAAACTCTGCCACTGCTCGCTTCACTCTGGGCCACCAAAACTGTCTCTTCAGTCCCTGGTACATCTTGGAAAATCTTGGGTGTACCGCCAGGGGTGATTTGTGGAACTCACTGAGAACCGTGCCGTGCATCACTCCTGGAACAAACAACCTTCCCTGGAAAAGCATCCGGTTCTGACCTTGCTCTATCCATCCTTCCAGAGCATTGCCCTGGTCAACTCAGTCACACATCACATCGCACTCTGGGTCTCCCCACTGAGACTCCTCCACTTGTTTCAACAAAGAAGACTGCACTGCCATCTGATATAGGAAACCTCTACCACCATCCATCCTCACATCCAGGTGTAAGGAATCCAACTCCTCCATCACCTTCTAGGCATCCGCCGACTCTCGAACCGCATCCTTCTGCATCCTCCTGCTCAAGGCATCGACCACTACATTTCCCTTTACGTTAGTATAAGAGATCTCAAAGTCATAATCCTGGAAGAACTCCACCCATCTCGATTGTCACAAGTTTATGTCCCTTTGGGAGAAGATATACCTCAATCTTTTGTGATCTCTGAAGACCATAAATTGTTCTCCGATGTGGTAGTTCCTCCATAACTATAGCGCAAAAATGACCGCTGCAAGATCCAGGTCGTGGGTGGCGTAATTACGCTCATGAGGGGCGTAGCTGCCTGGACCCATAAGAGATCACCCCTTGTTGCTACATCAACACACATCCCAGGCCCTGTCCTGAAGCATCACGGAACACCTCATACTCCTCCCCTTTTTCTGGCAATCTCATCATTGGGGCACTGACCAACTTCTCCTTCAGATAGCTGAAGGCTGACTCGCACTACTCACTCCACATGAAAACCTGGTCTTTCATGGTCAGGGGTGTCAAAGGGGCTGCAACTTGAGAGAAGTTGGGTACGAACCTCTGATAGTAACCCTCCAGCCCGAGGAAACTACGTACCTCTACCACTTTCATGGGTGATTCCCAAGAAACAACAACCTCAACCTTTGATGGGTCCACCGCTACCCCCTGCTCGGACACCACGTGCCCGAGGAAGTTCACTTCTCGTGTCCAGAACTTGCATTTCGACAACTTCCCATAGAGCTGATGATGTCGGAGGACCTCCAGAACCGTCTTCAGGTGCTCTGCATGGTCATCCTATGATCTTGAGTAGACCAGAATGTCTTCGACGAACACAACTACAAACCGATCTAGGTACTACCGGATGATGGAGTTTATAAGCCCCATGAACACAGCCGGGGCGTTCGTAACACCGAAGGGCATGACTAAGAACTCAAAGTGTCCATATCTGCACCTGAACGCCATCTTCGGGATGTATCCCTAGTTCACTCTTAGCTGGTGGTACCCAGACTGCAGGTCGATCTTCAAGAACCATGATGCCCCTTTCAGCTGGTCAAAAAGATCATCTATCCTTGGAAGAGTGTAGCGATTCTTGATCGTCACCTGATTCAGCCTCCTATAGTCTATGCACAACCTGATACCACCATCATCCTTCATTGCAAACAAGACTGGATCACCCCACGGTGACGCACTCGGCCAAACATAACCCCTATTCATTAGATCATCAATCTTCATCTGCAACTCCCGTAACTCTGAAGGTGCCATCCGGTAAGGATCCATCGAGATCGAATGAGCGTCGGGCTACAGGTCTATCCTGAACTCTATATCCCGTCGAGGGGGTAGAGTCGTTACCTCCCCAAGAAAGACGTCCATAAATTCATGGACAACCTCTGGCACCTCCACCATCTCAGCATCTACTGATTCCACTGATAGCTTGGCAAACAAGGAGAGGAGGGGTTCCTCTCGCCTGCTGCCCTTTTGACTGCTCCGCTTGCTGATGAAGGTAACACGCCGCCCACCCATGTCCGATAACATAATCCTTCCTCGAAAATAGTCGATGAAGGAACACATAGAAAATAGCCAGTCGATGCCTAGGATGACATCGTACGGCTGTATCTGTAGTAGAAGAATATCCCTAACCGACTGATGTGGCCCTATCATCAGTCTGCATCCCCAAAAAACAAATAACAAGTTGGTCTAACCTCCAACTGGTGTGCTCAACACTAGGGGAACTGGAAGTCTATTGGAATCTATGCCCAAGGCACGGGATAGACTGGGTGCAACAATGGCGTGCGTAGATCCGATATCGAACAAAGAATAAGAAAGAGTGCTAAACAAAATGATCATACCTCAAACAACCTCCGGACCTGCTAGAACTGCTGCCTCCATGGCGTGTATCTTTCCATGACCGGCTCCTCTGCCCCACAGCTATTAGCCACCTCCCTGACCATGCCCTGGTTGAGGTCCTTGAGGAGTGCCCTCTGGTCGGCCCCCTCCTCCTACGTCTGTCCTAGGAGGAGCGGGAGCTCGGTGTCCCTACTACTGCTGCTGGAAAGGCATGGCTGGAAGCTGCTGCTGGGGCGAGTGCTGGGGTTGTCCACCACCGCCATACTGTTCCCGGTCCGGGAACTGAATCCGGAGATGTCCATGGCTCCCATAGACAAGGCATCGCGGTCCCGGGCCCGAAGGAAAAGGGCGTGGACCGGGGGAACGAAACTGAAACTGCTGCGGCCTGCTCCCTGCGGGTCGGGAAATGGGGGGTCCTGACACTGGAGGTCGGGTGCTGACGACCTTCCCCTTCAATGGTCCCAACTGGATCCCCTATCGTGATAGACCTCCTAGAGCATGCATCCTCTCCACCACTTCGGCGTCCTTCTGGACCCCCAAGTACGTCGGCATAGTAAAGGGGGTAACAACATACCGTAGGGAGGGTCGGAGTGCCTCCTCTAGAAGTCTTGCCCAAGACTCCTCATCGGGAAAGATGTCTGAAGGAAAATTTAGGAGGTCTTTGAACTTGATTCCTAGCTCCCTCACTGACATACTCCCCTGTTGGAGGGAGAGTAGCTCCTGTCTCTTTTCCTCCTTCATCGTCGAGGAGAGGAATTTCGCCCGGAACTCCTTCTCGAAATTAGCCCATGGCACCTCAGCCTCTCTCCTCTCCCCCATGTAAAGAGTCCACCACTGACGCGCTGCTCCCCGCATCTAGCTGACGGCCATAGGAACAATGTACTCAGTCGGGGCCCGAATCAGGCCGAAGGCTATCACTAGCTCTTCTAGCCAGCCTTCCGTCTTCATGTCAGAGGTGATGCCCTCGTACTTCTTGAGGGTCTATCGCTGGAAGGCCCGAAGAGTCATCTTCCACTGGTCGTCCTTTTCCTCTCGATCAGCTCTCTGCCGATTGGCCAATGTAGTCTCCGGGGCCTCGATCTCCAGTACCACACGTGGTCGCCTTCCAGGTGCCATAGTTGTAAGGTAAACAAGGAATGCCTAAGCCCAAGTAGTGCAGAATACTGTTCTTAAAATGTCTTAAACTTTTAATTTATTCTTAATTCCCTAGACATCCTAGAAACACGAGAAAACAAATCATTATGATGCATGTACCTTTCCTTGGGTCTCTACCCTGCAATCAGCATTTTCTCACTTGGTCGTTCGGTAGGTCCAGAGTCCTTGCATCGGATCACGGGGGGCCCTAAAATCCCGTGTCCTAGCTGGTCTTCCCTAGCCTAATTCATGCACCATGGTCACCCAACACTATTGCCTTACCATCCCATGCAATCCTCACTATGCCTAACTCCATACTTCATCCTATCTCTCAACCTGCCTCTGATACCATTCTGTCATGACCCACCTTCCCCAAAAGGAGGGAAGGGTTAGCAGGTTTCCAAGCCCTTCCTTCTTTAAGTTGAAGGAGAGATAATGACCCCCAAAACCTGCCTTCTATAGGTCCCAGAGTGGCGACTAGCACCAAGGGTATGGAAATTACACACCAGAGGAAGGCATTACCCTTTTTTTTATAGGATCGAGAGATAAGATGATGAAACCCAACAACACCAAGAGTAAAAGAAAAGTATAGCCAAAAGTAAACCATTCCAACATGCATGTTCCAAAAGTAATATCCACAGGGTACAAAAGTGACTACAAAGGTAAGTACCAAAGAAAGAAAACAAAAACTGTGAATGCCCAATGATCCGAGCTAGTACGGTCGTGCGCGATCCCCGAAGCCCTCCTGGAAACCTGAAAGCAGTTTTATATACATAGGGTGAGCATAAATGTACACTCAGTAGGGAGAACAAAAGAATATCATGCACAAGTGGGGGAACGTACTAAAGTCCCGTGAGAAGAAGACAACCATTACTATGAAGGAGTTATCTGTGATGACCCAGACTCTCTTGGTCCTTTCCTTTTCCAGAAATCAGGATCCTAAAGGAGTAGCGTCTCGGCGGGACCGATCGAGGAGACCAATTGGCGCGACTGATCGGTGCGACTGATTGGTGTGACCGATCGGTGAGACCGACCAGTGCGACCGACTGGTGCGATCGATTGGTGAGACCGACCGGCGCGACAGATCGGTGAGACCGACCGGCGCGACCGATCGGTGAGACCGACCGGCGCGACCGATCGGGGAGACCGATCGGTGAGACCGATCAGCACGACCGATCGGGGAGACTGACCTGCGCGACCGATTAGGGAGACCGATCGGCGTCACCCGGCCTTTTCGGGGTTTTCCAGTGATGTGCGCAAATTGAGTTTTAAACCCTTCTTTGACCCCCATTAAGCTTGTTTTAAAACTCGGTAGCACCCATAAATGTTATAATTAAATATTCAATAAATTAACCTGGTGTGTGCGTCAGTTTAAACCACTCGACCCCTTTAATAACGTGTGGGGCCGCATGGTTAACCCACGACCCCCGCTCCGTACGTGGTTTGGCGATCTTATCTCAACCATCTGCGGATCTTATAAACCAAGGGTTAGATATGGTTTCTTCTTTTCTCGATCACCCTGTGTTTAGAGTACCCTAATTCCAGACAAGCAACTTTTCGTTCAAGAGAACTGCATCGCTATCCGTGAAGTTCCTCCCCCGGTCTTAGCGTTGATCGTTGATCCATAGGTAAGGAATTTCTTCGTCTCTCGGTTTTGTGTATCATGTGGGGTGGGCGTGCTTTTCATTCTGTAGAACTGGTTAAACTAGACCTGAATAAAGATAATGAACTGGTTATATGAAGAAAGAAGGGGGGGGGGCTGGGATCGTTGATGATGTTTTATGTTATGATCATCTTTCTGAATTGTGCGGGCTTACGCCTACTGAAAATGATGGCTGTTGGTGGTCTTTCTCTGTGCACTAATGAACCCCTGGGGATGTTTGAAATGACTTGTTTGTGGTTTTGAACTCCTGCTGTAAAAAGGGCAATTAGTTAATCATATACACCTAGCTAAATAAATTGAAATCACCAGGATCAACCCTTCTGTGATAACCCCCGGTTAAAGCACACGAAATTGAAATCATGGAGTGTGTTAAATCTTATAAATCTGAAAATACCGGAATGGCCCTACTTTGTGTTGGTGGTAGTGGTTTGGTTGTTTTCTTTTATGGGCTGATTACTGGAGATGTGGGAGGGAATGGGATCCCCTGTTGATATGGATTTAGTGGTTGTGAGTTTTAAGACCGGGTGGTTACCATGTTTATATGAAGAATTGGGGTGGGATCCTCTGTTGATGAAAAACCATTTTTGGGGACACGGGGTAGTGTCTCCAGGGTTTCTTTGGTTCTATTACTTCTAGGGATCTCACTTATCCCCTTGATGTTGTAACATTTCAAGAGAATCGGGTGTGAATGTTTAAATTGACGCTTGGAAAGATTCTTTCCTTGGTTATGATTATGGTTTTAGTTTCCCAAGTAGGTGCATGAAATTATTTAAACATTATTACTAAACATGAAAACAAGAATGGGACAAACGAGTTCTGTTGGCAAGAGTCATGAATCATACATGAGTGCTGTTGTGATCTGTAGGCAGTCTGATGAAAAACCTAACTTTGGGTGAGTGCTTGTTACCTTTGTATATACTCGTAGTTTTGTGTTTCTTATTCATGCCTCAACCATGTTGAGCACTTAGTTCCGAACACCCCCATTTCATTGGGGAGGGTGTTTTTACCAACACTATTCTTAGATGCTGGTTATTAGCTCCTTTTCTGCTCCCTTTCCTGGATAGCCCAAGTACCTTAGGGCAGGCTATGATGGCCTGAGGTCCATTATTAGCCCAAGAATCTTTAGGTGGGGTAGTGTGGTGGTTGTGGTCCCCGTGTGTGCGGGCAGGCAGTTTCCCAAGTATCTTCGGGATGAGGCCCAGGTGTCTTCGGGCGTGGAATTGGATCTCCTAGCCCAGGTGTCTTCGGGCATGGTGGTGGTTGTTCTAGCCTAGGTGTTTGCAGGTGTGCTACGTGTGACAGTTGTGGCCCAGGTGTTTGCGGGTGGGATTCAGAAGTGGGACTGCGTGCGGTTGTAGCCCAGGTGTGTGCGAGATGGTGTGGCAGTGGGGCTGTGGTGAGAATGGAGGGATTATTTCGATGCGTAGGATGTCTCAATAACCAGTGGGAAAGTGGAACGGGGTACCCAAACATCGATGTGCTCTTATTATATATTACTTGGTTTGCGTTACTTGGTGAGTGTAGCTGGTGAGTGGGATGGGTGAACTCCTTCATAGTAATGGTTTTCTACTTCTCACAGGAATTTAGTATGTTCCCCCACTTGTGAAAGAGAGTCTTTGGTTTTCCCTACTGAGTGTACTTGTATGCTCACCCTATGTATATAAAACTGCTTTCAGGTTTCCAGGAGGACTTTGGGGATCGTGTAGGACTGCACTAGCTCGGATCTTTGGGGCAGTCGTAGTTTCTATTTTCTTTCTTTGGTACTTACCCTTGTAGTCACTTTTGTACCCTTTAGCTTTTACTTTTGGAACATGCATGTGGGAATGGTTTACTTTTGGCTTTACTTTTCTTTTACTCTTGGTGTTTTTAGGTTTCATCATCTTATCTCCCGATCCTATAAAAAAAGGGTAATGCCTTCCACTTGTGTTTAATTTCTATACCCTTGGTGCTAGTCGCCACTCTGGGACCTATAGAAGGCGGGTTTCGGGGGTCATTATCTCTCCTTCAACTTAAAGAAGGAAGGTCTTGGCAACCTACTAACCCTTCCCTCCTTTTGGTGAAGGCGGGTCGTGACACAATTCACCTAAAACACCTTTTACTTGTGATAATAATAAGTCTTATGTTTCTAGTTTGTGTAAACATTGAATGAAACCCAGTCCAACCACGTCTCAAAATGTCAGAAGATCAATGAGGAATAAGGGATATGGTGGTGTAAAAATAATTGGGACTCCAACCCTAAAAACAGGTTTTAAATGAAAATTTTATTTTTGAATTTTTGGGGTATTGAAAACCTTGATACATTTACTTTTCTTAAAAGATTTTTTCAAATGCATATACCTACTATTTTTTGTATAGCTAAACCTAAAGTCAGATTTTCATTAAAATTTTTTCATCTTTGTTACTATGGTTATAATTTGTAGGTGCTCGAAATTATGGCCTTGCAGTTGAATCTCTTTGTATTTTTTACCAAGCTTCATTACTGAATACTAATTCCTTCACAATTTCTAAACATATGATTTCTTTTTATTTTTTCCTTGATGGAATGCACATTTTATCTTCCTTTTTTTATGCCAAAAATAGATATCATGATTGAAGATCTCTTTGTAATGATCTTTATTCTTTAGCTAACAACATTCACAACCCTTGGTTCGTGATCAATGAATTTATTGAGATTCTTGACTCCAGGGAAAAAATTGGTCCATCACACTATTCCATATCCTCAATAGAATTTAAGTCTTTTACTGAAGATTGTAATCTTGTTGAAATCAACCTCACTGGAGAAAAGTTCACGTGGAATAGAAGACACTACAATAGGGTAGTTTCTAGAATACTGGTTAGGGCCTCTACCAACATCCCTACTCTTGATAAATGGGACACAATCATGAGTATTAAATTACCTAAGATTAACTCGGTTCATCATCCCATTCTTGTCAGTCTTCTCGCCAAATGTTTTAAGACTGCCCTTCCTTTCATATTTAATAATTCTTGGTCCGTTGAACCTGAATGTAACAACATCATTATTTTTTTGAAATCACAAGGCATCAGAATGATGCTTTTTCTTGTACCATGAATCTAATGATCCTTAATGAGTTTATTAAGGGTTTGTGTAGTTAAAAATCCAAACAAATTTACAAGGAAATATCTTTTTTTATAGCCTAAACTTAATGAAAATTCAAAACTCCAATACTTTATCTATAATTTCATTATATCCTCAACTTGAAATCAATATATATAAAAAATTCAACACACTTCTTTTCCACAAGGACATAATGAGTAAGAAAATCATCAAAACTAAATGGATTGCGGATGGAGATAGAAATACTACGTTCAAAAACTCTCCCCAAAGAATTATAAAAGTGTGTAGACCTCGGGCTTTTCAAAGAGATGAAGACACCCTCATTAACACTGAGGATGGAATTTCTAATCATGTTGTCTCTTATTTTCATAATAATATCAATGGGCCAAATGTCAACAAGGACCTCCTTCCTGATGTTATTTCGGATATGCTGAATGAAGAGGACAACATTTATCTTCCAAGCATTCGTATTTATCATGAGATCGAAGACAATGTTTTCATCCTTAATCCAAATAGTTCCCTGGGTCCTGATGGTTTTAATAATGGATTCCTTCATCATTACTGGGAGGTTATTCAGTTGGAAATTTGAAAACATGCTAAATATTTCTTTTCTAATGGGGTCCACCCTCATGGACTAAATTCCCAATTTCATACCTTAATTACAAAAGTGCACAATGCTTATGAGATTAATCTCTTTCATCCTATTTCTCTCATTAACACACTTTATCAAATATTTGTGAAACTTTTTCTAATAGACTTACTCCTATCTATACTTGAAATTTTTTTTGGAATCAATTTGGATTTATCAATTGTAGTTCAATATAAGATTGCTTCTTCCTTGCATATGAATGCACTAATATATTAAAAAAACCACTAAAGGAGGTATTATTGACATTAAACATGAAATTAGGAAAGCCTCTGATACCATTTACTAGAGTTTCATTTTCAATGTTATGAAGAGCTTTAGTTTTAATGACTCTTGTATCAGTACAATAACGTCTTTATTAAAATTATACTTCATATACATCATTGTCAACGGTTCCCCTAAGGGATTATTCATTTGCACCAAGGGTGTTAGACAAGAAGATCCCCATTTTGGCATTCTTTTTACTACTGAATAAGGTTACTTATGTAGATTACTCCCCCTTCTCACTTACCAAGGAAAGATTAAACTTATTCATGCCTCAAGAAACATAAATGTTCCCAAACATCTTTTATATGTTAATGATATCATCTTGTTTTTTATAAGGCAATAAAATGAATATTCAAAATCATAAAAATGACCAGTCTTATTATAAAAAAACTTTGGTCAAACTATAACCCAGAAAAAAATCCTTTGTTTTCTTTGGGAAAATTTCACTTCTAATGGAAAGGTACTATCATCAACAATTTGGGAATCAAGGAAGGTTCCCTCCCTTTTACTTAACTTGGTGTTCCCATATTTTAGGGAGACCTAAATATAGTTACTTTCCCAAGATTTTTGATCAAATCATCACTCAAAATTTATCTTGTAAGGGTAAATCCCTCTATATAGATGACATGATTTGTCTTTTGAAATCTACAATTTTTTCAAAAATGGTCTACTCGCTAATCATTTACAAATGGCCTACTGGTCATCCTAAGAAACAAAATGTTTTCATAAAATGTTTTGTTTGGATATGAAGCATTATTTAAAGAATTATTGTTACCATACCTTGGGTTATCTGTTAGAATCATTTAGACAATAGTCGACATGGCATAAAAAATATTAAATTCTATAATTAAGATCTTCAGACACGGCTCACCTAGAGGTTACTTCAGAACAACTCTGATTCCATTTGCTTTCTCAAAAAATATTCCTTTCTAAACTAAATAATGAAAAGTTGAATTACATAACTTCTATTATCTTTCCATAGATTAAAAAACATTTTACAAACATAGTTAACAATTCTAGATGGATGGTTAGTATAGATTCCACAATGAATTTTTGGCTCAAAAACTAGACTGGTGCGCATTTAATATCCATGCTGCCTTACAAATCTCTTCTAGTTAACACCAACATCACCATAAGGGATTTTCACCATTTTCAAAACAATGACCTTCTTGATAACATTATTCATGTTATTGATAATTAACCATACTCCAACTCTGAATATTTTCATTATTTAGGAGCTTTCTCATAATGGAGTTCTTGTTTCCAAAAATTTCTACAATTACAATTTCATAAATTAAGATTCTATCTTTTTTTTGTTAATTTTTTTAGAAAACCTTGGATTAAACCCTCGAGGGTCATTCTTATTTGGTGTGTTGTGCATAATGGAGTCCCCACTTAAATTTTTCTTCAATATTTTGTGATTAATCTTTACTCTATATGTCTCATGTTGAAACAACATATAGAAGATTCAAATAATCTATTTCTTTCTTGTGATACTGCTTATACTATTTGGAATTATACTTTTGACATTTTTAATTACAGATAGTCAATCCACAATTCAATCAGCTCAAAAATTTAGCATTCTGTAGAGTTTGATACTTATAAAACAATCAAGAATCTTTTCATGACTGCTGCTTCTGAACTCCACTATGTGATCTGTTATGATAGTGATAATATTAATTATAATAATGGCTCATTCAGGATTAATTTTGGTTGGAAGAGGATTCTCATTGCTATTTTGGATGCTACCTCGATTCAGAAAGATTTATGTGACAACGTGGTAGGTTACTTTGATCTTCTGTGTTGTCTTCAGATTGATGGTTTATAAAGAGAACCTAGATGAACTTTTGAGGTATTCTGCCAAGCCTTGCTTCCAGGATGGATCAAAGTGAATCTCAATGGTGCTTCTAAAGGCAACCTGGGTCCTGTAGGATGTGGTGCTATTTTCAGAAACTATATTGGACAATGTCTTGGATGTTTTTTTGTGGAATTAGTACAACCTCATCCATCAAAGTGGAAATGATGGTGGTGATCCATTCTATTTATTATGCCAAGAAAAAAGGTTGGAGTAATATATGTATTTTTTTATTCAACCACTATAGTACATGCTATTTGGAACGGAGTGTTAAATCACGACTGGCCTCTCACTACCCGTTGGATGAATGGTCTTGCTTCACTTATGAAACTCAATTACATTTCTATTCATTATTTTCATGAAGTGAACATGGTTGCCTAAAGTCTTTCTAACAGGGGAGTTAATCAGGGCATAAATTAGAAGGATGACTTACCTGATTATTTTATTCCTCTTTATGATAATGTTTGTCCTAAGATTTCCTCTTTCAGACTCATGCAACCCTTTTATTTCTTTATTCAATAAATTGTTCCTTAGTCTCTGACAAAGGTACCACATTTAAAGAAATAGGCAAAATTCATATATCTTAAAAGTGAAAGGGTGATCAATAATATCACTTTAGGAGTATAATAATGATCCTAAGGATGGATTATTTGTATGTGAAGTTTATTTTTTTTGAATTTTGGCTATATAAATGTTCAATTTTTTGTAACATAATCTCAAGAGAGTGCATATCGGGGGATCCATCAATGAAAGAAGTTATTAAACATTGGCCTAGACTAGCCATGGTGATAGTGATATATAGTTCTACTGGTCATGCTTTATATTATCTATTCATTGTAGAAAGTATCCCCCAGTAGTGCAATCCACTCACCATGATACCCTAAATGGGATATAATTTCCTTTGAATAAGTTAATATGGGGAAAAAATTAGGGAACTAAAGTTAAAAGGAGTTATCAAAACTATTCTTACATTATCTTGTAGTTGAGAAGGGTTTGTAATATGTTGATATGGATTGAAGAAGGGGGTGGGTTTTACTCTCAGGTAGAATGATATGGTGATATCTATTAACCAACACATGGATTAGAATTAGATGCAGTAACTATTTAATTAATTATAAAGATTAATTATCTTTTTGGAGAATCATATGATATATATATTGATAATAAAAGATTAAAGTATATATTCATCCAAAAAGAGATGAATATATACCATAGAATATCTATGTATCTAATTAAATTTATAAGTGGTCAGTACATTAAATCCTTGGAAATAGAACAAGGAGGATGATGCTATGGGTTGACAGAACCTCGATGATTTATCTACATTAATGATCATAAAATATATAATTCTTCCAGATATTCAAATGATGGATATTCAAACATAAATGAAGTGGAAAAATATAATCTTTCCAAAATGATTCTTCAACCATCTATCCATGTGAATATTAAGGAGCTATAGAATGAAGACGTGGAAGTACATAATAATGTTATAAGTATTCATGAGTTTAACATTGATTATGTTAGATTGATAGGGTTTGGAAACCATTTATATGTTCCATCGATACCATATTTTAAGAAGTATATGTTAGAGGAGTCTCATAGGATAACATAACATACTTTACATAGAAGTATTTTACTTCCAAATAGAATAATATTCATTACACAACCTAACAAAAATCATTTGGACAATACATTTTTAATGTCTTTAGAAAATAGGAATAAAAAAAAACAGGCTCATAAATCATATATACCTCCTCCCAATTATACATTCATATCTAAAATTCTTTTTAACACATATTACATAAGAACCTTCTTCAAATCACGGGGAAAATAAACATAAGAAATAGTGTGAACAAATTATCAGTAAGGGTAAACAAGGTAGAGTTCAATTATATCATAATCATAAGGTATGAGGTCATAAAAAAATTAAATTTTATATTTCATATCAAATATCATAATATCATGTTATGGTATAAATTATAGAATTTCATTAAATAACACATTACCATGGATCATAACAGGGGACATGGAATTTTTTTGCATACACATAAGTATAAATAATAATTCCATATTAGCCAGGTCTAAATTTGAAGCCCATCATAGTGGAAAAATTACATTACTGAACTGAGTTCACTCCTCATTCCAGCCCTGTGTTATTGAACCAAGTTTACTTCCCATTCCATCCCTATATTACTAAATTGATATCATTTCCCATTCCATCCCTTTCTATCTCATGATATATAAATCCTTACGCAATTCATTATAGGGGGATATATGTCCATCCCAAATCATAATGAAATAAATACAAATGTGTTTATTGAGAACATAATTCATTAATCATATATGGACCCATTATATGAAATTTTTATCATAAACATCATTCAATCATAACTTAACCCTTGGAATATGATTAGGTTTTACACATATATTTTTATTATAAATATAATCAAACCATAAAAATAATAGAGAAAATATTTTTGAAAACTATAGATATTAAATCATTTATAACATCAATGAATATTATCTTATGTAGAAATAATTTTTAGGATATTACATGAAAATAATACCTGAGGAAAATATCGTTTCGTATATGAAAACATTTTCTTTTACTAAAATGTTTCACAACATAAGAAATCATATTCGTAAAAAAATAACACTGTATGATTGTAAGGGAATCTTCATGCAAAAATGGAGAAATGAAAGAATAAGAATACTTTAAATACATATAATTTTAAATAAAACATTCTTCTATTATGTTTTCCATTTGTTTCAAAATATACCTTGAAGGGAAAAAAAAGGTTTATTTCAAACTATTTAGAAAAAAACTTAGAAATGGGTAAAAATTACATTAAATTTTTTTCAAAGAATAGTAATAATATTTTTTGTAAACATTTTTATGTAACATGGACATTGAAGATAAATATAACCTAGTAAATACTTACATATAAGATGTCTTAGATAATAATTAGACTTCGGAATTATCCCTTACCATAGATCCGGGCTGCTTCGTACTTATTATAATATCATGTACAACGAATTAATAAGTGTAATTAAGTTTTAACAAAACCATATTTATATTTATGATATCATATATGATCATATTATCACCCTTTTAATAATTTTTCATTATTACTTGTCTTTGGAGTGTTAATTGCTTCATTTAATTATGCATGTTTTGTTGTATAAGTTTATATTATTACACATAGAAAATAGTTATATAATTTAAAAAATGATATTATAGTAATTTATATCATATTATTCATTCTATACATTTATAAAATAATTCTTAAAAGGATAATATGGAAAATTATTAACATCAGATCGTGGAAATGGTTGGCTGTATGTACGCATGATCGATGATATCATTCCCATGGAATTAAAAAAAGGAATTGGATGGTATGTATGTTGTTATAGAATAAATATCATGTTACGGTGACTATATATTTCTATTATTTCAATCATTATACAAATCCAAATAATGTGGTGATGAAAAAATGATTACACAATAGCGTGGAGACGGTAGGTTGTATGTACACATTCTTGGTGATTTCATTTCTCATAGGATGGATAGTATATTGAATATGGTTGTTCCATAATAATAAAAACATATTGGAACATATTTAACACTATAGTTATTAAATTATAATGTAAAAAATAGAAAGAGTAAGTAGATGAAGAAATAATCTTGAGAGAGTCGACAAACTAATTACCACTTCATCAGTGAGGTCCCTGTAGATCACCACTTAGAGACACCATAAATTGTATTTTGAGAATACAAGAACATAGAGAACTTTTATATAGTTTATTATATGGGTAATGGTAAATGGATATCTTGGCCATAAGTATCAATGTGTTTTGATGAATTGATGGAGGAGGTTCCCCTTTATAATTGAGGTTGGGGAACCTTTCGAATATCTGAAAACATTAAATATTAATAAATTAAATCTCATTATAAATAAAACCAAAATATCATATATTTTATGGTTATATAATATAATGTTGTAATATCATAATCAAATACATTTTATACTAGTTTTTTCAATTAATATAATGTTGAGTCAATAAGGATTTCCTTATGAATTTTCCATTCCTTCTTGTTTTGAAAATCACAAACACCTTATCTTTAGGAAAATTTCTTTTATAAGGAAAATAGATTTTATAAGAAAAATCGCTTTTATAAGGAAAATCGCTTTTGTAAGAAAAACTATCCTTATCATATTTTCATCTATATTTTTCGTAAGTATAAGATTCGGATTGATTTATATATTCTCAGAATTGTTTGAAACTTTGATATGAGGTACTCTATTTTTAGGATCTGAATTCTGGACAAGAACTTTAATAATGTTTCACTCCGAAATCTAGATGAGAACTGTAATAAATTTTCTTTTCGAACTCCGGATACGAACTCTAATTTAGTTCTACATCAGATTCAGGATGTGAATCCTTATGAAGTTTGACAACGAATTCTCATTACGAATTCTTGTGATGAGTTCTCATTACGAATTCTAATAATGAATTCTCATTACGAATTCTGATGATGAATTCTCATTATGAAACCCGATGATGAATTCTCATTACGAATTCTGACGACGAATTCTCATTCCGAATTCTCATTCCGAATTCTCATTCCAAATTCATCTATTAAAAAAAATATGATCATCTTTGTTTTATACACTCTGAATTTATTTAGACTCCAAACTTTCACTCTAAATTTTTCACTCCGAACTTTTGAGTTAATTTTTAAAATGATGTCGTATATTTTGTTATAAAACTAATCATTGGCTAGGTGACATGTGTACAGGTCCCTTAGATTTTTTAAGGAAAATATGACCATTGGGAAGGGGGCCAACCTTACCTATAAATAGGAGCTCATTTGAAAGAGCTCGGGGCTGAAAGGTTGACTGATCTTCGACTCATTTGATTACATGCTTGAAGTGATTTCTAGAGAGAGCGGCTCTTATTAACTCTCAAAGATTTGTGCTACTCCGAATGTTGGTTATTACATTCGAGGACTTCTGGGGATAGGAAGACAGAGGTGTCGACTACCTTGAAGTTCGAGGGATTCCTTACTGAGGAAGAAAGAGGTTGCCAACTACCTTGAAGTTGAGGGCTTGCGGGGATAGCAAGACAGAGACTCCGATCTTCATATCGAGGGCTTACCCTGGTGTGGGTAAGACAGACTTCCTTGAAAGTATAAATCAAGGGACCTTTATCCAAGGTTGTTGGATACCCTTCTCTTTGGGTTAAAAGACTTACATCTTGTTACTTCTAGTTTTACTACTTGTTTATTTCATCTGAATTTTGTATTATAAGTAATGTATAACTTTCTTATACTTCCTTACTTGTACTCTGTTTCATTTAGATTCTATACGCTTTAAGATAGAATCTCATATTGTAATCTTTTGTTAAGTGTCAATTTCCGGAACCATATTTCCAGAACCCACTTTCGGAATCCCTTTCCATGTTTTCATTTGGTATTAGAGGTGTTGTGAATTTGCTTAAGTTTAACTTTGTTAAACTTAGCCCTTTCCTTTGCTTAAGGAAAACACAGTTATTCATAACTAACTTTAAAGGTTCCAAAGGAATTTTTAAAGTATAAAATTCACCCCATCTTGTAATTTGAGCATATAAATCATTATTTCGATCCTACAATTGGTATCAGAGGTGGTCTCTGAAATACATGTACTCACGTATAATTTTTTCTTGCTCACTTTATCTTTCTGAACATTTCCATTCCGAACTTTCTCAGTCCGAACATTGTTATTACGAATCTTGTCTACTAACAAGTTTGTGTGCCGAAGGTTATTATAAGTATGGATGGAATTAATGTTGGTTCTATTGATAATCTAAATCCTACAAGACCACCAATCTTTGATGGTAATGACTATGAGTACTGGAGAGATCGAATGAAGACTTTTTTATCCATACTGGAGTAGACAATTTTGTTATGCTTACTGGTGATTATAAGATTCCTGAAAAGGAAGTTAGAACTTTCACTAAACAGGAAAAGCAAGAATATCAACTAAATTATAAGGTACACAATACTCTACTTTGTTCAATGACCAGAAATATATACAGCCAAATTTCTTCTTGTGAAGCAGCTAACTGTATCTGGAAGAAGTTAGAGGTTACACACTTTGGAACTTCTAAAGTGATTGAGACTAGGAGATCTATGCTTAGAGCTGAATATCATGGATTCAATTTTCCTTATGGAGAACCAATCTATAAAGTTCAATAGAGATTTATGACATTCGTAAACAACCTACAGTCTATGGGAGAGAAAGGTTTAGATGATGAAGCACTTGTGGATAAGATAATTGATATCATTCCCAATGAGTGGGAATCCAAAAGAACAGCTATAGATGAGAATAGGAAGGTCACTCAAATTTCTCTTGATGAGTTATTTGGAACTCTTCTCCAACATGAAACCAGAATGAAGAGAGATGCTGACAACATCCAAAAAAAGATGGAAATGGTACTATTGCTTTTACAACAACATCAAATCATATGAAAGCTAATACTCCTGAGAGAGTAACCAGATCCAAGTCTAAAAAGATAGTAGTTCAGTCAGATTCTAGTGAGAGTGAAATATCAGAAAATGAATTAGCAAATCTTGCTCGAAGGATGAACAAGATAGATGGCCAGAGAAATTTCCAATCCAAGTATAAGAAAAAGGATAGGAAAGATAGGAAAGATGGGGAAGTTACTTGTTATGAATGCAAGAGAGCTGGACATATTAGACCAGATTTCCCTTTACTCAAAAATAAAGAAAGGAAAGAAAGGCATTCAGATAGGAATAGAAAAAAGTATTATAAAGCCGAAGCTAAGAATGTTCTGAAAGCTAATGACACCTAGAGTGCCAGTGGTGGTGACTCTTCAGATGTATCTTTTGATTATGATTCTTCAGGACAGAAGAATCTTAGTCTTATAGCCAGATTACCTATTGATAATCATTGTTTTATGGCTAAGGTACGAAATGCTGAATCATAGACCAATGTTTCTTTAAATTCTAATAATAGTAAGTATTATAACCCTTATGATGAAGAATCCTCTTCTGATGAAGAATATACTTTACCTACTTATGAAGAAGTCTCTAGGTTTGCTGAACTTCTTGAAATTGAGAATTCTAAACTCAATAAAAAACTTGATAAGGAAAACTCTAGGAATTCTATTCTTAGAATAGAGATATCAGATCTTTCTAAAGATCTTGATAAGAAAAATGCTGATTTTGAAAGTATTTCAAAAAATCTTGAGGAAGCAAGTTCTGAGAAGAACAAACTTTCTAAAGAATTAGAAAAAGTAATTTCTAAGAAAAATGTTTTCGAGCCTAACTCTAGTTCTAAAACTAATGATTTTGAGGATAAAAACTATATTTTAAAACTCAAGTCCGAAATTTTTTCCTTAAAGAAGTGTTTATCAAACGTTACCCATGGTAAGGAAAATTTGGATAAAATGTATTCCCAAATACGACCTTTAAGAAATAAATCCGGATTTGGTTATACCGATGCAAAACCAATTTTCAGTAACAATTATTTTGTTCCTCAAAGTGCCCACTTTGAACCAAGTGTCAATGTGGTGGTCACTGGGCAAAGAATTGTTCCTTAAACAAAACCCATTCTCTAGGATTTCACAAATCTTACTTTTCTAAGAAAATGTGGGTTCCTAAAATTTTATTATCTAGAAATCTAGGATCCAAACAAGTTTGGATTCCGAAAGTCTAATTTTCTTCTTGATTTCAGGAAAATAAAGAGAGTACCAGCAACAATACATGGTACATGGATAATGGATGTTCCCGGCACATGACTGGTAACAAAAGCTATTTTGAAAAGATTATCAAAATGAAAGGAGGAAAGGTAACTTTCAAAGATAATGCTAAGGGTGAGATTGTCGGTATTGGTAATATTGTTCTTCTTGGTAAAACCTTGATTTCAAATGTTCTTTTTGTTAAGGGTCTTAAGAACAACCTCATTAGCATAAGTCAATTATGTGATGAAGGTTACCTTGTGAATTTTAGGAATGATAAGTGCTTAGTTCACAATTCCAAGGAAGAATTTATTCTCTCAGCCAATAGGTAAGATAATGTTTACACCATGAACTTAGAAGACCTTAGAATCCATGATTTACCTTTCCTTAGAGTAATGGAAGATCATTCCTGGTTATGGCATAGAAGAATAGGTCACTGTAACCTTAGGAACCAATGTAAACTCTCTAATAAGAAACTAGTTAAGGATCTACCGAAGCTTAGATTTGATTCTTCTAAAGTTTGTGATCCTTGTCAATATGGAAAGCACCATAAATCTAGTTTTAAATCAATCGGTGAAGTCTCAACAACTGATGCATTACATTTAGTGCACATGGATCTTTTCGGTCCAACACAAACTGGAAGTGTTGGAGGCAAATACTATGTGTTTGTTCTAGTTGATGATTACACTAGATTTACTTGGGTCTATTTTCTAGCAATGAAGTATAATGCTTTTTCTTATTTCAAAAGTTTTAGAGCTCAAGTTAAAAATGAGAAAAACCATCCATTGAAAACTATTCATGGTGATCATGGAGGTGAATTTCAAAATTCTGATTTTGAAACTTTTTGTAGTAGAAAAGTTATTACTCAGAATTTTTCAGCACCTAGAACTCCTCAACAAAATGGTGTAGTTGAAAGAAGAAATAGAATTCTTTAAGAGAGAACTAGAACAATGTTGAGTGAATATTATATATCTAGACATTTCTTGGATGAAGTTGTAAGTACTACTTGTTATACTATAAATCGAGTTTTGATTAGACCTTTTCTTAATAAAACTCTTTATGAGTTATGGAATGGTAGAAAACCAAGACTATCTTACTTCAAGGTTTTTGGTTGCAAAGTATTCATTTTGAATACTAAAAATAACTTACATAAATTCGCACCAAAATCTGATGAAGGAATTTTCATAGGCTATTCCACAACATCTAAGGCTTATAGAGTTTTTATTAAAAACACTTGTACTGTTGAAGAAACAGTACATGTAAAATTTGATGAGTTAGATCCTTTTGTTTTTAAAACACCTCAACCTACATCCTCAGATGTGTTTTTAAAAACTGATTATCAACCTTTAATAAAAGAACCTTCTGATAAGGATAATTTTGAAGAAGATATTCCTGAAACATTTACCCTAGAAGACTTTCTAACCTATGTTGATGAACATGCTTTTCAAAACCAAAATCAGGTGTTTCTTAAGAATCATCCCAGTGATAGTATCATTGGTGATGTGAATCAACCTGTAAGGACTAGATGTTCCTTAAGAAATGAATTAGAACATCTATCATTTCATTCCCAATTAGAACCTAAAAGCACTGATGAAGCTTTAGGTGTTGATGATTGGATCAAAGCCATGCAAGATGAACTAAATGAATTCGAAAGGAATAAAGTCTGGACCTTGGTTGGAAGACCTAAGGAAACTTCTGTTATTGGAGTAAAATGGGTTTTCAGAAATAAATGTGATGAAAATGGAGTCATAGTAAGAAATAAAGCTAGACATGTTGCAAAAGGCTATAATCAACAAGAGGGAATAGAGTATGAAGAAACCTATGCTCCAGTAGCTAGACTTTAATCTATCCGTATTCTACTTGCCTTTACAGCATTCTTTAATTTCAAACTTTAACAAATGGATGTGAAATGTGATTTTCTTAATGGTTATGTTCAAGAGGAAGTTTTTGTTTAACAACCTCCTGGCTTTGAAGATACAAAAAATACTGATTATGTTTTTAGACTTACCAAAGCTCTGTATGGCCTTAAACAAGCCCCACGAGCATGGTATGATAGACTCACTGGATTTTTACTTCAAAATAACTTTGTTAAGGGAAATGCAGATCAAACCCTTTTTATAATGAAAGATAAGAAAAATGTTTTTATTGTTCAAATTTATGTTGATGACATCATATTTGTTTCAACACAGCAATCTTTGACCGACTCTTTTGCAAGTCTAATGTAATATGAGTTTGAAATGAGTATGATGGGTGAGTTAACATTTTTCCTTAGTTTTCAAATTTCTCAAAAACCATAAGGAACCTACATATCTCAACATAAGTATATTAAAGATATTCTTAAAAAGTATGGTTATGACAACACTAAGAGTATTAGTACTCCCATTGGTACCTCAAACTCTTTAGATCTTGATGAAGTTGGGAAACCAGTAGATCAAACATCTTTTAGAGGTATGATAGGAAGCCTACTATACTTAACAGCTAGTCGAACAGACTTAATGTTTTCAGTATGCTTATGTGAAAGATATCAATCCAATCCTAAGGAATCTAACTTAAAGGCAGTAAAAAGAATTTTTCGCTACCTTAAGGGAACCATGGATCTAGGATTATTTTATTCTTCTAGAAATGATTTTATCCTAAAAATATTTTCTGATGCTGACTTTGGTGGATGTAGAATGGATAGAAAAAGTACATCCGGAACTTGTCATTTCTTAGGAGATTCATTAGTTTCTTGGTCTTTCAAGAATCAACATTCTGTAGCACTCTCCACTGCTGAAGCTGAATATGTAGCCGTTGGAAGTTTTTGTGCTCAAGTGTTGTGGATGCAACACACACTCATAGACTATGGCTTGAGTTTTACTAAAACTCAAATTTTGTGTGATAACACAAGTGCCATTGCTCTTAGTAAGAACCCTGTACATCACTCCCGTGAAAAACACATTGATATTAGGCATCACTTTCTTAGGGATCACACACTCAAAGGAGATATTATTCTCCAGTATATCGGAACACAAGATCAACTTGCTGATATTTTCACAAAATCTTTTCCTTCTGATAGATTTGAATATATTAAACAGAAATTAGGAATGATAACCATAAGGTAATCCTTCTTAATTAACTTTCTGTTGAAAAAGTCTCCTTGCAGCAATAAAATCATTTTCATAGGGGGAGTACATTTGTTTGATATATTAACAATGTTTTTCATAATTTGTTTTTCAAACTTTTCGGAACTAATATTCCGGAATGAAATTTCAGGAACTAAAATTTTCCAGAATGGATATTTTCATATAGAAAACTTCTGGAATGGAAATGGTTGTATTGAAAACATCTGAAATGGAAACTTTCGTACTGGTATTTTCATAACGGGATTTTCGTACCGAATCTTTCGTAATGTGTTTTTAGTTTTCAAATTTTATAATAACATTTTCATACTGAGTTTTCCGTATTGAGATTATTTTTTGTAATGAGTTTTGCGAACTATTTCATAGTAAATTTTTTTTCGTAGTTTTCGTAAAAATGTTACCAATTACGAATAATATTTCTAAGCCAATCCGAAAGGTATGATTTACTTACTCAAGTTTTTGTAATCATATTTTACTTGCTGGCATTTTCTTATACTTTTTTTTCGGATTATAGTTTTCTTAATTCATTGTTTTAATAAAAACCTCAAATGATCGGATTCAAGAGAATTGGTTTTCGACCGGCAGATCAGATCTCAGCTTATCACAACCGTTCGATCAACCATGGAAGTTGAACCGTTTTTTCATTGCCTATATAAAGGAGACCCCAAACGGTTGTCCCACATCGGTTTTCAAGCTCCAGCGTTGCGAAGATCTACCTATCTGTTTTAAGACCGTTCCGAAACTCAGCCTTTTCAATTCCGAACTTCTCAGAGGTCTTCAGATCCGAATGTGTGTGGAAGCAGCTTCTCAAGACATGTCTTCTTCTAAGCCGATTTCAAAGTGTTTAGTATATAGAGAGAGGCTGGTTCATCCGGATTTCTTCAACAAGTACGATTCTCTTATTTCCAAGAATATCAAGCTAAATGGTTGGGAAGATGTTGCGGTGTCAAAACCCGGAAATCAAGATGAAGTGTATTCAGATTTTCTTAAAGAGTTATATGAAATAGTCTCCTTTCTGAAGGAAGATGGAAGGGAGAATTTGTCTTTTAAGTCTTATGGTAAGACTTATAAGCTTTCATATGCCAAGTCAGCCAGCTTTGTAGGGCTGAATAATGAAGGTGAAGCTGAATTTATATCTCATGTGTTGCCGGATTCAAAAGGTAGCATCGACAAGGAAAAATCTTTAGAAACTCTCAGACTAGCAGATGACAAGGATCCGAAGATTGATTCTCTATCTACAAATTTCCGGATTCTAGAGTTATGGGTACAAGGCCTTATCATACCAAGGAAGGGTGACAAAGATAGCTTAAAGAAGAGTGAGATCTACATCCTAGATTTTCTGATAAATCTGAGGAAGTTTAATTTGATGAACCACATTCTTATCACTCTTGAGAATGTGAAGAAAGGGAATATGAGAGCTCAGATTATAATGTATCCAGCAATCCTCTCGAAGTTGATAGTTCAGTGCCTTGAGTCTTTCAAGGAGGCTTGAAAGTCTAAGCCAAGAGTTTGCAAGATTATGCTGGTGAGTGATGGAACACTTAAAAGAATGGATGTAGCTTTTGACAAGAAGACATGTCAGTTTGTTGATTCACCTGCTCAAGAAGAAACAGTTTCGAAAGTTGCTGATCTGGAATCCTCTAATCCGGTAAGGAAGAGAAAGTTGAAAGAAGTTGAAGTAGAAGCAGTAAATCCCATGTCTAAGGAAGTTCATTCCGTACCTCCAAAACTAAAAAAGAAGAAAGCTTACCCAGATGAGGTTGTTGCTAAATGGAGGGAGATGAAATAGAACAGAGTGAAAGGGGAGCCTCAGTTTGGCTTGGACCCTGCAGAGGCTAAGGCCTTGAAGGAAAGAACTGCGGATGAGCTAGAAAAACAAGAGAAAGAAAAGAAGCTCAAGAAGAAGATATCTGAGGCTGAGGTAGCTCAGGCTTTGTTGAAGTTCAATGATATGGTTTCAGCCAATATTGTTGTTCCGAGAACTTTTTCATTAGAATCTCTTCCTGAGACTCCAGGAAGAAATTTTGTTGCTCCGAAAGAAGCTGTTGCTAAGACTACTGAGGAAGTAGAGCAAGTTGAGAAAGTGGAAGAAGAAGAATATGTTGTTGAAGGAAGTGGTGATACCAGAGATGTGTTGAAGCAAGTAGATGATTATAAGGGGACACCTTCGGAACACTTGTCGCTCCGAACTTCAGAAGCTGAATCTTCGAAGCTAGTTACTCCAGCAATGGAAGAAGAGAAAGGAGAAGAAGAAGTAGCTTATCACGGAGAGGAAGAACAACTTCTACAAGATATTGCTCAAATGGAAAATGTAGAGGTTGGTGCTCAGGAAGTTGCTGATGAGGAAGACAATGTTGTGCAAGTTTCTGATAGTGAAAAGAGAACTCCGGAACAGGATTCTATTCTGAAAAAAGACAAGGGAAAGAAAATTCTTGCTAATACTCCGAGCTCAGTAGTGGTGAAGAGAAAGGAAGTTGGTAGGTCATCAAAGGGAAAGCTTGAACTTGTTGAAGAAGAAAATTCTCCAAGCAGAGTCTCGGATTCGGAGTCATCTTCGTTGGGGCATGACTTTGTTGTTCACTCTTTAAGGAAGTTGGTGGGAACTATTCCGACCTTCTCAAGTATTGACTCAAGATGTCAGATGCTCCAACATGCTTTGAATCAGAAATTAGACTCCGTATCTATGGTTATGGACAAGTGTGTTGAAATAGAGGCTCAGTTCAAAACGTTCTTTGTTGGCTATGAATCCCATAGAAAATCTTTCAAGAGGATGACAAACTGGTCGAGGAAGACTGTAGAAGATATGAGGCTATTTGATGAATTTCAAGACAATGATAAAGATCCTTTTGAGACTGAGGACGGGAAGATAAATGAGCTGACTTCTTCTTTTGAAGAGAAGCTGACAGATGAAAAGAACTTCCAGATTCAAGAAGTCAGAGATCTGAATGGGAAGCTGAATTCTGTCTCTCAGAACTGGAAGTTTGAAAGGGATCATCAGATTGAGTTTGAAGAGAAATTGAAGGCTCAGGAAGAAAAGATTAAAGCCCAGGAAGAAAAGCTTCAAGCCCAGGAAGAAAAGATTTAAGCCCAAAGTGCAAGAATTTTTGTATTAGAGAAGCAAGCTGAAGAAGATCATAAAGACTTAAAGAAGATAAAGACTATTCTAAAGGGTCTCATGGCGAAGAAAAAGATCCCAAATAGACAGATCCGATCTTTTGTTGTAACTTAACTCTTTTGTTGTTGAAATTTTCAATCATAATGAAAAATTTGTGCTTGCTCGTTTCTTTTTGTTGTTACTACTAATCTTTCATGTAATTTGTTATATTTTCCATTCCCTTGTATTATTTTTGAAAATCACAAAGGGGGAGAAGGAAAAGAACTCTAATGAAAGGGAAAAAGAATCCTAACAAAGGGTGAGAAAGAAAACAAACTCAAATAAGAATTTATCTAAGGGGGAGTTTTTTATTAAATAAGACTTTCTTATTCATAATGAAATTTCACTCCGGAAATCTGGAATATGATCCTTATAGTTTCAAAGCCTAAGGGGGAGTAAGTCGTATTCATCAATATCCTTAAAGAAAAGGGAGATAAGCCTTAATGATTTTCTTTCTTCTTAGAATTTCTTTTTCAAGGATATTTGTGCTTTCCAAAAAGGGGGAGATTATTGAGTCAATAAGGTTTTCCTTATAACTTTTCCATTACTTCTTGTTTTGAAAATCACAAACACCTTATCTTTAGGAAAATTGATTTTATAAGGAAAATTACTTTTATAAGAAAAATCGCTTTTATAAGGAAAATCACTTTTGTAAGAATAATTATCCTTATCATATTTTCATCCATTATTTTATTAAGTATAAGATTCAGATTAATTTCTATATTCTCAGAATTGTTTGAAACTTTTATTTGAGGTATTCTATTTTTAGGATCTGAATTCTAGACAAGAACTATAATAAAGTTTCACTCCGAAATCCAGATGAGAACTGTAATAAATTTTCATTCCGAACTTCGGATACGAACTCTAATTTAGTTCTACATCAGATTCAGGATGCGAATCCTTATGAAGTTCAACAACGAATTCTCATTACGAATTATTGTGATGAGTTGTCATTACGAATTCTGATAATAAATTGTCATTACGAATTCTGATGATTAATTCTCATTACGAAACCTGATGATGAATTCTAATTACAAATTCTGACGAAGAATTCTCATTCTGAATTCTCATTCTGAATTCATCTATTAAACAGAATCTGGTCATCTTTGTTTTATACACTCTGAATTTATTTAGACTCTGAACTTTTACTCTGAAATTTTCACTCCGAACTTTTGAGTTAATTTTTAAAACGACGTCGTCTATTCTGTTATAAAACTAACCGTTGGCTAAGTGACACGTGTACAGGTCCCTCTGATTTTTTAAGGAAAATATGACCGTTGGGAAGGAGGCCAACCTTACTTATAAATAGGAGCTCATTTGAAAGAGCTCGGGGCTGAAAGGCTGACTGATCTTCAACTCATGTGATTACATTCTTGAAGTGATTTCAATAGAGAGAGGCTCTTATTAACTCTCAAAGCTTTGTGCAACTCCGAATGTTGGTTATTACATTCGAGGACTTCCGAGGATAGGAAGACAGAGGTTCCGACTACCTTGAAGTTCGAGGGCTTCCTTGCTGAGGAAGACAGAGGTTGCCAACTACCTTGAAGTTGAGGGCTTGCAGGGATAGCAAGACAGAGACTCCGATCTTCGTATCGAGGGCTTACCCTGGTGTGGGTAAGACAGACTTGCTTGAAAGTATAAATCAAGGGACATTTATCCAAGGTTGTTGGACACCTTTCTCTTTGGGATAAAAGACTTACATCTTGTTACTTGTAGTTTTACTACATGTTTATTTCCGCTTCATTTTGTATTATACGGAATGTATAACTTTCTTATACTTCCTTACTTGTACTCTGTTTCATTTAGATTCTATACGCTTTAAGGTAGAATCTCATATTGTAATTTTTTGTTGAGTTTCAATTTCCGGAACCATATTTCCAGAACCCACTTTCAGAATCCCTTTCCAAGTTTTCATTTGGTATTAGAGGTGTTGTGAATTTTCTTAAGTTTAACTTTGTTAAACTTAGACCTTTCCTTTGCTTAAGGAAAACACAGTTATTCATAACTAACTTTAATGGTCCAAAGGAATTTTTAAAGTATACAATTCACCCCCCCTCTTTTAATTTGAGCATCTACATCATTATTTCGATCCTACATATAATCCTTATCATTATAAATAACCCTTATTCAACTGATTTAATTTTAAACTATTTTATCAAATTATAAAATATTAAAAGAGAGTAAATATTACTTATTTAATGTCAATTCGACAATTAATTATCACTTTTGAAAATTTTAAGATATATCATTATTAGTTTTCATTTTTAAAGAATGTTTTATATTTTTAAATTATTTAATAAATCATTATTTTGATAAAATATCAGTATTTTTAAATTTGACACTTTTTATTTCATGGAGTTTAAATATAACTAGATAACAAGTTAAAATAGAACAGAATAATTTATTATATTTTTAAATGTTCAAGGCCATCTATAAAATTGGTTGGATATATTAATTATTTAAATTATTTTTATTTTAATATTTTTAAAAACATTTATTTGATATTACCATTAATAAAATAATTACTACATTAACTTTTCCTAATTACTTAATATACATAATTATTTAATAAAAATTAAAAATTAAATATATCTATGAAGAAAAATATTCTATATTTTATAACAATATTTAATGTCTATTTTATCTTCTGTATACCACAAATTTAAAAATGACTTTTTTATTAACCCGTGAATGTGACATTTTAAAAATGTAATTAAATAAAACATTATGAATGTCATAAGTTCATCCAAGTTTCGAAAAAAAAACTCAAATATAAATTTCTATCATGAAAATATATTTATTAAGTTAAAATTTTGTATTTAGATTCTTTCAGAATGTAAATTTTTCTTCCTGTCGATAAATAAGGTAGATTGAAGACAATGAATGTGATATTTTGTGTATTTCAGGGATTTAAATATTACATAACACATATTAATTTTAAAGTGTCCATTAAATGAATTAAATTATAAAAATTGGTACTAAGGGTCTATTTTTATTCAACCAATTTTCTTTGGAATTTTTTGGTTAAATTTATAGTCTTTATAAAATTATTTTCAACATAAATTACCTGTTTTTACCTTTACCATGGATGAAAATTTAGCTTGATAACTATTCATATTTCCCAAAATTAAAAGGGGCATATTTATGAAATTTCAACATATTGAATAAAATTTTTTAATCTATTTTTTAAAATTTGATACACAGAAGTTGCAGAATTTAATTTTAAATAAAGGCGTAAAACTGCCTTGAAAACCAGATTTTCAAAAAAAATGTCCTTTTCCAAAATAAATTGTTTTTATAAAAATATCATGTCTAAAATACTCATCATAATCCATAATTATTCTATTTTATGTTCAATTTAACTAATTTGAAATATAATTTTAGCTTGTTAATTATTTAAAATATAATAGTGTTTATTAAATAAAAATAGGTATTTCACTATTCATTAAAACATTAAACTTACTAGAAATAAGAAAAATCTAAACAAATAAATTATTATATTCCTCTTTAAAAGAAGAAGTTTAATTTTTAATATAAAAATTATTAAAGATTCAAATATTATATATAAAATGGGATCCCCATTAAATGGATTTAAAATTACCCTTTTGAAAGATATATCTTTACGTTCATTGAATTAGATTTATTCTCATCACATGACTATAAAAAATATGTGATGAATATGAAAAATATTTTATTTAATATATAACATATTTATTTCATTATTATCATTAAATAATTGATGTTAATTTTTTTTATAATAAAGCCATAAAATTTGGATTATAAAAATAGGAATACTTCCTTTAAATTCAACTAGATAATATTGTCTTTTATAACTAACCAATGAATTGAAAAATGTTTTCATATGTTAGTTATTTATATTTAAACTCTCAATTTAATATCTAGGTTATAATTTTTGTTTTATATATTCTATAAATTTTATTAAACTCACAATTGTGTGCCATGAAAGCCATTGAATAATTATTTAAAGAGAAATATTTATTAAAATACCAGGGTGTAACATTATACACCCCTTAAATTGAATTTCCCCCTCAAGATTCATAATATCGATACACAATGATAAGGATAATACTAAATCACCACATACTCATTTACCTTTGAATTTTTTCCTAATTGGTGGATCTATTATAAAACATTAACCAAATGAGTTGTCTCTTTTAATATAAGTTTTTCACTACAATCCATAATCACTATATTTTGTTCCTTATTAGAAAGATCGTGATCCATTATAATGAATTATTCATTTAGTATATGTGAAGGATTAGGTATGAAAATTATAAAGGAAGATACATGGAACATATCATGGACATGATAGATATTCTGTGGAAGATCCAATCTATAAGACACATTTCCAAAATGATCAAGAATTTCAAAATGATAGATATAACAAGGTCCCAGCTTTCCCATTATTACAAAATCTAACAACAAATTTCTTAGGAGATATTCATAGAAATACCCTATCACCAACATCAATATTTAAATATTTTCTTCGATTGTCATCATAACTAATTTATCTACTCTGAGATTATCTTATGTCTTGTTAAATAGATCTAACCTTCTATGACATTTCTTTTGCAAGATCATGTCCCAAGATCTTCCTTTCCCAAACTTCATCTTGTATTGTTGGAGTAATAAAATAATTACTATAGAGGTGTTCATAAATATCCATCTGAATAGTAGAGTAAAACTTATTATTTTAAAAAAATTCTTCCAATGGTTGGTGTTGAACATAAACACATTCTAAATACATAGGGAAATCTCCCAAAATGACATGTAGAATTTGATTTTTCCTCTATCAATTACTATATGTCTGAGGATGATATGTAGTGAAGAAATATAACATTGTATCCATATAATTATAAATACTTCTCCAGAATGTCGAGATAATGTTCGAATCATGATCATATATAATTGAATGTGGTACCCCAGACAATATAACCACTTCCATTATATATATCATGGAAATATGATCAAGAGAGAATTATTTTTATTTAAAAATTAAGTGTTCCAATTTATCAAGGAGATCATCTACAACCCATATAGAATTATATATTTTATATATTTTTGGATATCCTATTACAAAATACTTCGGGATGTTTTCCTAGTTCCATTCTATTATGGGTAATGGTTGTATCATCTGATTAGACATCTATCTCTCAGCCTTAACTTGTGGAAAAACCATGCACTGTGAAACATATTATGAAATATATCTCTTCATACCATCCATAAAAAAATACTCCTTTAGTTACATGTAAATCATTCTTCTTCTAGGATGAATAGCGAATGATGAACTATGAAACTCATCCAATAGTTTCTTCGTTAATTCTGGTATGGGGGGAATACCAACATGATTCATGAACCATATAATTCCATCATAGTAAGGGTTGAACTTAATAACATTTACAAACATCATTTGAGGTTAAAAATCTTCTTTATGCACCTCATTAATCTTAAATTGTTAAAATGATAGAACATTCATTGGAAAAAGATAGGATTAATACCATTCCTTTACGATTTTCAGGTCCATCCATTGAAAATCCATAAATATTGGATATTTTTTTGATACACACCATATATAGGATAGAATGAACATTTTGATTCAAATAATCTTCCACCTATTTTTTTCTAAAGATTGTAATGTGTTGAGAATTTATATTATTGGATCAACACTAGCCATCTCCTTTGGTGCATGTTCAGGTCCTATAGTTTGAAAATACACATTATGATTTTAGGTTCAATATATATATCACACCTATCTCCATAAATAAAATCCCTTGATATCATTAATGAAAATATTACAAAATCTTACTCCAAATCACGAGTTAGGTAATTTTTCTCGTGAATTTTTAATTTCAATGACACATAATCTATCAAAATATATTTTTTCATGAGAACAAATCCCGTACCTTTCATAGATGCATCACTTTAGATCATAAACCTCTCTCTACTATAGGGTAGTGTAAGAATAGGTGAACAGACTAACCTTATTTTCATCTCTTAGAAATTCTATAAACATTCCTCTATCCATATTAACTTAACTTCATTCTGAGCTGACATGATGAGTAGATTAGATAATTGTGAAAAAAAATTAAGAAAAAGACATTTATATTTGTACAAACCAAGAAAATGTTGGATATTTTCTACTATTGTAAGTTTAGGCCAATGTTTAATAACACCAATATTTCTTGGATCCATTGATATCACCACAATTGAGATCATGTGCCCAAAAATGAATCTCTTCGAAGCCAAATTCTATCATGGTAAAATTTTCATTAATATTATCCTTTTACAAGGCTTTCAATACAATCCACATGTGTTCATCATGTTCTTACATACTATTAAAATATACATGAATATTTCCTATAAAGACTAAAACAAATATATCATGAAGATCTCTAAATAATTAATGCAATAAATATAGTAAGATAACATTTGAATTATAAAAAAAGGGAATCACTAAAAACTCATAGCTTCCAAACATTGTAAGGAATGTTATCTTCAGTATATCCTACTTGTTGTACATTAATTAATGATATATATAATTATGATAAATCTTGGATATGTATTGAGCTCCAAATAGTTGGTTTAATAAGGTATAAATGTGGGGAAGATGATATTTATTCATGGTAGTGATTTTGTTATATTTTCGATAATCAATGAAAAGTCTCATTAATCCATATTTCATTTTAGCATACCAGCCATGTTCACACCAAGGTGATGCAATGGGTCCTATAAATAACATATCATTATTGTCTTGTAGTGTCTTATTTAATTCCTAATACTCAATGGGAGACATTCTACAAGGAGTCATTATAAAAGGAATAGAATATAGTATGTGTTATATTGAAAAATCAACTTTATGATTTGGTGGAAGACCTAAAAATCATTCAATAAAGTCATCAACAAACTTCTATAAAATAGGTGTGTATTTAATGGTATGATTCTCCCCATCCATATGACATAGATAATCATCATTTATAAGAATAAATACACATACTATGGGTAAAATTTCTACTGGATACTCATATTATTCTATGCATAGATAGATAATCATAGATTGATTGGGAGTATGAAATGTGAAATTCTGTCCTCTAAAACTGATATCTGATCCATATATATAATGGTAATACATTCCATTATTGACATCAATTTCAACTAAAGAAAATATCACAAGATTTTTAGGAAGCACATTCCTACAAACACCAACCAGATAAGAATTATAAACATAAGATGCGACTGTTATTCCATTATGATTTTATAGAACTATATCAACATCTAAGCGTTGTGGTAAAATGTTGATACACTTATAATAATATTTCAAAATAAAATATTGTTAGGATCTTGAATCAAATAAAACATTTTCTCTTTGATTGGGTGTTAAGTTTACCTTTTACCCCTTCATTATTCCACTCCACATCACTAATATTGGCTTCATGAGATTTTGCATTGAATTTGACCTTAAGAGGTTCCTGATGTCGTTAATCATTGATAACCATTGGATTAGGGAATTTATTATCATAATTACCCATTTCCATGCACTTGAATAATTGAAGTATGGGAGGTTAATTCTCTGAATCCTTTTCTCTATTAAATTCACTAACTCTCTTTTTACCATTAACATAGAAAATAAACATCCATATGAACTTATATTCCATGCCTAAAAATTTTTTCTATTCCCTTTAATATGTTTCCTCCATGTTTCATTCCACATATTAAGAATAAAGTAATGATCATCTTGTTTTCAATATGGTTTTTAGATTTTCTCTTTAATGACATTTTCACTTTTTGATAAAACCCATAAGATAGATGGGTTACAAAAATATCTATCCCATCCATGAGGGCACATATAATGACTTCATCACTGAAATTTGATGTCCCTTATATATAATTACCTTAGGAGACTTAGTTATAAACCACTGAGGAATCAGTCAATCATCATCTATAGTTGAATAATAATTCTGGAATCATACATTTCAAGCTCTGTAAAATATTATTTGTAGCTACCAATAAATTAATTTTCATTTTTCTTAAGATGATGGAAATCTTTCACCATTTTCATTCGAAGAATACACAAAACATAGTTATTAAAAAATAAGTTATTTAACTTATCCCATTGCATGGATTCCATTTAATTTCATTACCTAATATTCTTGAGAATGTTCCACCGCTGATCAGCTTCACCTTCCAAGTGATAGACTACCATGATGTAATTATCATGTTCTATACATTGGAGAAATAAATATATTTTTTAGGGGTATTGTTCCATTTTCATCCACTAGTGGATTAGATGATTCAGTGAAATTCAGTGGACAAAGTCTCGGGAATTACTCAAATATAATTTTTTTACTCTTTTTCTCATTTTTAATTAATGTATGATTTATCGATTTTCTAATATATGTGACAATATCAATATTCTGTTTCATTCTTTCTCCTATAACATTTGGTTTCTCTAGAGGAAAATAGTTTCATTGCCCGTTTCATTTAGGAATTACTTGGTTCCTTCATGTTCCTTCCATTGACTAAAACCAAGAAATAGAGTTGGAGGAACATTAATCATAATGGGAATACCAAATAATCAAGATAAATTAATTATAGCATTTCTATTAAAGACACAACATGTTTTATCATAGGTAATTCAAGATGCATTCTAAAGAACTTAGATTCTAACCTATGTTTATACTTATCCATAGAGATATTACAGATGTTTTCTAATACTAATTTTTAAAGGACAACTAGTACTTCTCCCTCAATAAAAATATAACTTCTCATACATTACATACATACATTTCAATTTTAAATAGAATAAGATTCATTAAACAAAATAACAAAACCATTCTAGGACTTAATAGGTTTAGTGTCTTCGAAACTGGGAAACATAAACAAATAGTTCATAAAATATCTACATTGTCTCCCGATTATTCCTCCAAATCCAAAACCCATTTTCACACATATTACTTAATAACCTTTCTCATAACCTAGTTAAAATAAACATAATAAATGGTGATCTAAGATGACTAGTAAGGGTAAATAAGATATAGGTCAATCATATCATAATCGTAAGGCATTAGATCATACACATAACATTTGAAAATTTAATCTTGCTTATTAATGATCAAAATTTCTTGTTAGGGAATAAAATATAAATGTTCATTAAATAAAATATTCCCATAGTGAATAAATGAAGACATGGAATTTTGTGGCATATATATATAGGAATATAAAATAATTCAACTTTAGTCAAAGTTTATTTAAAGGAACGTTATAGTGGAAACAGTAATTTACCAAATCAAGTTCACTCATCGTTCTAGAATTGTATTACTAAACAAGGCTTACTTCTCATTCCAGCAATGTATTACTGAACTAAGGCCATTTCTTGTACAATACTAGTCTATATCAAGAGGTATAAATATTTTAAAAAATGCATTTTAGGGAGATATATTACCCATACATCTCATAATGAAAAAAACATATGTGTGTCATAATAAATTAATTTATTCAGCATATCAGAACCCTTGAAATGAAATGTGTTTCATAAACATTATTCAATCACAACATAACCCATGGAAAAGAAATAGGGTTCATAATTATAATTCCATCGTAATAAAAAATGAAACGATCCGAATAATATTTATAATAACCATGAAAAATAATATTATTAAACCATATATAACATAAAATAATATTATTTAATATGGAATGTATTTATGAGATATTAAATTAAAAAAATTCTCAGGAAAATATATTTAATTTTTTGAAAACATCTTTTTTCTTAAAATTTCGTTCAACATAAAAAAATAATTTAAAAATAACCTTTTATGTTTATAAAGAAGGATCAGAGAAATAAAGTGACATGAAAGCATAATAATCCATTAAATCCATATAAGATAAAAAAAAATTCTTCTCGTACTTTTTATTGATATTTCAGAAAGTACATTGTAATGAAAATAAAAAAATATTCATTTCAAACCATTTAGTAAATAACTCACAAATGGGTAAAAATGAAATTAAATAGTTATATAATAATGAGATGAGTATTATTGAATACATTTTTATGTAACATGGGAAATGATGATAAATATACCCCTATAAATACTTACGAATAAACAATCTCATATAATAATATGATTGAAAATTTTTCAATTACCTTAGGTTTGGTTTCTAGTGTAAATATTAAAAAATACAATATAATTTATTAAGGATTGTTATTAACTTATTGCAGAACCAGATTTATTTTTATGATATCATATATGATTATATTAGCAATCATTTAATAAAATTTATTTATTACTCATCTATCTAGTGTCAATTACTGCGTTTTATTATGAATGTTTTGTATTATATATTATTACTAATAAACTCAGAATATTGTTCGATAATTTCCATAAAGAAATTAAGGTAATATATATCAAATTATTCATCGTATAAATTTATATAATCATTCTTTATTGGTAAATATGAATTTTGAGTCGCATCACATCATGGAAATGTAGGTCATACGTACGCATGAGTGACGATATAATTTCATTAGTAATAAGAAAATAATAAAGTGGGTGGTATATATGTTTTTATAGAATACATATCATGTTATAATAATTATATATGTCTATTATTTCCCATCCTTATACACATACAAATAATTTTGTGATGAAAAAATGATTACACCATGACATGGAGATGGTAGGTCATATGTACGCACGTGTGGTGACTTCATTTTGTATAAGATGGATATAATGTGGAATATGGTTGATTCATAATAATAATATAATCTCGAAACAAAAATGATACTTGATTTATTAATTAATAATGAAAAAAACATAGAATTTGGATGTAGAAGAAGAAATGACCGAGAGAGAGTCGGTAATTAGATTAACTCTTCTTCGGGGAGCTCCCACTACATGTCCTCTTAGGGACACACGCGGTGGTCGTTGGGAATACGAGAACCAAAATTATGTATCTAGGGATTTTTATAAGGGAAATAGGCTTAGGATAGATTATTCTGGAGTCTCAATGTGTTGTGAAAAAAATAAGGTCAGAGGTTCCCTTTTATAATTGAGGTGGGGGAACAATTGGATTTTCAAAAATTATTCATTTATAAAAAATTCAATATAATTAAAAATAACACAAAAATTCATATATTAGAATATTATATGAGATAAGTATTTAATATCATAATCTAATATATATTAGTCAATTTTTATATTAATTTAAATCATATTATTTTAGTTAACTCTTAGTTAATCTATTTTAATTTAAAGAAGGTAATAAAAAATAAAATAACAAAAATTGTAAATTTTAATTATTTGACATTAATTAGTCCATTAATGAAAATTTAGAACATTTTAAAGTATATTATTTTTCTATATAACTTTTTAGGATTTTAAATTAATTTAATAAAGCATTTGTTTTTTGAAATATCAATAGTGTTAATTTTGACACTATTTATTTCATGAATTTTAAAAAATAAAAATAAAACAAGTTAACTTCAATCCAAATATTCTATTATATCTTCAAAAGCACAATTTAATCTAGAAAACTATTTGGATGAATTAAGTATTTCAAATTATATTTATTTTCATTTTTTTACATTTATGTGATATTTAATATAATAAAATAATTACTACATCAAATTTGTGTAATTATTTAATATATATATATTTTAATAAATACTAACAAAAATATTTCAATGAAGATAAATCTTCAAGATTTCATAAAAATATTAATAGTTGAATATATCAGTTGTATAACCCTATTTTTAAATTTTAATATTTATTAGAACATATTTGAGACTCCGTTAAAATTTAATTAAATAAAACATTATAAATATCATAATATCATCAAAGTATCCCAAAACATAAAAAATAAATGTATATCAGCAAATATATTTTTATTATGTTTATAGTTTGTATTTATATTCATTCAAATCCTAAAATGTTCCTTACGAGGAAACATAAGGTAGTTTAAAGACCAATAAAGTGACATTTTATGTCTTTCATTAATTATAATATTATATAATTTATTTATTTGGAGATGTTTTCAATTAAATGAATTAAATTATATCATTTGATATTAATGGTATAATTTTATTTAACCCATAAAATTTTATTATTTTTAGGGTTATTTAAATATTAATATAATAATATTTCTTACATAAATGACCTAATTTACCATTTTCTATGATACAAGTTACAATGATTACTATTCATATTCTCCAAAAGTAAAATGTACCTATTTAAAATTTTTAGAAATTATGTATCTAATTTATGAATCCATTTCTAAAAATTGAAAATATAGAATATGTAGAATTTATTTTAAAATAATGCCGGTAAAATTTTATAAAAACGATTTTTGAAAAAATGTCCTTTTAAAACATAAATTTTTTTTATAATAAAATAAAGTATAAACATGATCCTTGAAACCTTAATTGTAATATTTTAAATTCAAATTAACTAATTAAAAACAGAATTTTAGACTACAAATACATTAAATGAAAACAGAGTTTCTAAAATAAGAATATGTATTTCACTATTCATCAAAACATGAAACTTTTCTGAAAAATACCAATTATTTAACCAAAGAAAAATTTTATTCTCTTCTTTCAAATAAGAAGCTTAATTGGATATATAACAAATATAAAAGTTTCAAAATTATTATTAATGATGGTTTCTCCATTAAAAGGTGGTAAAATTATCCCTTTGAAAAATTTATCAATTCCTTCATATAATTAGATTTATTCTATTCATATGACAATAAAATATATAAGATGAATGTAAAAAATATTTTATGGAATATTTAAAATATTATTTCATTTTTATCATTCACTAATAGTAATTGATTTAATTTTTAAAGAAAAAACGTCTTTAGAATCCAAAAAAATATGTATATTTCCATTACATTCATTGGGTTTATATTATAATTTCTAATTAACCAATTAATTCAGGAAATATTTTCATACGTTTTATACATATTTTTATTCCAAAATATTTAATAGTTTGGTTATAATGCACATTTTATATTGTCTCAGGGTTTTTTATGCTCATGATTTCCTACAATGAATGATATTGATGAATTATTTAATGGGAAATATTTATAAAAATATATAGGAGTTACACATAGTTATTCATTATCTAATAATCATGGAACATTTGATTTGTATCGATATTTATATGATTTTTTATATAATGATGAAATGAAGAGAGATATTGAAAACATTGTATCTTGATGATTGGTATGTGAGAATGTTAGGGATGAGAGACAAAACCTAAACGGGATACTACAACCATCACATATAGCCTAATTAAAATGAAAAAACCACTTATTTTGTCATCGAACTCCCCAAAAAATATAAAGTCCATAATCATATATGTGTTATATTTAATATCCTTATAAAGTTAGCATATTTTATTCCTATTAAAGAAAATCTCTATCTGGACCAAATTTCTTGGATTTACATTGGAGAAGTTTTTAGGTTTCATAGAGTAACACATTCTATTTTAAAAAAACAGGATTAGAGGTTTAATTAATTTAAATTCTATATTTTATATAATAATTATTTTATAAATTATAAATACTATTTATCATTATTTTGTTTGATTCATTGATAAAAGAAAACAATGTTCTCGTGTACCTATGATCTACCATATCCATGAATACACTAACCAATTTATTATTTATATCTTTTATAGATTAATCTAAATACATATATAATGAATATATATTATATTTATATCATTTTTAACATTATTGATATGATGTAAAAATGTTAAATGTAAAATAACTAAAAGTAAAAAACCAATAAAAACACAAAATGATAGGTAGTTATTAATAAGAATACTGAAATATAACAAATAATTGTTAAAAATGGGTTATAATAAGTTATAAGTAAATAAATTATGTGATGATATATATGATTATGGATATGGAATATATATATATATAATATACCACAATTTATTATAATATTTTTCTGTCACATATGAATGATGTCGAACCTGAAGTATGAGTTTTATATTTCAAAATCATTGTTTAATATTACTATTTATGATTATGTTTTAGATGGGGAATTTTTTTATCTAAACATAAAAAATATCATTAATTTTTTTATAGTTATTTTTGGAGAATACATTTTATTTTTATTTTACCCTCTATAAGAATAAAAGATACCAAAATAATTCTTTTATGGAAAATAGGCTTTATTTCTCTCAGAGGTCAGAAATATATTCTCTTCCATGATCATATTTTCAAAAAATATTTTGTCGTAATATTTATAGGACTTTATAATAAAACATTAACATCAGATTTAATAATTATATTTTTTTATAAAATAGTTAAAATGAATCTTCTTTTCCCTTTCTAAATGTTCTACTTTATAAAACTTATTTAGAAAACATGAATGTAATGTTTTCATTTAAAATATATAGAATGAATTTAATTTACCACCATCATGATGTGAAAATTATAGTATAAGTTTCAATTTTCCATTTAAAAAACTCCATAATAATTTGGAAATATTTATTTAATAAAGTAGTAATTTCAAAAATAGAATGGTTAATTTACTCAAGAATATTTTTAATGTTTTTAATGGTATTTATATTCATCAATGACAATAAAAATAGAAATTTTATATGATTTCATTGGGATTTGGTCCAAGGATAAAATTCTTGTTCTTTCCATGGATGGTTTATGATTACGACGACATGATATTTATAAAACTCGTTGCTTTTTCATTGGTTATGCTAGTTTGAATTAGTGAATGTTTTATGAGACCCTTTCCTTTTCGATAGGTTATTACATGATTAACCCATTTTATTTTTCATGGATAATCATATGATAAATTTTTTATGATATATTTTCACTCACATATATATGTTTTTCAATATGTGATGGGTGATCTTGTAATTATATATCCCTTAAATGAATTATGTAATGAGGGATATCTCATGAGATAAACAAGACATGAATATGGAGTGAAATGAATTTTATAAGAGACTCTATCTACTATGATAATCATTGGAGTGAACCAAATAATCAATTATAGTATTTGAAATAATCCTTTACTTTTAAGGAAATACTTTTCTATAATTATGTGTATGGAAAAAACTCTGGTCGTTTTCCTAAGATATTCTCTCATGGCTCATGTTGTTTGATTTATTTTATGATTCATGTGTTATGAAATAGAAAAAAATATTCCAAGACTAATGATTATTATATATTATATTAATGGTAAAGTTGTCAAATTTTATTCACATGTTCTTTCAACTTGATGATCATTTTAAGCTTCAGTGATCATTAATATTTCTTTTATTTACCCTTACTAAGCATTAGAGATGAACTATTATTATGTTTTCTATTCCAAGGTTGTAAATAACAGTATTATGTATGATATGTATTTTAGGGGCGATAGCTATGAAGAACATAGTAGGATATGATGTAGTTCACATATGAACATTTTTTACTTATCTATGTTCTTAAAGGCAGTATAATTATTAAATTTTGGAATGGATCGTTTTGTTATGTAGTCAATATTCATATAATAAGTTGTTACATCTATGTATGAAATTTATTGGACACTATTAATTCCTCTCAAACACTTTGTATTGATTAACACTCTCAGGAGGGGCTCTACAGTGTCATGTTTAGATGAGAGAAAATTGGTATTGGAAGAGGGGATCATGTTGGGGTCGAGGAAGGGTGACAGATCATAATGTTTTTGGTCTATGGTGCATATATGAGATCAAATTATCAAATATTTTATCTCTCAAGGTAGGATATTTATATTATTTCAAAGATCATACAATTTTAATTCAATGTTATAGTTTTAATATTGTTTTTTCTACTTACCCATTGATTGTTCATCTGGCGTGATTTTTTTTTTGAAAAACCAATGGTTTCAATGGATTGTTAAGGGATTTATATTCAAAAAATCCACCCATAATAAAATTTATTCAATTAAAAGATATATTTTCTTCACTTTTGGGTTTCAGGAATAAGAATATAACTACATGAATTTCATTTTAAAGAAAAACTGTGTATAGAGACACATGGTGGTCACTATTAGTAACCCAAAAACCCTGTGTGGGTGGAACATGGTTGTGTATGATACACAACCAGATCCTGTGTATTGTAAATTAATAGAGGCCATGTAGGGTACTTGGATATATCCCATTTGGTGTTCTTATAGAGTCACTGAGAGTGTTTTACAAACCATGTATAAGGGAGGCACATCATGTTCTTAACAAGTATATGCCTGGTCATGATGAGGTACATGGTTGAGTGAGGGTGTTGGAGGTACTTGTTGTGTACATTAGTAAACACCATGCATTTCATATTTGGATAAGTTTTATTTCTCTTATAAACCATGAACCACAATTGGAAATGTATATAGTTCATTCTAAGTGTTTTCCCATGTTGGACATGATGGTTTACATGTTGGGTTGATTAGAGGACATTTATGAGATGTTTTGGATGAAGATAAGTTTAAAAATATGATTCCTTCAATGTTATTCTTCCATAATCCTCATGATTATTATGTATATAATTAATCATAGGTCAGGATAGTGATATTTCTAGTAGCCTTGTCTCAATGATACCAATATGTTTAGTAGATGTTTTTTCAGAATGTTCCCAGAAAGAAGGACAAAGTAGTGTTGTGAATGGAAGTTATAGCTAGATGAACGAGTCACAGATTCTATAGATCCTTTGTGATGTGGTGGAACCATATGGTTCTTGGTTTTAATAGGTTTCAATGATTGGATCGGGATATATATTTGAGGTGCCTTTTGATTATTCCATATTGGGAGTGGAATTTTGTGAAGCATGGGTTTTGTACCAGAGTGGTTGGATGAGATTTCTTAAGAATGGTTTGATGTGAGTTTTTTCTTATACCAGTGGGTACCCTTTCAGTGAGTCCTATATTAATTGATGTTCAAAGGGTTGTTGATTTGTCCTCCTTATTTATTGTCCCTCATAGGTTTGGTTCTTGTTGAATCCTTACTAAATGGTTTTAGTGTTTCCTAATATATGATCTTCTATGGAATGTGATTCGAGAGTCTTAAAGATGTTCCCATTTAGGATTTAAATGTATGTGGAGACTTTTTATATATTTATTTATTTTGAATTGGAATATATATTGATATATTTCACTTATATTTTTTTTGGTTTGTGTTAGGAGGGTAAAATAACCTTAGGTGTCCTGATAGAACTTGAGGATCACTTATGTTAAAACCCGTTTTGTTTTCTAATTTTATGTTTTTTTATTTTATTCAATTAGTTATTATTCTAATATAATAGATATATCTTGTGTTTCATGTACATTTTATTACATCCTATGTTTGGTCCATTGTTGGGTGTAGACTGTTGATATTTATTTTTCAGACACTATATGTCTACCTCCATTCATAGGAAGACCTTATGTGAAAAATAAGGTTGAGAATGGGATGGATAATTATTTTGCAGAAGGCCCAACATTACATGACCATGAATGATCTATCATGTAGAGTCTATGGATCGATCTATAGTAGTTTGTCCATTATGAAGATTGGTTATTCGGTATGACTCAGTGTTTGTAGAAATGTCTTTTGTATTTTTTTATAATGTACATGTGTGGTTACCCTAGTGGGATGACAATTCCTTTATGTGTATAACATGAGAATGAGTCTGTATGAATCATTACAATTTATATATAATTATTATGTTTTAGTTATTAATTTATATGTACTCTAATTTTCATAGATGTATATGTGTTTATATTGTTTAACACTATTATAGAATGATAATTTTATGTTACAGTCTCACAGATATATCATTTTAGACTCTTACTACTTGTTAGAATCCTTTGGAACTTGAGGAGGCATGCATGATGCCTTATTATGAGCTGGAGTGAGTGACTTGTCATTTCATCCCATTAGGTTTTTTTGAAAAATGGTATCATAAAAATATTTTATTGAGTTATAATTTGGGTGATGATAAAAAAGTGGATTATTAATATGCTAGATATTTTGATAGATATCACACTATTGCATCCTGATAACCATTTCTTATAGGGAATTTAGGTTAGAAGGTCATGTGATTAATGTTTTTTATTTTTGAAGTTCTTGATTCATGATTTATCCTTTGTTGAAAAAATTCATTTTTTTAGATTTATAGATCTATGACGTTTGGTCTCTTGGATAGCTTCCCAGAAGCCTATGATCTTGCATCATTTGATGAACATAGTCTTTACATGATATATTCATGTCTACATGTGATTTTTTTGATTATGGATGTACATTTTTATTAACGTTTCAACTACAACCTATATGGGGTTCCCCAAAATGATCATAGGTTATATTATACCCAAATATGCCATGGGTAATTTTCTTATGATTATAGTTAATGTGGATCATTAGATGAGATGTTTATAGATGATGAAAATGTTTTATTTTCATCCTGTAATTCATGGAAACCAATAAGGGTTGGTGTGAGTGCTGGATGTCCGGATACTACTTATAATAGATTAATGAATGAAAGGATCCCAAATAGAGATTTATATTTGGATTAATTTTCCATGAGGTTGTGATTTCACATAATATTTTTGTTGCTAGGATTGAGGTTTCCTTTTGCTTGAGTGGTATTGTGTTGAGAGTTATCATAGATTTTTGGTTTCCATGAGAGGGTTAGTTTAGTTGGATTCAAGGACCGTCCCATTTTGTTTCTCACATTTAGTATTGTTGGGAGTATATCGTAAGTATCTGGTGTTATTTTAAGTGATTCCTATGTAGAGAGGGTCCTTTTGGTGGATCTTGGCATGAGGAATATACCTTATTTTCAATACAATCATTGAGTGTGATCCAAATTGTCTGAATTGACCACTGTGAGATGCATGTTCATTACTTTATGAATGCCAGACAATGTTTTTTGGGGAACGGATCTGGTGATCACGAGGCAGTTTGTTCGTTTTTGATTCATGAGAACACGTGACAATTATCATTTGATGAGTGTGTGAAGGTTGACACATGAGAATTGGTTTAATAGAATCCATTTTTCGGGTAGTGCAGCATTACCTATTAGAGGTCATATTCCTAATCTTAATTGGTTTTTTTAGTATAGGGAAATTATATCCTTGTGATATAGGAATGAAAAATTTCTAGTGTTTTGGGATGGGTCATGGGTGTGGGAGATTCAACTATTAACATTCCTTACGTTTTGTGATGGTGTTTGTGTGATACAGGGAATATGGTGTATTGGATAAGGGAATAAAATAATTATTATCCGATGGTTGGGAGTTTCTTATAAGTCATAAATGAAATCCCATAATGTTGGAAGAGTCATGGGATTTGTTAGACCAGTCGGTGGATGGTCATGGTGGTGTTGGATTCACCAGTGCTCGAGGTAAAAGTGCAGTGGTAGTATGACCATTGATGTTTTATGGGGAAAATAAGAATTATGATGGATTATTTGTAATGAACCCTGTCAATATGATTTTTAAATGTTAGGATGAATTTAAATTTTTATACACTAGCTAGTTATTTGTGTTAAATGATAATATTTCATAAGATATTATCTTAGAATATTTTTTTGAACCCTATTTTGTTCTTGAAAAAGGGTGTTTACCCTTGGAAAAGAGTTTATTGTAATATCAAGAATTTAATTTTTCCACCGAAAACATAATATTTAATTAATTAACTATTTTTAATTCACATGTGCATTAATTGAAATATCTATTGAATAATGTCTTGAATTATAATTATGAAAGCATGGATGAGTCTATAACAAGGTTTTTCCAAGATGAGATCTAACCTCATCCAAATTACTAGGGTCATGATTGGGCACCATTTTCCTTTTACATTTTATTTTTTTGTTTTATTATTAGTTTTCTTTATTTATTTACTATTCTACCGTTTTAATTTTCATTTATTCCTAAAACAGGCTCCCCCTTATTGCATTAGACTATAAGAAATGATGGAGTGGGAGATTGGGATCATGCTAGGGTCCATTTGAGTAGGTAGGTTAGGCTATTGTGACTATTTTTAATGGATTTAGTACTAAAGATTATATTTTTTAAACATATGACTTTTAAAAAATTTCTATCATTTTAGTCTTTCTATTTTAGTTTTAATAGTGTTTTGGGGTTGATGGGGATCCCATAGGGTTCAATCCGGATTTTTTTTGGGAAAATGTGGCTTTTAGGGATTCATAAGGTATTTGAATTTGGAAAACCCATCTATATGGTGTGTAGTTTAGAGAACACATGTCATTTCTTTTCATTTGGATCATAGTTTAGAATAACGCGACTACACGATTTTGGTGTTCAAGACTCACCTTGTAGGGATACATAGGGTGTCGTCATGTACTTGGTCATACACCCCATGTAGGAAGCACATATCCATGTAGGATACATAACCATATCCTCTATAAGGTATACATCTAGAGGCCATGTGGTGTACCTGTACTAACCTCATGTGGTGTGCATGGAAAAATACTGTGATTTTATTACAATCCTTTTACAAGGGAGGAATTCCTTGTAATTAGATATTCCACTCCATGTTGGGTTTTGGTACATGGCCTTGAGAGTGTGTGGGAGGTACACAACATGTACTCCCTATATATATGTAGTTTACTACTCTTCACACCCAGTATCTGAAATTAGACTTGTATATAGTCCATTAATAGTGTTTTCGAATATATTACATGCCTATTTTAATGTTTGGGAAATTATAGGATGTTTGAGATATGTTTTGGATACTATAAAGTTTAATTGGAGAAGTCTATTAAGGATGATGTTCTCTAATCCTTTTATATATTGAGAATTTGTTCAATACTAGGTGTGGTTTTTGTGGATTTTTTTCACTTTTTATTGAGGACACCAAGAGGTTTAGTTAGAAGTTATTTTAGATGGGTCCTTGAAGGCCGTATCAGATAGTTCCTTGGAAGGTATATGTATCTAGTTGCTTGATGATTAGTTCCCTTAGAAATTTTGTGATGGGGTTGAACCTTGGGGTTCTAGATAAGCTAGGGTGACATTTATTGTAGCTTGAGATGGGTCCAAGGAACCTATTATGATTTTCATTGATGAATGGAATTTCTATAGGCTTGGGTCCTATTCCAATGCGCCTCGTTGATATATCTTGAAATGGTGTTGGCTAGTGGTTATAATTGGGTTAGAGGAGATCCTTGAAAGGTTCCATGTTTTTGTTGAGGTTCATGGAATTTATGGATGTGACTCAAGATCTATTTACATACGGGGGATAGTGATGATTACAGTGTTGTGGAGTGTTTCGATTGGTGACTAAACCGTGGATTTCTGTGGATTTTGGTTTTAGAGGCATGCATCTATTACAATTTTTGATTATAATGTAGGAGGATAACTTTGGGATATTAATGGAGTAGTAATTAGACCTGATATTTACTTATTTCTTTCATTATACGGATGTTTATTGTAGGTTGGTCTAGGGAGCTAATATATAATCCAAATGTCTACACCCCCCATTCATGAAATGGATCTTTCCAAAGGGTTTGTTATCTTTGGAAAAGAATCTCTTAGATCGTGGGTTTTGACCAATGGGCATGGAAATTTTCATTTCCATTATATTATTCTAAATAGTTTTATAGTACTTCTAAGACATTGATAGTTTATCTAATTTTGTTGACCAATATGTTCATTCCTATAGTTCACATCATTGTATTAGAGTCCAAGAGAATAATAGTTCATGTTTTTTATTAGAAACCTTGGATATGGTACTTGAGTTTGGAATTAATTCCAATTCTCATTTTGAAAATATGGAGCACATTTTGATCTTGTGGACACATCATATGTCATTTTTTGGGTGATAAATGTTATTTATGTCCTCTTGCATGGACCATAGTCGGGGTATATTTACATTGAGTGTTATAATAGAACATGAGGATTAATACATTGATTTATTTAGGACTTTTTGATAAATTGTTTTAAATAGTTTCTTCTTTTCACGTAGTTTTTATTTGAATAAAATGGAAAAACCATGTACTATATCCTTTGGTTATGAAAATAGATGTTAGGTATACCATTGGGGGAGTAATACTATGATTATTTTCTCAAGGATATGTTGGTACCTTAGTTATTGTGTAGTTATTATGTTTCTTTTAGATTGATCAAATGATTCACAATAGACACGGAGGACACCTAGAATTGAATCACTAATCCATATTACTCATTTGGAGCCTAATGATTAAGAAAAAGTAGTTTGACCATTTTTCATCCAAGATTTGTAGTTAGACTCCATGTTGGAAGAATATCCTTATGTATTTTATTTTATTATGATTATTTTATATATGTGTGGTCAACCTAGCCAGTGTCTGTTGTGTATAACATGATATTTATTCTCTATGAAATGTTATATTTGATATATCGTGCTTTTGTTTCGTATATTTATTTACGTGTACTCTAATTTTCTAGATGCACATGTGTTTATTTTGTTTTAAACTATTACCACACATTAATTTAATGGTATAGTCACAACACTATATATATATCCTCACCACTATTTGGTAGAGTCTAGAATATGAGGAGGTGAACTTGAGGACTTTTGGGGAGTTAAATTGGGTGACCATTCATGCTGATTTGGTCTAGTTCCTGACATAGATAATTTCTTGAAAATTAATATTTATATAGGTTTCTTAATATTAGCATATTCCTAAACCCTAAGGATCATTTTAGTGGTAAATTGTTGAATATGGAAAAGGAATAGGATACTTTATATGAAAATGAGAAATGAAATATACTTAAAACTTTTCAAGGTATTATTAATAATAATGTCTTTGTGTAAGAATCATTTTATGTCTATGTAAGAATCATATTTCAATGTCTAGTGATTCTTTAATTTGTGTAAACATCATTTGATCTATATAACCCTCAGCTTGAATTGAATAATGATCATCAGTTCTCCATAAGAACACATTTTCATATATGTAAAGATCATGGAAATGCGTAAATATAAGGACATAACATTAAACATTATATAATCTAATATAATTCGACTAGAATTAACATTAATACTTTATTAGGACTATTTCTAGTTTAGATTTATAGATAATTCTGTCATAAATCTTACATACCAACACCATATATTAAAAATTGACCAATTGAACTAAGTATCCATTTTTTAGCATAATAAAACATTTAAAATAAAACATGCTTTATTTTCATGAAAAATTTTCATGTCTTTCAACTTCACTACATATTTTCTATAACACATCTAGAAACCTATTGAAAACAATTTAAAAAATGGGATGAACATAGATATAATAGTAAGGGACATAAAAATAATGACATCTATAATTACATTGATAAATATAAAAACTCATAATATTAACACCTTTATCTCCATATTCTTTAATAATGTAAAATAAATCATTTCAACAAGAGAATAAAAATATATTTCTAAAAAAATATATTAAAACCTATGGAAATAAAATAAAAATCCTTCCATGAAACTTATTGAATTTTATTCACAACTCGTGTTAGAAATTCCTAAATATTATGTTTGAATCCATAGGATAAAATTCACTAGTTACCTAAATACTTATTTCATATTAAGAAAAGTAACATTATCAAATTCATTGGTGATATATAATGGGGGTCACCCTTTATATAAGCTATATCAGACTCACCCATCATGATGAGCTCTAATGTGGATCAAACTCTCATATAAGTTGTATCAAGCTAACCTGTTTCTGATATAATGTTATCAAGAAACATATCATAAATAAAAATAGTAAAACTATATCTTTTAATCATAGAACCATTAAAGAAATATTTTAAACCCTTATGTAAAACACTTTCATACATCGTAATAATCATCCTTCATTAATAAGAATTTTCAATAATAGAATATCCAAAAAGGGGAAATAGAGTTTTTATTTGAAGGAAACATGAATTATTTTAATGAAATCCAAAAATTAATCAATTTTTATTCCAGTGGTAAAAGTCATTGTTATATTATACATGAAAAAATAATAATCAATTAATATTTTTTAAGGAAATTGAATATGTTCGATAAAAATATTCCTTTGAAAAAATTTTGAAATTTAATTGTGACATAAAATAGATTTTGTAATTATTTTATGCCTATATAAATACATATAAGAATGATTTTTAGTTGTTTTTTCATGGAAGAAAAATAATTTTAAAATAAATATTTATTAAATTTAAATTGATGTTTTAAATGAAAAGCGTCACTTACGTCATGTCCAACTCCTCAGAAGAATTATTTATCATCCCAAATAAATAATTTATGATAATTATTTAGTTTATTAATAAATTATTCATGGTTATTATTCCTTTTATTTTATTTCTTACTATTATATATTAAATTATTAAATTAATTAATTTGACATCAAATTTTTTGATCATATTTTGTTCATAGGTCCAAAATGACCTCAATGGGGTGAATTAGGTCAAAGAGGTAATTATTTCCCCATTTACTAAATAATAAAAATTCCATAAAAACAATTATAATTTTAATGAAAACCATGAAATATGATAATGAAATATGAATTAGTTTTCAATTATGGAGATAGGATGTCATATATATGCATGACTAAAGATTCAACTTTTCGACGATCAAGATGGAAAATGTACATAATAGTTTAGATTTATGGAATTATAATTATATCGTATTTAAGTTATTATTATTTAAATAATCATATATATATATATATAGATATCATCCATATTATTTGATGATGAAAAAAGAATCACATCACTTCATGGATGTGGTAGTCCACATGTACCCACGAAAGCACTATAATTTTTTACTAAATGGAAATGTACGAAAATTGACGATATATCAACTTTAATAATTATAAATATATCACTAAAATATTATACATACATAAAATTAATCATTAAAAAATAGTGAGAGGTGTTGATGAAAAATGAATTACATCTGTCGGCAAGGCGGTAGTCTGTCATACATATAAATGTTGGATTCCTTTCCAATTTGATGGAGGATGGAGATGGATATAAATTATAAAATTAACATAATAAAATCTAATTATAATTAATATTATGATTTTATTAATTAATAATTGTTAGGAAATATTTTATGGATGTTGAATAAGACATAATACAAAAACATTCAGTTAAAACAACAAATTTTCGTTTGAAAAACTCTTTATGTTTACAGTAAAATACATTATAAGATGGCGTTTTAATAAAGATAAGGCCTATAAAAGGTTGTAAGGGACGTAAGGAAGGTATTCAGGAAGGTATTGGAAAACCCAAAAAACATTTTATATGTGTGGAAAAGAGGATAAAAGGTTTCTATTTATAATATATTGGTGGGGTACTCATCGAATTTTTAAATGATTAAATTAATATTAATTAATTTTCATTGAAAATTGGGTCTAAAGTAATATAATAAAAAAGTAATTTAATTTTGGGTAGATAGAATCTCATTAAATATAATTTTTATAGTTTTAGGTTATTTTTTCACACTTATATTGTTTTAATCAGTGTTAACCCTTTTCGTCTATTAGCGATGTAACATCATTTTTACTCATTATAGGTCAGGATATATACTATAATAGGAAAATATTCACATAAATGTATAATGGAAAATATTTTAAACCATATTGAAATAAATTTTCTAAAGCTGGGGTTTCTAGAAATTTAAATCATATAATAAAATATAATGAATTGTAATATATTATTAATATATATTTTGGAACTCTTCATTTAATTTGACAATACAAAATTCCTAAAAATAAAATAATTTGAATATAATCATTCAAAACATCCCTAAAATCATATATTTATCTACAAAATTCCTAAAACACCACAAATATTTCAAATTATATTTCTTTTAATATAATAATATTTATTTAATTTTTTTTCTATTAATTAAATAATTATTGTCTCGATGATGTGTATGAATTTATGGTAACTATTTTATCATAAAAATATAGAAAACAAATTACCAGGTTAATTTATCATTTAATGAAGCTTTTGTTGTCCAACATTAAGTTTTTATCCCCTTAAAAAAATATTTTATATAATAAAAGCAATAATATGTCATTTTTATCTTTATAATATACTTAAAAATATTAATTTTAAAAATAGATGAAAAATTTCACAATATGGACATCTATACTAAAATTTGATCTAATTTTTTTAAATACACTTATCAAATATGATAATGAAATGTTTTATTGTAATTTATGGTATGTATCATATTATTTTAAAACTATATTTATTTGATTTACACTTACTAAGGTGACAAATATTTTCAAAGGATACAATTCATAATGATAAAATATTAAAGGGATTCTTTTAAATAGGTGATGTCTTTTAATATAAATATTAAATACATTTTAAGAATTCATTTCACACAGTTTTAATACTTTCATTAAAAATTATACTACTGAAACATGAAAAAAAGAGTTTTCATAAAAAAATCCTTATCATGTATAAAATGTTTTTATACTAAATTCAGGTATAAAAATTCATATAAATTTAATATTTGGAGTATTTTTAATCATAGTTACTAATAAATTTTTTTATGAATTTCAAAATTGATTTTATATTTGTAAATTCTTGAAAAGAAAATAATATTTCTAATAAAAATCTATGTTTTTCACTATTAATAAAAATTTATTATTTTCTGTAAATTTCCAAATATTCACACTAAGGAAAATTTGATATTATGGTTTAAAAAAACATTATTTTTTCAAATTCAAATTGTTAAATTTATAAATAATGATTTTAAATGAAACCATATAATATATTTTAACAAAATTAGTATGAATACAACTATTTTATTTTTGATTGTAAAATTTACATAACAATATTATCTAGAGTATAACTGAAAAATATATATTCAATTAATATTAATAACAATTGATAATTATTAACTTTACCCGGGTTGTAAAATTCTTCTCCCATTTTGGAAATATCATCCTCAAAATTTTTTTCATTTCCTAAACATGTTGGTATATCACTCACTCATGAAATTTTTAGATTTCCATGCACCATATTAAACCATATTGGATTTAAAAAAATATTAAATAAAGAATTAACTTATTCTGAAACAATTTTCCTATGTGGTGAAAGATATATATTGGTTGTTCTTCATATGAAATTTTTTCTTCCAAATAAATTACCTCAGGGATCTGAGGATTAGATGATTCCAAAAAAATACTTCTACAGCATTGAAAGATGAAATACGTTATGATCTTGGGATATAAGTGGAGACCAAGACACTCAGTAAATAGATGAACCATATTTCTGTAGGATTTTATATTTCCCAATGATAATTGGGCTTGGATAACACTTTTTAGAAAAATAGATAAAATATTTCTATTGATATATACTATGAAAAACATGATCACCATCCTTAAAAAAACATTTCATCCTCTAATAACCATTATTTTTATATCATCTATGAGCCTACCTTGTTTTCCATTAAATCATATTCACCTTCTCAAAAAAACCAACCAATTATGATCCCCAAAACAACATTTCACCAACATAATTTATTCAAATAGGAGTCTGAAAAAAATAATATTTAATTTTAGAAAATGTAATACATGTATAGTGGAATGAAAATTGTTATTATAAGAAAAAACAAACAAATAAATATATTGATACCAACAATCCACGTAATCCTTTTAATAATAACGAATCATGTGTTCTGTGGTCTTAATCATTCACATAGATTTTCAATATATTGCGGATGAAAATATCTACTAAGAATATATTTAGCACAGAACGACTAATGAGGTCCTTCAAAAAAATAGATGTGAAAATAGGATCATGATATGAATAATATAGTGAGTACCTCCATGTAAAATTACTATATTCTTGATATATTGTCATGTAATCATATGATCTCAAGTGGAAATGAAATATGAATATATAGTTAGTCGGTTAATAATTACCAAAATTGAAATATCTCCTAGGGATTCTTTTGGTTGTCCCACAATGAAATTCATGGACATATTTTTTCTTTTCAACTATTTCAATGAAAAAGTTTGAAGTATCCCCAATTTAAAATTTTGTTCTACATTATGCTTTTTACAATTACCACATTTCATTGTATTGTCTACAACATATATTTTCATTATATGACACCATTAATACAATGTAAGGACTCTATACATCATATTGCTTCCATGATAAATGTAAAATAGGGAACTATGTTCTTAACTCAATAACTATTTTTTCAAATGGGAAGAAAAAGGCACACATAATCATTTTCTAAAACTAATAATGACTTCTTCATCAATATTAATTTTTCTAAACATACCATTCTTATCCTATTCTATATTTTCACTATAAAACAATATCCCACTTCTATGATTTCTTAATTATTTTGGACAAATATTATTTTATTGATACATGAAACAAAATAGATGATGTTCATTCATGAACAATTTCAAGGATATAATTCAGCAAATAATTTTCTAATGTCCACATTCTAGATGTAATATGGTTGATGATGCATTATTTTTCTGATTATAAGTATCAATTATAATATTTGCCTTACTATTATGGTAACAATTCATGAAATCATAATCTTTTATCAGTTCCTACTATCTTCTCTACCATATGTTCTACACCATTTCCATGAATACATACTTTATTTTTTTTGATCGGTATATATTTCACACTATATTCCAAATAAATGATTTCAGAAAATCATTAATGAAAAAATAGTGTATCTAATTCTAGATCATGTGTTGGATAATATATCTCAGTGCGTTTCATTTTGCATTAACCATAATAAATCCTCTGATGATTTGGATCATAATATTACCACATCCTTTCAAAGAAGAGTCACTATAGATTAAAACATCACCATTTCCAATGGGTAGGTAAAAAATTGTATCTTTCTCAAATCATCTATTCGATTTCAAGAATATATCTTCAAATTATTTTATCATGATGAATTAAAAACATTTTTGACTTAATATAGTCAGTGGTTTAGATAACTAAGTAATTCTCTCAAAAGTCAAAACATAGTAACATACTAAGACTTGAAAACTATGAAACTCTGTGAAAGTTTTATGTATTTTCCATCCATAAAAACTTCTATTTAATAGTTTCAAAAGTTATTCCATCTTTAGAATAAATATGACTGTGGTAGGAAATTTATTTGGACCAATATTCACAGTTATTAAATTTAATTTTTTTTTATTTTCTTTTATGTGTTTTAAAACAATCCTTATGTGTCATCCATGATCCTATAGGTTTTTATAAGACACTAATATATTTTCAGAAAACCAAAAAACTATGTAAATAACTATGTAAAACTCTTTCCATAGTATCTATAATTTGATATTATTCATTAGAAAACCCAAAGGGAATAACTAAAAAATCATAATACTTATATGTGATCCAAAACATAGTCTATGTAATATATCCCTTCTTTAACTTCAACTGATAGTACCCCAACATAAGATAAATCCATGAAAAATATTGTTCTCCATAGAACAGGTCAAACAAATCATTGTTATGATGGAAATGTTACTTGTTCTTAATAGTTATGTTATTCAAGGCTCGATAATCAATAAAAACTCTCATTGAATAATCTTAATTATTTTTAAAAAATAGGACTACGCCATGGTGAAATTCTATGTCCAAAGAACCATTATTATTGGAACTATTTCAACTAAATTATATAATTAAAAATGTTCTACAAGAATAATTTGATAAAGGGGTATAAAATAAGATTATCATTAGGAACTAATTAAACTATAAACTCATCCTCCAGATCAGGAATATCACCAAAAAATTCATCAAGAGAAACATCCACATATTCATTTACTACTAGCACATTTCTTTCCTAAACAAGTTTTGTCCATTAAAAACATAAACTTGGTAACATTCACTATAGTCTCTAATAAATTTGTATTTTTCTTGATATGTTATTAGAGGAATGAAATATTTTAATTTGGTTTTTTCTACAATCTATCCTAACATGTTAAACTAAAATAAACTCCATACCCAAAATAATATCAAACACTACAATGGGTAGTTCAACATGTTTTGTATAAAAGACCATCCTGATAATAAAAATATAAAGAATACTATAAATTGTAGTTCTATTAATAATTCCACATCATGTTTTATCAAAAAATTTATATCTTCATTTGATATGGTGATATTCCCATTCATATATGATGATTTCAAATAAATTAAGCAATGTGTAGATCCAATGTCGAATATGGAATTTTCATATTTCTAATAAAAAAGTAACATACATTTCAACACATCATTCAATGGTATAAATTAAACTCTAGCACTATAAAATAATATTTCCACACCATTTTATTTCTGAAATTGATAATTTCCACCTTTTGTAACTAAATTTGAACAAACAGTAGCATAATTTTCCAACTGCATTAATTTGAAAAATCTCACTTTTGGTTGAATATTTAATACCTAATTCATGGAATGTTAGAAACTCATTAATTTTTAGTCATAATACTTATTTCCAATAATACCATACTACTAAAACTTTAAAGACACTATCAAACTATAATTTAAATGTATTTGACTACACATCAAACATGTTGGGGCTTACATTCATACTTCATTTTTGATTTGTTCTTCCTTTCATTCCACTTTAATTGTTTTTTCATATTAGTCATATAATGGATTATAAGTGTCCTAACACTCAATATCTAATTTTTAATGAAAAAAATTATCCTAAATTTTATATTATCATATGGCCAAATATCCTCTAAAAAATAGTTTCAGTATTTAAAACAATTTAGTAATTTTACTAGCTATATTTCGAATACAATTTGTTAAAAATCTGGAAAATCATTTAAAATTATATTCATAAAAATCTTTTAATTATTCATAATTTTACTTCAATTATAAGAGTTAACTCTCTATCTAATGTCAAAATACCACAGGAAAATAATTATATATAAAGATATTCAAAAAACATTACAATACTCTGGAATGAAGCTCATATATTTCTCTGTTATTATTATTTAAATAACATTATCTCTTGGAAACACCATCAAAATGATAAATGAAACTTGTTGCATTTTTTCATTTAGATCATCCAATATTTTCAAATATATTTTCTAGTGCATTGGTCCATCCTTTATCTATTATAGTATATAAGGTTCCCTAGAATGTTTGATTATTTTTCCTCATGAAATTCCCAACAATAAACATCATCTCATGTGGTATATCTAGGTTATATTTAACATGGAAGTAAAAAAATTGATACCCATGTCAATTGATCTATTGCCACTAAAAATAACCTAGTTCCTATTCAAACCAATATAAGATTCTGATTTGGATGAATATTATCCTCTTGATACCTTCCTAAAATAGATTATGTGTTTCATATGTGGAAATATAATTGGAATATACATAGATTATATGAAACAACATGGTAGTCATCAAATATTATAACACATAAACTTAACCCCAATTTATATCCTTTAAATGGTATTCTATTAACAATATTATAAACCCAAAAATTATCTATCCCAAATGGCTTGAAGGCCTTCATTTTTATGGATTTTTGATAACCCCTTTTCAAGGAATGAGGGGGAACCCTCACAAGGCCCATAGGCTCAGATATTACATGGCCCATAGGCTTGGGAGATTACATGACCCGAAGGTATTAGGGAATTTAACCAGACTATAAACAAGGAACTTCCCCTCCCCATCATCTGTATAATGATAGTAGCTCTCCACCTTCGCATGGACGTCTAGCTAGCCTTCCTGTTCAATCACATTCTAGTCCCGATGGCATAGCCATAACCTCTCTTTTTGACAAATCCATTTGGCTATGCTTTGGTGAGTTTACATGCTCTGAATCCTCTTCTAGGGCTGCTCCTTTTTGTAGTGTGTCTAGGGAAACTGCATGTGGCCCGAAGGCCTTGAGGTGCCCTGAAGGCCTTAAAGGTGTCATGAAATCCCTGCTGACCTGAAGGACTAGGTGGCCCGAAAGCCTTGAAGACACCAAGCCCAAACCAGTGTCCCAAGGTAAATAGTTCCAGCTGATACAGTACTGAGCAATACCTCCTACAGTAACTGCTACAGTACGTACTATAATACCATACTATGTACAGTTCTTCTACTGTACTACTACAGTACCTGCTACAGTATCTGCTATAGTACTACTATAATACTACTATAGTACCCTAAAAAATATGCCTCTACATGGTTTGGAACCTGGGTCTTGTTGATTCACTTAAGGATACCTCACCAACTATGTTGAGGATCATGTGCAGGTACCTCACCATGTATAATGAACCAATCTTAAACATTATATAAATTACAGTCATTAGACTATATTTAACATTATTACTCAAAGGGGATCTTTTTATGATGAGGCATATAGATAAATGTGAAATTAATTTTACATATAAAACCCATATATTAAAATGTGGACACTTCTACTGAGTTCTATATTGAACCTACTTTTCGTACCTGACTATTACATCATTTTAACGATAAATAACATAAATCGTGGATCCAAAGGTTTAGAGACTTTTGAAAATTACAATCATAAATAATTTTTACATAATAAAACATAATCATTATTTAATTACTTCCCTAACTTCTTAGTGGACATCGTGTTCTACATAGTATAAGTAATCACCTGCGGATAAACATATTTGTATAGGATGAGATAAAATATTGATAAGATGATAGATAAGAATATGGATCAACAAAACATGGGGTGAGCATAATCACCATTATAACATCAATATAAATATCATGATAGGAATAATTAATTAAATTCATTTAATATGGCATTGCATAAGGATGAAACATCTTGTATTAGTCGTAAACTACAAGAAATACTTCACTTTATATCCTGAGATACATCATATTACCCAATTCATTTGATCATTATAAAATTCTAGGAACAAACACCACATCATAAAATTTATATTCACTATATAATTCTGTGTACACTGATCACATTATAACATTTACATCTGCAATATAATTCTAGGTACACCCATCACATCATAGCATTTAAATTATCTTACATTCCACATATGATGTATATCAATATATTATATAGGATAAATCAAGTTATGGAATGGGAATCATTTAATAAACCATAATTCAAGAATAATATTTGGGGATCCCAAAATAATGAGGGAATACCACACTTTTTGTAAGATTCATCAATCTTGAGTTAAGAAGAAACAATCTCAAGGGATGTAAAAGATGTGTTTTTAGAAAGAAGAATTATTTTTGTAAAATCATATCATTTTTAATAAAATCAGATTGGAAACATGTATATCTATAAATTAAATCTTAATGATAAATAAATTGTATTTATGTAAAATTAATTGAACATCCATCCTAAAAATTGAGTCAAAGAGGGAAAATTTTAATGGAATAGTTTTGGGTTCGAGAATCCCCTTACATTATGTTATAATTATTTATTCACATAAATATCCTATATAATGAAATTAAATTCATTAATTAAAAAATAAATGAAATATTATAAATCATTTTATATATTATATTTTTATAATCTTCATTTACATTATTTTTTATGTGTTATAGAGTTCAATTTCATTATTCCAGAGTATTCATTTTCTTCGTTTTCATGTTTATTTCAATTGTATATGAGTATGGACGTTCCTAAAAAATGATAATGATTCTCTATAATTGAAATTATTTGTTATAAATAAATATAAATATGTGTAATTGATCATATATATCATATGGTTATATGGTATTAGTTAAATTCATTCGATAAAATTTTAATGATAATCATTTTGATTGATTTGGTAGATTTTTTATCATTATGAAGTAGTTTTCTTTTATAATTTATGATTTTGTATATATGTTTATTATAAAAATTTAACAGGATGTAATATACACATTAAAATCTATTTCATCCATTATAATGGGTTTATTAACAACATTTAAAGAGATAGTGCAAAACTACAACAAATCGTCCATGAAAGCATTGAATTGACACCCTACAGATGATGTTGTAATTGTTAAAAGAAAAGGGAGAGAGGAATATCGTTAATTATATCATATTCTTATTTATAAGATGATTAATATTATTTCTGATTTTATAGTAGATTTTTTTATTATATTTTCCAAATTACTATTCTTATGGGTGAAGTTAACATTCCAAAGTTCATGTCACTATTCCATTGTTAAATGTTATATAATATATGAAAAATATACTTATTTAATTTATTCTTAATCTTTAAAGATTATATTGTGGTAACTATTTTATTTTAGGCGGTCTATAATTTATAACATACTTATAAAAATATAGATTCCATTTATAAAATTTTGGGTCATTACTAGTTCTAGTTTCCAAAAAAATAAAACCTTTATAGTAATTTTTTTAGGACATTCATCCTCATATTTAACTTGACGTATTCATTTCCCATACCCATCCTTAAACCATGTGAAAATATTTTTAAATCATGGTATGACCCCAAAAATATAAATAAGGTACTTAAGATGAATGAAATTTGTTATACCATTAAAAAATATGAACACAACTAAAAATCATACAATTATAACCATATTTGTTGAATGTATGAAATGAATCATTTATACATGAAAAAAATAACTTTTTTCTCAATGAAAACCTTTAAAACCCATGGAATTAAAATAATATAGCATTTAATAAAATATAGATAATTTTATTTGTAGCCAATGAAATAAATAATGAAGGAAAAATAAACTCTATAAGAGAGACCTCTTTGGTTACCTCCCTTCTAATTTCCTATGAAGAAAAAAAATATTAACAAATTCATTAAAGAGAAATAATGGGGATCTACCTTCGTATATGCTATATCATGATCAATTGTAATCATGAGAAAAAAATGGGGATCAACCCTAGATATAATCTATATAAGCATCATTTTTTCTCATAGATAATATTTAGGTACTATATCATGAATAAACCATATTATTCTGATACTATTTATAATAAAAGACTTGAAAACACAATTAAACTTGTATACAAAACACATACAGATATTGAAATATCCTTTCCTTTTTAAAATCCTATTCGATAACAAAAATACCAATAAAAAGGGAATGATGGTTTTCTTATAAGGGAACATGAACCCTTGTAATGGAATCCAAAAAGTATACAATGATTATAGTAGTGGAAATAGTCATTGATTTCATGTATGTTAAAATATAACATTCCATTTTGTTTTTTAATTGACAAAAACAAGTTTTGTAAAATGAACCATTTTTTATTCTTCTGAAATAAATTAAAGAGTTAATAAATGACATTATAATTATTTTATTTCAATATAAATAAATAGAAAATTTATTTCCAAGAATATGTATTGGGAATAAAAATAATTACTTAATAAATCATTAAAATATTTTAAATGATATTTTTAATGTACAGTGTATCTTGCCTCAAGTCCATATCATCATATACATTCTTTATCTTCATGAATAACACAATTAAGTTAATTATTTACTTTATTATGAACAATTTTAATTTATATTTATCCATTTATTTCATTTATTACCAAACTATATTTAATTATTTAACTAATTAAGTTCAAGTTACACATTTTGACAATATTCAGTTAATAATGGAAAAATGAATTTGGGAGGTCTAATATTATAAAAGAGGTAATTATTTTATCATTTAATATTTAACAATGAAGTCATAATTATGATTTTTTATAGAAAATATAATTTTAAAACTGAAAAGTAATGATGGCTATGAAAAATGAATTTAATTTCAATCGTTGAAATAGGTGGTCATATGTGCATCTGAGTAACGTTTATATTTTCATGGATCATGAATTTTAGATGGTATGTTTTATTTAATATGTAAAAAATGATAACTACATAATAAATATAATACTATTTCTTTAAATAAACATACATATATCATTTATATGATGTGGTGATGAAAACATAATCACATCACTTTGTAGAGGTGGGACTCCCCAGGAATGCATGAACAACATTATCATTTTCAGTGAATATAATGGTATGAAAATAGGAAATAAGTGATATTTTAATAATAATAAATATTTCATGTATATCATATTAATACATTAAATCAATCATTATAACCAGTCATGAGAGGTGTTGTTGGAAAACGAATTACAAAGGTCCATGAGGAGGTAGTCCATCATACACATGAATGATGGATTCCTTACCTATTTGGTAGGAGATTGACATGTATACAAATTATAAAATTGATATAATAAAATATAATTTTCTTTAATATTATTATATTATTATTCATAAAGGGTAAATAGTCTTTTATGGTTGTGGAATAATAAATAAAACTGAAATTATTAGTTAAGAACGATACATCTTCTTTTTACGATATTTTTTGGTTTACAACAAAATAATTACTTTGTGGTGTTTCTAAACAATAAAAGGAATCTAGGATATGGTATGAGATTTTACGAAGGTATTTGGGTAGTTCATTTAAAAAAAGACTTTTATTAGTGGATAAAATAGTATAGTATGTTCTATTTTATAAAAGATGGGAAGGGAAATATTGGAATTTCTTAAAAGATTAAATTTTATTTAACTTAATATGCATTAAAAATGTATAGGAATTTATAAAATTCTGATATAATATTTGTAGGGGTTGAGATAACGTCATCCAATAATATTTTTGTTTGTTTTGGTGATGTCATAACAGTTATATTTTTTTAACCAATGTGAATCCTTTTTGATTATTACTATTGAATCATCATTTTTTACTCTTCAAGGGTCACAATACATAGTATAAAAGGAAAATTATCACATAAATATTCTATGGTTAATATTTTCAACCATATCCGAGTCACCTGGCCAAATATAATTTTTTTATCATAATTTTAAATCATTTAATAAAATTTAATTTATTAAAAAATATCCTTACTATCATTTGGTGAACAATTAATTTAATTTTACAAAGAAAAAATCATGAATGTAAAGAACCCAACCCTAGTTTTCTATAGAAATGTTTTGCATTGTTACATTGTTCGAAGGTATAATCAATGACATTTCAATGGAAAATATTTTTTATTATACTTAGAAAACTAGAAAAATACATGAAATTCTCAATACATTATAAAACATAAAAAAATATTGTGTTCTCCTTTGGAAATCAATTATCCCCTTAGGATTTTCTTATATATCAATAAAAAACATCATTGTATCTAGCGTAAAATGAAACATCAGAAATTTAAGAGATCGTATTATCAATAAGGGTATGAATACAGAATAATATATCATGAATATATAAGAATAATAATGTGGAAAGGTAATAAAATAAAACACATTCCATTTAACCAGTAAGGTGATCATAATATAGTAGGAATACAAGATAATAAAATAAAAACATATAAATATTCACATGATCTTGAAAAATAACAATGTAAATTATAACTAATTTAATAATCACATGGTAATTAAAAATTTATCTCAGTATGAGATAATTCATAATCATGAACATTTGAAACCTATTTTTAACAGCATTCTCAAGAATGTTTAAATTTATGGGTAAAACCTCATGTAATTTACACAATTGAATTTTATCAAGTGACCAATCAATGTGTCAAGGGGATATGTAATTATGAGACCCAAAAATCACTTAATAAGTTTAATTCATTCCACATATGAATAGTTTGGAACATAATAAACATACACAACCATATTTAATAACTTATATACAAACTTTTAATAAATTCTTTAATACATATCGGTAATCATGAACCATTTAGAGTAATATGTTTATTAGTAATAAAATTTTACATTCCAACAAAACTAATCATAAAACATCCCTAGAAATCAAAAAGATTGAATAAATAAAAAATATCCTCATTTGGTAATATGTACAATAAAGGGTTGATGTAATTATTGTTTAGAAATACAATATAACGATCATTTAAATCATTCTTGAAGGAAATTATCTTTAAAAATTAAAAATGACACTATAATAAAAATATTTTTCTAAAAACTCTTTTTTTTGTAAATTACCATTGATCCATATAAGTTAACGCATAATAAATTATATTCTAATGGTGGTGGGAAATTAAATTCATTCTATGTACAATAAAACAATGATTCTATTTCACATGTCTCAAAAAGCCAAAATTTTCATGTTTAGAATATGATATGTAGATATCATTTAATTGTTTTTTAATGTAACAAATTGTTAAAAATTTCATTTATAAATAATTTTTAGATTTTTTAAAACATTATTGATTTTTTTAGAATCCATGCTTTTAGAAGAACAAATATTTTCAGCCAAAGGGAGAAATGATGTTATATTTTATTAACAACATTATATCTATCATTTTAAGTAAAAAAGAGAAGTAAGATGATAATATTACGTTTAAAAGATCTATAAGAACCAAATTATATTAAAATTGATTGATATTATGATTTAAATATCAAATAATTCCTCAAGGGAGACTTAGTTGTAAACAATCATAAATAATGTTGTGGTTTTGAAATAAAACCTTACAACAGTTGTAACTTATGAATCATAATCCCCATAAAATATATATAGTTAAATAATACATTAAATAATAAGAATATAAATATATTTTGGATATAAAATATCAATATGGAATTTTTATACACCACAGAAATTAATTAGTGGTGAATATAATATATGTCACATAGAAGAATAATTGAGATGAGAATCCCCTACCTCAAGTTCAAATTCCATTGTATGTTTTATAATCTCCTATATAATAAATATAAGTTTAATATAAATATATTAAAGAACCTTAATCAGATATTTAATACCTTATATCTATTACTAAGTTTAATTTATGAAACATTTGTTAAATATTCAATGTTAAAATCAAGGTTTCTAGTGATAATTAGTTAATTTTTCATGTATGTTTTTGTTCGATAATTTCAGTCATTTAATATTGACCAGGTTAAAAAATATCTAGAATTTTATATATGATATTAATATAATATATATTCAATATATATGTATTTATAGTTATCCAAAAAATATATAGATCGAACATGGATTTTTCCTTTCATAGAGACAATATATTGTACATAGGGATAAAAACTATTTCCATTTATCTTAATGAATGGAATGGAATGAAAATAAATATTAATTAATAGGTACATAAAAATTATTATATAATAATTATATTAATATTAATCAAATACATACTTATTACCATCCATGTAATTTTTTTTAAACATTTCACATTGCTACATAGAGGAAGTAGTCCATACAAACGCATGAGCGATGTTATTATTTTCCAAAAAAAGGAATGTTGGATGATAGATTTGATATTATATTAAAAAAATTATTTTTTGGAAATAAATATCACATATATTATCTAAATTTATCTTTAATAACATCCATGTAATGATTGAGGAGAAAATAAATCACATTGCTTCATGAGGCATTAGTCTTCCGTACACATATGCGATTTTACTTTATCACCCATGGGATTGAATTTAAGCAGGTATATATGATATAATAATTCAATATTTATAGTAATTTCATATATTTCTTATAATAATTTTAAATATCTCATTATATCAATCCATGTATACTAATATGGAAAATGAATTACACCGGCTCATGAGGCAATAATCCTTCAAACACACGATCGATGATTTGGGTTCCCATTTGATGGAAGTGGAGGTGGATCTAGGTAATTAAATTTATATTATAACATCTCAATATATTAGGAATAATTTTGTTATTATATTAGAAAAATTTAATGTGATATAATGGTGTTTGGTGAATAAATAAAACATATACCCACTTTAAATAATATTACCTCCTCTTCGAGAAACCTATTTAATTTCATACCTATTTACTTCGTACAAGAACTACATAATCAAAATAAGGGATTTAAAAATTGTGTATGGAATTAAATAATATTTTTAAAGAAATTTCTTTAAAAAATGTGTTTTGTAATTTTGATGTGGGGAGTTGTGGGCCGGCCTTATTTATGATGTGGAGAGGACACACATTAACTTTCTGAAAAGGTAAATAAATTCCCAGATTTTTTAATTTTTAAATACCAAAAATACGGGAAATTATAAAAATTTAGATGTTATATTGTCTAAATATGAAAATAAAATTATATTTTGAAAAGCCTTTGTTTATTTGTTGCACATATTATCTTTGTTTAACCCCCGATAAACCAATTTTTTCTTTAAGCTTGGTAATTAATTTTTACTAAAAAAATTTATTATCATAAAAGAGATCAAAGTAGGGATAAAAACATCACCTTCTCGGCTAGCTGGACTTGCTCAGAAGGATTTCTGCAGGCCATTCAAGAATCATGGAACAAACCATCATCTAGAACGACACAGGTTAGGTTTAACGAAAAACTCAGAAGATTAAGACCCCACCTGCATGAATGGAAAAAACTCATACCTCCCAATGAATATTACATAGAGGACCTCAAGGATGAGATTTCGATCCTGGAAACCCACCTCCAAGATGCCTGGGACGACGACATATTTTCCAGAATTATGGAAGAATAGAATGTTCTTGGAGGGAAGTTAATCGAGATTGAGAAGGTGGCTAGAGAGCATTCCAGGGACCATTGGCTGAGGGAAGGTGATAGGAACACTAGATTCATCAATGGATGCATTAAGAGGAAGATGGAAACTAGAAGAGTTAACCTACGGTTGGAAAATGGTTTTTATATATGAGATATTGAGGTGGAACATCATATGGTGAAGGAACATTTCAGAAACCTTCTTGTAGGTCTTCTCGACATAACACGCGATGTGCCCCTCTGTATGGGAAACACAAAAAACATTCTATGTAGAATCCCCAAATTGATCAGCGACCAAGATAACATACTGTTGGAGGCCATCCATAATGAGAGGGTGATCAAAGAGTCTATCCTTGCTCTGAAACCAGAAAGCGCCCCATGCTCAGATGGGTTCCCAGGTACGTTCTATGTCTTTTCATGGGTGGTTATCAAAGATAATATTTTTGAGGTGGTGCAGGATTATTTTAGAGGTGGACACCTCCCAAGAGAAATATGTGACTCTAAGATGGTTCTTGTTACCATGGTTACATAACAGACATCTCTGGGGCAGTATAGACCTATCTTCCTGTGAAAATTCTCATATAAGATTTTAGCGAGTTTGACTAACAAAAGAATCAGTCACCTGCTTCCTCATATTATATCCGACGAGCAACATGGCTTCATGCATGGATGAAATATCCAAGGGGCTATTGGGATCTCAAAGGTGATGGTTGAAAATCTTAACAGGAAGTGCACTGGGTCTAATATAATGATAAAACATGATATGGACAAGGTGTACTATAGGATGAGTTGGTGGTTCATCCTAAAATTCATGCAACAATTTGGTTTCACCACGTGGTCTAGATATCTTATCATTAGAATTATTTTCGTCCCCTGGCTTACCGTGGGGCTCATGGGTAGATGCTTCAGCTTCATTAAACCAGTTGGAAGACTGTGGGAGGGGGACCCAATCTCTCCCAGCATTTTAATTCTTACCCAAGACGTGCTCTCAAGGAATATCAACACCTCTCTTTACAGTAGATGTATCCTCTTATACAAGAACAAATCTGGTTCGAGCATTATGTCACATCTAATGTATGTAGATGATATCCTCTTCTTCATTAATGGCATGTCTCGATCAATCAATGATTTCAATAATATCATGAAAATTTACAGAATCTAGAGTGGGAAATGTGTGAACCACACTAAAAGCAGTTTCTATCTCTCTAAATCCTGCTCTAACCACAGTGCCCAGATCATTCAGGAGAGGCTGGGGTTTTCAAGGAAACCCCTCCCGATGGAATATCTTAGTGTGCCAATTTCTAACAGGAAAATCAGGAAGGTGGATTTTGACAACTTAATAAGCAGAATCAAAAATCGGGTCTACAATTGGAAGAACATGTTTCTTTCGTTTGGGGGCATAATCATGTTGGCCAAGTGCGTTTTGACATCCATTCCCATGCACACATTTGCACCTATTTTCCCTCCTAAAGGGACCACCTTATAGATTGGAAAAATCATGAACTCATTAATTTGGGATAACAGACAAGAGGGAAAATATCGATGGGATTAATGGACTTGGATGGACAAACCTCTTGATGAAGGTGGTGTGAACCTACGAAATGTGATGGAGAGTCTGAAGGGAATGGACACCATACTAGCATGGGAAATCATTGAAGGTAAGACAATGTGGGGAATATTCATCCGTGATCGGTACTTAGATGATTGGAGTAACAGGGGGAATCGATCCAGAAACCACTCGTCTCTTGCTAATTGCATTAGAGAGGTTCTCATCATTCTTGAGAACAAGGACAGATTGGTGATAGGAAGAGGAGACATCTCATACTAGATAGACAACTGGTCAGGGTGTAACCTCCACTTTCAAGCGTGCCCTCTTCCATAGATCACTTTCAACCAAGACAAGATGCACCATACTATCACGTCTATAACTCCATATTCAAATCAAAGAAACATGATCGACAATATTACCCTTTCAGATAACCCAGAGATGTGTGTCTTTTTGGATTCATTATCCAGATCTTTCCACACCCGATCTTAAATTGAATCCATACACATTAGATAGAGAGAGGACACATGGGCAAGTTACCTATGGTTCCAAGAAATCCCAACTATGATGAACTTTCTGGTCTGGAGGATCCGCAATAAAGCCATTCCAACGGACGATAACATTTAGAAGAAAGGAATTCATATTGCCTCCCGATGTGTGTGCCGCACTAACCCAGCCACCGATCCAGCATGGAACCTCATCTTTGAGAGAGAATGGGCTAAATTTTCATGGGACTTGGTAGGTCAATAGATGGGAGTACAGGGGAAACATGCCAGCGAACTAGACTTCTTCACCTGGTGGTTTCAGTGTACCGAGAATCATCCCAGGGCACACAATATTCACGACATGGCTTGTGCATCGATCTGCTAGGTCATTTGGGATATAAGGAAGAAAGAATGTGGATGGAGCCACAGGGCGTATACATTTCTCAATGTTTGATTTCATTCCTCGATGGAGGAGCTTAGTTCTCTCATTCATGTATTGATGCTGATGATGTCTCTACCCCTCGAATGGTCCTAGTCCAGGGCAAGATATGTGGGTTAATTAGAACCCTCCAAGATTTGGTCTCAAACATAACATGGATGGCACCTGCGCCCAAGGAATTATGAGAGGAGGGGGGCTGATTCGAGACACCAGAGGATATGCGTTCATCAGATTTAGCGCATTTTAGGGACCGGGTGTAACATCCCATGTAAATAAAGAATATGAATTTTTTTATATTTATTAATATTTTTTAATTAAATATTAATATTACTTTAAATGGGATTCTATGTTCGATGGCGTACCCAATATGCAACAAAACGTTTCATTGAAATCTTACGTCACACACTAATAATATAATTAAATTATTTTAAATGGTAGTTACCACCTAGCTGTTGTAATGGATGGAATGAAAAGAAATAAGTAAAATATGATTATATATGTTTTTTAAATATTTTAACAATTACCCAATAAATTATAGAGGGTTAAAATGCGAATGAATTCAATTTTAAGCATAAATATTTCAATATCCTTTAAAAGGATGATTAACCGACTTTTGATGGAGAACCATTTTAAAATATATTTTTTTCCACTTTTATATGTTATATTTGAAAAAATAAAATCCTTCTTTAGAATCAAGACATCAAAATTTACTTTGTGTAAATTTTTGTTATTTTTCCGATAAAGTTCATTTTTTAATGAATAGTGAAAATGTTGTATTTTAATTCAAAAACTCTTTTTAGTCTAATTTATTTATATGGTTCGATTATCTTTTTAATTGGTTTTAAATTTTAGTTAAAATATATTTTTACCATTTAATCCAATGGTGTCCATTGTAATTAATTTCACTTTGAAATTGGACATCAACAATTGGTAATCTTTTGATGGATATTGTTTCTTAAAAACACGGTATTTGTTTTGACAGCGGGAATTAATTATAAAATTAATTAATGCAACCTATATGTTTTGAATTTTTTAAAATAGAAATCATTCTTGAATTCGGAATATCAAATATATCTTAGGGTGAATTTATGGTATTTTTCTGAAAAACGTCAATTTTTGATGAATAGTGAAACCACTAAGTGGTAGTTTAAAAAAATGATTTTATATTTAAATGAAACTTTACCAATTTTGTGTATTGAATTTAAAAAATCCGACATACATGGTTGTCACTAGTAAGTAAAATGTGGTCCAATGGGATGAAAATAATATTTGGTGAATAGTAACTTTTATGTTTTATTAATCGCGATTAAAGGTAATTAGTGTAATTTAAGGTAAATATAATGTTATAATAATATGAAACTAACTTTACACTTGTACTACACTTATTGGATGAGTCATGGCCGACCATTACAAACCATGGGTCGATATTTGGGACCCCATGGAGCCACTTGGGTAAGATAATGACATTAATACCTTTTATTTAAAGTAAAAATAAAAATGTCACAAACTTGTATTATTTTACTAAAACAATTTTTACATGGGGTTATAAAAGTTATATTTTTTACTATAAATATTCATTAGAAATCTAAAAATATTTCCTACATCATGGATTTTTTTTAAATTTTTAGACATCAAATAAATAAAATTATCTATGACACAATGGTGATGCATGGTTTATGTCATTAATGAATAAATTAAATAAATAAGAAGATAAATTTTAAAATAATATCCAAAACATTTCCAAATATTATTGGATGATTTTATTTAAAACATTGGAGACCGTATATTTGACTTTAATTATTTTTGGAGCTTTAGAAACATAACATCATTTTATAATAAAATATTATTTTCAAGGTTTCCAAAAGAGCCCCTCCTCACCGTTATAAAAAGACACCCTTCCTACCCATTTCACACACTTCACAAGCCATTTTTATCGTCCAAAATCTACTCAAATATGCTCCCAATATCCCTATCTTACTTCTAGAAGCCTCACATTGGGCCGAAGTCTTCCCAAGGAAGCCTTTCGCTCAAATCAAAAAGAGTTACCCGATTTAAAGGTAATGACTTCTCTTATGTTCTTTTGTCTTATTTTGCTTCTACAACCCATTAAAATCTTTTTATTCATTTATTTTGTAACAACACAAGTATCTTCAATATACTAGGATGTTGTTATGAGATGAATTCGAGCAACACTTACACACACCTCCGTCTAATGGTTAAAGAACACACTGTTTCTGTGGATGGCGAATTACTGCCTCACGAAACGATGATTATTCAATCTTATCCTACCACCTCTCTGGGTGGACATTATGATGGAACTATATTTATATATGATATTTATTATATTTATTTCCCCTATATTTTTATTTATTCTATATTTAATACATAAATTTGTGCTTTTCATGTTGTGCAAATGCGATAATTTCATATGAGGAAGTGTGGACCACCACATCTCAAGTGATGTGACTCGTTCATGAAATACATGTAATGTTAAAAGAATGAAATTAGTGAAATTATTTTACCAATATAACATATATATTATACTGTAATTATAATATATATGTCCCTAATTTATTTTTGATTCCATTAATATGACAATGAAATGAAAGTAGCGTTCATGCGTACGTACGACCCACCTGCTCCATGAACGGTGCATTTCATTTCTTTTTGCCTACAAATGTTATGGGATAGTATAATGTGAATATATACTGGATATATATGATATTTAAATCATTAATACTATTTTGGAGATAATTTACTTATAACTACAAGGACAATTTTGTTCAAACAAGTTCATTTTTGACTCATGTACTGAACATCGACAAAAAACAGCTGATATGAACTCACATAATTAACTAATTATTATAATAATATAATATGTGATATGAATTGAATAATAAAATTTAAAGGAGTTCCTTAATAAATTATAAATTGAGCAAAGTTTATTATTCAAGAATTTAAAGAAACTAACAAGACAAGTCGGACTTGAGGTAAGGGATCTGACCTCTCTTCTTCTTTTCAAGTACTCTCTTTTCTGTCATTTATTTTATGATCCATGTTCTTATGTTGGAGGATGTTATTTTATATTCACCATACTATAATTTTAATTTTCATATGATGAGATACTCCCTCTTACTCTCATCAATTAATTTTACTAATTTTTATGTGGCGCCGTTAGGCTGCCAAATTTTCGTAATGGATTTCTTATCTCACTTTTAATTCCATGAGATTTCCATTGGTCGCCACTTATTTATATAATGTGGTGTATTGTGTAATGAAAATTTATATATATTATATTGATTATATTTATATTCATTTTGTTCTGAAATTCATTTGGTGGTTATTATCTTTTGGTCATATGACTCCGTTGATTACAACAAGGTAAGGGGTTTTTATCTCACTTTTTATTCCCGTGAGATTCAAACTGCATTTTCCAATACTTCATTTTGTGTGGTGTATGTACTGCCAATTATTCTAATATTTGTGTAATACACTCTATTTTATGGGTATTTACATCTTCATTGTATTACCCTTCTTTCATGGGGTGTATGTTTCGAAAGTTACCCAAATCGGTAAGGGAACCTTTCACCCTCTTCTTTTTAAAAGACTTCTTTGTGATAGGTATTTTAATTTACATATTCTTATTTTGTGATATATTATTATATATCCTTATTTCCGTAAATGATATTTCCAAGTGATGATATACCATTTTTATCTCTCATCGTCTCATTTTTTGAATATTAAAATGACGCTGTGAGGCTGTCAAAATTCTGTAAGGGAACATCTTAACCCAATTTCAATTCTTTGGGTTAAACCTCTATTTCTTGATTATGTCATACTATAAATATGTTTGGATGAACTCTGATTGTTTTACACTTAATATCCTCTTATATTGGTTGTATTTATATTTTTCACACATAATTATTTAATTGATTTATCCTTAATCTAAGGATACCGAATTTGTAAGGGACTTCGTCTCAATATTCTTTCATTGAGGCTTATTTTTGTTCTAATACAAGAATTTCTTTTATAGGCTGTATAAACAACTTTTACATTTCAGTTAATTCAAAGGGAATCTATTTCAATGAAGCGTTTTACTAAACAAAAAAAAGGAATGTTTCTTTTAACATACACGGTGAAAACAACCTTTTTCGCTACCGTGAGTACTATTTGACCTTTGGCTTCCTTAACAAGCCGTAATGTTTTTAAATGAAAATAAATACCATATACACTTTTTTGTATTTTGGTATTGAAAATGGTTTTTATAATGGATTTGTTATGTCAATATATTTAGGTGATATATTGGGATTGAAATGTGGAAATGTTTTCTTTCCATTATATTTGTTTTATGCCTTATGATTTTGTAATGGTACTTGGACATTTATCGGGTGGTTATGTGATAAACCAAATGACAGGTGGTGCCGTGAATACCAGGATGGGTGGTTACGTTATAACCTCCAATGCATTGGGTATGGAAGTTGGCCGTATGACTATTCCATTTTGTGATATGTGTGGAAGTTGACCGTATGGTTATTCAATTTAAGTACGTTTATGTCCCAAGTTACCTTATATGTTACGTGGTCTTTATATGGGTTTTATGGTAATCTGTTGGTTACAAAAAGGGCATGAAATGATTTTTTATTTGGTGAAGAGTATTTACTAATTCATAAAGGTGAAAATTATTACTTATGATAAGGTGTTCTTGGTTTACTTGTTTTTTTTTGAAAACCAACAGTTTTCCTTCTTTGTGTATCCCTTACTGAGCTTTTTATGCTCATCCCATGTTTTTGAATTTTTTTTCACAGGACATAAAGTGGAACAGGGTCAAGGATGGGATCAAGGAAAATTCATGCTCTCTTAAACATGGAATTAGACATGAATCCTTTTTTCAAGAGTTTTTATTTTGTGGAAAAAAATGGAAACTGAGTAGGAGTGTCTACTTTGTATTTTTGAGATGAAATGTAATAGTCACAACCTAATTCTCTAGAACTCTAAACCTGAAAAGATCCTCAATGTGAATTATTCATTTAATTAAAGATTAATTAATTTTTTAAGGCCGGGTTCTTGTAGTTGATATCAAAGTTCGGTTTAGATAACTTTAGGTATAATGAGTTTTCATTAAACATATGATTATCCCTATGTTTATTATTTTTGTTAAATCCTTGTTTTATAAATTTTTCAGATAATGGAATGTTTTTTACAAATGCAAGGAGGAGGATCTCAAACGACATTATTATCTCTTCTTTATGAATTTCTTGCAATAATTATTGCCAATTCATGTTTGGATAATTGTGAAAAGATTTCTAGCATACAACTCACTTGCAACCAACTTTTTGAGATATCAAACACCTACACTGTACCTCGTTATTATCGTGGATCATGGGATGTATTTCAAAAAATCCTATTTTCAAAATATTCTCATATTTTCATGAAAGGTAAATATTATCAAGGAGTTTTTAAATATTTGACCTTATCATAAGATTTTGAAGCATATTATGATTTTAAAAAAGGTGATGAAGAAGGAGACCCATGTGAAACCTATTTATATTTTATTTTATGATATAGACTCTCAACACATACCTATGGTATTTTAAAAGGACCATTAATTGAAAGTTTCAACTCAATTTTGGTTTAACTATTTTATAGAAATCATGTTTTATCAGATTTTTTGAAATTATATGTCATAAATGATTATTTTCAAAAAATGTTTTTCTTTGAACACCCATATGACCCATGTTGTACAAGTTGTATTTGGATGAAGGAGGAAAATGATTTTGAGGGATATCTAAATAATTTTTGCGATGAATGGACCATATACCTACGTGAACAATATGACGATGAAACCAAATGGACACCATGATCACGGTATGATGTTATTCATTTTGGGGACCATTTTATTTTATCTTATCGTGTTGAAAAAATACTTAAAGAATTATGATTTTGAGATCATAATGAATTTGGATGAAAATGAGAGGTATAAGGAAACCATTGAGATTAAAACATGTTAGGGTTATTTTTTAGTTTTTTAAAAAGGAAAACACACAGACCGGGTGACTACCCATCCCGTCGGATGAAGCTGTGGGAATCGAAACCACAACCAAAGTGCGAATTTTATTTATCACCTACCACTGGAATATGTGAAGTCCTTGGTTAGTATGACTGATTCATTTTAGTTAGATGATATTATGAATTAAGAATAAGTTGATTTTGGGAATTTATTTTTTATCAAATGGATATACTTAGTATAAGAAAATGATTTGGTTGTTATGTGATAAAGGTTTTTGGGAAAGATGTTCTCTCTTTTGAGGAAACACTATATCCATAAGGAAGTTAGAATACTATGGGATTTCAATTGTGGAATAATGAATGATTTTTTTTAAGAATCTATGTTTTTATTGTGGAAATATGGCGATTTGGTTTATTTATGAAAATTATTAACCTATGATGAAGAATATGTGATTAGGTTAATTACTTTTCAATATGAGACTTTAAGAGAAACTGATGTTATTTGGAGATAAATGTTAAGATTTATCTTGGAAGACTATGTAATTAATCCTTATAAGATTTGGGTTTCAATATTAGTTTGATTTATTTTTAAGAATTTTAAGGGAAATTTTTTTATTGAATGGTCTTTTTTAAACATTGTGTATTGTTTTAAATTTTTGTGAGATTAAGAGTAGTTTTACTTTTTAAAATATTATCATTTTTTTTGGGATTATCTGATCTTGTACTAACCATTTTGGATTTCATTAAGATCTAAAGACCTGAGAAATATATATTTAATCTTATTTGGATTATTTTATTCTCTCAAAGATGATTTTAGCACTTTTAATGTGAACAAGTCATCCTAAATACTCATCTTTTAGAGCAAATATGAGTTTGTGTTAGAAATCTAGAAAAAGATAAAAGTCTACATGAAAAGTAAGTATGTTTCCTTATGTTTTAGTTAAGCCCATAAATAAATTCTTCAATGAAAATATACTTAAAACAAAAATTTTGTCTGTTATCTTTTCCTACTAGGGAATCAAATATCATTTAACCCATCACATGTTTGTGATTTTATGGTGGTTAACTTTCTCCTAGACATGTTTTCTATCACTATCCACCAGAACATGATGGTTTGTTTTTTTCTTCCATATCCATGTTTTTGTACATGGAATCCTAATATGGTTTAACTCGAGGGACCTTTTTACTTCTCATTATTTCTTTTAAAGTGAAAGTTTTACTGAATCCTTTTTCGATGTGGGGCTTTCAATGAAGTTTCCGAGCCTAATTTTAAAATTGTGAGTGCACAATTCCCAAAAGGGTGGAAGGATGTAACATCCCAGGTAAATAAAGAATATGAATTTTTTCTTATTTATTAATATTTGTGAATTAAATATTAATATTACTTTAAAGGGGATGCTATGTTCGATGGTGTACCCAATACGCAACAACGAGTTTCTTTGAAATCTTACGTCGCACACTAATAATATAATAAAGTTATTTTAAATGGTAGTTACCACCTAGCTGTTGTAATGGAGGGAATGAAAAGAACTAACTAAAATATGATTATATATGTTTTTCAAATATTTTAACAATTATACAATAAATGATATAGGCTTAAAATGTGAATGAATTCAATTTTAAGCACAAATATTTTAATATCCTTTAAAAGGACGATTAACCGCCTTTTGATGGTGAATCCTTTTAAAATCGATTTTTTGACACTTTTATATGATAAATTTGAAAAAATAGAATCCTTATTTTTAATGGATACATAAAAATTTACTTTGTGTAAATTTTTGTTATTTTTCCGATAAAGTTCATTTTTTAATGAATAATGAAAAATGCATTATTTCAATTCAAAACCTCATTTTACTCTAATTTATTTATATGGTTAGATTATCTTTTTAATTGGTTTTAAACTATAATTAAATTATATTTTTACAATTTAATCTATTGGTGGTCATTGTAATTAATTTCACTTTGAAATTGGACATAAAAATTGTCATTCTTTTGATGGATATTGTTTCATAAAAACACGCTATTTATTTTGACATCGGGAATTAATGATAAAATTAATTAATGAAACTTATATGTTTTTAATTTTTTAAAATAGAAATCATTTTTGAATTCGGAATATCAAATACACCTTATGGTGAATTTTTTGTATTTTTCTGAAAAACATCAATTTTTGATGAATAGTGAAACCACTAAGTGGTAGTTAAAAAAACTGATTTTTCATTTAAATGAAACTTTACCACTTCTATGTATTGAATTTAGAAAATCAGACATACATGGTTGTCATTATTAAGTAAAATTTGGTTCAATGGGATGAAAATAATATTTGGTGAATAGTAACATTTAAGTTTTATTAATCGCGATTAAAGGTAATTAGTGTAATTTATGGTAAATATAATGTTATAATAATATGAAACTAACATTAGACTTTTCCTAAACATATTTTATGAGTCATGGCCGACCATTACAAACCATGGGTCGATATTTGGGACCCCATGGAGCCACTTGGGTAAGATAATGACATTATTACCTTTTATTTAATGTAAAAATAAAAATGTCACAAACATGTATTGTTTTACTAACAAAAATTTACATGGGGTTATAAAAGTTATATTTTTTACTATAAATATTAATTAGAAATATAAAAATATTTTCTACGTCATGGTATTTCTTTTATAATTTTTATACATCAAATAAATAAAATTATTTATGACACAATGGTGTTGAGGTGTTTATGTAATTAATGAATAAGTTAAATAAATAAGAAGATAAAGATTAAAATAATATCCAACAATGTTCCAAATCTTATTGGATGATTCAATTTCGAACATGTGAGACATTATATTTTACTTTAATGATTTTTGTAGCTTTATAAACTGAACATCATTTTATAATAAAATAATAGTTTCAATATTTCCAAAAGAGCCCCTCCTCTCCCTTATAAAAAGACCCCATTCCTACCCATTTCACACACTTCAAAAGACATTTTTCTCATCCAAACTCTACTCAAATAATCTCCCAATATCACTCTCTTACTCCTAGAAGCCTCACTTTGGGTATAAGTCTTCCCAATGAAGCCTTTGGCTCATATCCTAAAGAGTTATCCAATTTAAAGGTCATGGATTCTCTTTTGTTCTTTTGTTTTATTTTTCTTCTAATACTCCTTAAAATATTTTTAGACCATTATTTTGTAACACAACCAGTATATTAAATATAATATGATGTTTTTATGAGAAGGATTCGATCTAAACTTACAAACACCTCCATCTAATGGTTAAAAACATACTGTTTCTGTGGATGGTGAATTACTGCATCACGAAACGATGATTGTTCAATATTCTCCTACCACCTCTCATGGTGTCCATTATTATAGAACTATATTTGTATATGATATATATTATATTTATGTCCCCTCTATGATTCTGTATTTTATATTTAAAACATTCCTTTATGCTTTGCATGTTTTGCAAATGCGGTAATTTCATATGAGGAAGTGTGGACTACCGCCCCCTCAAGTGATTTGACTCATTCATTCAATACATGGAATGTATAAAGAATGAAATTAGTGAAATTATGCAACCAATATAACATATATATTATTCTGAAATTATAATATATATATCCCTCGTTTATTTTTAATCCCATCAATATGACAATGAAATGAATGTTGCATCCATGCATACGTATGACCTACCATCTCCATGAACGGTTAATTTCATTTCTTTTTATCAAAATTTTTTATTGAATAGTATAAAATGAATATATACTGGATATATAGGATAATTAAATCATTAATACTATTCTGGAGATGATTTACTTATAACTACATGGACAATTCTTTTCAAACTAGTTCATTTTTGACCAATGTACCGAACAACGATAAAAACATCTGATATGAACTCACATAATTAAAAAATTATTATAACATTATAATATGTGATATTAATTGAATAATAAACTTTTAATGAGGTCCGTAAGCAATTATAAATGGACCAATGTATAGTATTCTATAATATAAAGAAACAAACAAAACAAGTCGGACTTAAGGTAAGGGATCTGACCTCTATCATTATTTTCATGTACTCTCTTTTATGTCATTTATTTTATGCTCCATGTTCATATGTTGGAGGATGTGATTTTATATTCACCATACTATAATTTTTATTTTCATTTGAAGATATAACCCCTCTTACTCTTATTAATTAATTTTAATAATTTTAAAGTGGCGTTGTTAGACTGTCAAATTATCGTAAGGGATTTCATATCTCACTTTTTTATTCCGTGAGATTTCTATTGGTCACCACTTATTTATTGAATGTGGTGTATTATGTACTGAAAATTGATATATATTATCATGATTATATTTATATTCTTGTTTTTCTGAAATTCATTTGGTGGTTATTATCTTTTGGTCATACGACTTGATTGATTACAACATGGTAAAGGGTTTTTATCTCACTTTTTTATTATCGTGAGATTAATGCTATATTTGCCAATAATTCATTTTGTGTGGTGTATGTACTGCCCATTATTTTTATATTTGTGTAATATAATCTTGTTTATGGGTATTTACATCTTCAATATATGACCCTTCTTTTATGGGGTGTACGTTTCGAAAGTTACCCAAATTGGTAATGGAACCTTTCACCATCCACTTTTTAAAAGACTTATTTGTGTTAGGTCTTTTAATTTAAATAATATTATGTTGGGATAGGTTCTTATATGTCCTTATTGTTTTAAATGATATTTCCAAGTGATGAGCTACCCTTTTTATCTCTCATCGTCTCATTTTTTGAATTTTAAAATGAAGCTGTTAGGCTTTCAAATTTCTGTAAGGGAACTTCTTAACCCAATTTCAATTCTTTGGGTTAAACCTATACTTCTTGATTATGTTGTACTATGAATATGTGTGGATTAACTCGGATTGTTTTACACTTAATATCCTCTTATATTGGGTGTATTTATATTTGTCACAAATAATTATGTAATTTATTTATCCTTAATCTAAGGATACCGAATTTGTAAGGGGCTTCATCTCAATATCCTTTCATTGAGGCATATTTTTGTTCTAATACAAGACATTCTTTTATAAACTTTATAAACACCTTTGAACTTTCATTTCATTCAAAGGGAATATTTTTCTATGAATAGTGTTACTAAACAACAAAAAGGAATGTTTCTTTTAACATACATGGTGACAACGACCTTTTTCGCCGCCGCGAGTACTATTTGACCTTTGGCTTCCCTAACAAGTCGTAATGTTTTTAAACGAAAATAAATACCATATAATCTTTTATGTATTTTGGTATTGAAAATGGTTTTTATAAAGGATTTGTTATGTCAATATATTTAATTGATATATAGTGATTGAAATTTAGAAATGTTTTCTTTCCATTATATTTGTTTTATGTCTTATTATTTTGTAATGGTACTTGGACATTTAACAGGTGGTTACATGATAAACCATATGACAGGTGGTGCCGTGAATATCAGGACTGGTGGTTACGTTATAACCTCCAATGCATTGGGTATGGAAGTCGGCCGTATGGCTATTACATTTAGTGATATGTGTGGATGTCGACCGTATGGTTATTCCATTTAAGTATGTTTGTGTCCCAAGTTACCTTATATGATATCTGTTATTAATATGGGTTTTATGGTAATCTGTTGGTTAAAAAAAGTGTATGTAATGATATTTTATTCATTGAAGATTATTTATTACTTCATAAAGGTGAAAAGTATTACTTATGATAAAGTGTTCATGGTTTACTTGTTGTTTTAAAAAACTAACAGTTTTCCTTCTTTGTGTATCCCTTACTGAGATTTTTATGCTAATACCTTGTTTTTGAAATGTTTTTCATAAGACATAAGGTGGAATAGGGTCAAGGATGGGATCAAGGAAAAGTCATGCTCTCTTAAGCCTGGAATTAGACATGTCTCATTTTTTCAAGAGTTTTTATTTTGTGGAAAAAATGGAAACTGAGTAGGAGTGTCTACTTTTTATTTTTGAGATGAAATGTAATAGTTATGGGCAAATTCTCTAAAACTCTAAACCTGAAAAAATTATCATTGTGAGTTATTCATTTAATTCATGATTAAGTAATGTTTTAAGGCTGGGTCCTTATACCGGGCACCCCTATTGAAGTAGAAGCCAGAGCCATGCTTAGCGGCATATCCATCTGCCTCGACCATCACATACCCATATCCTCATATGAATCTAATTCATGCCTCCTGGTCAACTTCCTACACAACAAAGCTAGTCCCATGGGGTTCTTATGTTACATTATCAGGAAATACAGGCTCCTACTGTGTGAGGATACTTATATTACACATTCATGGAGGGAGGACAATTCAACCACGGATTATCTTGCTAGCATGGGGAGCCCCGGCAACCGATGTATTATCTATGGCAGCCTCCAGTCTATTCCAAATGCCTGTAACCTCCTTGTCATCAATTATGCATTATGATTGTACCATTTTTTCCCATTGACATTGTGAGAGCTTTAATAAAAATTCCTTTTGCATCACATAAATTAGTTAAATTGTAATATAATAGAACCAATTTTTCATTAAAAAAATTTAAAATATAAAATAAAAATTTAAATAATTATAATAAATGGAATTTTTCCACATATATCAATATTTTCACTATTCATCAAAAAAATTAATCATTCCAAAAAATTCGGAAATATCCACCCATATATGATTTCAGAATGTAGATTAAAAAAATGAATCTTACTTTTTTAATATATTTTTTGAAATTGGTAAAAAATAATTTTAAATTATGTTTCCAAACGGTGTCAAATCAACCTTTAATGAGTATTAATAGTTTTTAGAAAACATTTATTTTCGTTTCAAATGGTTATAATTTTATTTCTAATCAATATGTTCCCATTTAAATTGTTTTTTAAATGTCTAAAAAATATTATTTTCATAATTATGGAATTTATGTTCATACCCTTTAACAAAACAGATAAGATATAATGGTCATGTTCAAATAAGAATATTTTAATAGAGTATCATTATTCATTTAAACATAATTTTGTGTTCATAATGTGTTATCAATGATATTTAATTTAGTTTTAAAAAGTTTATTTCTGAATTCTTGTAGTGTAACATTCTATTCTAATATTGGTTTTTTTGTTTTATATATGGTATCTAACTAGATGTTCATGTTTTAAAATATCAGGCTGTTACATTATACCCCCTTAAATAAATTGTGTCCTCTTAATTTAATCACGATCTCAGTAATAAAGGGTTAATCATTTTAAAATAACTTTATTTGAAATCCATATCATAAAATGGATTAATAAAATTTTATCTTTAAGGAATAAAAATCTTTAATAACATAAATTATTCTTTACATGGAACAATAAAGGGGATATTTTAATGTTTAGTTTTTTTTGCAATTCAATATCATAACACATAAAAACATAAAACATTTATATAATTATCTTGAAATGATTTTTCATATTTTAATAATAAGTAAATTTAATAAATATCATATCTTGGGGACATAAATCATTGAAAATGGGTGAGTATCATGTATAGTAAGGGAATAAAAACGGGAAACTATTTACATGTTATCATGCGGAATATTAATAAGAAAATAAGGGAAATCATTAAGGAATGAGAAGGGGAACATGAGAGAAAACATAATAAAAAGAACATTAATCATAAAAATAAAATACGGATGCAACATTTAAATGAGTAATTCATTATCATATCACTAAGGCATGTCCCCAAGGTATCATAAATAAAAATTAACAAGGTTATTCACAAAGTTATTATGAAAAAAGTCATCTCTAGAGATTAAATTCATTACCCAATTAATTGGAGAGATATTAGGGAACACCATTCATAGTTATTAATTAATTTTATCCACATGTTTGATATTCAATCATTGAATTAATAACCCATGTGGAATAATTAACATGTTTCTCATCAATATAATGGCGTAAAAAATTTCTTAAAGACATATTGCATATAGTTTTTCCCATGGTTTTTTAAATTTCGGAAAATTTTATGTTTTTTTAATCCACAAAAAATAGAACCTTGATTTTTATTACTACTTTTGGCACAAAAAATGAATGCTTTCATAAAACAATGTGTTTAGAATCAATGATTTAATTTTATACGTTGGGAAGTCACTTAAAGATTTTAGAAATTAATTAATGTATATAAAAATAAATATTATTATTAAAATAACATATTTAGTTGTTGGATTTTGGTTAATTTATTATTATAGCATTATGAAATAAATTATAATCCATTAAAAATACCAAAATCCGTAAACTACAATTTTACTAATCTGGGAAAAATAAATTTTTTCAGAAAATTATCATAAAATAACCATAAATTAATATGAATGTAATGATTTATAAAATGATGATAATTTTATCCAAATAATTATATAAATAATAATGTATATTTTTAATATAAGAAATATTATTTATTTAGAAAGTAATAGGTTGTATGGTACAGTCAAATTTATGACACATAAAAATATATTAGGGGACATATTATTCTATAATTCATATTAAAATAATAGTGTTTTTTAAAATACTATTACATTAAAATAGATATTATTCACAATACATCATTTAATAATCAATTTTACACATTTTCATTTTCTATGTTTTTTATGGGTTTATTGTTATATTATTTTAGTTATTTAGTGTTTGTCAATGGGGTGATCTTTATAATGGATTGGCATGATACCTATTTTCCCATTTTGACTTTTCAATTTTTTTTTCTAATAGTAAAATTTGGAATTTTAATTGGTTGTTTAGCTGACTATTTTATTGATAATTGTTAAAGTGTTCTGGTTTGTTTGTTTATAATATAACAAAGATTATCTTAGTATACAAATTTTATTAAAAAAATATGGTCTATACATTCTTCCACCATTAAAAATTTCATCTTGAAATGTCAAATCATATTCTCGGTTGCAAAAAGGTGAGGGTACTTCAGTTAAATTTTATTCCTTTGGATGCAATAATTCCTATATAAACTTATGGTTTTTTAATAACATATTAACATGCTGTGTATTTTTGTTTCATAAAACATTGTCTCTATAGTCAAAATCTCCCTCGAAATCTCCTTATAAGAGAATTCATTGTTTCATTTATACAACCTCTAGATTCAATTAAAGTGGTGGATTAGTTATGTACATCCTTAATTGTGATATTTTGAATACATTATTTTCTTGAGATAGATTTGGTGGATGTGATATCCAATAGGCAAAATCTCTTATGCGATCAAGGATTTCATAGGGGCCTAGGTACCTTGGGAAAAGCATACATTTCTTCCCAAACCACATGAATCTATTCCATGGAAATATTTTAAGGAAAAAAATTTCACCAACATATAACACCAATACCCTTCGAGGATTGTCAGTATAGATTTGCTGGTGAATCTACGAAGACATTATATATTTTTGGATTGAATGGAAATTATTTTCAAATATTTCGCAATATTATTCCCATGAAGATTAATGTCACAAAATTAATTCCATTTAGTAGGATTTATATATTATTCGCATATAAATAATCATAGGGTTTCATTTGAAGAATAAATTGGAAGCAGTTTTTGTATCAAAACACAACTGATGGAAGATGTTAACCCCAACCACCATTAAATTCCAGAGAGAATGTTCTCAGTATGTCCTTATGTTTTTGAATGTTACTTCCATATTCACCATATGATTTCATGTGATTGGATATACAAAAATTTAATTCGGTATTTAGAGCTTTTTGAATACTAATACATAATTTAGAAGTGAACCATGGATCAAAATTAGAAATTATTGAAAGTGGAACCCCGTTTTGCCTCACCACTTCCTTTACATATATATAAAAAATTAGGAAAGAATCAAAATCTTCCATAATTGAGATAAAATGGGTAGTTTTGGGTAGTTAATACACTATAAACCATATCAAATTGTTTCCTTTAGATGTTCTTGGGAGACCAACGATGAAGTCCATACTGGTATTATCCTAGATACATGATATTTTGGGTCGTGTTTTCATACCCCGTTATGAAGATGTCTCTCCGCTTTCACTAGTTGACACACCAAGAACCTTGTAGTGTTGTCAAGAATCTACCTTTTCATATTATCTAAAAAATAATGATCTCAAAGGCATCTATACATTTTAGTGCATCAAGGATGCATAGAGAATATAGATGAATGATATTCATTGATCAATTATTTATTTATAACAAGAATGAATTGGAAAAATATCCTTGTACTAAATTTCAATACACCTTATTTATCAAAATTTAACATAAGAATCTTCCCATTATTCAAATACTTTATCTTCTTTTTAATAAAGGATATTATCTTTGATAATTCTTGATCATCTTTTTCAATGATGGTTGAGAATTATTTCGGGATATGATCGATGATGTCCCTTTCCTCATGATTCCCATCTCTAACCTTACAAGGTCCTTGATCAATGGATCTCCATTAATCCTCCTCACATCCATAATTATAGGGTCTTTCCTACTAAAATAATCATCTATTTTTTTCTCTTTCGGGGAGATAATAAATTTATAATTCATAGCCATTGTGAAGTAATAAGAACCTCTTTTTTCTCATGTTGAATTCCTTCTGTGGGAATATATACTTAAAAAATTTGGGTTTTGTGTATATTTCACATTTTACCCATTAATACAGTGTATCCATATATTTAGAGAAAACATAAAAATGGTTATCTTGAAGTCATGCGTAGGATAATTATGCTCATTAGGGTTTAACTATCAATATATAGTAGGAATCACCTATCCATTTTTCACGAGGATGAATCTAAGACCATTCAAAGGAGAATAATTGTAAATAACAAAACATTTTACTATAGAGGGTTGTGTTAACATAGTGTTTGTAACAAATATCCTTTTATATTATTTAAAACATTCCCCACAGTCCATTTTCAATGGGAATTTTTCCCCATTTCAACGTAACATTCTTAGTTGATTAGAATGTCATGACTGATTTTTAAAACATCTTTTATTATATCATACTAAATAAAGGAAACTATGAATAATAGTTACTATTGTAGGATGAGACCACTCCTACACACCCTTTTTATTGTTAAGGTAAAATGAGATACCTTCATGGGTTACAATTTTCCACAAGAAAAAAACTTCTTGCAACAAGAGATCACATTTTTTGAATTTAAAAAATAGCCTATCCTTCATAATATTTTCTAATATAACACTTATATTATCCTCATGATCTTCATTAATTTTTGGGAAATGTCATAATATCATCAACAAAAACAATTTTTTTAATGGTATCCCTTAAAGAATCTATTCGTTAAATCCAAAAATAATGTAGGATCATTAGTCAAGATGAAGGGAATAAACAAATATCATAATGCTAATATCGGGATCTGAAGGTATTAAATGGAATATTTTCTTTCTTCACCCTCAATTGATGATAACTAGATGTAAGATCAATCTTGGACAAGAATTCATCTCAATAATGCTGGTAAAAAAACATTCAATCCTTGGGTGGAATACTTTTTCATCACTGTGATCTCATTATGTTCTTTACAATCAATTCATATCCACATTGATATGTACCCCAAATTCACAAATATAATAAGTGCAACCCATACTGTCAAATTTGATCGAATGAATCCCCTCTCCAAAATATCCCGAAGTTGTTCCATTAAATCTTCTAGATCTAAAAAATCTATTATATATTGGGTCATTGATATCAGACTGGATCTTGGTATGAGTTAAATAAATAACTATACATCTTTTTCTAGGGGAGGTCCAGGTAACTAATCAGGAAATATATCATTATATTCCAAAAAATGGTGTTATTTTCTACACTTATACTTTTATTTCCTTATTCCTTTTCACTAAACATCTCTATAATGAATGTTAATGAATGTTCTTCTTGAAAAACATCAGGTCGAGATATATCTCTATTGAAAATAAATCTAGGTTTCTATTCAAGAAAACTATTGTTTAATTACATATTTTTTTAACTTTACATTATACATTGAGACAGAGTCCCCCCTTAGTCTAGGGTAAATTTTTACAATGTGAATGATTACAAGATTTTCAATGATATTATTCTCACCAAAGTCAATACTAGAGTTTATGTACACTGTTTGTTCTTGGATAATACCTCAAGGAGTCTTGAATGATAAAATTACCTTAAGAAGCGTGATGATTGATTTTATATTAAATTAAAAATGATGAAATAAATGAATTCATTGAACCTAAATCAAAAAAGTTATTTTCTATAATTGAGTGGAGAATGAGACTACCTACCACCACATTATTTGGAGCCTCTACATTAGTCTTCAAGATAAAAAATTCCCAACCAAGATCCATTTACCTTTAATGAGGTTTGTGGAGATTTAGCGCTAAAATATTATTATTTAGATAGTTATTGGAAATGTTCCCAAGGTATACACACTTGAAGCATTGAACATAAATATGGGACTCTGCCATCTTCCCTTTGTTGTTAGCATTGAGAGGTGGAGGCTTAACCTCACTATGAATGTTCTGAGATATATGTCCATATCTTAAACAAATTTAACATTTTCTTCTAATAATAAATTAGTTCCCTAAATTATTCTTCCAAACTTTTTTTCACATGGAATTTTTCACTTTATTCCTACTTCTTTTACGATCAATGTTCCTCCATGAGTTTGGATCCATATTTCCCTTATTTTAATTCAACCAATGTGACCAATTCATTTCTCCAAACTATAATTCATCTTTCATAGCACTCCACACTATCTTCATTTTTCATTATTAGTCTCACATTAAGAAATTCCTCCATGTATTTGGTCTTAGTCCACCGAAAAATCTATTAATATTTCCATTTGGTTATATAAGAATTATACAGATGTAATGAGAATGTATAGTAAATTTTATCCTATAGCTTCCCACATATTCACTTTCCATCTACTTAATCTCTAGGAATTCATTCTACATTTTTATTCACATAAAATGGGGAAAATATTTATTTAAAAATATTCCACTAAACTCATCCCACTCCATAGAATAAATATCTCTTTTTTTTCATGATTTCTTCAAAGAGTTTCTACCACTGATTAGTATTTTATTCTAAGCGGTATAATACTAGGGTGACATTCTCATTATCTAAATACTTTAGTATATAAATGATATTTTCTATAGATATAATGTAATATTCAGTAATCATTGTATTGGTAGATCCACTAAATGAAGGTGGTTGTTAACACAATAATGACTCAACATAATGTTTTTGAGTTCAAGGTGAATTTGGATGCACAAAAGGATTCATGTTGTTATTTATAACTCAATATAGTTGATTTTTATTTTTGATGATGTTTTCTATCAATTATTACTTCTAAATTACATTAGTGCATCATCTATTGTGCTCATCATTAACATGGTTCCTCATATTTACATCAATTTTTAATATAAAAACCCTCAGTGAGAAATGTGTTTCTTTTAAGAATAGTACAATAATATAGATATATTATATCTTAAAACCATATTATTTAATATTTTATTATATAACAATAATTAAATTTTCTATATATCCTTCACGATGGTTCATAAAAATATTGTGATTGACCAATCATATCCCATAATAGAGTCAAAACATAAATAAAAAAATTCCCATTTCCATGAACCAATTACCAAACAATTATACATAAATTTTTTGTTTTTAGGTTCTACCCCATGATACATATCGTCCAAGTCCACATCCACATGTTCATATCTGGACATGGATTTATTTTCTCAGAATCCTCTTACATAGTACTTAACCATAAAATAGGATGTTTTCATATATTTAATCTTTTCTCCATGGTTCAACATAAATATTTTTCTCTAATTCACACAAAAAACTAACCCTTCCTTTCATTCCAACTATGCCATAACAACTTTTTATTACATAAACCTTTAATTACATGGAACAAAATAGAAGATATTTTATTGATTAGTTTCATAAAAATTAGGAAAATAATAAATGAAAACAAAAAACATCCATCAAATACATATGAATTGAATCCTTTTAGATTCATCCTATGTAACATTACAATATATAATATCCAAGGATATAAATCAAAGGAAATGTGTGATAATGAGGATCAATAATGGAATAAAAATGTGAAATAGTTCACAGGTTATTATGAGGAATATAAAAATGAAAATAAGGAATATCGGTAAGGAATGAGAAAGGAAATAATAGGGATAAAATAATAAAAAGAACATTAATAATAATAAGTAAATGTGGCTATGACATTTAAATGGGTCAATCAATAGCATATCACTTAGGATTGACACCATGGTTTCATAAATAAAAAATACCAATGTTATTCACTAATATATGAAAAAATATGTAATATTTAATGATTAAATTATTTATCTAATATATTGAATCACTATCTAAAGAAACCATTCATATGTCTTAATTAATGTGAGACACATAGATCATAACTAACAATTAAATTAATATACCATGAAGAATAAATAATTGGTTTCTAAACAAAAACCTAGATTACAAAAGTTCTTAATGACATGATCATTAAATCAGTTTTAGCTCATGAAAAGGGAATGTGGGTTCTTATACGTAATAATAGAATAAAATAAAAAAAATTTATATCTAGGTGAATAAACCTTGAAATTAGAAAATGTTGGGATATTTACACAAATAATAATAAAAGAAAATTTCTTATGGGGAAGATGGAAATTATGAGATGTAAATTCTATAAGAGAATAGGTATAAAACATGGTATTGAAAGAGTAAAATGAGAGGGGAAAATGTTCTATCATTAATATAAAATAATTTGGTGATAAGGGTATGATCAAAATGGTAATAAAATTATACAAAAAATTAGAAGACATATACCGAATGATGTTATTGATTTGAAATGAAAGGATAGACAATTAACTGATCATGAGAGGATACTACTATATCTTGATGATTGAGACCTTGGAGTATTGAGGTCACCTTGGGGACTCATTTGGATTGAATTCCATTATATCATCATGAAGGAAGGATTGTGAGAGAATGTAAATAGAAAAATATGTGGATTTTTCTTCAAAAAAGTCGAGGTTTTTTTTAATAATTTCCAATTATAGTCCTTGAAAATATAGGTTATAGAAACACAAAATCCATTGTCATACCCATGGGATTTTCACATTGTTTTGGAAATTGGGAAAATTTTTATGTTATTTTTATCCACTAGATCCGATCAACCTTTTTTAACTTATTTTTCCTTGAAAATGTAATGTTTCAACACATCAATGATTTTAATGTTAATGTTTCCATTTTAATAATTGGAAAGTCACTTATAGGTTGATTAAATTGAATAAAATCAATTAAAATGAATAATAATAATAAAATAAAATGTTTAATGTCACGGATTCAACAAAATTAATTATTACATAATTATAACATAAATATAAAGTTATTAATCAGACCAAAAACAACAAACTGTATTATTATTATTCATAGGAAAATAAATAATTTTAGAAGAATTCCAAAATTTCAACCAAACATTAATTCAACCTGATGATTTCAATTTTTTTTTAATTTTATCAAAAAAAATATCTAAATATTTTAATTTTTACTTTTAAATATAAAAATCTTTATTTATTAAAAAATAACCGGTTTTAGTGTACAACCAATTTTTTGACAACTAAAAATTTCTTAGGATATAATAAAATTATTCTATCATATATATGTATATAATGGTTTATTTAGAATAATATTAAATTTAAATAATTAATATTCAGAATAAATTTTTTATTTTAAACTTTTATATCTTTTCTCAAAATTACAATTTCTATTTAAAGAATCAATTTTTCAAATTCATCTTAATTAACCATATATCTTATTATGATTTTTTTTTTCAGAAAATGAAAATGATGGAATAAAAATTCATTTAATATAAAGGAATTATACTTTATGTAACTAAGATCTATACACATAATCACTTATAACACACTCAAATAACGAAATGTTTTAGAGTGTGATAGTGATATATTCATGGGTTGGATCACCTAATATTGAATGATTAGTAATTTCCCCCAACATTAACTTCTATTATAGGTGATTTCAAAATAATATCACATATTGAAGCTCAAATTGGGTTTGGTAAAAGGATACCCCCATTGATGCAACCTCCCCACTGTGTTCTGAAAAATGGGCTTCATAAGGTTTGATTCTATAGGTCTAGGTCATCAGTTCTCCTTTCTTCCTTAATTATATTTTGGAAATAATACTTATAAACCCAAATTATTGAGTTAGATTTATTACCAATGGGTATAGTTCCCAACGGTCAAATTCTCTAATGGTTATATTGACTAAAGTTTATATAAAATTCAAATACCAATGTTCACATATCCATTTATAATCATGAAACAACACTTCAATTTTTCATTAAAAACTTCCCTACCATTTATTTCATGAATACCAATTTTCATTTTCTATGATGTAGATTAGTGTAAAAATGTGTTTTCTTATTTATGTAGTGTTTACTATGGGGGTGATTATTTTAATGGATTTAGATGATCAGTATTTTTCTACTTTATATTTTCTATTTTATATTTATGATCCATTTTTTATGTTTTTAAATTTAATTGGTTTCATTGGTGACTAATGTATAGATGATTGTTAAATAGATATGGTTTTTATTATAATATCACACACAATTACTTAGGGAAAAAATATCATTTAAAAAAATCATGGCCATTACTGTCTTGATAAGGGAGAAAGGAAATTTTGATGGTAATCCATGACAAGACATTACTATGTTTCTATATAGGAGAATATTGGTGGGAAATGAAATCATGGACATGTAAGAGAATAAAAAATCACATGGATTAATAAACAGTGATAGAGAAAATGATCATTAGAAATTTAGCTTCTAAAAAAACATAAATCTATGATGATACAAAATACTATTGATTAATCCTAAATAAATGTAATATGAAATTTTTTGGACCACAAGATATTTTTCCTAAAGTTGAGGAATTTCCCTTCCATCTAGACTGAAAATATAACTAAAACATACTTAAAATATATCTTTCAATTTAGTATGAAAAATTTAATCATATGCTTATGCATCAATAAAGAATTACATCATCTCTAACACTAAAAATTGAATATTTAATATGTATATTTATGCCCAAATGAATAAAATTATCACTTAACAGATAATGACATGGTAGAAAAGTCATTACATCTATTGGTAGATATCTTCCAAGACCAATATGGTTAGCACTAGTTAGATAATGATATATTAATTTATAAAAAATATATAAAAACCCCAAAGGTAAACATAATAAATTTATTAAATAATTAAACTAAAGTTTCATCCAAAAAATATTTGTGAAAATTCAAAGAAAAAAATTAAAATGGAAGTCATTAAATTTCAAAAATAAGAATTACATCATATTTCCCCCAAAAATAGTGTATATCTTAATGTCCAAAAAAATATATTTAAATACCTATATCATATAAAAAAATTAATAAAAACATTAATTATTCCAAAAATATAAACATAAGTAGTCTAATATATTTCATAAATACAAACATATAATAAACTCTTATAAATATGACATAACCAAAAAATCACTAACCAATTTCCAGATCACCAATAATATACCATAAAAATAACATCATCATTACTACCCGAAAATAAATCAAATATTATATTTTACCTTATAACAATCATGTGTTTTCTAATAAGTTCAACCTGCCACTGAATCCATTATCTTTCACATCAACACCATTTAATATATTCTCTCAAATACATAAAGAAAAGGTACTATAGTACACTCATTATAAAGTTAATATATTTGATAATCAGAATATTATTGATCATGTAGTCATAAAACATAATTATTAAATACAAATACACAAGATCATTAATCCTTCCACTTCTGCAATGGTGATAGAATATGATTGACCATGATTCCTTAGCTTCTTTTGAGATATATTCTGTTAATTAATGGGTAATTAGTCTATTATGTTCCCATTTTCTTATAGTTGAACAATTTAACCTAATATGTAACTCTATAACCCTTTCATTAATGAACCACATGGAATTTCTATCTAAACGTGAAGAAAAGTATCATTCACTTTAAGAAAGTATAATTGTGTTTATTTATCTGTTAATCACATGTGTGAAAATAAATAATCCCCTTCTTCCCACTATCTATTTTTTCTCTATGATTATATTATTATCATTCCTGCATTAAAATTCAAAATAAAAAGTAAATTATTTCTCTATATTAAAAGAATTAGATATTATATCCTTTTTCATGAATGATTTTGGGATACTATTTATCGTCAATGGGTTAGTTTAATCCTATCGATGAAATGATCATTTATAACAATGGATTTCATTCCATTATATGTTTTCCATCAGTTCCAAAAGATTCCATTTTTAAAAAAGTTATTACCCTATATTATGTCATAATATTATTTATAAAAATGTATGATACCAAAACTATAGATACACTTAGAATTATTTGAAAAATCAATGCATGGATAATCCCATAATCATAAACATGGTTTTATTTGGGAAAACATTAAAATAATAATTTTTTTTTGAATCCATAAAAATTGTATGCAAAGAAAATATTAATTATCCTCATCAAATACATTGGGAGTTTCAAACCTGCGGTGTATTAATTCCCATGATCATAATCTAGGTAATGCTTATGTAAACCCTGACACATATTTCTCAGTGTTACTACCCCTAGGTACATCTATCCAAGAACCATGTCCACATATAGTGTCGAGATATGGATTTATTTCTTATAAAACCACATCATATTTACCTTATATAATTGTTTCGGATGTTCTTTTATACATATCCACAATTTATATCATCATTTTATATTATCTATTATGTTTTGTCTAAAATATTGTTTCCATGGTTTCTACTAAAATTCCATTGATACCAACTATAATAACCCTGAATCGAATTATCTAGAGCCAATAGATATGTTATTACACTAGTGTTAGAAATAAGAAATTGAATACCATAGGATAGAATAGTTTAATAGTCATGGTAAAGTAGGTACATTTAGATAATTTATATTAAATGTTTAAAAATAAAATACACATTGTTTTATTTGATAATTTCATTATTCCCCTTACCACATCCATTTATATCAATCACAAAACACTTCCTAGAATCCTCAAAAATGTAAAACATAAGAATGTGGTTAGACCAAATTTTTATTAATATTAAAAATATTGTGGATAACTTCATGAAGAAATCAGCATAATCTATATGGGAGGGTAATTGAATAAAAAATATCTATTTAATCCATTACTTTAGAAAAATATAGCAGGAATAAATTATGATTAAATAAATGCACATAAATAATCACATGGCAATGAAACATATCAATGATTATTAAACATAATAAAAAAATCACAGTGAAATTGATAAAAGATCCCATAATTAGGAAATGTGTAATAATAGACATCTAAAACATTCTTTCATGACCATTTTGAAGACAGTTTCAACGTTTGTGTTATCAAATTTCTAATTTGGACAATGACTTGGCCACATGAGACATGTTGATGAATCAAAGTTCTATGTAATTCCATTCCCCACCTGTACCATAATTAGTACAATGCATTACCCATATTAAATGGGAGAATTATAATCAACAAAAATTATCATATTGAAAAACTGATATATATAATGATAATAGTTAACTAAATCAATAAGCATAATAAAAAAATATCTATAAAAACATGGTGAATCATAATAAAATTGTACAAAAATAGTGAAACTAATCATAAACTATATAGGGAAATAATAAGGATTGTATCAATACACCATATTCTCAGTGTATTATAAGTATAATAAATTATTTATGACTTTGATGAATATTAATACCATATAAAGATCATTTAATAAATTCTTGAAGAAAATAACCTCTTCACATGGAAAATATCCTTCTATAAACAAAATTTAACAAAAAATTGAAAAAAATTATTTTATATTAACCATTTATAATTACAATGGAATCATTAAAACATTTTTTATTCATGCTATAAAAAACTTAATTTCTTGATGTACACATTAAAATAAATATTCTGTTCACAATTTCAATAAAATACAAAATGTAAATTTTCAAAAGATGGCATGAATATTACTGTTAATTATTTTAAAAAAATTACAACATGGGAAAAAATTTAATAGTAAATTACTCATAAAATTTTATAAAAAAATTATAATAATATTTTTAAAAACCATATTTTTGGATTAAAATGAATTTTCTACTAAAAAGAGACATGAAGTCCGACATTATTAAAAACAATTATTAATAATTTTAAGTACTACATAGAGAAAAAATCGAATTATAACTTTTAAAAGACCCTGAAAATCCATATTAGAAGAAAATATATTGATTTTATGATATTAATATCCTATTATTCCCCTAATGGAGACATAATCATAAATAATCATGAATAATGATGAGATTGAAAAATATGCCCTCAACATTTTGGAAACATTTGAATCATAAAATGTATTAAAAATATAACAAACAATGAAACATTAAATATATTTAATATAAATAGATTAATTTTTTATTCATCCTAAATAAATGTAATATGTCATAATATTATGTCATAATATGTGTTTAAAAGTAATATATAATAAATATAGTTTCATAATAAATTTATTATATGGTTATTATTATATATTTAAAACCATATATTATTTTATTAAATTCTTTTAATACCCAATTATTAATAATTCATTGTTAAAGTCACTATTTATAGTTATATCTACTTCATTTTTCATGAATTTTTTGGTTATGTAATTTTGGATCTTTTATATTGATAATTTTCAAATTTTCACCATAATTATTATGAAATATTTACAATTTAAATTAATAAAATAATTCTATTAAAAATCCATTTAAAAATAAATTGATAATCATTTCACATTGCCTACATGGAGGTGGTAGTCTATATGTACGCATAAGAAACATAATTTTTTCCCAAATAATGGGAAGGATATAAGATAAATTTGGAATTATATTTTAAAAATAATGGTTAGATCATAAATATCACCCATATTAATAAATTTATCCTCAATAACATCCATTTAATGTGTAAGCGTACATGAAATCATATTGAATCGTGATGCGGTTGTCCCCCATACACACGAGCGACATTATTGTATCCCCCACAAAATAAGAAGAAAGAAGGTATATTTGATATAATAATTAAATATGTATAATAATGTCATAAAACTGATAAAATGGTTAAATAAATACTTATATTTAGAATTTACATTTGGTTATGGAAAATTAATTACAATAGCTCACGCGCTAGCAGTCAACCGTACAAACGATCGATAATTTCATTTCCCATTTGATTGATGTCGAAATGGATCTAGGTTATTTCATTAATATACTAAAATATCATTATATATGGGATAATTAAGCTATGATATTATGATATTATATTTTTATATTATAGTGGTTGAATATAAAATAAAAATAATAATTGTGTTTATGAATTTCACCTCTTCTTTAGGGAGAATGTTTAGGCTTACACATAATGACTAAATATGAGAGATTTAAAAATAAAAATAACGCATCTTGTAATTAGGGAGAGAAGTAAGGAATATATTTGGGTAGGAATTTTAGTAATTAAATGGTTTTTATTGTGCGAATAGGGGAGGGGGGGTTCTCTTTTATATGTGGGGGGAGAACATACATGGAATCTTTGAAAAGATATAGTGAGATCCATGTTTTTATGATTAATAAGTCATCCAAAATGTGTAATAATTGAAAATAATATGTTATACATTTTTTTATTCCCAAATACTGGGTATTGGACGTGTTTTAAGTCATTTTAACACTTATCTTCTTAGCATAACCCCTGGTAAACCCATTTGTTTCTTAATCATGATAATTAATTTGTTTTTTCATTCAGTATTCATTAGGGTATGAAATTTGTTTTAACTTATTAGATCATAAAAACTACATTTAATCCAAATATTGAATCAATTTTGATGAATTAAATCCAAAGAATTATTAAAATTAAACGTAAAATTAAACATATAGATGCACTGAAGAAAAAAGTTTTTTCCAACGAAAAAATTCTAATGTTTCAAATGTTTTTAATATAAAAAGTAAATATGATATTCATTCCAATGAAATAAATTAGATAAAATATTTATATAATATAAATAATATTAATTTTACCAATATTTAAAATATATCATTAGATTTTAAATAATATAATAAAAAATCTATTTTTTAACAACAATAATTTATTTTCATTATTTATAAAAAAATTAATCATTTTATAAAATTCTAAAAATATCAGTTGGAGATAATGTTTAAATTTATATTTCAAAAATAAATATTATTATATTTTAAATAATCTGTCGAAAATGGTTGAAAATTAATTCTAAATTTGGTGTTCCAAGAAAGAATAAACCACCTTTTAAAAAAATATAGTATTTCGAGTAAAAAATATTTTTATTTCAAAATGTTCTAATTTTATTTAAATAAATAGAAATCCAAATAAGTTATTTTGGTCATGTGTAAACCTTATAAGTTTTCTAATTTTGTTATTAATATTCATATTATTTAAAATAATAGCTCGGTTATAGTGGTCATGCTCAAATAATAATATTTTAATTAAGTATCATGTTTTATTTAAACCTGGTGATGCATTCATTTAATGATATATTGGATAAAAAATTTATTTAAAACGAAACATTTCATAAATTATTTGGTTGTTACAATCTATTCTAACCTTATTGTATCACATCATATCCATTATTGAACTTCATGTTACACAATTAAATTCATTGGGTGTTATAATGATAGAAAATAAATTCAGATATAATCCCTTTAAACATCCCTAAAAGATTATATTTATTTAATAATTTAATGAAATTGAATTTTTATTTTGAATAATATTAATTTTAACAATTAGATAATATAATTTCTTATTTATCTATTAGTGAATAAATAATATATTACCATTTCCTAAGAATTTATGTTAAGTATTTAATGACGTAAAATTATACATAAATCAACATGATAAAAAATAATTATATTTCAAATAAATATTTATAATTTTTCATATTCTATTTTTTATCTCTATAAAATATAGATACTAAAAGCAAGAAAGTGACATTGTGAACATAATCATTTACTAAATTATTCTACATGTAAAAATCAAACAATAATGATACCAAGTGATCGTATATTCATAATTTTAATAGAAATCACTAAACTCAGCACATACAATAGGATAATGGAATGTTTTTGGCTTATTTTTAGTCCTTATCATTTTATTTTTATCCCTTAATTACCCAATTTACCCTTACCATGGTGAAAAATGATTATTATGGTTAATACTCATAACAACACAACAATAAAATAATCATATTTACCCAATTTTCACCATTTTACTAAAAATATAGAATCAATTTTTTCGAAATGAGGTCATATAATTTGATTTATTTAATTTAAAATTAAATCCATGAATAATGATTCCTTTTTAGGTATAATTATTTTCAAAACTAAACTCATGTGGAAAATTCATTCTAATGACCATAATTCTATTATTTTTCAATAAAAATCAACTAATAAAAATTTTAAACTAATTTCCAATTGGATTAAAAGTTGAAAATAAATTAAATTGAAATATTATTTCTAAAAAAAATATATGTATTCTTTAATATTCATTGAAAATATTTCATTTTATATTAATCTCAAAAATTAACCCTATAAAAAATTTTATATTATGATTTCAAAAATGATTTTCAATTATCATATTGAAATTATATAATTTATAGGCAATACATTAAATAAAAACATATAATATATGTAAACATATTTAGTAAGAATGAAACATTACATTTTATTCTAAAATTTACTTAATATTATTATGATATTATAACTCTATAAAAACTAATCAATGGATTTCAATAAATAATTAAAATTATTATTAAATGTACATTAGTTGTTATATAAAAATTTATTTTGGATTTGTATGAGGGTCATATTCTCTGAATATGTTTCATTTTATGTTGTTTAAGAATCATTTTGGTTTGAATAATGATCAACTTGGTTCTATGTATTGATTGTGTTTCATAAGCATGAATCTAGGTGATACATAAGTATCATTTAATTAGGATTTTTGTGAAAAGAGTCGACCAATAGAGACTCCTTAAAAAAATTCAATCATTTAAGATAATTTTTATATCAATTTTTGAGGAAATAAAGATCTTATTATTTGAAATTCATGTGATGATATTTTAAATATTTTAAAATAAAATTTGGCTGATTTTATGTATATGAATTTTACCACACACACCATATCATAAAAAAATTGTGGATGTGGATATTCTTGTAGAGAAAAGATGCCTATATTTTTAAATACATAATTTGTTAAGATATTATGGAAATGATATTGTTTGGAGGGACATGTTTTCAAATCATAAATTTTTATTTAGAAGTAATTTATTCATACAATAGAAATTAGAATATTTAACTTTTTCATTCAAAATCATCAGTCATTTAAAATGTTGTGATTTGTTTTAGAGGAAAAAATATAAGGAAATGAATATTTATAAAAGCTAATAAGAATATATTATTTGAATATATGTTTTTATATTTTATCATATAAAAAAAAGAAGAAGGAAAAAATATGAAGAGTGTGAGAAGAATCATTCCCATATTCATGCAATAGAGAATGAGGGAAATGAAGTCACATAATTATATTTTTTTCATACTAGAAAGAAGGATGATAGAAAGAAGGTGATCCAGTAGAATCACCTACTCAATTGATCTTATAGAATTATTTACACATATGAAAGGTGGAGAATATATATACACAACAATTTGTGTTTAATCATTTTTTGTTCATGGAGGAGAATAAATTTAGAGATTAAGTTGTTCAATCTATTATGTTTGGAGATTATCATTATCTTAACTTTTCATGGTTGTAAACTAGAAGTATTATTACAATTTCTCCATCATTTGTAAACAAGAATCTGTAATGTTTAGTGCTTCATGTTAATAGGAAAAATTCCATCCATTGAACAAAGATTAGACTATTTGGTTAAACTAGGTAAATATCTCATGATTCTATATTATAATTTTCACATAATGTTTTGTTGTTTGTGGTAGAGGAATAATTATTCACCACTAAATGTTATAAAAAATCATTCACAAGGGATGATGTTTTTATTTACACGCCCTGGTTCAACACAATTATGGTATAATCCTATTTCAGGAACATCATTTGGTATGAAAGGTGGTGTATAGCGGTTAAATTTCATCTAGAATGTTCTCAAAATTGTTTTCAATGATAAAATAATCCCGATTTTTTATGTAATTGACATTCAGTTATGAAAAAAACGGAAAATAACATTAATTCGGTCTCTATGGATTGATGTGTGTCTGGATACAATTCATTGAGTCATGTGAAACATTTAACATGTATCTCTATCAGACCAAGATAAAAAATAGTTTCATTATAATTCCAAAGTGATCAATGAAATATAGGGTTTATTGGACAAACCTGTCTATACAAAGGTTATGTCATAAGAAACTTCTCACGTTATATAGTAGAGGTGTTAGGTTTTTTATATTTTAATTATAGTTATTAAACACAACAGAAGAAAATAGTTACCATTTTTGTTGATATGCGATGCATGATATATGAAACCTATGATAAAACCAAAAATGAAGAAAAAGATAAGTCTAGATCTACCATTCACTAATCATCCACAACATCCTTTAATGATCATATCCATATGTTTTTGGTAAAGATCATACAACTCTCAAACATAAGTGTCGCACCACTATTGTGTACCCATGAGATAATCTAATTATCTATTTACATGATATGGATACATACATATTAAATGATTTCCTCTAATATCCACATGTTACAGAAGAATAAGAAGAGAGTTATGGGAAAAAACTGGTAAGAATAAGATCAATGATCAAAATCAAAAAATACAACCATCATGTGGATTTTTATTTTATAAGAATGACGGATTCTCCTTTTGTTCTCACATTAATTTATGTATTCAATACATGAATAAATAACATGTTCATTTCCTTATTTATATATGAATTAATTTAAGTCATATACATTACATATAATATTAAATCATTTCATTTTATGATATCTTATATTTTTGAAACAAAAAATGATAACAATTTATCATTTTGGATGAAATCAAATATTGCTTAATAATATATCCTATGCATGAACATAAACATTTTCATGATATATATATATATATCACTTAAATTTATAAATTTTTAGGGAATATTCCCATAAATGTCCATCTTTCTTTGAAGCCTAAAATCCACAATTCCATATCCCATTATTTTGAATCATTTATAACAACATTGGATACATAACCAAAACTCCATTGGGATATCATATTAATATACTTTTGAAAAAAATATCAATAATTTATCCTGGAATCACATCATTTGTAATACATTATGAACCCGTATCTAGAACACTTTTTGAATAACTGTTCCATAATTTTAATGTTGATATCTTCGTCAAGAAAAAAACATTCAGTCTACTAATAAGTGTGACCCGATGATACTTTACAAAACAATCAAAAAAATAAAAATATACAAATCCATAAATGTGTGTAATGAGTGGCATATTTAAAAACATTAATGATAGTGAATCTATAAATGGGTATTGAGAGACCTCAATAAAAAATTTATCTATATACCAATTACATTGGTCTTTATTATACATATATTTAAAATTTCATAATTTCCCTATTTCAAAGACATCAAGTGACCTCAGACATAGATCGTGTCAATCACATATAAACAATATGTATGTTCTCGATTCATTGATTATAGACTGATTTGGTCGATGATTACATCACATCCAATTCGTCATTGAGAATAAGCACATTAGAAGATTATATTCTCGATAGATATATAATATCTATGTGTGGACACAAACTCCCATAGTATATTTAAATATAGGGCCATGTTTTGATTCTCATCAAATGAGAGGACAAATCCTATCTTGGTTAAGCTCAGATCAGGGGCATTATCAGCAATATACTGGACCAACCCTGAATAGGTATGTTTATTTATTGACTTTTGATAGTAGGGTATCAATGTATTAATGTTATTAGGATAGGTATGACACCATAATAGAGTATTTTGAGTCATATATAATCCATGAAACTATAGTATATGAAATACGTATTGCTTATAACACTCCATATGTTATAATAAGTAGTTCATACATCAAACACAAAAAATCATTTTCATTATTTTCTATTTGTTGAATATATATTGTAACTCTATAATATAATCCTACTAATGGTAACTTTAATGTTTCATCTTGACTTTTAATAAACCTTGAGTAACGTCAGTTATGTATAAAATCAATGTAAAACTTTGAGAGTTCAATAGTCATTATTCTTCAAGAAATGTATATCAACATATAAAAATGAGTAAATGACTTGAATGAATGATAAAATTGAGGATGCCTTTTAATATGTTACATATTATTATTATAACAATCACAAGGAATATTAATATGATACATTTAATATAAATAAATTATCTTAATAATACATAACAAAACCAAAAAATAAACTAGTTTTTTCATAAGATAAACTACCAGATATGCCTTATTTTTTTCACTTTCCTAGAATATTAACTCAATACATCATTTGTAATTAATTTCACATCTCTATGTAACCATGTCAGATCACTATTTGACTATATGGTATAACACAACCACTAAACTATATACTAATAAACATCTATGAAATATTTCATATTGAATAATGGTGAGATAAAAGAATCATATTCCTATATATTCCACTTTTTGAACACATAGAAAATTTTTAAATTCATAACATCAAATGATATGATTTCAACTTTTATTGCCTACATAATACTCTTTGTATGTTCATTATAATCATTTTTTTAACCCTATTCCATAAATTGTTTTCTATTAAATATTGTAACTACTTACACTATTTTTTATATATCATCCAAAAATAATTTATGATAAAGTGGAAATCAAATTAATATTGTAACTAAATGAAATTATTTTATCTCTTTTTATGTCCATAGCCTAAAAACATTAATATAATATTATAAAAAATTTATATGGTATCTAATATTACTCATTACATTCCTTTTTTACTATAATACACTATACTCTTATGATATCAAGTGTAATTCACTTTTTCATTGGAAATGGATTAAATCTTCAAGAAATAATGTATCTCAATTTTCAAGATAAATAAATTTAACACATAACATTTTTATTTTTCCCCATATATCATATAATATTTTAGGATTTTTGTTGTAAAATACTTTAATCATATACCGATATAATAGTGATATCCACATTGTAAATGGTAACTAAATTTAAAAATTTACATTTTTCATTACCATCAAATATCCAATATACTTTAGGATATTATTTGGAAGACAATTAAACATAAGATTGTTGTTTTCATTAACATAGTAGTTTTGAAGTACTCAAATTCCAAAAAATACACACACTATCCTCTAAAACACTATATTTTTTATTATATAATTCAAAGATACACAAAACCTTTTGTGTTAGGAAATAACATTTATTTGCTTTTGGAAAAAATATTCAACCAAAAAACTATTATTTCCATAAAATAAAATGTTGCTTATTTTTTTAGAACCCCTTTAATTTTTAAACTATGACATTATGAATATATACCACCTATGGATGGTGGGAACATATTCCCACATATTTTATCAAATAACTAGATAAACACTTTTATCTAAAATAAACATGTTTATCAAAATAGTTTTCCCGAAACATGGTATAAGACTTTTTCAAACATAAATAATGTCTATACAATTATTCATCATATACTTGTTCATAATAAAAATTATATTAACACTAATTTTCTTGTCACATAATATAAATGAGATAAGATTACACATATTTGTCATTTATTCAATTGATCATGAAAAAGTCCTTAACATAATCATGTAGTATGTAACTTATTTATGATTGTAAATTACATGCTCAAATAAATATTTCCCTATTTTTGAACTCCTTTATGTTTAGAATATTATTAATATATACTTATAGCATGATATAACTATAAAAAATGAATTAATTTCTATAATTTTCATTCTTAACATGAAAATCTAATAGAATTTCACATACTCCTTATGGTATTTTGAATAATACCATCATATTGAATTATTATTCCTCCTTCCTGAACCCAATATATTTAAATGAAATTGATTTACATATTAAAATAATAATAATAATGAACTCTAAACCAAAAATTCTTCGTCTTATTTTAATATTTAATTACTTTTACTATCGATACAATACAAGAATCCAAAAATCATAGGCCCATCTCATCTTTTCTCAATAATTTTAGAATAGGATAAAGAAGTTTCTTTCAAGTTATTCATTTTTTCAGATCATTTCCATGGATGAAAATAAGAAAACTTTGACAACCAGATCAATAAATTATTAGACTCCCATCAATAATGTTATAGAACTAAAAAAATTATAAATATGTGTAAAAATATCATCCCATTTTGTTAATAAATATTGTTTTCATGATCTTCCCAATGGTAAAATTATATATAACACATCTAATTACATGTTCATTAAATATTTTTTAATCTGAGTTTTAAATGTACTATCTCTTTTTCTCCTTTACTTGATTGTAACATTCATGATCAAATTATTTCTCACTACAAACCATGTTTATATTTTCAACACATCATAAATCATATAGTTGATATCATATATCTTTATGAATAATATTATTTTATTCTATAACCGTTAAATGTTTAAGAAAACATTTGGACTCATTAAATTGTATAGTATATTAAATCGCATTGAATAAAATTTTCAATAGCCAATAATATTGTATATTTGAGACTATAATCATTGATCAACCCAATCATATACTTCTAAAAGAATCTAAATTAAATTATTGAAGAATATAAAAATTTTGTTACTACAGAAGAAAGAATTCCAACACACAGAATTTTCCATTAAGAACATTTCCTTAATCATCAACCATTTATAAGAACTTTAATTAAGTTACCACACATAAGGATACATAATTTGGAATATAATTTATAGTTATTGACAATAAATGAAAAATTTATCATGATGATGATATTATCTAAAAAATATATTTTATCAGAGGAATATTATATTTTATTACCAATAAAAATATTATTTAAAGGGATCCCACTAAAATTGCAACCCGTTTAAAATCAATCATATCTATTAGAAATACAAGATCAATTTTCCCCTATATAATGATTCCACATGTTTATAAATAGAAAAAAATAATTATTCTTGTATTTCATCATCCCAATGATATCATATATGATTCCTTGATAGAAAAGTGTTCAACCCTATGTCCATTTTATCATATGGATAAACTCAACTATATTTAGCTGGAATCTAAATCGTTAAGGATTCCCAAATTGTGTAACCCAAATATCATTACTATAAATATATATATGACTATAATCCATGGGATCACGATTTATGGGTGAAACGACATAATAATAAAATCTAGAGTAACCCATTACATTCATTCTTTACATAAGATAATCTATGGGCACTTGACGTAGACATAAAACAACATGGGTGGATTAATGAGGTCTTAAAATGTTTTTATTTTGAATATATATAAAAAATTTTATTTTAGGGGTATTTTATATCACCATTTTATGTAATTTTATTCCAAATATTATATTAATTCTTATAGTTTTTTGTTTTGGAATCTTATTCTATCCAAAAAATGAATATGTTCAAACCATATTGGTGTGAAACACATTGGATAATCCACAAGTTTGTGTTACTTACCCATAAATAGGAATATAACCTATTCAAACATATCACTATGCATCATATGAATGAGGTACCTGAAAACATAATGTAATTTTATAGATTAATCCTTATGTGTAATCCTAGAGAATAACATAGGAAACCCCATTCACCATCCAAGAAAATTCATATGCCTCCCATTAGGTAGGTAGTCTGACCCAATGTCCCTCTATCTAGGGATACATCACTCAAGGTAGAATAAAATTTATCATAAATCTCAAACCTAATATGATGAAACTATATTAAAAAATTATGTACATGTTAAAAACATAAATTAAATACTATATTCATTGAAGATGAAAAATTAAATTCATTATGAAATGAGTCATAGCATGCAATGTATGTCATTATCATAAAGTTGTTTAACATTTTAATCTAATGAATAAACTATTGAAATTTAATTAAAAATCTTTTGAACATGAATATAGGAGTTAATAACCTTAAAATATTAAAATAATCCAATATAAAAACATGTGATAAATATATGTGAATAATTAATAAATAAAATCAAATTGTAAACCCATTTTTAATTTTTAGCTTTAACATTATGTTAAATAGATGATTATTAATATAAAAATTTTATATTAATTTCAAAAAGAAATAATTCACATATATCATTATATGGAATTTTAATTTAAAATATATGATATTATATGAATTATAATAAAATATAATTTAAATTCTATAATGTAAATTTTTTACAAAATCTAAATATTATTTAGTTTTTAAACCTTGATCATATGAGTCAGAGAAAACCATTTGATTTGGAATAAATAATATTAAAATAATACCCCTTTAATTTGATCAAATATAATTAATTAAATATATACAATCAATAATTTAAATTTAAAAATTTTATATTTTAAAATTATTTCAAAATTTATTAAACTTTGTAAAGTATTTTTTTGATTTTTATATAAACATATTTATTTCAACATCAAAATAATTCTCATATAATATAAAATTTATATTAAATATTAAAATTTATGTTTTGAATAATATTTCATAAATTTTCATTAACATTTAATTAATTTTAAAATATTTATAATTAATTAATTTAAAACCATTTATATATTAAAATATTACAATAAACCTTTTAAGACGATTTATGAACATATTATAAGAAACATTATAATTTAAAAACAATTTTTAAAATATATTCTAATTACCATGATATAGAAAACTATTCTTTCATATGGGTATCCTCTATTTACTATTACATAGATACTCTATATAAGAGTAGAAAGTCCTTGAACCTGACATAACACTAGTTGTTTAAGGTTAAGGAGGATGAAAACCTCACACATTCCTTCTGATATGGGAAATACCTTTGCAAAATGACCGTATGTAGTGCCACATGTAAGGGAAATGAGCCCGATTACCATTACTCAATACCATTACACAACACCCCAGATATGGTTAAAACTACAACATAATAATATTAAGAATCACCTAATGGTAAATTGCTTGATTACTTTTAGATGTCACCCTTAAAAACATGTCACATTAGGGAAAAGTTCTAATTACTCTTTTATTACACCTTTATGTAAGCTACAACATATAGGTGACACAATGGATACATTTAAACAACCACCATTTACCTTTATTTACAAGGGTAATCACCATTTTGTAAAATAATTGTGTAATGGAATGCCTCAAGAATCATTACTCATATAAGGGTAATACCATGAAACCCATTTATAGGAAAATCTACACATGCTTAAGGTGAAATAACCCTTATTCATACTACTCTATGAAATGGTAATTCATTCATTACCCATATGAATCTAATCTTTATAAAAGTTAGATATTGGTTAACTTTACATAGCCCAACCATTTAAATGTAAACTGGATTTTCAATGTTTTCATAAAAAATAAAAAAATTATCTCCATTGTGTTTATTATTCAATTAAATGTTGTATATAATAACTCTAAAAATAGTTTTTATCTATCTCCAATGATAGGTTTTGTATAAGCCTAATAATAATTGTTAAACAAAGTGGATTTAAAAAGAATCCTTGTTTGAGGATCCCCTATGCATGATATATGAAACCTATGATAAAACAATAAATAAAGAGAATAGTTAAATTGAGCATTTCATTCATCATAGCGCTATAACAACCATTTATCATCATCATCATCATATATGTTTGATAAAGATAACATTATTTAAAAACATAAGCATCCCACCTCCAAAATGAATACATGGGATAATCAGAATCTCTCGGTGCATGGGAGGGATCCATAATTCCTCTTTGGTGAATGAGTATCTCATCGTGATATTGTAGAGGAAAATATCTATTAGTACTAGGAGGTTCATCTAATCCTGAGGACCAAAATCAACACACAATAGGATCATATGGATATATATTTTATATGAACTAAGAATGGTCGTCTGGATGCCTCATTTATCCATATATTAAATGCATGAATAACTACCATTGTATCTTCCTGAAATATATATGAGTTAATTTAACTCTTCTATGATTCATATAATTTTTAAATGGTTTCGTTTAAGGATATATTTGGTGGGTGAAACATAAAATGATAATTATTTATCAATTTTGAGGAAGTATAATTTTGTATTATAATATACCCTATTCATGAAAATATCAATTTTCAGGAGATATATATATATATATATAATATATTTTAGTTGGGAATATTCCCATTGAAATTCTCCTCAATACATATGAATATGATTCAAAAGTAAAAGTGGTGAGGTTACAAGTGTTATAGAATAAATGTGATTTTTTTGGGATGTGATCAAATCATTTAGTTGGTGTGTTTTTGGATTAGTTGACCATTATTGTAGAATATATGAACTACCATCGATATATTATTAAAGACATAAACATTGTTAAGTTAATTATAATAATAGTATCTCTATGGTTTCATGAAAAATAGTTGGTACATGAAGAGAAATACCCTACATAGTTGAATTTTGATAGTCTTAATTTCACCCTTTAGGCATATGAAATTATAAATAATGATAATCTATTTGTTACGAAATAAATTTCATGAGAGATAATATTTAAATCTAGGGTGAAACATTTATTTAGAGATGATCCTGAGAATTATGTAGTTTATGAGATTATGCCATTTGATTCATCTAAAATTAAACGAGGAAAGGAAAAATTTAATCTAGAACATCCAGTTATTTTTTTATGTTTGATAGTTGGAAATCACACATCTATTTATTATAAGGAAATATAATATTATAATATCAATGAACAACCAGTGTAGAAAAATTTCCTTGGAATGAATAGAAAAAGGAAACCGTAGATAAAATTCATCAACAAGTAAAACCTATTATCTAAAGAAGATCAAAATTCATTTAGACCTGAAGATTAAAAGGTTTATGAGTATAAATAACTCAATGAAAAAGTCATGGTGTTAGTTTTATATAACCGCAAGTAGAGGTTTGTGATAATTAAAGTTCTATAATTGTGTAATTAGTTGATATTGAAGCTGAATAAGAAGAAAATCTTTACAAAATTGGCATTTATAGAGATAAAATAAATAATTATAATGGATTTTTAAATAAATATTTCTTATAAACATAGAATAAATAATATAAAATATAAATTTTAAATAAGATATTGAAAAAATAAAATACATAAATTTTATGAACTTTAAAAAAGGGGTTTCCCTTTATCTCAAAATTGAATAACATACCCATATTATTGATAGAATTACTAATTTAATGAAATATCTATTCAAATTAGTAGAGGAAATAAAATCCTATGCCATTATGTTTCAATGAAATTTAGATGTTCAATAGATAATTCTAACTCTCGACATTACATTGATACATTAGAGTTCATTGGATATATACTAAGGAATGTAGGAACAAGAGTAATCTATAGAGAAGGTGAATACTAGTCTACCAGTGTAGTTATTAAAAGAAAAACTAAAATTAGTTTTGGGTATTGACCATCAGAAGGAATCAGTGATGTGTGATGAAAATTATTAAGAACTGACTCCCATGATGATGGTTGTTTTGAGTAACTAACCTAAAATTAGAACACTAAAATATAGAACATCAAATAAAATATACTGTAAATGTTTGGTGTTAAATTTTTTTAAGGATTATACACACACTTTATATGAGTTTCATTGTAATGATACAATTCCATGAATAAGATAAACTAGAGTAAATGATAATAATTTCCTTTTCATTTAATGTTTTCAAGGGTAATTTATTTTGTTAGTAAGCATATGGATGAAAATTATTATATTGATCAGTAGGGGTAAAACGAGATATTATAAAAGAAGACTAATGGGGAGGATGGAATTAGTTTTATGCATTATCATGAAAGATAAAAAAAACAAATGTTATACATTGCATGATTATTATGAATAAATGTAGATAGATCTTGATCAAACTAATTTACCACTAAAGGAAGTGAAGCACAAAAAAAGGATCAAAAAAAGAAAAACTGAGAAGGATAATGTTGATGGAATTTCATTAAGAGAATCATATATAGCCCAAAATTGGAATCTATATATAATATTAACATCCAACATAATGAAAAATAGAGACATATTTATAGGGAAGTACATGAAAATAATAGAGATATGAAATTTGAAAGTAAAGAGTGGATAAGGATCACCATTTCCCAAAAAGAAAATATAGGTGTAATTGACTTGCAGAGAATAGATATTTTATTAGTGTAAGGACTACGTCATGATCTTATTAGTGTGAGTTAATTATTTAACTCAGTATAAATGGTGTGGATAAAATATCATAATTCTATTATAATGATAAAAAAAATGTATAATATATTTATAAGGTAGGATCAATAAAAGAAAACTTCAATCCCATTAACGGAGAAGAGAATATATGCCTTCTTTTAGAGGAGGTTGATTTTTTTGTATAATAGTTGTTTACATTCGATCTACAAATACTAAGAAGGACTAATGAAAATTTAAGGATGTTTAGACATCCCTTAATTTTTATGAGATCACAATCACATGTGTGGTAATTATGTAAAACAGATGATTCTTCAAAATAGATACAAGCTAATATTTAAGAAGTCAAAATGACTGCTTGAACTGGTGCATAAAGGTGTGTGGGGGATGATGAACAGAACAAATATTAATGGTAAATGTTACTTTTTCATATTATTTTTTAATACAATTGTATATCATGTCATATTTTCATCACTCATAAATCTAATATATTTTTATGCATGAATCGTTTTTAAAAATTGGAAGAGAAGATAATTTGGATGAAAATTCATAATTTTTTGATTTGTAATAGTATGTATATTAATATTATTCTTATATATGGTTACCTTGAAAATCATGTAATATTATATTATCATTAAATGGTAGGTGTCCTAAAAAAAGTGATTTATTGAGAGGTGGAACAAAATTATCAATAATTTTTCATAGAAAATGATCATGTAAAAGAAAATACAATTGAACTATTTGAGGGAGTATATTCTTACATTATATTTCATTTATAATAGATATTTATTATGATTGAATAAAGAGAATACCTCATATGAGAAGATGTATGGGAAGAGTCCAACAATCAATTAAAATAATGTTTTAGGGTAAAGTTTTTCTTCTCATTAATGAAAATCATCAGAAGGTAGAATATCATGATTTTTATGGGCCTTTCCAAAGATATTCATCTGAAATCCCATTGTATCTATTATAAAATAAGCATATTCTCAGAATTATATAAAGAATATATGTAACATTTGTAGAAAAAGAGAATAAGTTGAAAACTAACATTCAGATTTTATAGAAAATTACTGAAGAAAATTAGGTAGAAAGTGATGATGAGGTTAGTGGGTCAGGGGGATAAAGAGGAATTAGAATAATTAGAAGAACACACTAGTCATGCAAAATTTTATAAAGGTTAAACATCGATAAAAAATAAATCCATTAGGGAAAAAATCTTTAAGAATATTTTTTGGTCACTAGACAATCCTTGTTTAAAATAAAATGCTTAGGGAACAATAGAATAAAACTAAAAAAATTATAATGGAATGAAAAAAATGAATAAATTTATTAGGAATTTATTTTTTTAAGGGTAATGAATGATGGACATAAAAAAATTTAAAATATTGAGTCATGGTATGATTTTCCAAGGAAGAAAAATAGAAATGTTACTAGAACAAAGAGGTCGTTCTAGAATAATCAAAAAAAATATTGATAGTGAATATACCGGTTTTCGTATGGATTGTACTTTATTAAATGATTGATAATGGATGTAATTAGTAGTCAATAAAATTTCAATATATCATTGATGAAAACATATTTAATAAGTGGCATAGAAAAATGTTTCTTGGGGTAATGTGTACAAAGTATCCAAGCTTGATATTAGATTAAATATATAATTGATAAATGGATCTAGAAGATGGTAATCATGAAATATTATCTTAAGGGTTTTGTTTGTAAGACATTATGTTTATAATTCTGATGATTGTTGAACTTAAATTAATGTTCAAGCATTTGTTCTCAAGGCTTGTGGATATGGAATGTAGTCTACAATAATACATATGATTGACATCCCATATATTTGTGAATATAGTTATTCAGAAGGCCATCCAATGAAATATTTTCATGAGTAGTTGATGTTATATATTTCTCTATAATATATATTTGAAATAGATAAAAAATTAATAAACTTCATGTAATATTTCATTATTTCATGAGGAGCATATTTGGAGTTCTAGAAGATATAAATATTTATGAATTAGAATTTTGTAATGATTAGGTAACGAAGAAGACCATAAAAAATGTCACATGTCTTGATAGATTGTGGGGAATAGAAGACATTCATTGGTGAGGAACATATAGAATGGAATTTATTTTTAATATTGGAGAAGTATATTAGTTGTAATTAATAAAAAAATTGGCGAAGAACCAATCAATCCAAGGGCCCCCCAAAAAATCTACATAAGTGCATAGGCTCAACCACCATCCATCCATGGTGGTTGTAAATGGGAATATTAGGATTCACTGAAATCATTTTCATAGGTAGTCTGGTGTGTGAGTTGGTGCATACAGTTCCTGAAGGGGTGCTGATGGACCTATAAATGATGTGGTGTGACTGTTGTGGGTGTGAGGTTCAAGTGGGACCGGATGCTCAACAAAATTTCATGACTCAAAGTGTTGATGAACCATTGTGATATAAATTTTTCCGCTCAACAAAGAACAAAGTTGATGTGGGATGACTAAGGTTTCAAGTTATTATTCATATTCTTAAAACATACATGCATTTTAGAATTTCCTTAATCTAACACATATGATTTCCAATGAATGAAATATCAGTCTTCAACCACTTGATGAGGATTTTTTGCACCACCCATCCCCATCATTTAATTATCAACACTCTGATGATCACTCAAGATCTGGTTGAGTGAACAAGACATTCTCTAAAATGAAAAGTCAAGCACAAGTCCATTCGATGTGTTTCCATCCTTTATCATGAAAAATCTAACGATACCGATGAAAATATGAAGAAAATTTATCCAATATTCAAGGATGAGTTTGGGTTTCAATAAAATTATAATCATGTGATTTTATCACAAGCATGTGAGATAATTATTTTAATGGGAGAATCAATCCTCATATAAAAAAGGATGACATTATCATTGGCATACTTTATTTTTTAACCCCATGTACAAATATTTCCAAATGCTAAGATGAACATGAATTTAAAACATTTATTTACACATTATAAAATTTGAAAATTTAGGTGTCGAAATGATGGAATGAAAATGTTTATAAATACTGACTTTCCGGAGACTGATTGGGTAGCTTCCAAATAGGATTTATCAGATAACTCTAAAAATAGATCATTATACGAGACAACATTTAGGAAAAGAAAAATATTGGGAGTCTCTTTGGAATTCTGAATAAGGTAGTCTCATGCCTGTATATTGAAAAAATAATTGACATGAGTCGGTTCCTGATTAATACAATGAAACTATTTTAGGTGAAGAAATAGAGAATGTGATCCATGAGCCGACTCCTGATTAATAAGTACCTATTATCTAATTAATAGGATGAATTGGTATCTTTATGCCTTTACAAAAATGAATACATATTAGGATTGTAATTTAAAGAGAATGTGGATCATGTTTCAACCATAGAGCAGAAAAGCATTTATAAATTAGTGAAATCATGCCATTTATTTGACCAAGAGGTATGTGTTATGTTTTATAAAAATTATCCACAAGAATAATAATAGTTTTTAAGAGGCGATGATGATCAATTAAAAAATTATCAAGAAATATCAGTCGATAGATGATAAGATATTATACATTTCATTTCCAAAAAATAGTCTCACTTAATTGTGGATCCTTTAAATATATACAGGAAGAAATAAACTCACTTTAATAGGATTTTTATTATTTGGAGAAGAATTTACAAGGTTGAATTAGGGAATGTTTAAATATCTATAGAAAAGTTGGAGTCTTTAAAGAAATAAAGTTATATATTGAAATATGTACATCAAAATTGATTAATGACTTTGGCGGGTAAGATATTTTTGAAGAAAATATCCATTCACATAAATAGAAATTTAAAAAAATCATTTATGTCAATGCTTTATAATTATAAGAAAACTCATATTGATCAAAGAATGCGACAATGTTACAAAAAGAGTTACACTATATGAATAGGGATCGAAAATAATGAATAATGAATCTTAATAAAAGAGGATTACTATTAAAGTTGATAAAATTTTATTCAATATAAAATTGATTAAAATAAATTTTCTGTTGTCAAATATTGAGTAGAAACATATAAGGACTTCACAAAAGAAAGTGATAGAATCTGATGCTACTCAATGCTCACTATATGATACTAATGTAAAAATTCATCAAACATGTTATAAGAAGATCATTATTTCTACGATGATCTATCTCAAGAAGATGTGAAGAAAAAATTACCATCCATTCCATATTGCACTAATTATTCTAAATCTACTTTTAAAAATAGTATAGGTTGGATATAAACATCAATACGTATGGATGACAAAAATTGATAATAAGCACATTACCATGACCAGGGTGTATAAGAAAAATGTGTGGATGCAGGTTCCCCATGATGTGTCCAAATATATATGAATAATACCCAAAATATTCATAAATAATAAATAATAATATATGGATTGTGGTTCAATATTGGTGTTGAATTATATTTGGTAATTTGAAAACAATATTTGGTAAAATCCCTTAAATTATGATGCATAATGAAGTAAAATTTCATTGGAGATTAATCTATAGATTAATAAGTAACATCCACATTTTAAAAAAATCTAAATACTACAAAAATATATTTATAACATGAAAATATAAGTGATGCATTAAAAGGTAGTGATCAAAAGAATGGTACCTGATCATCCCAACTTGTATCTAAAAATGTTTAGAAATTATGTCTACATAATCTAGTGTAGAAAAATGAAGCAACCTTGGGAAGTTAGAAGATTAATTTTGAAAACTAAATTTATCCTAATAAGATTCCAAGAAGGAAATATGATATGGTCATTAATTCCAAATACATGATGTTGGAAAAAAATTTTAACCCCATATATATCATCTATGATGGATGGAAGTCATATGAATCTTTGTAGAATATCCAAACATAAAACCAACTTTCCTAATGATATGTTAGTAATATAGATAGATGAATGGAGTGAATGATAAAAAAAAATGTAGAAAAATATAATGCCAGTTATAATGTAAAATAAAAGGTTACACCTGAAGAAGTATTTATTCAATGTGTAAGGTTCAACATGGCTCATTATAGTCTAATAAATTATTATATAAAAATTCCCACATAATAAGAATTATTGAAGAAGGTAAGATATTCACCAGTTGATACAAGTGCATTAAAATACATTGAATGAATAAGGTTTACAAATTATAAAATTGAATAATGTATAAGATCCACATAGCTTCAATAATAATTGAAGTTCATATTTTAATATGTGAAGAGTAGAAGAAATAGATAAATTTGGTTGAGAAAACTATCGCAACCGTGATGTTCACATTGACAAAGCAAGGATCATTCAGCTTAGTCCCTTAATCATTTTTATTTTATTTCATCTAATAATACATGGAATTGCTGGTGAAGCATGTTCTTTGGTGGAGAACCTACGAAGTAGTGATTTCAGTCCATTCATTATATATAAGTTAAATAAGCCATCATCTATGGGCTATTTTTAAAATTTAAATAAGAATAAAAATATGATGGAGCATTATCATAGTAGATGTTGATTTTTTTTATATTATACAATACAAGGTTAATAGATATATCTTCATAGATTTATCTTCTATTTAGTATCCTAAAATACACTTATTAATAAGAAAATCCATTTAAATGTTGTGGAAGTTGTTATATATAGACAGTCAATAGTTAAAGATCCATTCTAGTTCATTATATATATTGGAACATTATAAAATTAATTCTTGAAGAGATTCACCATTAAAAATATGTTTTGGATTATTTCAGTTGATGGAGAGAAAAATCAAGAATGTTGATATTTCTACCAGAATAATTCACTCAGTCGTTATCAAATCTAATTACTCTGGAATTGGTGAAACGTCACTTCTGTTTAAATGTTTTTTATTTTTATGCTATCATCATTGTTTATAAAAATTGTAAACTTATTTCAAACATGGACTAAATTAATTGAACAATGATATATGAAAATTTTAAAATGGATGTTCTTCACGATTACTTTTCCATCATGATACATAAGTTTTTTTTGATCTCTATGTTTGAGTTAAAAACGTTTAGGTTCATTATGATAAAAAATTTAATATTTCATTTAAATATCTTCAATATGGAATAAGTTTGGATATTCCTTCGAATAAAGTTATATGTGATCTCAATTATGTTATTTCAAGATAAATTAGTAAAGTGTAAATATTTTAAATCAAATCATCTTATTTTTTTTCCGACCATGACTCACACATACATTGAGTATTTTATATAGATTGAAGTGTAATTATAATTACACATTACCAAATAACATTGTATTTCTTGTTAATAACTGGGAGATAAAGTGAATGTAATGATTGGAAATGTATAGTGGATAGATTGAATATTGACATATTCATTTGAAATGAATTTAAAATTTATTTCAAATGAATACAAAGAGGGATATTGAATATCCCACTTTCTATATGGATTGAATTATATTCTTGATGATTGATATTTCTTGTTAATAACAGTAAATTAAATAAAAATATTTCTTTAGTGGTAATAAGTTGATAAAATGACATAGAATTATGTTGTTGGAAGTGACGTATCCAATATATCCAAGCCTTATATGAATGTAAATATATCTTTGATAAATTGTTTCAAATCATAGTACTCATGTCTTATTAAATTTATGATGTTATTCTGGAGAAATTGTGATTATAATCCTGATATTTGTTGACCTGCTATTAATGTTCAAAGACATCTTCTTATGGTGTGTGGAGAGAGAAAGGTTTCTACTACAATAATTATGATTGATGTATAATCCATTTTTTTATGAAGAGATGTTGAAGACAATTAAAAAGTCATTTTACTAATGATATAATATCGAAGAGTTATTTGGATCGTATATTAAAATAATAAAAGAATAAATAAATGGAGTTCATGTAATATTTCATTATTTCAAGGGGAGATTATTTTAAAATAATGAAAATGTTAATTTGGATTAATAATAATTAGTGAAGATCACCTATAGAAATGCCCAATTTTAAATGTAATTTTTCCTAATACTTTGTATAGAAGTGAAGTAATTCAGTGGCAAGGTGCATATGGAATGGTCATTATTTTAAATTTTATCCATGAGTTATAGATAGACTTTATAAAAAAATTAGTCAAACAAATAGGCTTGCTAAGGATACGATATATCCCCTACATAGGTGGGTAGGTTAAACCATCATTAATCCATCGTGGAGGTAGAAGGGGGAAGAAGGATTCATAGAAATCATCACCATAAGAATGGTAGTGTTTGAGTGGGAACATAGCTTTCCCAAAGGGGTTCTAATTGATTGACTATTGGTGTTTCATGGGCCACAAGGGAATGTGGTGCATGTGTGTCTAAGTGCATAACATAAAGATGTGGATCAAATAATTGATGACATGCTGAGTCATATTTTGTTACACACAAATGAAAAAAAATTCACTGTAGGATGTCCAGGGATATACGTTATTGATCATTTACTAAAACCAAAAATATATTTTAGTATCTATCCAATCTTTCACAATTAGACCGTCTAATAGATGCATCTATCTTCTTCAACCTCTCGATGACAATTTTTGTGTTCCTGATCCCAAACATTCGATGATGAACACTTTGGTGATATCCTACAACCAACCTAAGTAAATGATACATTCTTGAAAATCAAAATCCATCCAGGATCCCATTTGATATTATTTTAACTATTTCCAGGAAGAATATATTGATTCCAATTAAAATATAAAGGTAATTCTTTTAAAATCTATAGATGTGTTTTGGATTCCAAAAATGAAGAAGCATGTGATATTTTCACATTCATATGAGATACTCTTTGTGAAGGGAGAATGTAGAATCATGTAATAAAGGACACTATGTGTATTGACATTGAAATATTTTACTTACTAGTATAGATATATTTCCAAATGTTGAAATTATTATAAATTCAATGCATTGATTTACATGGCATAAAAAGTGGGGTATGACGTAGTGAAAATATGTTACGAACTCATCTATAAATATTTATTCACCTTAGACCAATTGAGTTGTTTCATCTCATGATTTATCTGATTACATGAAAAATAGAGCATTCTATGTTACTTACATTATGAGAAAAAAAGAACCGTGAGTATCCTTGAAATCATGAAAAATGGAGTTCCACTCCCATATATAGCATGAAGAATAGTTGAGATCTAGTTAATGAGTATTACACTTCCACTATATTACATTAACAATGAGTGAATAAGATATTCAAATGTTAGGACTATGTTATTCACCCATGGATGGATTCACAAATAATAGGATTTGTGATGCTCATGTGTTTTCTAAATTATCCTTGAATATGCATAAGGAACTATGGCACCTCATACTGTATTTTTAAAATAAATTAAAAAGAACTAAAATCCATATAAATTCATGACTTGCATGAAAGAGAATGTGCACACACATCAATTTCATGAATTGACCATATGAAAAACAAATCAAGTAACAATTATAGTATTCATGATATTTTTTTAATTAAGTGAACTGTGAAGGTGCATCAATTACAATAGTTTTCAAATAAAATTATTACATAAATTCCTAATACCATGAGGAATGTTGAATGGTCCTCATGAATAGAATATTAAATAATAAGAATAAATATATATGTTTTTTAGATTGATAAAAACCCTAAATTGTATTAATCAAGCATGATTATTATTAAATTCACATAAAATATAATTGGAATAGTATAGTGTGAACTTGAGACAAATGTTGATCATAATATCAGAAGAGTACATGTTTGAGTTGTTAGTAAATTTGTTTAGTGAAAGAATATTGAATGCATAGTATAATTTGGTTGAATAAAAATTATTTGAATCAATACTTTTTTATAATAACTAATAAAATAACAATTATTTATACAGTATATTGTGTAATTTTTCGATATTTATCCTACTAACCATTCATACTATTCAAGATGAAAGAGAAATTTACTATAATGATTCGAATCTATGGTGTGATTACAGTTTTCTAATAATAAATAATGAAATTAGTGTTTCTATAAAAAAAGTTGATAATAAGACTTCTTGAACAAAATGATATATGTTAATTATCATTTTGATAAAATAATAATTCAATGATAAATTTTCCAGGAAATATTCCCATTTTTTTCTATAGTTAAATGAAATAGAAGTTTAGAATCTATTTTCTACTATGAAGAAAAAGATTTTATTTATTACAATTGAGCTAGTAACAAGTGAAGAAGATTATGGAAGAAAAAAATATACAATTGACATAAAATGTAGGTTTCATTTAGAAGATGGTTTTATTGGTGATAAAAATAACCCTAAAAGGTGATAATTGTACTCAAAGGTATTGTAAAGAACCATCCATGACTTATAAAATATTCACTTGAGCTTGATCATCATAAAATTCAAGTGAATGGTTATTCCATGATTACATTTACCACATATAATTTATTCTTCTATATTGGTTGTGTCGTTGGATTATTTCAAAAACATCCCATGGACTATAAACTATTATTTTTTATTAAACCATGTAAAAACGTCATTAGTTATCCATTTATTCTTTCATATACATGCATGTGATAAGAAATGGAGATTACAATGTTTAATGGTCTCCCGAAATATTGGACCCTATAAAGAAAAAAGGTATCTTGAAGTATGTGCCTCAAATTGGATCAATGAATTTAGCGAGAATGGGGTTTTGGAAGAAAATATACATCCACATAAAGAGAAATTGTAAAACTAGATTGATGTATGATATTTACAATTGGGTGACAAATTCAAGAAGATCAAAGTACTTTACTTTTTGTTACAAAAAATATCTAAACTACAAGTAGTGGAAGATAAAATAATGGATATGGATTATGATGTGAAAATGATTAGGATTGAGGATCAAAAAATCATATTCAAAATAATATTTCTAGAATTAGATCTTCAGTTAGCTAATTTTGAAAAGTTTGGTTGTGCAATAGAAGGACATAATTACTATCAATGGCCAGTGATAAAAATAGTATTATAATGTAAAAAATAATTTCAAGATGTGATAAGAATATTTCGACTTTATTTTATGACCTATCTAAAGTAGATATGAATAAGGGTGTACTATACACAACATAATGTAATAATGTTTTAAAATATATTTCCCGAAATAGTGGAGGCCTGAAAAAAACTGAACATATATAGATGAATAATGGTGCTTATATTCCTACCTACATGACAATGGTAGATAAGAAAAAGAGTTTGGAATATGGTCACCATTATGACTCCAATGATCTATGTTTAAGACCCAAACACAACATATTGAATAAATAAGAAGATAATGGGTATTTTGTCACTGTTATTGTAACAACATATTTTTGAATTGTGCACAAGATTGTTGATTAAATCCCTTAAGTGATAAATTATAAAGATGAAAAATGTCAATGTGGAGTAATACAAATATAAATAAGAATCATCCATAGGTTAATTTATTTTATAGTGCTAGTATATTTGGAAAAAATGAATATATCTCTCATGGATTCAATTTTAGTGGTTACAATAATGGTACATGATCAAATTAAGATGTATATAAAGATGTTAAGAAAATAATACCATTTAATATAGTGATGAAACAATAATAATACTTGGGAAGTAATTATAAAAAAAAATTAAAACAAATATTATCCTATAGAGATTCCATGAAGGACTATATTGATGTCCTTGGATTCCAAATCAATGATGTTGACAAAAAAATAACCTTACTAAAGAAAAAAAATAAGATGGATGGGACTCAGTTGTATCCATGTATAAGATGAAAAACTACATCCAACGTTCCAAATGATTTTTTTTGTAATAATGATACAATATTGTTAAAAATCCAAGAACCAAAAATTAATCTTATGTCTAACAGAAAATAAAAGGTTCCACATAAAGAAGAAGTTTCTCAATGTTTTAGGTGCAACAAAGATGGTAACACTCTAATAAATAGTTCTACAATAATTCATGTATAAGAATAATTATTTATAAAGGTAAAAGTTTCACCACATTGTATATTTTCTATAAAATCACATGAAGGAATATGGTGTAATCATGATAAATTTGAAGAATTGATCATATCCACACAACCTCAATCAGAATTGAAGATCATACGTTCAAGTGTGATGATTAATGGAAATGGGGAAGCATGGTTGAGAATACCATATCATCCTTAATATTCACATTGATTAATCATGGAGGATCCAAATTATTCCACTAATATTTGTTTTTTCATTGTTTCTTACATTTCATGGAATTGAAGATGAAGAGTTTTCTCAGAGGGAGAACCTGAAAAGTAGGTAGTGATGCCAATTAGTGATAGCAAAGATAAAAAAGTCATAATACAAGATTTATTAATCATTTTATATTAGAATAAAAATATGATATTTGATATTTATTAATGAATTTGATATATGTGTTGTCGTAAACTATAAAACAATTATAAAGGAGATATCATCTAGGTTTGATATTATATTTTTTATCTGGAAGAATGAGTATGAAGAATAACATCTTTAGTGTTGTTATAGATATTGTCAAATCTATACAATCACAAGTAGAAGATACATTTGGGTTCATTATCTATATAGGAACATCTTTAAATCCATTTATAAAGAGATCCACGATTATAAAATGTTCAGGAGTGCTTCTCTTGAAGGGGATGTAAATGAAGAAAGTTGAATTTTTTTTAGAATCATTATATCAATTTCTATCGAATCTATGTTTTATAGAAATTGGTTACTGATAATCTCATTATAAATGTTATGTCATTTTCAATCTCTTATAAATGGTTATAAAAAATGTGAAAAATAATACCCGGAGTGTAGTTAAATTAATCAATGCAATATAAAATGAGGATGAATGGAACTGATCCAAGGTCAATTTTGAAATTTTTTGGAGTTGAAAGTCTTTTATCTATGTAATGAAGTAACTGTAAGAGTTTCAAGGTTTTTATCATATAAAATATTCATATATCACTTTGATTTCTTCAACTTATGAATAAAATTTGACACCCCTTGAATATGTGTATATGAGTTATCATTTCATGTGTTTAGTGACCTACTCATTCCCATTGGCTTTAGAGAACAACGACTCATTACATGGCCTTAAGAAACATCCCCAAGATGCCAAATTCAAGAAATAAATTCCAAAGGGTTTCATGTACAAGTGGGGGACGATTTACCATTTAAGAAATTAACTAAAAAACCAATAACCATAACAAAATCATTCACTAAATGATGCATGAACAAAATAAAGACCAGTAAACAACATCATGTATCTAAAAACCATATCAAATTGTGAAATAGAGGAAGAATATTCCAACATCAAAGTAAACAGTGGATACAAAACTCAAGACTTTCAAGATACTAAAAAACTCCATGCTCCAAATCCTCCAAACAGCCCAATGATCACGAGGTAGTGCTAAAAAAGTGATAAACGTTACCTTATCCCCTGTCCCAGAAGATAACATCTTCCAAAACACCAAAGTGCTAAAGCAGGGGTGAGTATAAAACTCCGTTGGATTTCCCCCAATGAATTATATAATTACTAAACTATGATTGAAATGTTATCCACATTTATATAAAGTTTTTTATATAAAACAATTTACCAAAACAATTTATAACCAAATATAACTGAGTTCCGAAAACTGTTTTCAACCAAGTGAAAAAAAACTAAATTAAACCTATTTCAAGAAAGTTATTTTTCTAGAAAAATAACTAATAAAAACTGAAATCCAATTATTCTTATCATTTGGAATACCCACTCTACATTTCACAACCCACCCTCACATGAATGCTTCATTTGACAGTTCCATACTCATGAGCGGTCTCTTGTCCAATTACCTTGTGTCCCAATGACAGTGACACCTGATCCAGGGTCACATCCCTTGTACCCCAATCGTACTTGTACCTTAATAAGGGATTATTAAGAATGAACTCACACCAACCCCATTTATGCCAATCATTTCCATTTCAAAAAACCATTCTAATAAAACTAGAGTTTTATTGAAAACCAAAGGACAAAAAATTTCAAAGAAACATTTCATTTCAAAAAAAAAATCCCTTTTATTGAAAAAAACCAATCTAGTTCAAGTTCCAACAATCCAGAAAATTCCCATTTTTAAAATCCATATTTTAAAACAAAGAGCCAAATCACATTACTCAGAAACCCAATTTTCTAAATTTGACAACCATAACTCAAAAAGGATTCCAAAAAAGATTTCAACAACCAAATAATAATCAATTCAACCGAAAATAAAATCAATTTGAAATTTTTTCAATCAGTTCTACTAAGTGGAGTTGATAAATAAGCCTCCTACCACGAAGGTTTTCACAAAAACCAAAACAAATGAAGAATACACTATAAAATTGATTCCTTTATCCAGGAACCCACCATAGATCTTATCTACTAGAAAGATAAAGAAAAAATTCCATCATATTTGGAATGAAAAATCCTATATATAGAAAAAAACTATGTACATATAAGAATCAAAGTGGAGATGAGAAGTAGATCTAAGTAGATCTAAGAAACAAATCAAGAATGAATAAGAATGATCACATTCCTCAAGAATTCGGCTTCAATTCACCATGGAAGTCCTTTGTATTGACTCGAAAACGATTGAGAGAAGTTTCCCTACCTTTAATAAAGATAATCCCCATGTTATGGCCGCTAAGGAGAAAAAATGAGCCCCATTAATGTAAAAACGTGTCAGATCCACTTTTTTGGATATCACATATACCATCCGCAGTGTTAGTTTACACGGTTAGGGAAACCTTGAGCTAACATTGTGTTTGATACCATCTAGGTAGACCTTGACATGGCTTCCTCACATGGTCTCCCTAACTATTGTCCAAATTTTATAGAGCTACTACCTCAAGAAAACCATTGTGTGTGGTTTGGCCACATTTTTAGGAAAACTGTGTGCCTCCCATGTGACATCCCATTTTCCCCAAAACAACTTCCAATGTTCTCAGAACTCTCTTAACCTCCACCTTTACACTTTAATACCACAAAAAGAATTAAGTAAGGGATACATACTAGAAACATGGGTACTAAATTCTCCCCACCATTGGTCTTTCTGTCCAATGAATGTAGAAAAGTCTCACCGATCTAGAAGAGTTCTGGCCAATTCTCTTTCATCTCCTTCTCAAATTCCCAAGTCTCATCCTGAGTCAGGCCATGATGGCATGAAAACAGCACCAGACCGATGATTTTTTTACACAAGAATTTCTCTAGCATATCCACACTTATCACCATGATATGAATCAACGAAGAATCCGACTATATGTCAATGTGATCCCATCTGATCAAATGGTTAGGATCAGGCTGATACTTTTCAACAGACATATATGGAATACATTATGAACCAAACTGAACCACAGAAGTAATTCCAAATGATATTCCACCTCTCTAACATGTTTGAGTATCTCTAAAGGGCTAATGTATCTAGGAGATAACAAGACCTATTTTTTGAAACAATGATTTCCAATACATGGATATTTCGTTAAGAAGACATGATCACCCACAGTGAAAAATGACAGTCTTAGATGGTGATCATTATAAGATTTCTGACGACTCTGAGTCGTCTCCATCCCATTCCTAATCAACTTGGATTTTTCTATTGTTTCTTGGACAATGCTCGACCCAACTAGTTATGTTTCACCTGTTTCAACCCAGCATAGTGAATAACGACAAGGATACCCATATAATGATTCAAAGGGAGACATATGTATCAAGGAATGATAGCTATTATTATACAAGAACTCCACTAAGGGTAGATTATCTTCCCATGGGCCACCATAATCCATTACACATGCCCAAAACATGTCTACCAATGTTTGTATCGTCCTCTCAGACTGGCCATCTATCTTAGGATGATATGACATTCTCATAGCCAACTGAGTCCCAAGGTATTTTTGTATGGATTCAATGAAATGAGAAGTGAAATTTAGATCCCTATCTGAGACAATTGAAACTTGGATTCCATGCCTTTTTACCACTTCTCGAATGTAGATTTTTTACAGATCCTCCAAAATATGTGTTTCATGAAATGGAATTAAATGGGCTGACATGGTATGCTGATCCACTATCACCCAAATGGAATCATGTTATTGGACCATTATTGAATGAACTGTATCAAAATACCTCGCTATCTACTCCCTTTTACACACTAGGAAAGGTAAAGATTGAAAAATTCCCACTAGTCTCTAATGCTCAGATTTAACCTGCTGACAAGTTATGCATCATGAGAAAAACTCAGACACCTTCCTTTTCATGCCTCCCACCAAATATGTTCCTTTAATTCCTCATACAAATTTTGTGTACTTGGATGTACAGACCATATCTAATGGTGGTAAGCCTTTAGGATTTTTTCTTAATGAGCCATTGGTACAACCATCATCTCTCTAAGGAAGAAAAATGAACTCCCATCACGTTTCTACCCTTCAATGGTCTCCCCACCATCGAGTTTTGAAAGCATCACCAGACATGATTCATCCTATGTTTTGGCCACATTGACCATATTTACCAAATCCAGAAGAATTTTATATGAAAATAAAAGGACAACATCGCCTCGGTCTTCAAATTCCACATGCATGTCGGTGAGGACCGACATCAACTTCAATTCATTTGAAGATTCTTTCTCCAACTGAGAATATGGCTTTCTACGCAATGCATCCACCATCAAATTCCATTTTATCAGTGTATACATCATTTTAATGTCAAATTTTTTGAGATACTCCATCCATATCCTTTTAAACAGATATAAATATCACTGTGAGAAAATGTGTTTCAAGATTTTCTGGTCCATAAACATAGTAAATTTCTCAACAAAGAGATAATGTATCCAGGTTTTCAAAACATGGACAACTGCAGCTAACTCCAAATCATGTGTTGGGTAATTTTTCTCATGAACAATCAAGTACCTTAAACCATAAGCAACCACATGGTCTCCTTTAATGATAAATCATACCAACCCTAATCCTGAAGCATCACAGTATACAACATACCCCTTTTTTGATTCTGGAAAAATCATGATTGGTGCAAATATAAGCTGAACCTTCAACTCCTGGAAAGACTTCTCTCATTCCTCTATCCATTGGGATGGTGCATTTTACTTTTTCATAGCTATCATTGGTGAATATAGTCATGATAAATCATGTAAAAAGCATCGGTAGTAACCAGCTATAAAAAGAAAACGTCGTATCTCAAAGACATTCTTCAGTGGTTTCAAAAAGATAACAACTTCTATCTTTTCAGTATCAATAGAGAATCCTTTTTTAGAAATGTCATAGCCATGAAAACTTACTAACCATATCCAAAAATCACACTATAATATGTTGGCATACAAATGGTGGTCTCCCAATATTTGTAACATTGTTTCCATATGCTCTTCATGGTCAGCCCTTGTCTTCTGAACTCGCAATTGGTAATATCCAGATCGCATGCCAATCCCAGAGAACCACTGATATACCCTTAATTAATCAAATAGATCATCAATGTGTCAATGTTTATACCTTTTATTTATCGTAAATTGGTTAATCATATGATAATCAACACACATCCATAGAGTTCTATCTATGTTCTTCACGAAAAAAACCACCGCTATCCACAGAGGTGTACTAATAAAATGAAACCCTATCTTTTTAGATTCTCAAACTGCACATCCAATTCTACTAACTCTGTTGATTCCATCCTATAAGATGGAAGGTAAATAGGAATGGTCCCTAGAAGTATATCAATCATAAACTCCACTTCCATTATAAGTGGTAACCCTGAGAAGTTCTCGGGAAATACATCAGTAAATTGATTCACAATGGGTGGAAAACTAATTTCTTCAATCTCTTATAGTGATGTCAAAGTCAACACTACTAACTATGAAGAGATCATTCCCACCGTCGGTGCCAACAAACTCTTTTCCCCTTTATTTACAATCCTCTCTCCTCTAAAGAGAGGATCAATGCTGTCCTCAGTCATGAAACTAACTGTTATCATATAATAGTCGATGTGAGACTTAAACATTATCAGCCAATCCATAACCAGTATTACATCATAGACATCCATTTCCAATATTGAGAATTCCCATTTTAGCTCTGCTCCATCAATAGTTACATCACATATTATACACTCAAAGGCTTGAAATTATCTTTCACCGAGAAGAGTGTGTAGTTTTAAAATAGAAGGAATCATTTCAAACATTAAACATAGAAAATAAATAGCATGAGAAGAAATAAAATATTGTGATGCACACGTATAAAAGAGAACTTGAACAATGGGAGAATTTAAAAGAATCTTACCTCTCAGCGTAGATGGTCATGCATGATCATCGATAATCATCTGCTCAGATCCATACAATTGCTTCATCGCTGCATAGTTGTCCTTATTGCCCTGCTGATATTTACCTAGTTGAGGAGTAATGGTATTTTGAGGATCACAATGGTTGGCTTTGTTATACTAAAGAGAATGATTCTGTTATCCTCGCCTTGTCAAATCATATGATTCTTACGACGCCTGAGAAGTGTCTCGAGCCCTTAACCTAGGAGAACTGAGACAATATCACTGAATATGTCCCATCTTGTTGCAATTATAACATGCTCTAGGTTGTGTCATACACTTTTTCTTTATGTGATCAAGATAACCACATTTAATGAAACCTTCTTATTTATGGGGTCATGGAGGAAGGTTCACTGATCCATCTATCTGGATCTTATTTTCACTCCCAATTTGACAAAGGAGTCCCTTTTCTACTTACTTCTAGCATTTGAGTTCTCTCTATTCCATGTGGGTATCATCATAAATTCTCCTATAGATCCTGAGATATCATGTTCAGCCACAGTCGCTCTGTTCACTATCTTTGTACAATCTATAATATAGATGACTGCAATATAAAATCGAATATCCTATTGTAGTCCCGATTCAATGATACGTGCCTTCAAAGAAGAATTTACCTCATCCTATAGTTAAAAACAGATTAAATTCAGGAATTTAGATGTGTACTCTTTGATAGAATGACTCTCTTGTTTTAGGCTGAGAAATTCCATCTTTTTCAGGATCTTGAACATGTGATGATATAATTGTTTATCAAAATATTCCTCAAAATCCTCCCATGTAAGGCCTTCATCTAATTAGGCATGCACCGCTAAATCTTAGCACTAGCATGTAAGATCTTATAGAATATACACCACTATCTTGAGATTTAGCTCTACTGGTGTAGCGATAAAGTCTAAGATACAATTCGTCCTACTTGGCCACACCTCCGCCTTCTAGGGATCAGAATCACCACAAATATTAGGTAGATCCTCCTTCATGAACTTAATGGTATAATACACCTTCCATGTCTTATTCCTATAGTTCCCCATATCCATAGATTGAAAAACCATTGACAATTCTTTGATCCAACTCTTGGTTCACCCATGGTTTAGGTGCAACCACATTCTCAACAGCTTATTTAGGTTGGTTTCGATGATGCTTAACATGTTCCATTTAATAAACCAACAACAAACTTCATCAATATCACTCTCTTGCAACTGATGGAAAAGCATTTCAAATTATATCACAGCAACTATAACAACATTGTTTTCGAAAAAACCATTCTCTATTCAAACCAGTTTTGAAACATTCATTCATGCTTTTGAAAACCAAATAATTTTCAAAATACCCAAAATATCATCATTTCAAAATATTTCATTTGAAAGTGAATTATACATTTATAAAAATAAAACACATTTCCAAAAATAATAAATCATTAATCTATATAAAATATGTCATCCTAGTGGGATTTCATTCCTATAAAATGAATGTGATGCTCATCTCATTAGATAAACCCATGAAAATGCGATTGTCATCATTCTAGAAGTTTCTCCAAGTCATTTGTATACCCAACTCCCGGTTAAAATGAATTTTAACATAAAAGGGTTAGCTAAATAATTTTATTCTATACATTTCATGTTCCTAAAATCCTACTCCTTTATATGATTTCAACCCTAAGAATTGATAAGAAGGAATTTCATCTCCCAGACCAAGAACACTAATGACCACTTGTTATGAATGGATGGAACAAGCTGATAACATTTATACCTCATTAAAAGTACCACACTGCTATGATTTATAATGACCAAATCATTCCCATTGGCTGGAGAGCACAAAGAGTCATCAATAGGCCTTAAGTTATATCCCTATGTCACCAAAGGCTAGAAATAAATGCCAATGGTTTTCAAATACAAGTGGGGGATGATTTACCCTTTAAGAAATAATCTAATAAACCATCAAACGATAACCAAACAATTAACTATACGATGCATGGACAAAAGAAGGACCACAAAACAACTTCATGTACCTCAAAACCATATCAATGTGTGAAACAATGGAAGACTAATCCAATATTAATGTAAGCAGAAAATAAATTTATGAAACTAATGATACTAAAAAATATCAAGATCCACAAGCTCCAAACCACCCAACGATCACGAGGTAGTGCTAAAAACGTGTGAAACATTACCTTTACCCCTGTCCTAGAAGATAACATCGACAAAATCACCAATGTTACAAAGGAGGGGTGAGTATAAAACTGAGTAGGTTTTCCCCAATGGATTCCCTACACACTCTAGTTGGATAGAAATTTTTTCCACATTTATATAATTTTTTTTATATCAAACAATTTTCTAAAATAGTTTATAACCAAATATAAGCAAGTTCCAAAAACTGTTTGCAAACAAGTGTGAAAATAACTAAATTAAATCAAAATCCAGAAAGTTATTTTTCTGGAAAAATAAGAAAAATAAATAATCAGTGAATAAAACCAATTCTACTTATCATTTGGAGTACCCATTTCATTGTTCACAACACACACACACATGCATACTTCATTTGACAGTTATGCACTCCTGAGAGGTCTCTTATCCAATTACCTTATGTCCCAATGATACACACCCCCCAATATAGGTTCACTTCCCTTGTACCCCAATGATACTCTTCCCTTGTTATGAGCCTATTAATCTTGAACTCACCCCCACACCATTTATTCCAAACATTTCCATTTCAAAAACAAACCATTCCAATAAAACTGAACTTTTATTAAAAACCCAAGTACAAAAAATTTCACATAAAAATTTCATTTTAATAAAACATACCATTTTCTTGAAATCACCCAATCCCATTCATCTTCCAACAATCTAGAAAAATCCCCATTTTAAAATCCATATTTTAAAACCAACAGGAAAATCACATTACTCCAACACCCAATTTTTCCGATTTCATAACCATAACTCAAAATGGTTTCCAAAAAGAGTTCAACAAAAAAATAACAATAAATTTAACACAACACATTCAATTTGAAATAATTAAAATATGTACTACTAAGTGGAGTTGATAAATATGCCTCCTACCTCGAAGGTTTTTCCAAAACCCCAATGAATGATGAACACACAAGAAAGTCGGGTCGATTCTCCAAGAACCTGACTTAGTTCTATTATTCAAGAAATATCAAGGCCAAATATCAACATATTAGGTATCCAAACACCTAGATATTTCAATAATGGCCATATAACTAATAAACCAAGTGTAGAGGAGAAGTAGATCTAAGTAGATCTATGATACTAATCAAGAATGAAGAAGAACAATCACATACCTCAAGAATTCGGCATTGATTCATCATGGAAAGCCTTCATATTGACTCCAAAATGCTTGGGAGAGGTTCTCCTAACTTCAAGTAAGATAAATCCCGAGGTATGTCCACATAGAATAAAAAACCCACTAAGAGGCAAAAACGTGTGAGATCTACATTATTGCGATCTCACTTAAGCAATCTGTACATTTAGTTCACATGGTTAGACAAACCATGCACTGACTATGTGTTAACTACTACCAAGGAAGAACATTTCATGGATTCCTTTCTTGTTATCAATAACCGTGATCCAACCATGCTCCAACCATGATGGATCTACTACCTCAAGAGAACCATTGTGCATGGTTTGGCCGCACGGTTTGGCAAACCGTGCACTGCCCGTGCGACTTCGAATTTTCCCAAAAAACTACTTAAATGGTTCTCCAAAATCTCCCAACCCACTCCATTACACTTAATAACCACAAAAAGCATCATGTAAGGGTTAGATACCAGAAACTGAGGCTACTACAATGTTGTATCAGGACCTCATTTTAAAAACTACTTTATTATCTAAATCGAATCATCTTGTTTTCTATATCAAGAATGGTTGAAGTGTAATTATAGTGAGATTATGGATGATAAATTTCCTAAATATGGACTAATACATGACTCCAATGAAAATTTTATTTATTGAAAATAAGGGGGAGAGAAATTTAAATTAATTTATTCAAAAGTAAAGTGGAGAGATTCACATGTTTATATGTTCATTTCAATAGATACTTGAAGGTAATGAAAAAATTAAAATGTGGATATTTTACACCCCACATCATTTAGGGATGGTATTTTTATAAATTATTAATATTTTCTATGAATGTTTGTCAATAAAATTGAGATATATCATTGATGTCAATATATTGAAGTGGTGACACAGATAGACGTTGCTGGAAGTGAAGTATCGAAGGTATCTAAGCATGATATGAAAGTTAAAATAGCTTGGTTAAGTAGATGAAGAAGATAAAACTCATGTATAATTAAATTATGTTAGTTATTTATAATACATTCTGTATATAAGATTGAAAATTAATGAATTTATCATCAATTTCATTTATTTTTCCTTATATTATTTGGAGAAAGAACAATTTCTACAATAATAATGATGATTGATGTTTATCGTTTTTTAAATTAAAATAATTATAAGACCATAAAAATATTAACTTTTATGATGATTTTATGTTGAATTATTCATTGGAACATAGATTCCAAAAAGTGAAAATGAAATCAAAGGAGTCCAAGAAATATTTCACTATTGCACGATGTGTTTATTTGAAAAGAATGAAATTATTAATTTGTATGAAGAAGATGTTATTGAAGATCACAAAAATAACAATCCCATGAAAAAATTAAGTTTTCATGATTTTTTGTGAATAGGTAATGGAATTTTTTGGTGGGGAACATAGGGGATAGAATTTACTTTAATGGCTGGTTAAGTATTTTAACTGTTCTTTATCAAAAAAATATGACCAATAACCTAGCTAGCCAAGGAGACCCCATAACCACTACTTATGTGGTTAGGGTCAACCCTTATCCAACAATGGTGGGGATAAGTGGATGCTGGAGGGAATAGAGATGAATTCATCATAAGCTTGATGGTGTTTTAGTGGGAATATTACATTCCCTCATGTGTTCCCATGGACATATAAATGGTGTGGCATGATCCATGTGGGTGTAAGATGAATGTGATTCTGGGTGTAGGGCCCACTGTCTTTGTTTAAAAGGTTGATTGCATACTGAGATATTAAAATATCCACTCAAGAGACCACAAAGTCAACAAGGTTAGGATTAGGATTCATGTTATCGTTCTTCCATTTAAATCATATATTATTTTTGGGAGCCATCTAGTCTATAAAAATTGGACCTTCCAATCAAGGAATCCATCATCTTTAACATATTGATAATGATTTATTACATCACCCATTAATAGTGTTTGATGATCAAAAATCTATTTATCTCCATTTATAAATGCAAGTTAATGAGACATTATAAAAAATAATAATCCATTAATAATCATATTTTATGTGATTTCAACCATTTTCATCGAAAATATAATGATAAATATGCCAATATTATGATAATGAATCTAATATGTATGGATGTGTTCAGGCTTCCAAAAATAAAGAAGCATGTGATATTTTCACAAGAAAGTGATATACATATCCTGAAGGGAGGATCCATACTCACATAAGAAATGACCCCATGATTTTTTGAGGTATAATATTTGATAATCCAATGTGGAAATATGTACAAAAATCGAGTTGATCATAAAATTTAAATATTTATTTACAACACATAATGACAGGGATTTGAGTTGATGAAGATATTGCATGAACTCATCTATAAGTACTAACATTTTGAAGATTGATTGAATATTTATCTCCCATGATGTATATGAGGACCCTCAAAACAAATAATTTTATATGACTTAATTTACTTGGACCAGAATAACAATGAATCTCATAGTCACCCAGAAGAGGGGAATTATGTTCCCATATATTGGATGAAGATGATATGTAATCCAATAGAAGTGTAGTACACACCCACTATGTCACATGAAGAAATAGTGAACATGATCCTCAAATGTTTGACATGAATTATACATACTCAAATATATTCATAAATAATAGTTTCAATGAATCTCTTGTGTATTTCAAAGACCCCATGAATACACATAGGGAACTATGATATCTCATACACTACCTATCTTTATAAAGGATAATAACAACCAAATACATAATTTATTCAATTACATGAATGAGATATTTCAATGTTTATCGTTTTTATTAAGGATTCCTATTAACAACATATCAACTACCTATATATGTTTCCTAATAGAAGACCGAATAAAGTGAGTTATGAGGGTGCATGCATTAAAATGATCTTTTAAATCACATGCATAAATAAATTCATATTCCATTGAGGAATGTGGAATACAACATGATGAATAGAACATAAAGTAACAACAATACATATATATTTCATTACATTAGAGAAGAACCATGAATTTTATTACACATTCATGAAGATTGAAAAATGAACATGAAATATATATTAAATAGTGTTTAATGAACTTTAGACTAAAGATTAAAAGAATATATTAAGAGTTAATTTACATGTTGAAATAAAACTGAGTTGGTCAAATAATATTAAATCTATAGTTCGATCCATTTTCATGATCATATTATCTATTAATACGATCAATGATGAACTGATAAAGTGAAAATTGATGCTATTATATATAAAGGATGATTGAAATAGTAAGTCTACAAAAAAATATTATCATTCAGACTAAAGGAAATAGTAATTATGATGATGGTATGTTGAGATGATCTTTTATTCTTTTGATAATCACTAATGATATTTTTAATTCAAGTAAAAAAAAGAGAAGGAAGTTTGGTGACCAAATTGATATATGTTTATTATTATTTTGATTAAAGAATCATTGTATGATAATTTGTCCACAACATTTCCATGGTATTGTGACTGATGTATAAAGGAGAAGAAGTGCATCTTTGAATTTTCTAGTATGAATATAAATAAGGATTACTTTCCTACTACTTATCATGTAACAAGTGAAGAATCTAGTTGAAGAACAAAGAAACACAATGACATCCAACAAAATTCTAATTTAGTGGATTATTTTATTTTTGATTTGATAGACCATAACAAGTGGAGATAGTTTGCAAGGTAAGTATAAATAAAAATATTGTATCTATAAAAAATTAATTGTTTTCTTATCATATTGTAACACATGTTAATGTTTATTCAATACATTCTCTAACCAAATTTAAATGATTTTTGTCTAGTGATTGTGTGGTTGGATGTTTTCGAAACCATTAAAAAGACTATGTACTTTTATTATGTAATAAACATTGTAAAACATATTTTTTTATCATTTACTACATTTATATACATTCATGTGATAATAATAGGATAATAGATTAATAAAGATCCAAAAAAATTCTAAGTGGTCAAAGTGATTAAAGGTATAATTGGTTAAACATTACTAACAAGAATTCAACCCCGCCCTATTAATTTTGAGTATATCCCAATTTGGTCCTCTCAAATGTTATTAGAGTATAGGTCCACATCTAATAGAATTTCTACAATGTCATTATACTCTTTAGAATATTTGTGTTTCATTCTCATGTTCGCAAAAAGTAAAGTTATAGTGAATACTTGTTTATCCTAGAATGTATTTCAATGTTTACCTAGACCATAATGGAGAGGAGGAATAAATATAAATTAATTCAAATTTATAATTCTCTCTTATTAAAATAAGAGAAAGTATTGGTATCTTAATGTCTTTACAACAGTGAATAAAAATTAGGTCTGGATAGAAAAGTGTAGGTGGAGAATCATTATAATAAGGAGATGCACAGTCTTTCTACCTTAGTTTGATGATGAATTTCAAGTGATGAAGTGGTGTGTGTTATATTTTATCAAAAATATCTTGAGGAATAATATCCTTAAAAATTTAGTGATGATGATCGATCTGAAAATTCTAATAAAATATCATTTAACATATTAAGAGATATTCCATATAGTGTTCCCACAGAAATAATATCCATTTTTTGTGGATTATTTTAATCAATGTAGAAATACATCACCCATCAATAAGAGGATTATTATTATTTTTTTGTGGATTAACAAGTAATTGTTTTTTGGAATTTATAAATCTCTCAAGATAGGTTGGATCCTTGTAAGGAACAAAGAGATTGATAAAAATAAGTACCATAAAATAGATCAATTATGTTGTTGCTAAATGGGATATAGAAGAAAATATCCATACACATATATGGATATTAGAAAACAACATAGATGTTAAGGATTTACAATTAGAAGAAAAATTCTAGACTATCATATAACATGACTATTTGAATAAAATAATGTCAAACTACAAGAATAAAAAGGTAAATGGATAAAGAATTATTATGAATAGAAGATGATTACGATTGAATATTATAAAATCATCATCTATACATAATAAATGGAATTGGAAGATTAGTAGGATAATTTTGAGAAGACACATTTTGTGATTGATCAAAAGAAAGATAATGTTTCATTTAATAATCTATTCACAGTGTGGTATTCTAAGGTAAAAATACCTCTATCCTATGATAAAATTTATTCAATGAACTATAACAATAATCTATGAAGAATAATGTATCATCCATACCATCATTTACTGATATTTCTAAATATTTTTCTACTAATATTTCATATTGGAAAAAAACATAAAGAAGTTTGGATAAATAAATGTGATGAGAAGTCTTGAACCATGACTAGGTTAGATTGGAAAAGGATTGTAGTGAATGGTTCCCCATTAATATTTCAAAAAGATATGCAAAATAACAAATAATATTTAATATATAAAATAATATGATCATTATTTTTGGATATTTCAAAATGAAAATAGTTTTCAGAATACAGGATGTGTGAATCAAATGTATTTAATTGGTGAGTTAAAATATTTCTTTTCTATATTGTTGGTTCATGGAAATAATTACATTTCCTTATCAGAACAAATACACTAATGATGTGCTCAAAAGGAATTATTGGGCTGATTCAATGGGAATTAAAAATCGAGTGGATCCCTTGATAAAATTATAAAAGGATAATGTTGAAAGGAGATTTAGGTGACTAAATATAGAAGAATTTTTAATAGTTTTCTATACATACAAAACACATGACTTGACATAGTTTATTCTATATGATATTATACATGTTACAAAATCTATTAAAAATAAATAAATATTCTATTAATTAAGATAATACAATGATACATCAATAATATAATGTATTTTTGGTTTTTAATCATAGAATATAATAGTAAAAGATATTGAGAATTACAGATACATGATGGGAAGGTTTAGGTGATGACATAAAGTTGACAATGACTAGGGAGTTTTATAATATTTTTTCTTTAATTTATAGAATGATTAAAATGAATGATTATATTCTTTCCATGAAAATGGAGTCTGAATCTATAAAAACTCTTTAATTTTAGTAGATGAAGAGTTAATGTGGGGATAATGTAGTTGATGTGAAATATCTCATTTCTTGTATGTGTGATAACATGAGTGATATAAATCTTTCGAAAAACCCATTCCATCCTTGAAGAACCAATAACATTTAGAAAATTATCACTTAATAGTAGGAAAGGTTGAATAAGGGCTGGTGAGATTGAATATTTGTTTTCCCTAAATTCAGTTGATAATATTGTGAAAAATGAACTACCAAGGAATATTTTAAAAAGTATCAATTGGATCTCAGAGTCTAATAAACACCCATATACATAGATTTATTGAGAAAGGAACCCCAACTACCCAAATATTATTGATACTTATATCATGGTTTTTTCCATTTTAAATTAAAATTTTGAATTTCTAACTCTCTTTAGTGAACACTCAAGGAAGATCTATTTAGGTTTATTGACATATTTAGAGAATTTTTCCATTGTTTTGTGGGATAATATGTTCATGGAATGTTCATTATTAATTAAAAATGGGATAAATTTTACATTTAAATGGGGGAGCGTGATTGTATGTTTATTCCGAGGGAGTTATTTTCTTTGTTTTAAAATATTGTATGTATAAAGATCTTGATGATCAATTAATTGGTTTTAGGAGTATCCTTTTATTCGACTCTTGTTTCACAAAAAAATTGAAATTGTGGTCTGAGAATTTATGTTATGTGAATCATTTATAAAATCTTTAAAGGAATGAATTACATATTATTTTGTGGTCAGATATTGTTGTTTTGTATGATTCTAAATATAAAGTGAGAAATCAATTTAGGTAATGTTAACAAACCCAAAAGTGGTAGATATTTATAAAAACCCATTTGGATCTTTTTTCGTGTTTTATTTGTTCATAATAAATTTTAAGGAATATTAAACATATTCTAATTAGTAATGTAGATTTCATTACTCAAAGGATGGAATAGATTTGGGGGTGTCCTTATTTATTTGTGGATTATTTGATTTTGGGAAGGATTTTAAATTGGGACTATGTTATAAATCATAAAATCATTTCAGAAGGGTGTTTGTAAATATATACATTTTAAAATAAATATGAGTTTTATAAAGGTCATCCTGCCTATATAAGCATTGTTTTAATTTTTATATGGATGAAGGATCAATGAAATCATATTTTTTTGATTTGTGTATTGATAATGTTATCTATGTAAGAATCATTCTATTTTTAACAAGAATCATTTTAGTGTTCATAATTATCATCTAGGTTCTGTGGTATGAAGATTTTTTCTTTGGATACATCTAGGAGCTATGTAATGTTCATTCTTTTATGATTTTCTAACATGTGTTGACCAATAAATTTATTTTTCAATTTTTCTATTAATACTAAAAAATGATTGATAACTCATGAGTGTGGGAAATAAATCAATGATTAAGGGGATATTAAATCCATCATATTTTGATTATTTTACTAAATATTTAGGCTGCTTTTGTGGATATGAATTTGAAAATACATTGTGGATAAAAGAAGACAACAGTAGAAAACTAGAGGGTGTTACAATGATAGGATGCATTAATTTTAAAATAATTGAATTTGTAGGATAATATTGATGAAACATTAAATTATGGGTTGCATTTTTTATAGAATTATTTTCCTTATTTGTAATGACTGTTGGTATAACATATAAAGTATAAAGTTATGATGTTCAATTTAATGTTAATTATCCGTAAAATTTAAAATAAATATTTAAAAAAAATATAGAATGAATAAATAATTCTAAAAATAGGGTGAATATTTTCGCTTAAGAATCTGTTTTTAGATTTCATCATGAATAAATGTAAGTATAAAAAAATAAGAATAGATTGAGAAACAAAACATAAGTAGTAAGTCTAGAAGGAAACTAAAAATAAAATTTCTAGAATTCAAATTTATTAAATAATAAATAATAAGAAGAATAATAAGTTGATCCAGGATACTCACATTCAAGAATATTTTTAGGGTTTATTTAAATAGAATAAATATAGTGTATAATTATACATCACCATTGGTGTAACTAAATTTTTAGTTCATAGAGGAAAAATGGTTATAGTAAGAGTATTTTTATCTATTTCACAAGTAGATAAATGATATTTCTATTGTTCGGGGATATAAACTAAGAGGGTTATTATGATCACTATGAATCATGTAATTTAGTAGACATGATCTTTAGTGCTTCAAGTGCATTGGCACGTTGCCATATATACCCCCTTGGATATTCTCATTAGGTGAGACATGAAAAATTATCATGTTTAACTTTAATGACATTATTCATTTCATGTCATATAAAATATATAAAGAGAGTTTTCATACTAAAAGGGGTTCAAGATCTTTGGTAATAGATAATATGAATATTGATATATCCTAATTCACCCCCTCAGAGTGTATAAGCCTTTTTTGAGAACAACAAATTTTCTATAACCTAATATGACCTATGATAATAACATATATATACAAAGATAAATGTTTTCATGTGTATCATTAGATGAAATATGGGATATATATATTTAAAATATTATGAACAATGTTATGGGATAATTTCTTTCCATGTGAGATTTGATATAATACTCCCAATATTATTGAAAAAATAGAGGCATTTCACAATCCATGATATGATTATTTATTTAGGATTAAATTATTTTTATTGATTATAAATTATTAAATAATTTAGAAATGAAATTTTGATATCATTATTTATGAAATAATTATCTATATATAGTCATCATTTAAATAATGTCATATTTTTATATAAATTATACCTATTTTAATTTTCATTTATTTATTGTATTCTGTATTTATACACATATGTATATAAAATTTTATATTGAGAATATTTTATGATTTGAATTTAAATTTTTTAAATTTCATTTTCTGAACATCATATTTTATATGTATGGAGTTTCATAATATGTATAATTTAGGATTGAATTTAGGCTAACCAATTTATTTATATTTTTCTTAATTCTGAAATAAGGATTTATTATAATTATTTTCAAATATTTGGTTTCATGATTATAATGTAAATAAGTTATATCTTGAAAATTAATTTATTGATATTTTGAATTTGGATCAATGGTTCATTGGATTAGGGGTGAATGTGTTTTCTATAATTATTGGTTTTATACATATGACACTATATATTCTATTCAGTAATATTTCAGTATTCATGGGATTATAATTGATGAAAGAGTTTCATTTACATTATACATGGGATAAATATGTGTATGTATTAATATTATAAATTTAATTTTCATTATATATTTATAATTTAATGCACTAGTAATAAAAGGGTTATAAAGGATCCAGTTACAATGAAAATGTTAAGGGAAATAGTAGTTTAAAATTTTCTATATCTAAATACAAAAAATGATAGCAAATTTAGTTAACAAGTTCACCACACATAATATAAAATTAATTTTTTTTAAATAAATTAATAACAACATCAACATTTTTCGATTCCATCCAAACATTTTAACATATGTTTGTATGTATATTTATAAAAAAATGATATGGAACACCTAAATATTTAAATCAAATTTAGGAATATTAATTTGGTACCTCAAATAGCATAAGTAGAATGAATAATATAACTAAAATGATTTTATTCGTAAATATTAATTATTATTGACCAGAATTTTGTAAATATTTAATAAATAATATATATTTTTATTAAAACTAAAAAGTATGTTTTTTCCTCAAATAAAAATTGAATATAATAAAAGCCTTTATTGAATTTTCATAATAATTGAATTTGATGGGAGTATGAAATTATTTTATGAATAAAAGTGAGTATCTGATATTTTAATATATAAATTCATATATATATTGGTTTGATTTACCCTATCCATTTCCATGGTATAATTTGGATTAGTTTGTATTACGTTGACAAATATCTTCACATTGATTAAATTTAATCCGATGAATTTTATTTCATAAAATATTATAAATCCATCATCCTATCTAAATCTACTATGAAATACCATAGAATTCATCTTAGGATCATTGGGGACACACTTGGGGTGAATAAGGTTATTTCAATATTACATAATTCCTAATCTAACAAATTTTCTCTTTATTACATATTAATTCTTGATTTATTACTTAAAAGTACACTTATTAAAACCCAAATTATCAATAATTATAGTGTATTTGGAAATTTTTTTCATTACAAAACATCTTATAACATTGGACACAAAATATTCTTGAAAACATCGTTGACATGGTCATAATATTTCAACGAACATAAAACCACATGTGACATCCTGAGAAAAAACATAAGAAATAGGATAGCTCGAAATCAATGTATTGGAATAAACATGACATTACATGAAGATAAAAATACATTTTAGAAAATAATAATATAAAAGGAGAATAAAAATTATTATGAAAAATAAGGAATGACATAACATGATAATCATAACATGGGAAATATTGAAACAACTTAAAACACTGCATAAAAAACATAGGTGAATGTTAAACCCGCAAAGAAACCATGGTGGTAAAAGACCCATAATTGAATCTGGTAAAACTCATATAATAACATGATTTGTCATGATACTAACCATTACCCAATGTATTGGAGCACTATATAATTATTGGTGCACCCATCAATTTCATTTCATTATCATGTTTAAGTGTCCCATATAGATCAATCGATATAGATTCATTTATCCTGAAAATTTATTACTTGGTCATGGGTTTTGGAAGAAATATATGTTAGTATTAAGTCAATGATGTATATGTTTATTAAGGTCAATAAACATGATATAAAATTGGCATGATACTCACTTAATATTTTTAGGAATGAAAAATCAAAGTGAAATTTCGACAGCAAAAGAGTGTAACATAAAAGTTCATAAAATTTGTTGATGAGAGAGAAAGGGTTATCTCATTGGTTATAAATGAAATTTATTGTAATGGTGAAATCGATATTCATGTCCCAATATATGTAATTGGAAATAGAAATCATAACATAATAATGACACATGAAGAAAGAAGAGAAAGGGAAGAAACCTTACTAGAATGTGTGATTCTAATGTCTTGACAAGGGATTCATGAGAGATTATGGGATCCATTGGAGCACACACAAGAGTGGGGGGTAGAGTACGTATGTGCTAGAAAGTGTTTTAGTGATGAAAATGGGTTCTTTTTTGTTTTTTTAAAATGAGAGGGATTTCATTATTATTTAGTTTTAGGACACTAAAAAATAAAATATCCAAAACTACAAACCATATCATTGTTTTGGGAAAAAATTTCATATAGTTATGACTGGATAAAATTTTTTTACAATAGAAAGGTCAGAACATATTTAAATAATTCCCTTGATAATGTGTATGTGAGTCACACTCTTAAAGAAATAATTTTATTACCGAAAAAAATATGAATTTTTTTGGAGGATTCATAATAGATATATATAAAATATCAAATAAATATAAAATCACATTATTTTTATAGGAAAAACATATTATTTGTCGTGGATATCATTTATATTATTTATTACATCACTTATGGGTCATTATGATGTCATCAAATACAAATTATATTTATAAAATACATAATTTTTAACTAAAAATTCGATAGTCTTAGGAAATTATAAAAAATTCACCAATGACTCTTTTTGAAATTATGATTCAAAAAAATATTTAATTTATATATATAATTTTATAAATATATAAATATTCAATTTTAAAATAATAACTGAAATTTCTTTTTAAATGACTTTTTTTTCAATAATAGTTTTCAAAACCTTTATAAAAATTACATTTTACTTCATAAAAAATATATGATCATCTATAATTATAATTTATTTATCAATAATATTTTATTAAAATATTTTTTATATCAAAAATCAATTAATTCATCCAAAACATTTCTTTAATTGAATTAAAAAATTACTAATAATATTATTTTTATGTTATTGTGTAAAAAGATAATTAATTGATAATGTAATAATAACAGGATAAAAATATATTCATTATTCAATAAAATTTTTTGCGCATACTCAAATAACATGTGTTTTGATACATATAATTTTAATAAACAAACAATTTGTTTTATATGTAAGGTGTTTGATGGTGGTAAGTTCATGGTGTGATTTGATGAACATAGTTTGGGTCAGGATATTGATGAGCATAGAATTATCATGTAAATGGTTTCACTCATGCATAAGTTTTTATATCTTGGATTGGGTTAGGTCTAGGGAAAATCTAGGAAATTTTATCCCTTTTGGAAGCTCTAATAAATGGGCTACTTATGTTAGAAACATACTGGTAGAGGACATCAAGTCCCTTGTATGTGTCAATCAGAATTTCTAAAAGCCTATATTTATACTAATCAAGTGATCACTATTCAAAAGATACATTATCAATGGTAATGATACTTAATGTTATTTCAAGTGAAATTGGATATAATAAAAAAACTAGATCATCTGTTTTTTTATAACCTTGTTATATAATAGAAACTTTATTTAAATCAAAAGGGAAATTTTATATGTTTTATGTTCAGGTAATTACAATCTTGCCCCCTTACGAAATTTCATCTACAAAATTTTCATTTCCACCACTAAAACAGATGAGGTTATCTCTGTATCATCACCTCCTCTAGTTCCCACATCACTTCTTTAAACTAGTGGTTACCCCATAACACATTGACATGGTGCATTATCTTATTTCATATAAATTTTTCTCTACAATATATGATCGACAATGGATTCTCCTCTTAAGAAGTATAATTTTATAATTTCACCACCTCTTAATTGAGTAAATTTGAGAGTAATGGTATGTACTTACTCATGAGGGATACATCATTTAACGAGATAGGTTTTGACGAAGTGCTAATAGTTAGGCCACCACTTCAATGGTATCAAGGATCTCAATGGGGTAGACTAATCTTGGACTAATATTTCCCTTCATCCCAACTCTAATCACATTCGTCAGTGGTTATATACAGAGGAATAACATACTTCTAACATCAAACTCTGTGTCTCATTGATGATTATTACTGTTCGTATTTTTCTCATCATTGAGAGGCCCTGATGTGCTACCTAATGGCCATAAAATTTTCTACCATATCATAGACCATTTTAGGACTTATTAGTTGTTATCTCACAATATCATTCGAGAATTTAGCTATTCACCACCTCTTACAACAATGTTCTTTATCGGGGCCATTCAGATGCTCATGTTGAAACAATTTTTGTACCAGAATTTGACCGAAGGGATATTTTGGTCTCATCCTCCTTTAAAGTCTATAACACTTACTCACAACATGTCTTCTAGTGTCTGAATTTTCCTCTTAGATTGGCCATAAGTTTAAGGATGATATGTCGTATTGATGGTCAGCTTAGTATTCAAGGCATGCTTGAAACTCTTCTAGAACATAGAGTTATATCTTAGATCTATAGGGGATGCAATCAACAGTGGTACTCCATACATCCTTACCACTTACCTGATGTATATATGTTACAGTTGATTTAGTGATAAGTCCTCAAAAATTTAAATAAATTGAGCTATATTTGTGAGATTATCCACAAATATCGATATATCATTGTATTTGAAAGATGTGTTCAAAAGTATATTGAAAATGACCTTGGTGATCTTCTCCCATTTCCATGATATTATGGGTAATGGTTTCATCATACCCTTAGAATTATTCTTTTTTGCCTTCACTTCCTGACATACCAGTCACATTGATGTATATTTAGAAATATCCTTTATATTTTCCCTCCAACAGTGTTCATGGAGATCCTGATACAATGTTGTGCTTCCTGGGTGAATGGATAATGTCAAACTATGTATATCATCCAACATTTCCTTTTTTAACTCAGTGTGTGAGGGAACACATATTCTTGACCATAATATCAGAATTCCTTCCTCAATAGTTTTAAACTCTGAGGATATCCCCATTCTTCTAAATTTCCACATCATTTATTTGAGAATAATTTATTTTTACTAGGAGGGATGGTTGATAAATAATTTGGTGAAAGATTAATGATATTCCTTTCTTAATGATTCCCATTTCTAGCCATTGTAGATATACAAAGACTAATACCATCTCAATTATCATCACTGATAAAGTTGAAGGATACTTTCAACATAGAGCATCCAACACCTTATTTTCTTTACAGGGATGGTAGTAGATTGAGAAATCATAATCCTTGAGGAGTTCTAACCATCATTTTAGGAAAATATTAATATATTTATGTGAGAATATATATTAGAGGATCTTATAATTAGTATTTATCTCAAACCTCTCCCATATGGGTAATGTCGCCATATTTTCAACACAATGATCATTACTGCCAACTCCAGATCATTAATAGGATATTTTTTCTCATGAATTTTCAACATACTTGAGGCATATGATATTAAATTAAAATTATTCAATAACACAGAACCCAACCCGTTCTTCAAAGAAACACATAATACTACAAAATTTTCCACACTTATAGTTAGTGAGACAACGTGGGTAGTGGTAAGCCTCCTTTTCAACTCCATATAGCCTTCAACTCACTCCTTTTAATGATAATGCAGAACTCCTTTCTTAGTTATCTAGTTACGAGTGTCTAAAAATCATGATAATTTTTTAAAAAATGGGTGATAAAACCTATATTTCCCAAGAAAACTACGAATATTTTTCACAAATGTTGGCCTAGACTATCCATTAATTGCTTCTATCATTGAGGGGTCCATATATGTCACATTGATTGTCATAATATGCCAAAATACAAATACTTCCTTCAACCAAAAAATGACATTTATTTTACTTTTCATAAATATTTTCCTTTCATAATGACTTTTTCATAAGGTTCAAATGATCCTCATACTCCTCCATTTTTGAGTATGTTAGAATATTATTTATAAAGACTAACATAAATTTTTGAGGTTATTTTTGAAGAATATATTCTTCATGTCCATGAATTTTTATCATACAACTTCTCAGTCTGAATGTAATCACAATGAACTTATAGTGCCCTTAAATTTCTATGAATAGTGGACTTGGGGATATCATCCTTATTCACCCTTAGATGATAATATCATGACCAAATATCCACCTTGGAGAACAACGGTTATCCAATTATTTGACCAAACATGTCATAAAATCAAAGAATAGGGTATTTTTCTTTATCGTGATCTTGTTGACCTCACGATAATCAATGCAAACACACATTGACCCATCCTTTTTTACGAAGAATATGAATGGTTCACCCACTAGTGATGAACATTGGAATATTTACTATTTATGTAGATTTTATTTTCATTGTTTCTTTAGATCGTCATGTTCAACAACAAAAATTATATATGGACTATTTGATAATGACAATGCCCTAGGTATATGATCGATTTAAAATTGAACCTCTCGGCTGGGAGGAATACTAGGAAATTACTCTAGAAACATATTGGTGTATTCCCTAACAATAGGAACATCTTCAAGGATGTTTCATTCATTATACTCAAATATTAAAGCTAAATATGATTCCTCATATGGGAAAACTATCCATACATGAGATGAATGTGCTATAGAAGATTCATCCTCTATCATTATCTTGTATAGAATCTTGGGTCAATTGAAAATATAGATATTTATTTCCATATCATGAAATTTATGTTAGATATATATATAATTAATGACAACAGATGCCCATAATTTCATCAAATTACACCAAATGGATTGTGAAAAGATTTTCTTGGATGTTCATCCCAGAAACATTGAAAAAGGAGGAGTTATATACTGGTGATGAAATAATTTCCTCATTCTCAATTTTCACTAACATCTCAACTTCCATGCTTTGTGGGGGTGTTTTTATTGTTCTACTAGACATTTGTGATATTAAGTAATTAGTAGAATAAGAATTGAGAAGTATATTCCCTATTATTTAATGAATAAGTGGTGTACCTATCCCTACAATGTTTTCAAGATCCACCTCAATGTTAGTGATGTAAAAATACCTCCCTTGCTACCATGGATTTTTTTTTTGCCTCTGATCACCCTTGTCTTTGTGCACTGGTTAACAGAGTGCCATGGTTTTTTACAATTGAAGTAATGAAAAACATTTTGAGGGTCTAATGGAGTATTCAATTCCACTATCACATTAGTTGGATTCTCATTTTGGAAATAATTAGCATGGTTTCCCTCTATTTAGTAGTTAAAAACATTCCTTATTCACCATAGAAATTTTTTCCAATACCTATTTCCTCACCATCTAAAAGTGGGTTGTTTAAACTTCATGGAACTGTTACATCATAATATCAGACCATCAGATTTAAACTCCACTTTCTGATTCATGTCCCCATGATACCCCTAGGATCCACTAATCTTTATTTCCACATTGAGGTTATATCAAACTATTTCATTATAGCTATCAATGACATGGATTTACAGCACTTTTTGGATACTTGGATTTATCACACCAAATATGTGGTCAACCTTATATTCATGGGTAATTAAAAAAATAAAGGCATATCATTATTATTTTTTTATGTTTTGTTCTTATGACATAATAGATGTGACAGCATATTTCATTACGGAAAAAATACTTTTTTTATGTTGAAGAGTGAGAGGATTTTTTATATCAAAAAATAATTTCTATAATTTCTTCCACTCCATTGATTTGATCGCATCCTCAAGATTCCTATTATTGATAAATGTGAATTACTAATCAGCTTATCCGTCCATATCATTAAAACATGTTGAAAATTTCCTTTATCAGCCCATTGATGGATGTAGAAGATCTTCTCATTGGACTTGATCCATTGTTATGTGATGGAAGAGTAGTATGAACCCTTGAATGTTGGAGATCATTGTCGAATGAAGCTCTTAATTGAAAATCCCACCCTTGGGGGGGGGGGGGGTTGGGATATCCTCTTCATCTATTTTTCTATTCCTAACTTGTATTAGATGATAGAGTATTAAGAAAATGTATTTCATTCCCTCTCCCCTTAGGATGGGGATCTCAATAAGCATTCATCACAATTCATGACACATCATTTGTTAACCAAATTCATCTTATTAAAATAAATTAAATAGAATATAAAGAAAATCAGGGATGAGTATTTTAAACTATTAAACACATAAAGGGGAATCCCATGACAATAAAGAGATAATATATAAATTACCTATATTTACTAAAATTATAAAATTCTTGGACTATTTGTATGTTATCCATGATATATTTCCTAACATATAATCCTATTGTTATTTTTTTGTTCCCTAAATAATGGTTCATAATGATATTTTTAATTTACACAAGAATATACCTTAAGAGTTTCATACTAGGTGGACAGTGACACCCATTGTCATGTTAGGTGTTTTGCTAAGTCAATCCCAGAACACCTTGATAGAGTTGTTACTCTTTGTTAAATTTGTGTGAGAACCACATCCACTTGAAGTATCCAGAAATGGATGAATTTTCCTGATAATCTATGTACACTATACTAAAAAAATTAGGTATGTTTACTTATACTATGTATTATCCATAAATATTTCTCTATATTTTTCTAATCATAATCCCAGAATTAACAAAACCATTTTTCTATTACCAACTATAACAACCATTCCCATTATGACACATTAATTATTAATTTGTTACATAAAGGCACACTTAATAAAAACCAAAAGGTCATGATGTATGATCTCTTTAGGAATTATATACATTAGAAATCACTATATTACTTGAGACTCAAAACATTCTTTAAAACTTCCTTGACATGATCATAATATTAAAATAAACATAAAACTACATGGGATATCTTGGGGTATAAATAAGAATGGGGTGAGATATAAAGCCCATTAAACGAATATACATGACAAAACAGAATGATAAAAAATAAATTTTATACAATAGTAATAAAATTGTACCATAAAAAGGAACATGAATAATAAGGAATCATATTCTATGATAGTCATAACATGGGTAATGTGGAAACACCTTAAAACAATACATCATAAACTAAGGTAAAGGATAAACCTTCAAAAACCTAATGGTATAAAAATTTTCAAAAATGAAAATCGTAAAAACTCTATTCGAACATGAAATATCATGATACTAACCATTACCAAATGCATTGGAGTGCTATATAATTCTAGGTACACTAATCATATTCATTTCATTTTAATCTTTATGTGTGACACATTGACCAATCAAAATGTATTCATTCATCATTATAATTTATATAATGATAATGTAGTGTAGAATAAATACTTGTATGTCCAAAATAAATGAATTATATGATTATAAAGTTTAATATCCTTGATATAATATTGGAATGGTATTCATTTGAAAAAATCATATTAATGGAAAATCATTGTCCATTTTGGCAGCATAACGACGTCATATAAAAATTCTTAAAATGCGATTATGTGAGAGAAATCGGTCATTAATAATTTTTCAGTAATTTTACAGTAATAGGAATATGTAAAGTCATTTCCCAGCATATGGAATTTTAAATATAAGGAATAACATAATAAAAAATTTGAAGAAAGAGGGTTACTGAAAGAACCCTTACATGAATGTGTGAGTCAAAAGACATGGGAAGTGCTTCTTGAGAGCTTAAGGGAACCTTTATAGGACTCTATAGTGTTTGGGAGGAGTATAGACATTGTCCATGGAGTTCAAGACAATTGAGATGGGTTATTTGGTGGGTTTATATAGAAACAGAGATGTATTTCTTTATTATTTAGGTTTTTGACACTATATAATAAATTATCCAAAACTGAGAACCATCCCATGGTTTTTGCTGATGGATACTAAAAATTGGTATGGGATTATATAATTTTATATGTCTATGGTCTGAATATATTAATATAATTCCCTCGCATATGTGGCGGTGAGTCACACTCTAAATGAAATAATATTAAAAACGTAAAATATATTACATGATATGGAGGATTCATAATAGATTTATTAATAAATAAAATAAACATAGAATCACATTATATTAATGTAAAATCAAATATTTGGTTTTCTATACCCTTTATATTATTTATTACTTCACTTTTGGGTCATTATGATGTCATAAAATATAATGTAAATTTAAGAACTAATTAATTTTGATGTGAATATTTTGGTATCTTAGAAAATTATGGAAAAATCACCATTTTTAGGTTCAGATTCAAAAAAATATTCATTTTTTCTAAATAATTTTCATAATATGTGAATTTTCCATTTTAAAATAATAACTGATGTTTATTGAAACATAGTACTCGCCTGTGCATTCAGACGGTGATATAACACAATTCATAGATTATTTGGTCACACACTGATATGGTTCAATGCTCTTTTTACGAAGATAATACTTCATTTCAATGTTAATAATGAACATAAATATTCAATATTTTGAAATCAAAAATTAATGATACTTATTATTGAAATAAAATTAGACAAAATATAGAAACATCATTTTGATTGTAGATTACATATTGGATAAATTTTTTGACCAAATGTAGAAGAATATCTAAGAAATAAAAAATGATTTTCAGTATAGAGATTTGAATTCAATGAATATAAATAACATTGAAATTGAAATTTGGAATTCTAATAATTATGATAAATGATGATATAATTGAGAACATACAGATGTAAACAACATAACATGGAATAAATTATTAGATTGCAAAACATATTATATTACAGTAATAACCTAATGCTTTTTGTAATGCATACAATAATAATGTCACATTGTAATGTATACTGAAAAAAAATACTCACATACCTGAATATGTATGTTGGAAAATAAATACAATTATGAAGCCTCATGGAGGATAAGTGCATATAGAATAAGGTGGCAGTCTGCACCATGTCGTTGAGGACTGTCCGCAAGACATTCGAGGCATGCAGTATTGTGGTCTTTTTGGATCAAGTCTCTGGGCTACTGGGACTACAATCGAGACATTTCTAGGTACTGTTGGTTCAAAGGGGAATTGATGGGGCTGATGATGGGTCAGGGGAGCGACACCTTTGTTCTTCCTAAGGTTTTTATAAAGGGAAGGTACGTCGGTGGTGTTGAGGAGGTGGTGCAGATGGAAGAATAGGGAATGTTGGAGGATGAACCGAAGGGTTTCCATTATACAGAGGTCTGGCCATATATGAGTTGTGTGGGGGCACCTAGTTCATGCTCTATTTCAGCTATGAATGGAGATGTAAAATGAGGGTGGAACTGAAGATAAAAATTGTGGGGAAATATCCATGTTTGGTGGTGGTGAGGTGCCTCAATTTTAATAATAATTGATTACTGCTCTACCCTATATGCACTTCACCTATATGTTTTTCATTCAGGTAACCACTACTTCTTCATTTTCGTAACATCTCCTACAACAACTTCCATAGTGATGAAACTGTTGTACCCCATTTAATTTTTTGTAAATTGCTTCAAACTATATTTTTCATAGGATTGTGTTTTGAGCAGAATATTAAAACACTTATAAGTACATACTAAATTTCACTTATTTTCTCTATGCATTTCTCGGCCCCATCCCCTGCCTCAGATTCAACCCTTCTTACCTCATTATCAGTTGTCAATTGTCCACCCTTATCCTCCTTGGGTAGTAACCCCATGTTACCCTAGTAACAAAAATAGTTCATCTATTACCAGCATGTTTCTCAGTCAGGAAAGCACAAAATCTTCTTCTACGTGAGATGGCCAAACCATGACTATAATTTAACTCATTTCCATCAACAACAAACAATGGTGTTCCTTTTAAAGACCATTTTAATAATCATATGGCACCACCATAATAGCATTGAAACCTATAAAACACCAAAAGACAAAAATAAGGCTTCCTTTTGATTATGATCATATAGAAACATTTGATTATAAACATCAACATGACTTATTTGAATTATTTATTTTAAAAATGATTAATGAATGACAATTTATTAAATTTTTTTCTAATAATAATGGTTTCAATATTGTATAGAACATATTATTTACCTCATCAGGTATGCGCCACACCAAAAATCTAGTTCCAGCTATCTTGTAAACATGAAGAATATATCTTCTGTATCAAATCTTTATTGATTTAATTCATGTTCTAAATTTATTTAAAATAATTTTATAAGTAAAATGTGATACAAAATTCATAACTAAAATGAGATACAATTGAATGTACTGAAAATGAACATTTATTTTAGTAAAACTGGTTGTATCTTTTACAAAATGCACCAACCAATCTGTTGGAAGGTGAGGTTGCCAATCGTGAAACTAATTATGTTTCTCATTGAATCTGTTATTGATATTTCATTGTTTGAAGTTAGGTTTCAAAGGGGTTAGAATTTCAACTCTATTACTGAAATGGACTAACCAATCCATTTTCATCACTATCTAAACTTCATGTTATATATAGACTGAACTATTTTACGAACTACAAATGAAAAGGATAGTCCATTATATAGTCTATCTGGACTGAAAATGGATTGATTAGTCGACTAAAACAATGATGTTCATTTTCAGCACTTCATATTTAATGTACTGAAATGTTTAAAACTAACAAAATGATCGTTTATTTTCTTATTCATTGTTGACAATTTTGAGTATTGAACTACTGTAACTAAAAATAATCTTGTGTTTTATATAGGCTATCCCAATTGACTAACCAATAATTTTTAGAAAAATGACTCAGTTCATTGAAAGTACTGAAAATGAAAATGTATTTTTTTTTCACACAGTGCGTATCCTCTATTGTTTTTTCCCAACATTACTTTGTCTCACACAAGCAGTATATACATTTTTTCTTCACACAAAGAATGTATCCTCTTTTGAAACTCCCTTAGGGCTTAGGGGAATCTATGGAGTCTATGTAACATGATACTTCTAGGTCTTCTTAGACCAACATAAACCAATATTTTTTTATAACATTAAATTAAATAAACTTTTTTAAAACCTAAAATAGGAAATATCATTTATTGATACCAACCTCTATTAAATGGAATTATGCAGCAGACATTATATCTCAATATCTCCCTGATTTTCCAACAATTATTTCAAAAAAACTATATATTGATATTGTTTCTCAGTTGGAACACCAATAATAATAGAAACCATAATATGGATATCTATGTCTACATCCATTACATGAGTAGTAACATGATGGGTAGAAGAAAATAAAGAGAGGGTTTGAAATTGAGCGAGTGAAAATCCATAGTGAGGTGAGAAATATATATATAAATTTCCATTATTAGGAAAACCTGAGGATGTAACATAGCTTGTATATAAGGTTATTCATAATAATTTCATTGATGAAATAGATCAATAATAGATGATGGTTCATGAATTTCAAAAGCAGATACAAAATATCTTCTTGGAATTAACCATAGAGACTTCCGACTAAAATTTCATTTGAATGTGAAAAAACTTATACTTGAATTGCAAGATCCTCGGTGAGGAAGTAATAAGAACCTAAAAAAAGGTATCCTGAAACATAATTTTTTTTTCAATTATAAGGGAAATATAGTTTCAAATAACTTATGTATCACATTCTGTAATATAAGTACTACCTACATATCATTCCTTGTATAGTAAAAATCTGAAACCAAGATGAATATTGAGTAAAAAAATTAAAAATATTGAATTAAAAATTAGAATGTAAAAAATTATCATCTCATAATAAATAAAAAATAACTCATTAAAATATAAGAGTTTAAAATAATAATATAACAGTGATGAAATAGAAATTATTATAGTAGTAACATAACATGATAACAAAGGAGAGTCACATGAAGAAAGAGAGAATCACGTTTAAGATGGAAGATCGCGATGGTCATACGAGTGAAGACCCTAATTCGGGCGAGGTGAAGAATCCAGGTAGGCGTTCTGATGGAGAATCACTGGTTGAGGATGGCATTGGGCACAGGGATTTGTTTGCTTTATGTGCAAAGAAAAAGTTGAACGCTGATCGAGAAATTGATGGAGGGAAAAAGAGTTTTGCGGATGTTGTTAAGAACACAGGATCTTATTTCTTCCTTGAATGTGAAGCTGCATCCTCTGGAAGGATTATCAGAAAAGGGTACGTTGTGCACGTCTCTGCAAATCAAAATGGAATTGAGGAGAGAACGAATTTGTTCAAATTCTCGATTATTGCGAGAGTGGTGGTCCCGAAGGGGATAAAACCATAGAAATTCAGTGATCTAAAGGCAAGGATTGCAGAGATTTGGGGCTTTGAAACATGGAAAATGACTGCAATGGGTCGTGGCTTTTACCACATTATCTTCCCGTCGGATGAGAGCAAACGATGAGCATGGAGTTTTGGTTCGGTTCCTATACGGCCTGGATTTATCCGCATCCATGAGTGGGATCGAAATTTTGATCCCAATGCGGTTAAAAATACGTTTGCACAGGTCTGGATTCGGATTTGTAATTTGAACTGGTTCTATTGGCATCCGCAAATCCTTTGGGATATTGCATCATCCGTTGGAAACCACATCAGGCTGGATCGGCACACAGAGAACCCTTCATTCGGGCATTATGCCCGAATTCTTGTTGAAGTGGACATGGCTACGACCTTGATTGAGGAGGTAGTGTTGACCACCCAGGACGACACCATCTCCTTAGGTATCTTATATGAATGGAAACCGAAATTCTGCCTCAATTGTCATTTTTTTGGGCATTATATGCCTGATTGTAACAGGAACAAATCGTGCTCCTTCTGTAAGGCTAAGGGGCATGATGAGGAACACTGTAGGCAAAGAAAGGGTAAGGATAAGATGACCAATGCTTCTGTATTTAAGGATGTTGACTATGGTAAGGGAGTTGCAGCAGCAAATGATCAGGTGGACACCTTGCAACCCTCTGCATTGCCCTCTGGTGGCGCACCTATTGAAGCTGAACCTGCTTCTGATTTAGGCATCCCCAATACTGAATTTCTTATTGATGACAGTGCGAGGGAGGTGGCTGGGCATGAATTGGATGTAAATTCTGGTAAGGAGGTGGCTGCACACCCTACTTCTGATTCTGGCATCCCCACTGCTGAAATTGCTACCAGTGACAGTCCTGGGGAGGAGGCTATGGCCCCTGAGATTGAGGGCAATTTGGTTGTCTTTTCCCCTGTTGATTACTGTGATATAGCGGAGGGAGGGCTTCCTGCTCTGGGTGGTCGGCCTGAGAACCCGCCTGACCCCTCTGTGGAATTTCTGCATGTTCCAGCAAGCAGGGCAGCAAAAAGGGTGCTGCCTGCTAGTCTTTCTGGCCCTGTTGACTCAGGTAACAGATTCTCTCCACTTAATGATATGAGGGACGGTGATGAGGATGAAGACTCGGAGTCTGGTGGGAAGGGGACAGAACTTCCAGCAAGACAAAAGTCCAATAATTCTCATACGGAAATGTCTCAAAAATATAAGGGGCCTAGAACTAGGCTCCGTTCACATTAATGAAGATTTTTTTCTGGAATTGTCAAGGGATTAGGAACACTCCCATGGTCAGATCCCTTAGGCATTTTCTTATGACCAACAGACCTTTGCTATTTGGAATTGCTGAACCAAGATTGAAATTTGAAAGCTGGAATTCTTTCAAATGGGGTTCGATGGGTTACTCTTTTGTTGCCAAAAACCATTCTAAGGCCAGCACTGAATCTCTATGGGTTTTAAAGCATGATAGTGTCAATGTTAGGTCTGTTATTGCTGATTTGCAATCAGTTACAGCTGATTGCACTATTGCTAATGATCCTCTTGTTGTGACATTTTTTTATGCATCCAACTTGTACACTAGGAGAAGGGATTTATGGATGACACTTACAAATTTTTCTGAGACTGTGGTCAACAACTGGGTGGTCCTTGGTGACTTCAATACTGTTTTGCGTCCTGAGGAGAAAACAGGTGAAAACTTTTGTCGTATTGCGGCCTCTGATTTGATCTGTTGCATTGATAGGTGTCGACTCACTGAGGTAGTTATCTCTGGGGCTGATTTCACCTGGAGCAGACACACTATTCATGGGAGGCAGTCAAGCAGACTTGATAGATGTTTTGTTCATGTTGATGAGAGGCATAGATTGATTGATATTTCTGGGAGAACTCTCCCGAGACTACACTCTGATCACAATCCAATTATCATGGATGTCTGTTTCAACAAGGTAAGGTCAGCTCCTCTTCCTTTTAAGTTTAATAATGGATGGATGGTTATTCCAGGTTGCAGGTAAATTGTAACTAGTGCCTGGGATGTCACTTACCCAGGCGGTCCCTCTCATATTCTATTTTGTAAGTTAAAGGCTGTTAAAGCAAGACTGAAGCAATGGAGCAAGGATTAGTTCTCCTCATTGGACAATGAAATACGAGAGGCTGAGGATACTCTATCACTCTGCCAACAATGTAATATGGACCAGAATTTACCCCCTGGGGATGAAATTCAGGCTGCTGCTAATCTGGACAGATTGCTGGCCCTCAAAAGTAATTTAACTCAGAATCAACTTAATCTGAGATGGCTGAAGGAAGGAGACAAAAACTCTAAAATGTTTCACCGCATGTATAGAGAAAAAAGAATTTGGAAAAGTCTAAATGTTTTCACCATTGATGGAAACTTGTTTGAATCAGAGCATGATATTTCAGAGGCTGTGATTCTCTAATTTGAGAACCTGTATTCAGATTCTGGGAATGATACTTCGGACAAGATTATAAGGTTCTTTGAACCTTCAATTGGAGATGAGCAGAACAAGAAACTTGTTGATATTCCCAGTGTGAAAGAGATACATGATGCCTTGTTTTCCCTAAACATTGATAGTGTGGCAGGCCCTGATGGGTTTACCAACAAATTCTTCATGCTATATTGGGATATCATCAGTGTGGATGTTGTGAATGCGGTGAGAGAATTTTTCAGAACCTCATATCTTCCCTTTGGAATGAATTCTAATTTTGTGGCGTTGATTGCTAAGAAGGAGAATGCCCTTGACATCAGAGACTTTAGACCTGTTGCCATTGGCAATACAGTGCCAAAGTTAATTAGTAAGATTATTGCTAAAAGGCTTGGTGAGATTGCCAAGGACCTCATATCTTGTAATCAGTTTGGGTTTATTCCAGGGAGAAATATTCAAAACTGTCTTTATACTGCTTCTGAATGTGTTAACTTCATGAAGAGGAAAGTAATGGATGGAAATATGGCAGTGAAGATCGACATTTCGAAGGCCTTTGACACCATTAGATGGAGCTTCCTGTTCACTATTCTGCAAATGCATGGATTTTCTCAGAAATTTATTGGGTTGCTTGGCTCCATTCTTGGGAGTGTGAGGTTGTCAATTCTGATAAACGGGTCCCCCCGGGGTTTCTTTAAGTGCTCCAGAGGTGTAAGGCAGGGTGACCCTCTCTCTGGTCTGCTTTTTTCAATTGCTGAAGAGTATCTAAGTTGGTGCCTCACTGATTTGGCCAATTTTGGGTGGTACCATAGGATGCGAGTGGGGAGAGATCTTTATGCCCCTTCCCATCTTTTCTATGCTGATGATATTTTGCTTTTTGGGAGAGCTGATAAAGGCACTATATCTTGTATTAAGGGCATCTTTGCACACTATGAGGAGGTCGCGGGACAGGTGATTAGTTGGGGAAAATCCTCTGTAATCTTTGGTGAAGGGCTCTCAACTTCAAGGAAAATCAGAATTGCTCATGAGCTTGGGGTGAAAAGGGGATCCCTGCCCTTTAATTATCTTGGGGTACCACTTTTCTGGGGTAGAGTAAAAAGATGACATTTTGATGATATTGCTTTGAGAATCACCAATCAACTTGCAAGATGGAAGGGGAAATGCTTGTCCCATGCTGGGAGAGTGTGTTTGGTCAATTCAGTAATTACATCAATGTTTGTGTACTCCTTTTCGTTATATAGATGGCCCAGGGCTCTCATTAAAGATCTAAATGGTAGGATCAGAAACTTCATATGGACTGGATCAATTCATGAAAGGAAACTTGTTACTGTGGCCTGGAAGGATTGTATCAAACCTATTAGTATGGGTGGTTTGGGAATTAAGGATATCAGATTATTCAATGACACTATGATTACGAATTTCATGTGGAAGCTACTCTCTACTTCTGATCCCTCTTTTGATTTTCTCAGTCGCAGATTGGTGGAGAAACTTCATGCAGGGTACTCCAGATACATCAGCTCGTCTGTTTGGCCTGCTCTAAAAAAGCCGTACTTTGCTATTATGGCCTGCTCTAAATGGATGGTCTCCAAGCAATCAAATCTGAATCTTTGGAATACACCTTGGCTTTCTCGGCCCATTGCCGATGATGTTGATATTCCAGACTCCATGAAACTTGTAACTATCTCTGATCTCAATGAGAACCCAGAGATAAATGGTTTGCTACCCAGGGATGTCCAGACTGAAATCTCAAGATATTCTTTCAATGACATTGATTTTTTGGTCTGGACGCCCAACTTGCTTGGACGATTCACCACAAGGGAGTTTTATAGAGGGCTGTGCGGTCCTTCTGGGAATCCCCCACGATAGGTGACTATCTTTTATACTGAATTTATTCCCCCTGCTCATTATGTTTTAATCTGGAAAATCTGGAAGCAAAGAATTCCACTGCAGATCCATTTGCAGCGTACTGGGATGCACCTGGCTTCGACTTGCATGTTCTGTCTTGAAGCGGATGAATCCATTGCACATATTTTTGTCTCTTGCAGGTTTTCTGGCAGATTCTGGACATATTTACACCAGATTTTCTGCTGCTCATTGAACTACAGTTCGGTTGATGGGTTGCTGAAATCTATATGTTATATTGATTGCAGCAAGCAGGTGTTCTCCCTGCTGCTTGCTGTTGCGGCCGGGGTGATTTCCTTCATTTGGAAGGCACGGAATGATTTAATTTTTCATAATGTCGTCCCTTCCTTTCATGCTGGAGTTTTATTTTTGCACCGGACATTTTTGAATGCCTCTAAAGTGCAGACTGGCCCCATGAAAAATGATGTTTCAGACTTAATTTTGCTGCGTTCTCTTGGTGTCAATGGTCGGATGAAAAAGCCACTGATGATGAGGCATGTTAGATGGATACCACCCATCCCCCGCTGGCTGAAGGTCAATGTTGATGGAGCGGCCTCTGGAGCACCAGGACCTTCTGGATGTGGTGGGGTTTTTCGCACGTACCGCGGTTTTGTGAAGGGCTGTTTCTTCCATTATATTGGGAATGGATATGCCATTGAAGCGGAGCTGTGGGCGGTGATCAAGGCAGTCAGGTATGCTGTCTGTTATGGGTGGACTGATTTATGGATTGAGTCAGACTCATCTATTGCAGTTCAAATTATTAAAGATAGGTCAAAGAACGTCCCATGGAAGATGCTACCCAAATGGGGGGACTGTCTTCGGCTTATGGAAAGGATTTCTCTGGAAATCACTCATGTCTATCGGGAGGCTAACCAAGTTGCAGATGTCCTCTCAAAAAGAGCAATCTTGGAGGTCAGTTCGAGTTGGTCTTTTGTTCTGCCTGATTATTGTAATTGTCTTGCTCAAGCTGATCGGGATGGGGCGACTTATACTTGCCTGTGGGAACTCAACAGTCATTAATGTGATTCTGAATCATGTTGGAAAGGAAATTTCTCAATACTGCTACTCTCATTACGATACTTTGGTATGGATGCCGAATCTTAATGGCATGTTTAACACAAGGGAATGCTACAGGTTACTGTGCGGTTCTTCCTTGGATCCTCCTTCTTGTGTCACGGATTTTTCTAAGCCTTTCATTCCCCCAGCTTCAGCTCTACTTATATGGAAAATCTGAAAAAAGGCTTCCCCTGTAGGCCATGTTGCAGCGGTCTTGACTCTGTCTGGCTGTAGGCTGAAGAGTCCGCTGATAATGTGTTTGTTTCCTGCAAGTTTTCTGCTTGATTATGGTGTTATGTGCAGGGTCTGGTCCCTCTGTTTTTAGTCGTGGCCAGCATGCTGTCTTCTATTTGGAAGGCAAGAAATGCTGTTATCTTCAGCAGCGCTTCTCCCTCCTTCCATGCTGCTGTTCTGGCAATTCATTGTTCCATTCAGACTGCTTCAAACATCCAAACCGGTACCATGAGGAATAATGTTTTTGACATTATCTTGCTGAGGTCTCTTGGTGTTAATGGCAGGTTGAAGAAGCCACTGATGATGAAACATGTCCACTGGATTCCACCCATCTCTTGATGGTTGAAGGTTTATGATGCCGGGGTGGCTTCTGGAGTGACAGGCCCCTCCGGATCTAGTGGTGTATTCCAAACTCACAGAGGGTTTGTCACAGGATGTTTCTTCCATTACATTGGCAATGCATTTTCCATTGAAGCGGAGCTTTGGGCCATGGCCATGGAGGATGATACCGGCTTGGGTGGAATGTATTCGGCTCGCAGACTCTCTCTCACTTGAAGTCTTAAATGTTTATCGCGAGGCCAACCTAGTTGCGGATGCTCTTTCCAAGAAAGCTATTGAAGAGGTGAGTTCCAGTTGGTCCTTTGTGTCACCAGAGTTTTGTAATGAATTTGTGCAGGCTGATTTTCGTGGTGAGATATATACTCGCCTTTGTTGACCGCCCCTCTGACTCTATGTTGTTTGCTTTACTTTTTTCATTAATAAATTTTCTTGGGAGCAGGCGTGCCTGTCTCCTGAACTTCTGGGTATATGCCATTTCCCAGTCCACTGATGAAAGGGAACTTATCTTAGAAGACCAAATGTGATGTTCAATTGTCACTGTATTGTGTTTTTCAATTAAAAATACGGAATCAATTAAAAATTAATGATAAACATTAAAATTCAACGTCTATAGATGTATAATATTGAATTATCCCCTCCCAACCATTTTCTAAGGAACATTTCAATATCATTTTCAATACTAATGCCAATTATTCTTAACCTGAAATCATAAATCCAATTAATAAATTGACAGAAATACCATGTGGTTCCTTAATGACAAGCAAACATATTAATTTTAAGCTCGAAAATAAAATGATATCACAATTTTACCCTTTTTAATGTCATTGATGTTGGGATATGGAGAAACATTAGCTAAAACAGAGATTCCACCCCTACATTGAAAATATTAAACAACCAAAAATGAAACCATATTATATTATGTAAATATGAGAAAGGGGAATGAGTAGCTACTTCAAAAACATGCATGTTCCAAGAATGAAATGAAAAATGAATAACTTGTCACTCAGAATGTGGGTTTTATAAATTTTTATCCTCCATCATAGACAAATAAAAATCACTGAACAAAATCATTTTTATCTTGGTTAATCGAGAATATATGGTAATATCATAAAACACAAGATTATCAATGAATAGACTCGCATCATTAGGTAATATAATCACAGGAACTAGAAAACAAAACTCTTTTAAAACCAATTAAAGATAGAACCATAATCATATTTCCCAAAAGCATGCAAGAAATAAACACCAATGAAAATTAAAAAGGATGGCTTTATAAATTAGGATTTGAAGGGATTAGGGTGATATTAGAGGCCTGTGAGAAATTATAGGATGAAAAAATGCATGGCTTAAAAAAAACCTTTTTTGGACATTATTTCTACCAATTGGTAATGGGAAATTTTAAAGGACACAAGAAACCAATTTTTCCGCTCATTTGAATCATTTAGGAGCTGAACAAATACCTAATGTGTTAAAATATTGTTTCATTATGATTAAAATAAAATATAAAATATAAAAGATGAGAATAATGGTATGAAAAATTTATGAAGAGTAAATTACTATTTGTGTGATTATTTTGATGGTGGGGAAGTTATAGGAGAAGCATGGTTATGTGGAGGAGTTTGAGGAAGAGCAGCCAAAGGCGGATCAGGTGGAGTTGGAGTAGCCGGAGTAGCTGTAGGCGGAGAACCAAGAGTAGGATCAGCCCTAGGTGGAGGAGTGTAAGGTAAAGATGTATGAGGTCGAGGAGCCCGATGCAGAGGTTCCCGAGGAGAAGGTGTCAGACACAAAGGATATTAATGTGGAGTAACTAGATGTGGATTATTTGGGAGAGTAGTAGACAAAAAGAGGAGTGAGTGCACAGTGTTGGGGGTGGGGGTGGAGGCGGGGGAAGAGGTGGTGGTGGAGGTAGGGGTGGAGGCTGGGGCATAGGCGAATGAAGGGAAGAAAGGGTTCTATGCGATGGAAGATGGCGACTGCGGTGTGATGGAACCCTATATTGGGAGGGGATGATGCAGAACTCGGAGGTGAACCCAATGGAAATCACAAGCAGAATAGGGGTGGATGGATAGTAATGTGGCGAGGGTATCTGCAACATTGGAGGGGTAGGAGCCTGAAAGTCTCATTGGTGGGCACATGGAATGAAGCGATACCTAAGTTTTGTATATTTAGTAGATGATGGGTTTCTGACAATAAAAATTTCTAAACCCTTTATGAATATTATATTAGACTCCATAAAAAGTATATGTTTATCTATATTTCAAACTTATTTTAAAAATATATGTTATTGGAATATTATTTATATCAAAAATCCATTAATTCATCATTATAACTCCCTTAACTGAATTTTAATATTACCCAAAATACAATTTGTGTGTAATTGAATAAAAATATAATAATTTATATTGTAACAATAATAGGGTGACAATATATTAATTATTATATAAAATATAATGTAAATACTAATATTACCATGGTATTGAGACATATCCCATTAATACAACAAAAAATTCACTAAGAGTAAGGTTCCTGATGGTGGGACATCCATCGGGAGGTTCAAAAAACATGGTTTTGGCCATGATCTTGATGAGCTTTAATGTATCCCATAAATGGTTTCTCCTATGGTTAGGTTTTTGGATCTCAATATGGGATTGGTCAAGTAAAATTGTAATAATTTCCGTCAGAATCTATAATAAATCGGTTTCCTATGATATGATCCTACATGTTGATGCCATCATTTCCATAGATTGTGTCAACTGTATTGGTTAAAACCCTCTATTTATACTAATCATGTGATCACAATTCAATATCTATATTGTTAATGATAATAATACTTAATGGTATTTTATATACAATTTGATATAATAAAACAAAAATAGTTCATCTATTTTATATAAACATTTTATATAATAATGAATTTAATTAAATCAAATGGGAAATTTTATATACTTGATGTTCAGGTAGTCAAAATATATATGATATTATGTCTTTTATTTATTTGGTATTTTGACCTATGTTTCCAGTTATGAATAATGGATCAATTATTGTTTAACCATGTATTCAACACCTCATGCAGTGAATGTAAATTAAGTAAATGGAGGCATAAATTATTGTTACAATATTTGTGCCCTTTAGAAAAAAATATTCCTTTCCCTAGTTGATTGTCCCACCAAATCACATACTATATCATCCAAATTAAAATCATGTGAGTAAAATAAGTACTCAAGTTCCCTATAGTGATTCATATAATGAAATTTCTTCTCATAGTGATTATAGCATATCCATCTATTCACAGTTTTCATAGATTCACATGATAATATCCTTATATACCCAGATTCATACTAATTCCATAGAATCCCACTATGTACATGGATTCTTTTTATGTTTCCACTATTTAATTCAATAAATAATATTCATACATTGATAATTCTTCAACAATATATGTCAACTTTCTTATATGTATAGTCTTAGACTTCCTTAAAATATTCTATAATAGTTTGTAACATGGTCTATACATTATAACATCGCTTCACAAAACATCTTAATAATATTCTCACATAGATTACTCCACTCGTCCTTGGCTTTATAGGACCATCATCAAAAAAAGAAATATCATCAAATTTTTTTCTGTGCTTTGAAAAAATGTACTTATAGTTCCTCTATTTCTTAGTTGTTTTAAATTATTCATCCCTGATTATAACAACACAATAAAACACGCTCGTATTGTTCTTAGTTGTTCAATACCCAAATGGTACACTTATTTTAAATTTATTAGTTTTTTATTCATCTAATTTTAGAGGACCTTTTTACTCCACAAAGGCTCTCAGTTCATCTCATCTTCTACCTCTCTGTTTCTTTTTTCTTTTTATATATAGGTCAACTACATAATATTTTTATATACATTATATAGAACATCCTATAAAATAGATATGGGTGTTCTTATTCCTTTTAAAAAGTGTTTCTATTTTTGTGTCTCCGATGATTTTAATATTCATCTTTTCTCATCAATGATTATGTCATACAAAATATGAGGAGTTTCGTTTAATTTATTTATTTTTATTTTTTCCCTCATCTAAATATATATTCTCTATTTGTTATAGAATATTAGAGAATCATTATCCCAATAAATTCCACAATCACTAAATCATTCTTTCAATGTTGTATAAATATTATACCAATTATGAATTTATTAGTTTTAATTTCACCCATCCTTTGAGAGAATATATATTTCAATATTAATATTAAAATCATTTATTAACTTTTTAGTTGAATATCTACTTTATGTATTCAACATTATCCTTTATCATTGACCAATAAATTGTGTAACATTTATAAAATTGAATCCCCACAAATATATATTGGTTTTTAATTCTATTCAGATTATTGATTATTAATTTTCATTTATTATATTTTTAAAGATAAATTTTAAGAAAAATTGATCCTCCTTTTTCTCATAATCATTAAATATTTTTTATACCAATATTGGTTCATTGTTGAAAATGGATTCTTTGTATTTTTAACATGAATGAAAATACACAGAATTATTTGTTATATTTTTCATTATAAAATAATAATTTTTTAAAGTCCATTTTTATATTTGAAGAAGTCTACAAAAACCCTATTTTTTGACCTTATTCATGTCACGACTTGACTCATTCCATGGCTCGAGCCTCAACTACCGTATGCCCACCTCTATAGTCTAGGGGTGGCTACTAGTGACAAAGTCCCAAAAAGAATCTGTGATGCATTTGCCTCGAACATGTACACACACACATAACTAACTCAATTAAAATTTGTAGAGGGAATGGATAAAAAGATGTAACACTACTATAAATAAACCAAGAATGCATGAATAGCTAAATAGTACAAGTACAGTAATGTAAAATGCAAAGTAAAGGGGAATAATACACACCCAAATAGAAAAGTGAAACAACCTGGTAGTAATGGAAAATGTAAAAGAGATGGGAGATCCCTACTCCTTGATCCCACACTATAACCACCATACATGGTCCAATACCCCATATCTTTAAGCTACTCTGATGTTATGACCAACCTGTCAATTATCTGCATATGTAATGACACATGCAGGAAAAGACCATGTGAAGCTGAGTATAGAAATACTATATAGGATTCCCTGAAAAGGTGATGGGCGATCTATAAGAGAAACACTAAAGAATAGAGTAGTAAATAGGAAATTTTATAGTAAATGAGTGAGGATCAAACTAATAATATAGTGAATAGATATTCCACCAAACACATGGAGCTAGAGATGGTGAGTAAGTCAACATATCATTGAGTCTATTATACATATAGCAAGATAGAAGAATCGTCCATGCATGTGAAGCTAGACATGGAGATCATGTGGCATACCCCGCACATCTTCGCCTCTCTTGGAAGGAGAGTAACCCAAACCCAAGTAGTGGGTTCCGAAATAGGATATATATATATATATATATATATATACTTAGTTAAAGAAACCCAAATGAGAGACTAAGAGGATCTCCATATCAAATATCATCACATGAAAATAGTCTCCAATAGTTGCATAGGTATCCATCAATGATGTCCAACACACCCACATCTTATATGAATTGAAATTCAAAGGAACTCAATCACCACACATTGATACTTCCTTCTTTGGGAGGATTTGTGTCACCCGCACAGTTTAAGGTCATGTCAATAGGATGTATCTCAATAGGGAAAGTATCCCTCTTAATCATGAGTCCAACGTTTCATTAATTTAAAATTCTTCATTGATCCACATAGTTTATAGGTCGTCCCATGGTCGAGGACCCATGCCCAACCCAGTTGTATGGTTCCACTCAAGTCATTGGGTATCTATGCCCTAGTACGGTAGGGGGATCAACACTCAAATTTTTATGGGGACTCACTCTCCAGCCCCGCTTAAGGGTATGACACTAGATAGTAAGTCGAGAACAAACTTTGGGGAACACCACTTCCCAACCCCACTAAAGGGTAATCCAATTGAGGGAATGACCAGAACTACCATTGGGGAACACCACTGCCTAAAAATGATGTTGGTTAAGCTCAGAACATCAATCGGGGAATGCCACTACCAAGCCCATGCTAGAGGGTAAGCCCAAAACTTCCATTGGGGAACACGATATCCGAGCTCTACTGAAGGGAAATATAATGGAGGGTAATCCAAGAAAACACTGATAATCCCGAATTATCACATATATCATCGATCATCTCCTCAGATTTTCATCTCACTTGGAACATGTTACATCATATCTTAAAAGCCACTATAGAGGGAAAAACCACATTCTACATGGAAACAATAGTCATAGTATGCTTCTCACGAGCCAAATATCTCCATCCAAATGAGAAAGATGATAGAGATATTTGATTCTATGTCTTATACACAACACATATGGGCCCCACTTCATGTGTGACCCTACTCCATCTCCTATCAATGTACCTATCCATAATAGGGTACTAAAATATAAACTAGTAACCTTATGAATGACTGTGTAAAACTATAATACATGTAACATCTTCACAAAATGCCTATCAGTGCACAACGATCATCATTTTTTCAAAGGGAGAGAACATAACATTTGTGTAATTCCACCCCAGATGGCCCTAGATAACCAAACATATCACATAGTCACGAGTATTATAGAAAAACACATAGGATAGACTATCCATTCGCCTAAAATGGAAACCCTATGAAGAAGCTTCATCATTCATCCTCACACACGAACTGTTCTTCCTGGAGCTTTAAACACCCCAAGATTTCGTAGTATATATTTTTTAAAGTAATTCAATAACTTGTGCTACACGCAACACTGAGTTTGAGCACACCACGACATACCAAACTAGCCATTCAAAAAGTGGTAATGAATAGTATTAACTGAACTTTGAATTTTATATACTCCACATAATTATAGAATCAATATTATGTTTTTTTACACATAATATAAGAACAAATTTAATTTTTTAGATAAAAGAAGTATTTTTTTAAAAATGCAATTTTACCACCTTTTAATGGAGAAAAATTTTTAAATACAATATTGGACACTTTTTTATATTAAATTTGACAAAATAAACTTATTATTTAGAATCAGGACATACAAATTTAGTTTGGATAAATTTATGGTGTTTTTTTGATAACCTTCATATTTTGATGAATAGTGAAAAATATTAAATTTTAATTGAAAACAACTTTATTAATTAAAAACATTTACAGTGTAAAATTATTCATTTCAATGGTTTTGAAGTATAATTAGATTATTTTTTTACCATTTAATATAATGCTGGTCATTGAAGGTAATTTCACGTTGAAATTGGACACAAACAAGTTCCAATATTTTGGTAGTCATTATTTCTTAAAAACACCCTCTTTGTTTAGACAACAAGAATTAATTTTAAATTAATTTCATCCACTTATGTGTTTTCAATAAGAAAAAATGGATTCATTATTTGGAATCATGAGGTAAAAATTGTGTAAATAGGTAACTTTTATTGTTAGACATTATGAATATTTACTTTGGTAAATATTTTGGTTAACATGGTTAAAGAGGTAAATCTTTTAAATACTGGTGACAAGATAATATTATGATAATATTAAATTATCCTAAAATGTTTTATATTACTATTGGTTGATAAATATCAACCATTGGCATCCTGGGTTGGATTTTTGGGCCCCATGGTGCCACATGAGATTGATAATGACACTTTATTTTAATTATTTTAAAGTAAAGACAAAAATGACATAACCATATATCGTTTAGTAAAACAACTTTTACATTGCGTTATATAAGGTATATTTTAGACTATAAATATTAATTTTAATTCTAAAACTATTTCCTACATCATGTTATTTTTTTAGTTCTTAAACATCAAATATATAAAATTATTTATGACACAGTAATGATATAGTGTTTACCTCCTTAATAAATGATTTAAAAAAATAAGATTATAAAAATTAAAACAATATCCAAAAATTTTAAAATTCTTATTGGATGATTTTATTTATAACATGAGTCATCTTATCTTCTTCTTTAATGAGTTTGTGGCCTTTATAAACCGAAAATCATTATATAAAAAAATAATATTTTCAATCTTTCTTGAAGATCCCCTCCTCCCCCTTATAAAAAGCAGTCAATGTAACCCTTATTTCACACCTCCATTGCCTTTTGTGTCATCCAAAACATACCCAAATATCCCCCCAACTTCTCTCACTTCATCCTAGAGGCCTTAACTTGATCATAAAGACAACCTAAGAAACCCTTTTGATCAACTCAAAAGGAAACACCGAATGTAGAGGTAATAATTTCACCACCCACTTTCAAGTTCTTTTCTTCTTCCAATTTCTCTTTCTTGGTTGTTTCCAAACCAAAATAATAAATTTAGTATCTTATAAATATTTTAATGTTATTATAAATATGGTACAACAATATTCATTGTTCTATCCATCATATAAATGGCAAGGTCACCATACGTGTGTACGTATGGCTTACCGTCTCCGCGTCGTGGTGTAGTTTGTTATTAAAACACATCATTATTTGGATTGGAATAATAATGCATATAACTGATGTAAATAATAAATATAAAATTTTAATTATTCTTTATATATTATATACCATACAATTAGATACGATTTTTTCATTAATACAATGATATTATCGCTCATGCATAGGTACGAATTACCGTCTCCACGAACGCGATGAGATTCATTTCCCCATCGTAACCATCCAAGAATAATATTCATTTGATGATTAAAAATAATTTTCAATAACTTAATATCATTCTTTGTATGATTAAAATACATCCTATACATAAAAACATGACTTATGTAACAAAACATATAAAGGAAAATAAATCATTTAACACTCGAAATGACTATAATACTAAAATATTATTAACAAAGAAATATATGAAGATAAAATATGATATCATATAAATGTATATGGTTATTTTATAACTTAATAACAATTATTTAACAATTATAAATTAGGTTAACATACCCTCGACCACAGAACAGTACAATGTAAGGGGTTTCTTATCTCACTTTTAATTCCGTGAGATTTCCATTATTCGCCACTTATTTCTTGCATGTGGTGTATTTTTTACAGAAATTTGATATATATTATCATGATTATATTTATATTCATGGTATTATGTGATTAATTTGGTTGTTATTAAATTTTATTCATACTACTCGATTGATTACAATGTGGTACGGGGTTTTCAACTCACTTCTTATTCCCGTGAGGTTCATGCTATGTTGCCACTATTTCCTTTTGTGTGGTGTATGTGATACCAATGATTTTCTTATTTCTATAATATTATTTAATTTATGGGTATTTACATTTTCATTTTATGATACTTCTTTCATGGGGTGTATGTTTCATATGTTTTCAAATTGGTAGGAGAATTTCAAATGTCAATTTCCACTCATTGGGAATTACGCATACTTCATTGATTATTTTAATCCAAGATTATGTGTGGAATCACTATTTATTATTTATGTAATAATTTCAACTCCCCTTTATAAGGATATAACTTCGATACACATAATCAATCCATTGATAAATTCAAATTCAATTGATATGAACTTGTTAAGGGTAATCTTAACACAATTTCCATTCATTGGGTTAAACATCCAAGTCATTTGTTTTCTTTTTATGATAATTTGTGCGAATGTAATATGATTTAATTACACTAAATATCAAAATATATTGAGTGTATTTATATTTTTCACGCATAATTATTTCATTGATTTATCCTTAATCTATGGATATGGTCTATATAAGGCTTTTTTCTCAATTTACATTCCTTTGAGACCTCATTGTCATTATGCACAAATTCAATTTTATATGGCTTATATACTGTCCTTTAAAATATTATATCATGAATCCATTTATTCTCATGATATTCTAATTTTTTGATTAATGATATTCCCCAATTATTTGTATTCAAGCATCTATTATTTTGTTAAGAACTCTTTAATTAAATTAATTTTTTAAATGTTTTAAATAATTATTCTTCAAATTATTTATCTTTAATGTCCATGTTTTAAAATTGGTATTATTTATTTATTTATATGGACATGAATTATTTTAAATTAAAAATTTTTAAATGTTTAAAAGCGGTATCAGACACTTGGATTCAAAATTTCTTTTAAATGAATTCTTTGATAAATACTGCGACATTTAAATGTTTTCAAGAAAAGGGGGATATTTATTTCAAATATTTCTAATGACTATTTTCAACTATGTCAATATCCTTCAATGTATTTTATTCTTGAGTGAGGTTGATTTATCAAAATACAATCATTAATATTGTATTAAAGGCGTTATGTTTGACTATGGATGTGCTATTTTAATGCCATTCATGTGTTGTGGTTAAAATATTGACATTTTGTATGCTAGTTTTAATAGGAATGTTGAGATTATGTTTCACCCTTTCATATGAAGAATGTATTGGACTTAGTAAGTTATGGGTGGATCCCTCTATATCTCCTTGGTGAATTGGTAGGTCTCATGAGACAATTAGACGTGTAATTGGCCGAGGCCTTTCCCAATTTTTGATATATGGTTTTGGTCGAGGCCTTAATCATTTTTAGACGTCTTGGACGAGGCCTTAAAAAATTGTTTCAGAATGTCTGACATTAAACATTACCTCATTATGAAAATAATATTTATGGATCATGTGGTTATTCGACTAGTAGAATACCCATGACTACATTTTAATATGGTATTATTTACTGATCTCATATTCCTGCCATTAAGTATTCATCTTTATTATTTGTAAAGGCATGGGTTTTCAATTATTCACCATGAATAATGTTTATGTTATCTTCTGCTATATTTCTTACTCTTACTGTGCATTTGAGCTCACCACTTTCTTATGTTTAATTTTCCTAGGATATGAAGAAGTTAGTTATGAGTGACTTGCAGGCATATCTAGGAGTCTTGGATGTTTCTAATGGAATAAATTAGTGTTGTATGTCTTTTCAAGTTGTAATGTTGAAATTATGTATATATATTGTTTCCAAGAATACTAAATTGACTAGTCCTTTGGTACTTGATTCTTTATAATTATTCCAATGTATTAAAATAATGTACCATCTCTAGGATTCTGGGGTCGGGGCAATATAGTTGCTATTAGAGGAAGTTTAGTACAAAACTAGGAAGATAGATTTAGAAAACAACTATAATTTGGATACACTACCCTAAGAAAGACATTGTGGATTATTATAGAAGAACATCCAAAAATTTTAGGTAATATAAATATTATGTAGGTATTCCAAGAAATAAACCCATTTCTGGATATGAGTAGGTAGAGGCGGCTCTAGCACATATGTACCTAGGAGTGAAAACTCCGACCGGGAGTTTTGGGTTTGACCAGGGGTATCCTGGTACACAAAAACAAGCCTTGATGCACTTTTGGTTGTGACACTCCCATGGGATATGCATAAGATACTTCACATTTTCATTACAAACTTATTTTAAGGATTTTAATATAAGATGACAATAAATAATCTTGGTTAATCCTAAGGTGTTTTAGATTGAACATAAGGTGTTATTACATTCTCTAAATGATTTTATGACTCACACTATTCTTTCTTGTGTTGGTCAACAGAAATATTCCTTGGAATACTTAGTAACATTGAACATGATGTACAAGGTGGGAATAATGGTGGAAATGAGAAACAAAATAGAATATTGATAGGTGTAAATGATATCATGTTCATGCTGAATTAGTTTTCAACAAATATGATCATCAACATATATATTAACCAACTCTCGGAATCAACAAAGAAGATAATGGCAGTGAATGATAAGAGCTCCAGTAGTGGAGACCATGGAAAAATAAAAGGTCAATTTCCATCATGTTGGAAATGTGGAAGGAAAAACCTAGGAATGTGTCTCAATGGAACAAAGAAATTATTTATGTGTAGGAAAAAAGAATATAAATTAAAGAATTACTGAGGAAAAATGATGTGTACTATGGAAGAAAATAAAAATGATCCCTAGAATCCATATACAGTCATTTTTCATAAATTCAGGGGACCTTGGCATTACCTGAGTGAATTCCCTATTCTATAGGATAACCTATTGGTCACGAAAGAACCTATGTAGATATAAATGGATGTCGAAATGTTTAGAAGTATTAGTGCTCTTTTTTTAGGGGATTACATTGGAAGACTTTTCTCTTGTACATGTAAATCTGTAGTTTTTTTTTGTGAAAATGAAATTTTATGAAGAATTACCTTTTCTATTGGTGATATATTTATGAATAACCATTTGGATTTATAAGATCCTTAAATTTGAGGCAATTAAAAGTTATTCAGTTTTGGGATGAAAATGTCAGGTATGAGATAAAATTTTGGTGAAATTATGTTATGTTTATTTTGAGGAATTTTTCTCATTTTAGTATTATTATAAAATATAGTTTTTAAAAAAGGACAACAAGTAGACTGTGTGACAACCAGTCACGTCGGACAAAGCTGCGGAAATCTAACCCACCAACAGAGTTTGATTGGGATTTATTTCCTACCACTGGATTATGTGATGTCCCTGGTTAGTGTGACTAATTATTTTTAGTTAAATGATTTCATTGTTCAATAATAAGTTTATTTGGGATCTTATGTATTACCAAATGTATATCCTTAGTATTGGAAAAAGATTTGGTGATTAAGTGATAAATGTTATTTTGGAAGACATTTTCTCTGTTCGAAACAATTTATGTCTTTGAAAAATAGAATATTATGCGTTTAAATTTGAGGAGTAATGGTGTATTTTTATATATGTTTTTATTGCATATTTAAAGATATTTGGGTTATTTTTGTAAATGATTAACCTATCATTAAGAATATGTGATTACATTAATTAATTTTATGTATGTGACTTTAAGAGTAGCCGATGTTATTTGAAGATACAATTTATCTTAGAAGACTACATAATCCAATTATTCTATATTTTGGGATACATTATTAGTTTGGATTATATTGAAATATTTTATGGACAATTTTTTATTGAATGGAATTTATTGAAATTTGGGTATTGTTGGGTTAATTTTATAAATTATGATTAATATTTATTTCTCTAATGGATTATTTTTTTTGGGATCATCTGATCTTGTATTAACAATTCTGGTTTTGGTTATTCTCTAAAGACAAGGTAAATATATAGTTTATCCTTCTCGGATCTTGTGATTCTCTAGAAGTTGGTTTTAGCACTTCAGGTGTGCCCAAATAATCTTGAATACTCATCATTTGAAAAAAAGATGAGTTAGTGGTAAATTTTTTTTAAAGGATGAAACTAAACATAAAAATTAAGTATATATCTTTATATTATTATTTGATATCATAATTAAATTCCTTAACTTTTTAAAATGAACATAAAAAAACGAAGTCTGTTTACTTTTCCTACTGGGAAACAGATGAACGTTTATCCCATCAAAATTTTGTGGGTTTCTTGTTGTTAAATTTATTATAATAATGTTTTCTATCAATCTCCATCAGAACATGACAACTATTTTTTCTTCCATATCCATTTTTTCCTACATGGAATCCTAGTATCGGTTATCCCGGGTGACCTTTGTATATATCTTTCATCCTTTTAAAGTTACAATTTTATTGACTATTTTTCTGATGTGGGATATTCAATGATGTTCCCAAAACCAATTTTAAAAATTGAGAGGATGAAATTTCCAAAATGGGGTAAGATTGTAACACCACAACATTTAATTGTAAGTTATTTTCTTTAAAGTAATTCAATAGCTTGTGCTACACGCAATACCATTTTTTATCGCACCACAACTTACCAAACTAGCCGTTCCAAAAGCTGTTATGAATAGTATTTACTGAATCTTAAAATTTATATACTCCATATAATTTTAGAATCAACAGTTTGTGTTTTTTAGTCATAATATAACAAAAAATTCAATTTTTCATATTAAAGAAGTATTTTTCAAAAAATAAAATTTTGCTACCTTTTAATGGTGAACCCTTTTTAAATACAATATTTGACACTTTTTTATATTAAATGTGCCAAAATAAACTTCTTCTTTATAATCATGACACAAAAATTTAGTTTGGATAAAATTTTGGTGTTTTTATGATAAATTTCATATTTTGATGAATAGTGAAAAATACAAAATTTTCATTGAAAACTACTTTCTTAATTAAAATAATTTATAGTGTTAAATTATAAATTTGAAAGGTTTTTTTAGTATAATTAGATTATATTTTTACCATTTAATCTAATGTTGGTCATTGGAAGTAATTTCACATTGATATTGGACACAAACAAGTGTCAATATTTTGAATGTTATTATTTCTTAAAAACACCCTCTTTGTTTAGACAATGGGAATTAATTTTATATTAATTTATACCACTTCTGTGTTTTGAATTTTGAAAAATGAATTCCATATATGTAATCAGGAGGTCCAAATTGTGTAAATTGGAAACTTTTATTTTCAGAACTTATGGATATTTAATTCAGTAAATATTTTATTTGTCGTGGTTAAAGAGGTAAATGCAGTAAATAAGGGTAAAAAATAATATTATAATAATATTAAATTACCCTAAAATGTGACCTATTATTATTTATTGATACATATCTGACCATGGGAATCCTTGAGTGAATTTTGGGACCCCATGGAGCCACATGAAAGTGATAATGACACTTTATTTTAATTATTTTAAAGTAAAGACAAAAATGACACAACCATATATCTTTTAGTAATTTATTTTACATAATGTTATATAAGTTATATTTTATACTATAAATTTTCATTTTAAAGATAAAAATATTTCCTAAATCCTGAATTTTTTTTACACTTTTTAGACATCAAATAAATAATATTATTTATGACACAGTAATGATGGAGTGTTTACCTCATTAATAAATGATTTAAATAAACAAGATTATAAAATTAAAATAATATCCAAAACCTTCCAAATTCATACTGGATGTTTTTATTTCGAACATTATTAATATTATCTTCAAATTTAATGAGTTTTGGGACTTTAAAAACCGAAAATCATTATATAATAAAATAATATTTTCAAACTTTCTTAAAGAGCCCATCCTCCCAATTATAAAAATCCCCCACTTCTTTCCCATATTTCACACCTCTAAAGCCTTTTGCCTCATCCAACCCCTGAAAAAATATCCTCCAAACATTCCTCTCATCAACATATAGGCCTTAATTTGATCATAAAGACAACCTAAGCATCCCTTTTGATTATCTCAAAATGATACACCTGAAGTATATGTTGTAATTTCACCACACTCTTTCAAGTTCTTTTCTTCATCCCCTTCCACTTTCTTTTTTGATTCCATACCAAAATAATAAACCCAGTACCTTCAACATACTGTGACGTTATTATAAATATAGTATAACAATATTTGTTATTCTATCCATCCTATAAATTACAATGTCACCATACGTGTGTACGTACGACTTAACGTCTCTACATCGTGTTGTAGTTTGTTATTCAAACATTTCATTATTTGGATGTGTATAATATTGAGTATAACTGATGTAAATAATAAATATAAAATGTTTATGATTCTTTATATATGATATAACATCCAATTATATATGATTTTTCCATCATTATAATGATATTGTCGCTCGTGCGTACATAAGGATTACCGTCTCCACGAACGCGATGAGATTCATTTCCCTATCGTAACCATTCAAGAATAATTTTTATTTGATAATTAAAAATAATTTTTAATAACTTAATATCATTATGTATATGATTAAAATACATCCTATTCATAATAAACACGGCTTATGTGACAAAACATATAATAGAAAATGAATCAATTAACACTTGAAACGACTATAATAATAAACTTTTATTAACAAATAAATTTTAGAAGATCATACATGATATCATATTTATGTATATGGTTCTTTTATAATTTAATAACAACAATTTATCTATTATATAGGAGGTTAACATACCCACGACCAAGGAAAACAACATGGTAAGGAGTTTCTTATCTCACATTTAATTCCGTGAGGTTTCCATTGTTCAACACTTATGTCTTGCATGTGGTGTATTGTGTACTACCATTTGATATATATTATCATTATTATATTTATATTCATGTAATTATGTGGTTCATTAGGTGGTTATTAATTTTTTTTTCATACGACTCGATTGATTACAATGTGGTAAGGTGTTTTCATATCACTTCTTATTGCCGTGAGATTCATGCTATATTGCCACAACTTCCTTTTGTGTGGTGTATGTACTACCCATGATTTTATTTTTTGTGTAATATACATTAATCTATGGGTATTTAAATTTTTATTGTATGATACTACATTCATGGAGGGTATGTTTCGTATGTTACCAAATCGATAAGGGAATTTCAAATTTCAATTTACACTCATTGTGATATACATATACTTCATTAATTATATTACTCCAAGATTATGTGTGGAATCACTATTTATTATTTATATAGTAATTTACACTCCCCTTTCTATGGATATTAATTTGATACATATAATAACTGCATTGATAAATTCACATTCCATTGATATGAACTTGTTAAGGGAAATCTAACCTCAATTTTCATTCATTAAGTTTAACATCCAAGTTATTGGTTTTGTTTCTAAAAGAATTTTTGTGAATGTAATCTGATTGATTTACACTAAATATCCAATTATGTTGAGTGTATTTATATTTTTCACAAATAATTATTTCATTGATTTATCCTTAATCTAAGAATACAGTCTCTATAAGGTATTTCATCTCAATTTACAATCCTTTGAGACTTCTTTGTTGCTGTTCACCAATTCACTTTTATACGGTGTATATACTATCCTTTGGAATATTATATCATTAATACCTTTATTATGATGATATTATAATGTTTTGGTTGATTTTATTCCTCAATTTTATTCAAGCATCTCTTATTTCATTAGGAACTCTTTAAATAAATTATTGTTTCAAATGTTTTAAATAATTAATCATCTAAATCATTCTCATTAATGTAAAAGTATTAAAAATTATTTTAAGTATTTATTTATATGGACATGATTGTTTTGAAATTAAAATTCCTTGTAAATGTTTCAAAGTGGTATGGGACACTTTTATTCAAATATATCTTTTAAACAACTTCTTTGATAAATAGTGCGACATTTAAATGTTTTGAAGAAAAAGCGGATATTTCTCTCAAAAAAATTTAATGACTATTTTCATCTTTTTAAATATCCTTCAGTGTATTTTATTCTTGATTTAGGATGATTTATAAAAATAAAATCATCAAGATTGTATTAAATGAGTTAATTTTGAATATGTATGTGCTTTTTTATTCCATTCGCGGTTTGTGGTTAAAATATTGACATTTCACATGCTCATTTTAATACGAATGTTGAGATTATGTTTCACCCTATCATTTAAGGAATGTAGTGGACTTATTAAGTGATAGGTGGATCCCACTATAGCTCCTCAGTGCATTTGTATGTCTCATGAGACAATTAGACATGGAATGGGATGAGGACTTTCTCAATTTTTGATATATGATCATGGCCAAGGCCTTAATCATTTTTAGACATCCTGGCCAAGGCCATGAAAAAATGTCTCAGAATTTATGAAATTATACATTACCTCATTATGAAAATAATATTTATGGATCATGGGGTCATTCTAATAGTAGAATACCCATGACTATGTTTTATTATGGCATTATTTACTCAGCTCATATTCCTGCCATAAAGTATTCATTTATATTATTTCTAAAGGAATGTGTTTTCAATTATTCCCCATTACTATTGGTTAAGTTATCTTCCTCTTTATTTGTTACACTTACTAAGTGTTTTAGTTCAAAACTTTCTTATGATTCATTTTCAAAGGATATGATGAAGTTAGTGATGAGTGACTTGCAGGCATATCTAGGAGTCTTGGATGTTTCAAATGGAATAAATTAGTGATGTATTTATTTTCAAGTTGTAATATTGAACTTATGTATGTATCTTGCCTCCAAGAATACTAAACAGATTGGTCCTTTGGGACTTGATTCTTTGAAATAATGATAATGAATTAAAAGAATGCACCGGCTCCAGGCTTCTGTGGTCGGGACGTTATAGAGCTCATGCCTCGACCCCGGAACACATCAAACTGATCTTACCATTGTAATTATCATAAATAACCCAAGATAATTTGAAATTCAGTCATCCAAAATGGAAATTGAGTAAAAATAACATTTCACCACAAATTCCCAAAATAGGCCACATGGGGCCCGCACCTCAATTTTGGTTTAAGTGCCTGAAATCAGTCTTGAAATGCACGCATCAATTTCAGGTTCACAACAACACTTACTACATGTTATTAAGATGTAAAATATAGAATATATGGTGAGTCAATGTCGTAACAATAATATATTATTATTATTATTATTATTTGAGTGTTTCAGGGGCCCGACCCAAATGCCCGAAATGATCAAATAATAAAAATATTTTTTTATTATTAGAACATTGACCCATAATAACTTCTAAATACAACATCCATTTGACTTGCTGTTAGTGGCTTCATTATCTAGAAATTGAGGAGGAGGTTTAAGACCAAAATTTGGTTCTTAAAGTGAAATCAACTTGTGGGCACTGAGAGGCTTGGATTGTGTGTTGATTAGAAATGTAACATTTCACCGGATGTCTGTTCAATATAAATTAATAGCTTTTACCATGTGTTATTCAGTGAGGATCACAATGGTGTGATCGGTAAGATGTTTTCAGGGATTATGGAATGGGCCCCATGATGCATTGTTTATGTGTGATGCTGAAATATGTAGCTTCTTCAACGAGAGTCTATTTCGTGTGAACTAATAGCTTGTCATGTGCATTTTTCACAAGGATTGTGACACTTTAATTCTTTCTGTTATCTTTGGACATATGAGGTGGAAGACAATAATGTTACATATTATCCATTGAGACCAATGATGAGCATCGTGCACTCACCAGTCTTTTTGAAAAAATGTTCCATGTACTAAAGGAGTACACTAAAACACCTAAGGGTAATTGTGTAGAATTTAGTTCCCTCTATAGTGTCTTTCGAGATACAATGTTGGATGTTTCCATTGTGACACCTATCTGATGCGAAAATTTATGATGGATATGATTAGGTAGGATTATCATAGTATTCTAGGCTTACCATCTAGTGTATAACCCTTCAGCAAGGTGGAGAAGTGGTGTTCCCCAATAAAAGATTTTGTCATCCCATCCAGCTATGACTGAAAGTGGAATTCCCTAATGGATTTTCCGAGCACAACCTCAAGAATATTAACCTTTAATAGTGATGGGCAATGGCTTTCCCCACTGGTTGTTTCAGGCTTACACTCTAGTGTATGACCCTTCAGCAGGGCTGTTATGTGGGTCCATATCAACGTCCGGGTGTTGATACCCGAGATGTACTAGGGTGTGAATGCCCAATGACTAGAGTGAACCATAAAACTGGGCTGGGAATGGGTCCTATACCTTGATATTCCCTATTTAATATGTGTATTAGTGATTATTATTACATTATTGTTACTTTAGACTCACGAGAAAAATGGTCTCTTTCCCAACGAAGACGCATCCTTGTTACACAACCTTAAACCATGAGGGCGAGATAATGCCACCCAAAGCAGGTAGTATCAAGGTATGGTGATTGAGTCCCATTGACTTGTAGTTCAGGGTAGACCTAAGGAATGATTGGAATCAATTATGGATACTTGTATTTGAGACTATTTTCTTGGGTTGAGTTGTTATATGGAGATCCCCTTACACTTTCATTTGGGTTTCATTGATTAATCATATATATATATATATATATATCCTATATCATCACCAACTCCATGGGTTTTGGTTACTCTCCTTCCAGAATTGTAGAATTTTGTGGGCATGGCACATTATTTTTGGGTCTATATACTCTTGGTTTGATGATTATACACTCCTACTATAGTTAGAGATGACTCGACAAGAAGATAATCTTCTAACATTCTCTATATCCTTATGTTCTGATGTGTTTAGCATCACTATCAAGTTGGGTTGAGCTATACGCTTTACCTGTACCTTTTCCTTTATACTAAATTCCTCTTCAGTGTATCTCTTATGAATCCCCCTTTTCCATTTACTGGAGTCCTACTATGTATTTTTATAGTCACACTTCATGGGATTTTCCCACACATGTTGTGTAATATTCAGATGGATAATACGTTGATTAGGGCTTCAGAGGATCTTAGTGATATGGGTGCATGGACCACAAATGGTGGTTGTAGCCTGAGATCAATGAGTGGGGATCTCCCATCTATTTTAATTTTTCTCTTACTTCTTGGTTGTGGAACTTTTCTAGTTGGGCATGTATTTTTTTCTTTTCCCTTTATGTTGACTTTATAGTACTTGAACTATTTATACATTCATGCATTCATGGTTTATTTATAGTAGTTTTTCATATTTTACCAATTCCTTATTCCCTTTTTCATTGAGTTAGTTCTCTATGTGTGTACTGGATCTTAGTCAATGGCCTCTCTAGGTTTGTTGTAGCTTCGACACTCATCAGCACCCCAACCTATGGATGTGGTCTTAGGGTAGATGTGGCTTGAGCCCGAATATAGGACGTGTCATGAAAAAGTTATATTAGAGAAATATAATTCATTTGTTTGTTGTTTAGATATTTTAACAATAAAATGATTTTTTGGGTTTAGGGAAACATTTTAAATGTACCTCAAGATCATCTCTTCGGCCATGGGTTCTAGTGATGGTGCGGTGGTAGACATAGATATTCCACAGGACCCTGATTGCCTGCTTGTCGACTCGGCATGATGAGACATTTTTTTGTAGGAATAAATGGTACAAGATTTATATAGGATTGAGTTTTTGACATTAATTGAGACATATCCACATTTTTTGATATATATATATATATGTTCATTTGACTATGATACTACATGATAATTTTTAAGATGCATCTACGATGAAAGAAAAGTAGGATACCGACCCTGGTTCATGACAATGATTCTAGGATCAATGAGGCCTTTGTTTAGGGTCCATCATGTGATCCCCTTACACCATGTGTGAAGGTATTAACACCTCCATCTATTAAGTAGAAATTTTCCCCAAAAATAATGTTGAGGATGTGCGTAGGCTAAGTGCACTCCCTAAGTTCCAGTGCTAGAGACTTCTATAGTTCCGCGGTGAACTAGATGCTCAAGAAGTGAAGGTTTTTTTAGATTCAGTGGTTCACTTCTTTAGGCATTTTCTAATATTATATGGATTATATAATGGATTTGGAAGCTAGTATTTTCCACAGAGCAGCGAAGCATTAGTTGAGCCTGACTACTAATATGCACGATATGTCTATACTCTCTTGGGATGACTTCCATCAGATGTTTTGTGAGGGGTAAAACACTTCCTTATTACGCTCTATCCAGATTAATGTGATTTTGGATATTCATTAATGATGAATGATGGTGTATGATTACTCATATAGGATTATAGACATGACTTCATACTCTCTAGATATGTATAACGTGAGTTCAGAAGAGTTTAGTGATATGTTTTCCTAGAAAGTGTACAGTGGTCGTAGCATGGGATCCCAGAGTGGGAAATACCACATGTATTTTACATTTTTAGTTACTTCTATTTTTTGGATATTTTATGGTTAGACATGTATAGTTTCCTTTTTCCAATTCAATATACAATACCATACTAATAATTTTTAGTGGTTCATGCATTTCTTGGGTTATTTGTAGTGGTGTTTCATCTTTTGTTCATTTCCCTTTGTAATTATTCTTTGATTTGGTTGTGTGTGTGTGTACTGGTTCTTAGGAAAAGGCCTCCCCATGTTTGTTGTACATTCAATGCTAGTTTCCACACCTATCCTATGATGGTGTGAATGGGGTAGTTTCATATAAATCCCCCGACATGGGTTAGGTCGTGAAACATCATTCCAAATTGAATATTATTATTTCAATAGTATAGATCTAGTATCACATATTTTATTATTATTTTGATTCATGAAAATAATTCCAACTATAATCCCAGTCATTATTTAAAATAGTCGGGGATCTTATAGTCACCCTAAGAGGGGAAGTGAATTATGGGTGGCCATATTTTAAATTTTTTGATCATCTTAAATTATAACTTCATTTAATTTAAAGAAAATCTTTAATAGGTTATGATTTATAGATCTTTATAAATATTCATCATTACTTTTCCCTAATTTTATTTTGATAATGTGATGTAAACAATGCATATAAATTTTTACAAGGTTTAACCTCAATGTGAGAACCTACTCCTATTTGGGTCAAATCTCATCAAGTCACCTATTATGCCATTAATGATCATTTATAAAAAGTAAAACGTTGTGTGTAATATTTATTTTTTAATTGAATATATCATCCCATATATTTAATACATCTCAATTTATAATTCATATCATAATTATACACATAATTTAACCCCCAAATGTCATGATACTTTGATTCATCGGGTAATTAGGTACAACACTTCAGAACATTAAATATTCATACAATAATAATGAAAATTTCCTTAACATGATCTTAAAATTCAATCTTTCTTCTAATAATGCATATGATTACATGAGGACGTACATAAAAGAGGGGTGATCTATTAAACCTAGTATGGTAAGAATCTATATATATCATGATGAAATCAATTCATATGTTTCAATAAGTATGTCAAGGTAAAATAACTGTTCTTATAATCATACACATGAACTTTTTTGGATGATATATGAAGATAAAATAAAGGTATCCTAGGAATTTTCCAACAACATATAACATGACATCATAAACATAAGTCAAGGATAAAAACCAAGAAATAATAATACATTTTTCTTAGGATAACCTCCATTTCACCATTAGTTGTATATCATGATGTAAAAACATTACCCTATTTCATTGTAGGGTCGTTTAATTTCCAGCTCACCAATCACATTCATGTCATGTACACACATAACTGTTTCATATAGAATAGACTATGTAAGGTGTAACTTCATCAATATTAACCCCAAAAATAAGTAGTATGGTATATATAAATGTAATTTCCCAATAAATAAAATTTATTCACATGTTTGTGAATATCCTTGATGGGAAACAAGGATGTGTATTCAGTAATCAAATGATTGATGTGGAAAATAACAACATAATTTCAGCAACCTAACAGTGGTAAATGATGATTCACGGGGGAATTAATGCGGGTGAAATGTGTATTTCAACAGATGGAAATACAATTTTCTATAATATTTATGTATTAAAACAAATAAAAATATATAAAATTTAAATATAAAAGGCATAACATAGAGGAGGTCATTTAATAAAGGGGGAAGGAGAGTATCCCTTACTTGGACACGATGCTTCTAAAATATAGGGAGGATCTTTTTAAGAGATTGGTGGATCATTTTGAGGGTTATAGAGATAGTGGGTACATTAAAATAATTCTCTAATGATTTTTACTGAAGATAAAAGGGAGTATGGGTGGGTTTATATAGAAAAAGCGAGGGGAGTTTTTTATAAACCTGTTAAGTTGGGTTTTGAACTATATATAAAAAATTAATGCAACCCACAAACCATAACATGGTTTTTTACCATAGTTTCTACAAAATAATGGTGTTTTTATTTAATTTATAAGTTCATGTACTAAAAAAAAAAAAATACACATGTAGAAGTGGTAGTGAGTCATTTTTACATAATATTTATTTTAAAACCATAATATATAATATTTGTTTTGGGGGATACATTAATTGATTATAAAATTAATTAAATAACATCAATGCACATAATTTTAAATGGGAAACAAAATTTTCTTAATTTTCTTCATAGTATTTATTACATCACGTTCTGGATTTTAGGATCTGACAATACCTACCTTATAATTATGTTGTTTTAAAATTTTACCCATGAAATTGACTATATCAAAAAAATTTGAAAAATTCATTTTAAAATTTTTCAAAATACTGATTTCCAAATTAATATTTATTTTATTAAAATAATACTACAAAAATATGATGTTCTACTTTAAAATATAAAATTACCATCTATTGAGAAAATAAGGTTTTTTTACAATAATATTTTTCAGACCCTCATGACAATTATATTAGACATCATTATATTGTATAATAATTTATATTTAATTAATATTATTTAGTAATATTATTTAATTAATATATCATTTATTATGAAAATTAATTAGTTCTTCATGATGTTTTTTAATTAAAAATATATATTTTTTAAAAATAATTTTTTTATCATAATTTAAAAAATTATTTTTCATATAACTTAATATTTATTAATTTAGAAATTAGTATGAAATGGAATAAATATAATCATTATTTTATTAAGTATTTTAAGAATTAAAATTCATACTATTATGTTCTATATACATAACCCTTTATAAAACTAGTGAATTTTTTAATGGTGAGCTGTATGATGGTGAGATTTTGTTGGGGTGGCTCAGAGAAAAACTTTTGGGTCGTGATCTTGATGAGGTTAAAATTATCCACTAATTATTTTCTCTCTTACATTAATTGTTGAATATCATCTTGGGATTGGTAAATTATAAATTCCATAGATTCTATATCCCTTATAATCTCCAATAAATGGGAATCATAGGGAACAGACCTACTAGAGGAGGACACAACACATTCCTTCTATGTCAATTGGACTTTATGATACCCTTAATAATCTAATCCAAATGGTCTAGTGTAATATATATATTATAAATTATTATGATTAATAATGGTATTAAAAATTCAATATAATATATAATTGTTAAAAATAACAAATGTAGTGAATCTGTTTTCTATATCTATAATACTTATTAAATAATTAATTCTTTTAAAATGTAATTTCTTTTATAAATGATCGGGTCATTACATTCTTCCGCATTCAGTAATTCCCCCATCAAAATTTAAATTTCATATATCAAAATCAATAAGGGTACATATATTTCATATCCTCTTCATTTTCACAGGTTTTTTCGTCAGTCATTTTGTATCTCCATACCACATTGACCAGGTGGGTTTTCTAATATCTTATAAAATTGTCTATATGATCTACGATAATCACCATAAGCTCCTAATTTGAAATAACATTCTCTAATGATACCACCTCAAGATTTAGTACATGTGAGGGGTCATGAATTTACTTCTTAAAGAGGGATACATGGAACCTAGATCAGATATTAATTATTTATTCTATAATCCTATTTTCGACATGTTATTATAACCCTAAATGTCCCCAATCTAATTAATTGGCCAATTATTCTTGTAAAATTATTGTTTCACTCTTGTTCTTGTGATTTTCTCCCTATAAATTTTCAAATTCTTTTCAATATTCCTACAATGCATATTATGAAATTGCATGGTGGATTAGAGCTTGATCAAACCCCCGTATTTATGATAGATTCACATGTGACAAGATGATTTATGATTTTGGTATGTATTGTTGGTCGGAGTGGATACTCTAGAGGGGGGTGAATTGAGTTACAATTAAAATTTTTTGTTAAAAACAATGTTGATTAAAAATCCCCCTATTTCAAAAACAGATTAAACTGTAGTGAATTTATACAGATTATAAAGGTTCAATTAGTTACTCAAAGATTGATTAGTTCTCAGTTAACATAATATTATGATTAAATTAACCTTTGAAACTAACTTACTGGTCTATAATAAATATAAACACTTGCGAGTTTAACTATCAAAGTATCTTTGAAAATAAATTATATTTCAAAGTAATAGCAGCGGAATATGAAATAAATATGTATAGTATGGATAAAGTATGTAGCTACAAACACAGAGAATTAACCAAGAGGTTCAGTCTCAAGCCGAGACTTAGTCCTCTCAAAAGTTTATATAAAAATGATCCACACCCTGGATCGGGGTTAACAACAGTGAACACACTGTCCAGGTCACAAAACCTCTACCACTGTTCTACGTGGGAAAACAAACAACAGCAGCCAGCTGTCCAGGTCACAAGACCTCTACCACTATCCACAGTGGGAAATGAAGTGTAAAAGGTTTGCTGAGGATTTACAGATCCTCCAGTGAAAGTACAGGAGTCAGTGTGTGTGTTTAATACAGCAGATAACACACACTGCTCAAAATGTAGAATAAATAAATCACATAGCAGAGATGTAGAGTTTAGAAATGGCTCTAGTGATTTCAGTGTAGCACTGGACTCGTTTTGGAATTAATCAGATGTGATTCTAAGTCCTCTTCTTGATTTTGTTTGAGAAGTAGAGTGTCGTATGCTTCAGGTTCACATGCAGTGAGATGTAGTCGATGAAGCTCTTCGATATTCTTTTGTATGCACAGAACTCTTCTTGAGTAGGCTTGATTGTATGTGTGATTCTATCTTGCTTGGTTCTTCTTGTATGCACAGATCTCTTCTTGAGTATGTCGTATGTCTTCCTTGTCTCTATGTGTGTTGTCTCTCCTCTCTTCAGCAGAGTCTTCTTGTATTTATGTCATGTGCTCCGTAGGACAGAAAAGGTTTCCTTTCCGCAGGTACGAGGTACGGTTTCCTGACATCCGACAACCTTTATTAATTAATTGTCAGGGTATTAAAATATAACTAATATGACCGTTGGTTAGAATAAATATAGATAAAGATAAAGAAATTCAAATAGTTGTTTATGATTGTTCAAGTGATCGGTAGGTCATCATCATTAGAGTAATGATCGGTGACTCAGATATATCAGCATCGGTCTGTCATCTGATCGGTGAGTCATTTGCATCGGTGACTCATTTGCATCGGTGAGTCCTTGGATCAGTGAGTCTGATGGATCGGTGAGTCTGATGGATCGGTGAGTCTGATGGATCGGTGAGTCTGATGGATCGGTGAGTCTGATGGATCGGTGAGTCTGATGGATCGGTGAGTCTGATGGATCGGTGATTCTGATGGATCGGTGAGTCTGATGGATCGGTGAGTCTGATGGATCGGTGAGTCTGATGGATCGGTGAGTCTGATGGATCGGTGAGTCTGATGGATCGGTGAGTCTGATGGATCGGTGAGTCTGATGGATCGGTGAGTCTGATTGATCGGTGAGTCTGATGGGTCCAGAAGACTTCCAACATACTTTGTAAGTCAATAAGCATAGACAAAAACATGATAACAGATTCATTTACAGATTGTAATTAAGTTTATGAGAAAACAAACCAGATTAAGCATTAATGGTATGTGATGATTTTTGATTATTAAAACATCAAACATAGACATGAAATCAACAATCTTCCAGAGGGCTCAACAATCTCCCCCTTTTTGATAATCACAAATCATTATCATTTAATATAAATAATATGATATATCATTAATAAAAACATAATGAGAATTAAACCATAAGAAGAATAAATATTAAGAGATATATAAATCTCCCCCTTAATTTAGATTACCCATATATATTATACAGATTTCTCCCCCTGAGATATATACATCTTTTCTCCCATAAAGTATTCTTGTTCTTCTCCCCCTTTGAGATAATCAAAAAGGAGGGAAAACATATAAGATAAAGTGAAAGTAAAAGCAGTCAGCAGAGGGTAGAGAGAAAAAAAAATGATAAAGTACAGATTATTACAAGTAGCACATTGTTCACCCCATCAAAAACAATACACAACTATTTGGTGGGATACAAAGGGGCTTTTCCTTTGTCTTTGGGATCAATAGTGGGTAATTTGGAAGGCTTGGAGACATGCTGGTCTTGGCGAATATGAAGTGGTGGTAGGACAACTCGGGCAGGTGTAGGAGCAGGTACCACAGAGGGTTGTTGTTGAGAAACAGGAGCTGATTGAGGAGCTTGCTGAGGAACTGGTCTTAATTGAGAGAGAGCTTGAGCAACATATAGCTGATTTGGAGCTATATCAGAATCACTGAGAGGTTCAGAAGTAGGAAGTACTATGGCAGTGGCCTGTGCATTCAAATAGGGCTTCAAAAGATGAATAAAGTCCTGAATGACTTCTGCTCCATACTTCATAGCTTTTTCAAAATCATCTTTATTCTCCATGAACTGTGCCAAGGAAGGGACACAATCTTTCAACTGATGAACTTGAGTTTTTAAGGCCTGAGTGACTGGAGGTAATTTCAAATTCTCTGCTAACACCTTGAAGCTTGCAGTCATCGAATGTTTTGTATAAATCTTAGAAAAGTAAGTATCAACTTTCTCTTGGATCTCTTGCAGGGCTTGCTTAGCATCTGCTGAATATACCAATTCCATCTTATGACTGTTATCACAGAGTTCTTTCATCTTCCTCAAAGATTCGAAGTCAAGAATTTGTCTAACAGCAGCTACCTCATCATGCACAATTTCTTTTAGAGCTTCTATCTCACGAGTAGTGATCTTGGTTACCTTGCCTGTACTGGCTTGGCTAACTATGTGAGTTAACTCAGCTTTCAACTTCCTCAGGTCAGACTTGTTGAGATGTTCAATCAAATTTCTCAAAACTTCCATCATACCAGTGATGGTTGATCGGAATTCGCTTGATAGAGATACCAGGCCGGTGTGAAGATCCTTCATAGTCTGAGTCAAAAAGGCTATTGCCTGCCAATAAGTTCACCAGTATTGGCTAGGTCTGGCTTCACAGCATTAGATAATCTATGTGAGAAAGCTTCCAATGAATTTTCAGAAACTTGTAGAGACACTTGAGTAAGAGCATTAGAAACTTCTTCTTTAACTATGGTTCTCACAGCAGTTAGCAATTCAAACTTAAACTTATCAAGATCAGCTTGAGAGATTTCTGAACCATGGAAATTATTATTGGTAGGATCAACAGTAGGAACAGACCTTGCTTCTCGTGGGAGGTTCCTCTTCACAGCTGCAGAAGATTCTGGCATTGATTCTTCGTCTTCAGAATATTCTAAGCCCAACACAGCATAACCAGGGTAGTCATCCAAAACAGCAGCACACAGGGTGTATTTTGGTTTCTCATAGCTTGCTGTTCCACTGATTTTTGGTGAATCATCCTTGCCACTGATATGTATTTCTTGTACTGATTGAGGTGATTCCATTTGATCTTCAGAAAGACCATCCACTGGTCTGTTTTCACCATCAGCAACAGCCTCAGCTTCATCAGCACGTCCATCATCACTCTTCTCAGAAGCTTCACTGTGATATTCTTCAGTGTCAGAATCTTCTTCATCACCAAGAATAGGTTCTGATTCTGGTAGGGCTAAGGGTGGACTAGCAGGTCCAAATTCTATTCTTCTTTTGGGACTGGCAGTGTCAGGATCACTCCTATCATCAGGAGATGACATACTTCCTTCCTCAGTCGCAGCTTCTTCTTGCTCTTGGGTTTCGGTGGCCTCATCCTTTACTTCTTCTTGCTCATCATCATCAGAATAAATTGGTTCCTCATTTGGTTTCAAGCTAGGGTCTCTCAAATCCTTTGGCCTCTTGCCATGATCTACGGGATTGTAGGCTTCATACAATTTATCTTCATCTACAACCCAGCACTTCTTCCATGGATTCCAATTTATTTTCATCCTCTTGCAGATCTCTTTGTTAAGACAGAAGGTATGGTCTGTTTCATTAACTTCATCATCTTCATCAAGACAATCTAGATTCTTGAGCATGGTAGATATCATCTTTGAATAAAACAAGGCAGTGGCTTTCTTGGATGGTTTTATCATTCCAGCTATGTGTACCATCACATATCTACACAAATTGATTTTCTCATGTGTTTTCAGAAGAAACAACAGGAAAACATCCTGGTATTTTACAGCAGCAAAATCTCCTCTCCTAGGGCAAAGTTGGTGCTGAATAAACTTGAAAAGAATTCTGCACTCACCATCTAATTCTGAAGCTGTGATTCTTCGTGACTCTCTGTTTCCTGTCAGAAGCTCTAGAGCTAATTCATAAGAGAAGTAATCAGATGTTGGAGGAATATTCCCAGCATAATCCTCATACCGACCTTCATGAGGTACGTTCAGGCACTCAGCCCACTGCTTAGATGAGGAGGATATTTTCTTTCCTTTTACCACAGACGATATCCGGGAAGCCTCCACACCATCTAAAGTGATTTCTGGATTCATATAGAACTCATGTACCAGCTTCGGGTAGTCTATTCGAGTGTTGTCAGAAAACCAGTCTATCCATCTTTGCGATTCAAGAACTTGTAGCAACAGTGACTTACTTGACAAAAGCCAGGCAGAGTTTACTTCTTTTTCTACAGCAACAATCTGAGATTCCAGGTTCGGATTTACTGATAGTTGAGAGGTACTACTCGACTCGCCTCGAGCACGCTTTGAAGGTACAGGGCTATCCGGTCCTTTGCTCGGTCTCTTTTGCTTAGCCATTCGAGGATTTTGAGAAGGCAGGAGTTCGAAGGTTCGAAGTAGAGGGGAAGAGAGGTTGAAAGGTTCGGCGGGAAATGAAAGGTCAAAGGTTTAGGGAGGATAAATAGCCGCGTATCATTTATTTTATCATTTAGGGTTCCCATAGAAAGTATAAAAGAAATTTACTAATTAATTACAATATATATATATATAAAATAGGTGTGACAGATCGGTTTCACAGATCGGTTTCACAGATCCGTTTCACAGAACAGTTTCACAGATCAGTTTCACAGATCAGTTTCACAGATCAGTTTCACAGATCAGTTTCACAGATCAGTTTCACATATCAGTTTCACAGATCAGTTTCACAGATCAGTTTCACAGATCAGTTTCACAGATCAATCATACACAATTCTTGTTTAATAAATTTCATTCTTTCATATCATAAAGGCTTTGTGAAGATATCATCTAATTGATGTTCAGAGCTAATAAATTTCAAAGAAACATCACCTTTTTGATAATGATCTCTTAGAAAATGATGTCTGACATCAATGTGCTTAGTTCTAGAGTGAGACACAGGGTTCTTAGATATATTTATTGCACTAGTACTGTCACAGTTAATTGAAACATGTTTAAGATCAAATCCATAATCCAATAGAGTATGTTTCATCCACAGAATTTGTGCACAGCAACTACCAGCAGCTATGTATTCTGCTTCGGCAGTTGACAATGCAACTGAGTTCTGTTTCTTACTACACCAAGAAACTAAGGATTTTCCAAGAAAATGACATGTTCCTGATGTGCTTTTTCTATCTAACTTACAACCAGCAAAGTCAGCATCTGAATAACTCATTAACTCAAAGGATTGTCCTTTTGGGTAAAACAAACCTAAGTTAACCGTGTGTTTGAGATATTTAAAAATTCTTTTGACAGCAAGCAAATGAGATTCTTTTGGATTAGCTTGAAATCTAGCACACATACAAACACTAAACATAATATCAGGTCAACTAGCAGTAAGATAAAGTAAACTACCAATCATACCTCTGTAATTTGTTTGATCAACTGGTTTCCCAGTTTCATCTATGTTCAATTTACAGGTAGTACTCATAGGAGTTTCACTTTCCTTGATACTATCCAGACCAAAACGTTTTAAAAGATCCTTTGTATATTTACTTTGATTCAAAATAATACCATTTTCATTTTGAAATATTTGAAATCCAAGAAAGTAATTAAGCTCTCCCATTAAGCTCATTTCAAATTCATTTTGCATACTTTTTGAAAAATCAGTACATAGAGTGTTTAGAATATCCAAAAATAATATCATCAACATATATTTGTACAACTAAAACATCTTTAGAAATTCTTTTAATGAAAAGATTTGGATCAGCAATCCCTTTAGTAAAAACTTTTGAAATAAGGAAATTGCTAAGTCTATCATACCAAGCTCTTGGAGCTTGTTTCAAACCATACAAAGCTTTAGAAAGTTTAAAAACTTGATTTGGAAAATGGGGATTAGTAAATCCAGGTGGTTGTTCTACAAAAACATCTTCAATTATAAAACCATTTAGAAATGAACTTTTCACATCCATTTGATATAACTTGAAATCCAGATGTGCAGCATATGCAAGTAAGATCATAATGGCTTCTAGTCTAGATACAGGTGCAAAAGTATCCTCATAGTCTATACCTTCTTCTTGACTATATCCTTGTGCAACTAGTCTAGCTTTGTTTCTAACTATATTTCCAGATTCATCTACTTTATTTCTAAAAACCCATTTTGTGCCTATTGTCAAAGTGTCCTTAGGTCTGTCAACTAATTCCCAGACTTTGTTTCTTTCAAACTGATTTAATTCTTCCTGCATAGCCATTACCCAAAACTCATCATTGATAGCATCATTGATATTTTTAGGTTCTGACTGTGAAAGAAAAGCTTGATGTTCAACCGGATTTCTTAGAGAAGCTCTAGTCTGTGTTCCTCTATCTAGATTTCCTACAACAACATCTAAAGGATGGTTCTTTAGAGTCCTAGATGGTCTTGAAAAGATTGGGCTAGAAATTTCAGATTCATCTACAGATTGAGGTTCAATAGAAGCAGGTTCTGGAGAATTTCCAGAGCTGGATGTTTTAGCTATAGGTCCATTGTATTTATCATTGAGATTCAAACCAGAGAGATCATCTTCAAGAGAGATTTTAGGTTCATGTGGATCAGTTTCATCAAATTTGATGTGAACAGATTCTTCCACACATTTGGTTCTTTTATTGAAAACTCTATAGGCTTTACTAGAGATAGAATAACCTAGTAAAATTCCTTCATCACTCTTGGATGCAAATTTGTCAAGATTGTCTCTAGTATTGAGAATGATGACTTTGCAGCCAAAAACTTTGAAGTAGTTAACCTTAGGCTTCCTATGGTTCCACAACTCATAAGAGGTCCTCTTAAGAACTGGTCTAATCAAAACTCTATTAATGACATAAAAAGCTGTATTTACAACTTCAGCCCAAAAATAAATAGACAGTTCATATTCATTGAGCATGGTTCGCAGGGTTCTGTTTCTTCTTTCTACTACACCATTCTGTTGGGGTGTCCTAGGGGCAGAAAAGTTATGAGAATAGCCATTGAGTGAGCAGTAAAATTCAAAATCTTGGTTTTCAAACTCACGACCATGATCACTCCTCAAGGTTTTAATCTTAAGTCCACTAAGTTTTTCTACAGACTTGGAGTATTTAACAAAGTAAGAACAAGCTTCACTTTTGTGATCTAGAAAATATACCCAAGTATATCTAGAAAAGTCATCTACGATAACATAGACATAGTGCTTCCCATTTAAACTAGAAACTCTAGAAGGTCCAAATAAATCCATGTGAACCAACTCGAGAGGTTGAGAAGTTGACACTTCTTTCTTTGATTTAAAAGAAACTTTATGTTGCTTTCCTTTTTGACAGGGATTGCAAACTTTGTCTGCTGGAAATTCAAGTTTGGGTAAGTCTCTAACTAAGTTCTTCCTAGAAAGTTTTCTAAGTGAGTGTACATTGCAGTGTCCTAATCTTCTGTGCCAAATCCAAGACTCTTTATGAAAAGCATTTAAGCAAGGAATATTCTGCTTAGCTAAGGAATCTAAATCAACAGCCTAAACATTTTCATTTATTAAAGCAGAAAATACTAAAACATTTTTAGAGTTAAAAACATTGCAAGAATCATTTTTAAATTTCACATAAAAACCATCATCACACAATTTAGAAATGATTAACAAGTTATATTTAAGTCCATCGACAAATAAAACTTCAGAAACCAAGATTGAATCAGTGTTACCAATCTGGCCTAAGCCGATGATTTTTCCTTTTGAATTATCACCAAAAGTGACAAAGCCTCCATCAACTTTTACTAAGCTCTTGAAACATGAAAAGTCTCCTGACATATGTCTTGAACATCCACTGTCTAAGTACCATATCTTCTTGTGACAGCTCTTCAAGCAGGTCTCCTACAAAACAGATTTAGATGGGAGATGATTTTGGTACCCAGATCTTCTTGGGTCCAGACAGGTTAGCCAATAGCACTTTAGGTACCCATATTTGTCTAATGGGTCTCATATAATTTGTATAATTGACATGCTTTGAAAGATAAACATTATTAGATCCATAACTATGAATATAACTGGTTGAGGCATATGAAGTTCCAGAATTAACTATCTTCTGTCCAGATTTAGGAATGAATCTAGTTTTGGAAACTTTCCTTTGTCCAGGTTGGTATCCTATACCAGTAGTATATTTATGTGCAACTAGCTTTCCTAGCATTTGTGTTAGAGTATTCTTTCCATTTGTGAACTTCTCTAAGTCTTTTCTGAGTTGTTCATTAGACAATTTTAGTTCAGTATTCTCTTTAAGCAACTGATCATTCTTTTCTACTTCTATATCCAGATCAGATTTATGCTTAACACTTAAAGCATACTGTTTCTTTAAACCCTTATATTTATCCTTAAGCTCATTACAGGTTTCTTCAAGCATATCACAATATTCAAACAGTTCAGATTTAGACATGTTATCACCTTCAGAATCATCTCCAGAATAATATGAATTTGAAGCAGGAGTTTCTGATGTTACCTCAGAAGTGTTTGTCATAAAACATATGTTGGATCTATTCCTTTCAGAGTCTCAAGATTCAGCTTCACTTGTGCTGTCTTCTGAAGCACTCCAAGTATCCTTCATGGCTTTCTTAAACTTATTGTCCTTATATTCATATTTCTTTTTATACTTCAGCTTTGGACAGTCGGCTTTAATGTGTCCTTTTCTCTTGCACTCATAGCAGACAACATCATCTGATTTGTCATTCTTCTTCCAATCCTTTTTCCATTTGCCTTGTTGGTCATACTTTCCCTTGTAATTTGGTTTCCTAAAGAATTTCTTTTTCTTATAGAACTTTTTGAATCTCCTGGCTATTTGAGCCATCTCAGCATCACTGTTAGAATCATTCTCACTTTCCTCACTGCTTGAACTTTCATTGATAGCTTGGGGATTTTCTTTATCCTTATTCTTTGAGGTTGTAGTCTTGAAGGCAATATACTTCCTTTTAGGTTCATCATCTTATTCTTTATTTACTTTAATCTATTCTTCATACATCATCATCTTACCAATTAATTCCTTGACAGGCAGTGTTCCAATGTCACAGGATTCTCTAATGGAGACATAGGTTCCTCTCCATCTTTCAGGTAGACATCTCAAAATTCTCATGATTTGCTCCTTTGCTGGAACATCCTTTCCCAGAGAAGTCATTGTGTTGACAATTTCATTGAACCTGAGATACATATCAGAAATGGGTTCATCAGGCTTCATCTTAAAATTATCATACTTAATAGTATATGTATTCAATCTCATCTCCTTAACATTAGTTGTTCCTTCATGAGAAACAGCTAAGGTATCCCAAATTTCATATGCAGTTTTACATGAAGAAATTCTATTAAAATCTTCATCTCCAAGAGCACAGTACAGAGCATTCATAGCTTTACAATTGTTATTGTAAGCAGTCTTTGTAGGTTCATCCCAAGTAGATCTAGCAGTAGTGGGAATTTTGTATTCTGATTCAATAGCAGTCCAAATATCAAAACCTATGCTTTCTAGATGAATTTTCATTTTCAGTTTCCACTGAGCATAATTGGTTCCATTGAATAAAGGTGTCCGGTTAGTAGCAGCACCCTCAAGTCTATTGTCCATGATGAGAAAATTTTAAAGAGATAAAAATTTAGATATAACAGAAATTTTAAGAACTTTAAAATACAACTAAAATCACAGTTCAAAAGCAGAGTAATTTTAGAAAGTATTTTCAAACCTCTGATACCAAGTGTTGGTCGGAGTGGACACTCAAGAGGGGGGTGAATTGAGTTCCAATTAAAATTTTCTGTTAAAAACAATGTTGATTAAAAATCCCCCTATTTCAAAAACAGATTAAACTGTAGTGAATTTATACAGATTATAAAGGTTCAATTAGTTTCTCAAAGATTGATTAGTTCCTAGTTAACTTAATCTTATGATTAAATTAACCTTTGAAACTAACTTACTGGTCTATAATAAATATAAACACTTGCGAGTTTAACTATCAAAGTAGCTTTGAAAATAAATTATATTTCAAAGTAATAGCAGCGGAATATGAAATAAATATGTATAGTATGGATAAAGTATGTAGCTACAAACACAGAGAATTAACCAAGAGGTTCAGTCTCAAGCCGAGACTTAGTCCTCTCAAAAGTTTATATAAAAATGATCCACACCCTGGATCGGGGTTAACAACAGTGAACACACTATCCAGGTCACAAAACCTCTACCACAGTTCTACGTGGGAAAACAAACAACAGCAGCCAGCTGTCCAGGTCACAAGACCTCTACCACTATCCATAGTGGGAAATGAAGTGTAAAAGGTTTGCTGAGGATTTACAGATCCTCCAGTGAAAGTACATGAGTCAGTGTGTGTGTTTAATACAGCAGATAACACACACTGCTCAAAATGTAGAATAAATAAATCACAGAGCAGAGATGTAGAGTTTAGAAATGGCTCTAGTGATTTCAGTGTATCACTGGACTCGTTTTGGAATTAATCAGATGTGATTCTAAGTCCTCTTCTCGATTTTGTTTGAGAAGCAGAGTGTCGTATGCTTCAGGTTCACAGGCAGTGAGATGTAGTCGATGAAGCTCTTCAATATTCTAAGTCCTCTTCTCGATTTGGTGTGATATGGTTATCAAAATCAATATAGTTCTAGCTACCACTAGTTGAGAATTCATGAAGTTGAGATTCAGATTCTATTATAATGATGTTTCCATAAACACTATGAATTCTTAGTTATTCCCATTGGTGTGATCAATTCCCATGAAATGTTTCTATGTTTTATAAGTCAGATCCTCAAAACATAGGTGGACAAATTTTGTGGTGTCTTCATTAATGACATAATCATATACTCTGTGTTAGAGGAGGATCATGCAGAGCACATGAGGATTATCCTAGGATTTCATTGGGAGAACCAACTTTATAGTAAGATATAAAAGTTCTAGTTTTGTGTTTAATAGGTTCAAATGTTTGGGGCATGTAATTTATTTTCATTCATTTGATGTGGATCCTTCGACGATCAATGTACTTATTACAAGGGATCCACTAAAGGGCATGCAAGAGGTGAATAATTTTCATTGACTTGAAGGTTCCATTCAGTGTTTTGTGGACTATTTCTCCAGAATATCAACCCCTTTGACCACCCAGACATGGAATGGGTAGTATTTTACCTACAGTGAGAATTTATAGAGATATATTGGGGAGATGAGGTTGAGGTTTATGAGTAATCCTATTTTTTGACTACTATTGGTGGTCATGGAGTAATTAGTGTATTGTGATGCTTCTAGAGTTGGCCTCTAAAATGTGTAAATGTAGATATAGAAAACAATCCCATATGTGGTGAGGTATTTGAGACTCCATGAGAATAACTAAAAATCTTGGTACATAGAGTTATAAATGGTGGTATTCTCCTTGTGGATGTGGATGTATTATCTTTTGGGAGAGTTCTTGGTTGTTTACTCCCACAATTAGAGTCAATGGTATGTCTTCACGAAGAGTGATTTTATCAAGAGATAGAGACCATGTAGGGGTTTCTTATGGTTAATTTACATTGGGATAGTATATTATTTGTGGAAGGAAAAAAAGGTTCTATATTCCCTTTGCAAGAAGTCCCATGTTCTCATGTTGGAGGAGGCATATGAGTATTTGGTTCATTTCAGATGACCATGATTGAGGAGGAGTGTTCATATTTTCATCTATCGATGGTGTTCAATAATCCACTCTCCATCATGTTATAGAGTCAAAGTTGAATAAAATTGATTATAGGGTCTTACGTGACCGAATATACTCAATATATTCACTTGATAGATTTTATGAAGAAGGGAATCATATGATACTTTTCTAGTGATTGATGGTCATCATAGACATGAAACACAAGGAGGATATGATAGAGTTTCACTAATATCCTCTGTTTTTACATCCCTGTGAAAAGAAGATGTACAGGGACCTTCAACATCAGTTTTGGTGGGTAGAATTAGATGAATATTGTCCTAGTTTATCTCTCAATACCTAACATGTCAGTAGGTAAATGATGGGAAAAATGTTCTAGAATTTATTTTTTCACCCTCTTGAAATTAGAGTTAAAATGGAATGTTATAACAATGGATTTCATGATAGAGATTCCATAGTTAGTGAGAGGCTATGAATACATCTGGGGGATTGTTTAATGGATTATGATGTCGAGGTACTTACTCTCTATCAGGGAGAAGAGTTCATTTTAGTGTTTGGGGAAGATGTATGTAGAGAAATGTTTCCAATTTTATGAGGACACCTCAAAGATTTTCTCTGACTATAAATTTTGGTTCACATCAAGGTTATGGATAGGAATGTATGAGGAATGTAGTACAAATATGAGGATGATTATAGGCTCTTGCCCCTATAAATATGGAAACGACGAGCACACTATTTAGGTTCTAGAGGATATGATGATGGATTTTAGGTTAGACATTGGGTAGTGATGGGATAATAAATTTCCATATATAGAGTTTATTTAAAATAATATATACCACTATATAATGGTACATATCATTTCGAGGCCATTTATGGGAGACTCTATTAGTGACCCCTATACTGGAAATTTATCGGTGAGGCATCACTTATTGGGACAAAGATAGTGTGGGTGATGATAGAGATGGTCCAAGTCATCCATGAGTATATTAGGATATCATATAGAATTAATAAATATTACCTTGGGCAAAGTCAATAGCTATTCGATTTCAAGAAACGAGACTGGGTTTTGCAAAGAGTTTCCCCACAAAAAGGTTTGCAGAGATTCGATTCGGGAGGTAAGCTATCACCTAGGATCATCAGGCTCTTCAATATCGTGTTGAGGGGTAGTGAGGTTTCACACCAAATCTTATTACCTCCAAATTAGGATATGGTTAATGATATATTCTATGTTTCAAATATGATAAGACATGTGAATGAACCCATCCATGTTATTGACTATGGAATGTTGTAAATAAAGGTGTGATCCAGTTTTGTCAAAAAACTCCTAGAGATTGAGGATTATAATGAGAAGATACTATGTGGATGTCTATACCTTTGGTTAAGGCGCTGTGGAAACATGGTAGTATGCCAAAAAGCTCCATGGAGTGGTAGAACCATATATGGGATCAGTATCCTAAGATTTTTATTTTGATTTTCTATTTGAGGATGATAATCATGAATTAAGAATAATATATAGATCATTTTCTTTGTTGTAGACTTTTAAATATATCAAAGGATATTTTTTGAGCCTCCCAGTGGGATGGTGATCAATTCTTAGGCTCTGTGAGCATAGAAATAATTTTATTTTATAAATAAATATATTTATAACACGCCTATACAGTTTCATAAAGAAAATGGGATAAATCTGGATAGAGAATCAGAACTAAAATCTAAGACCATGGATGATTCTTGAACATGTGGATTGCCCTATGTGTGTCCTAAAATCGGATAGAATAGGATGTTCAGATAAATCCATCATTACTAGAACATTCAGCAGATTAATTAAAAAAATAATTTTATTAACTCATTAAATTAACTAAAACATATATCCTTTTTGAATTCTTCATTATGACGGATCTACAGGGTCAGATACATATTATTGGTATCATTGAGTGGAGATTCTATAACCTTTTATGGATAATATTGTTTTAGTGGTCGACAACAAATAGATCTAGTAGAATCAAAGCATAGAGAACAGAAAAGATTATCCTCATTCTTCAGAAAGAACACTCTTCATCATCAAAATATCCCATATTGATTTTGGAATAATCATTTATGGATTTCCTCCCTTATCATTAAACATTTGAGAATGATCATAATTCTTATCTTTATTTTGTTCTTGTTTGGATGCTATACATGTGCCCACATATCATATTTCTATTATTTATTTGATTATCCTCACTGTGGCATTTTTTCTCACCCTGACTACCCCCAATATGAATATTTGGAATGTTATTCCTGAAAAAAGACTATATCACCCTTAATATTGTTCTATTCTCCCAAAAAGTCTTCATGTTATTTGTCATAGGACAATGGAGCCACAATTTGAATTTTTTGGGTGGGTTAAATCCTGATCAAACCCTTTTCTTTGATATATATATTCATGTTAAAACAATGGAGTGATGATTTAGGGATGAATCAAGATTATTTGATGGATATGGGTGATGAGTCTTGTGGATCTATGATCTGGGGATGATCAACATGGGTGTGAGGTGTGCATGTCATATGAAGTACCACTCTATAACAATGAATACCTATTTTCAGTGACCATATATTGTTAAATGAGAAATGGATGACTATTACGTTGATACCAGGTATCCAAGGGGAACTATTCAAGGTTCCAAAGATTGATTTGGATCATAGGGAGTGGATCTAGAATTCTAAAAAAACATGACTACATATTTTGTAGTATGATAAACACACTATTGGAGGACCATGGCAGTAGCAGATAGTTTTTCTAGTATAGTTAAAAATCATACATCGTGTTACATGGTGTTGGTGAAATGACATGTTCAATAGGAGTACATGTGAATGTGTGAATCCAATAACATGATGTGTGATGGTACATGGCCAGGTATACGGACATGGGAATTTTACATAGACATGGAAAAAAGGAAAAGGGCCTATCCAGGAGAATACAGCTTGAACATTGGTGGTTGACACCAGTTAGGTAGTCCAGAAAATTTCCATTTATAGCTACATGGACTTTGATCGATGTATTCGAGGTGACACGGGTAGCCAGAGGAGCGGGACCACAAGTTTTCCATGTATCTTTCATGTAGTGTATCCCTGCATCCCTTTTTAATAATCCTCTACCTCTCATGTCTGCATATTTTTTACTACAATGTGGGCCCATGAGTTGAATATCATTAGTTATTATCCATGTGTAACTTTATGGTTACCTTATTACAGTCTTTTGAGATATGATTCAATATGATCTTATTATGATGTCTCTTTGGGTTTCACTCGACAACAATAGCGATCAAATATGACCTATAGAGAGGACCCATACTAGTGTGATATGGTTATGGGTCCACTATCTATCTCCCTAAATATTTGAACCCTCATACAGAGTCAAGACTTGGGTCGTATTCCATTAGAGTTGAACCCTCTTACTGGGCAGATCATGGGTTCTCTATCAACTATAATTGTGAAACCCTCTTGCTAGGAAGGGTGTGGGTCCACTATCGACAACTATAGTGGATCAATCTTATTGGGCATGGTGTGGATCCTCTATCAACTATCAGAGAGAAATATCCAGTTGATTGAGGGCATGGGTACTCTACCATTAGAGTGGAACTCTCCTACTGGACAGGGCTTGGGTACTCTATCAAAAATCGTTGTGTAACCCTATTTTGAAGTCATAGGATGGGTCCTCTACCCATATAGTGGAACCATCATACTGAAAGATGGATTGGGTCCCCTATGTATATAGTGAGTGGATCCATCATGGTGTACTAGTGCATGTGTCCTCAACCACGATTTAGAATCCCCTTTACTTTGAGGCATAGTGGATATTTATATTTTTGACATTGACGTTTCGTAGGGATGACGCTTGAGTTGCTGGTCATCATTAATAGTCCCCATGGAACTGATGACATACACTTTACATAGGATGGACTGTGAGTTGTAGATCCCCATTTTCTCTCTTTTGGGATTCTTATATTTAGAATATATATATGTATTGCTGTAGCTAGATTTTTTTATTTGGTTCGATCTATCTATTTCCTATGGGCCCTCTTGGTGATCTCATTTTAGCATTCGAGGTGTCCTACAAGATATGTATACACTCACCCCTACGTGGGATTTTCCCGCATGTGTCGTGTCTTATGTAAATTATGGACATGTGGGTGGTGATTATAGAGGAAAATATGGATAATGGGTTCATTTTACCACATGCAGTGGTAAGGGACAAGAAATCCAGAGCCAAGCTCACTAAAAAACATACTATTTCTCTTTTCATAGGTTGGGATTGCATTTTGGTGGGGAATATATTTTATCAATTTTTTCCATTCCATATACGTTGTCATACTCTTATATTCTATTGTGTTTTTTGCCTTAATGGCTGTTTTTCTACATGTTACTATCTTTTCATTAATTCCTCTCCACTTATTCAAGGAGACGGTTTGGTGTGTGAGCAACTACACAAGAAAAATACATGTATATTAGATAACCCTTTTGATGTTTATTATCTGAACATGTCCAATAGAGGTGGGATTATGGTCAATGAAGCTAAATCTCCACTAGGTCAGGTTTTGAAAATTATTGTATCATGGGTGGTTGATTCCATTGAATGGTGTTTGGTGTAATCAACTTATGAGGATTTTTTTGGGACATATGGAAACAATTTCATAGTGTATGGAATGTGGTTCTCATGATAGGGAATCCAATGTTGGTGTGGAGGAAAATGTATCCCCTCATCAAGACTCTAAGAACCTTCATGTCAACATGACATAATGAGTAATTGGTTTTAAGGAATATTGGAACATTAATCATATATGACTGAGACATTGGATGTCCTTCTGGATACTGCTCCCCATTTATATATATGCTCATATAATATTTTTATGTCTTGACAATATTTTACGGATACCTCCATGAATAAATCCATCCATGTTACCGATTTAGGATCATGAGGGTGATCTGAACTGGGTTGATGCCTCATATTAGGATCTATCCAATGAGTTCTTTCCTCTAGGTGGAAAGGTAGAATCACCGACAACATTCAAGAAATATATAATTACAATTTTCCTTGAGGAGGATGCATGGAGGTTTTGCATACTTCATGATTTCCGATGTCATATGCGAATAAGGTTCTTTGGTGAAGCAAATCCCTATGTAGTGGAGGAATGGCCGAATATGGTAATTTGTTTTTAATGCTTATTTGGAAATAAATTGATTATGTGATATCAATTATATAAATCCTTTTTCAAAGAGTTTTTAGGAGACAGTATTATATTTTTATGAATATTAAGGATGAGTTTACACACTCATGGAACGACTATCGACACCTATTTTTTGAAATGCATTACCGAATCTGATGGTTCTGAGTTTTGATTTTGGAGCTTCTAGAGATTTAGTTTGAAGAGATGTTAGTTTCTAAGTAATCTATGAGGTTTACTATCCTTACAACCTAATCCCTTGATATGATTCGAAATGGATTATTCTAGGCGTGGATGCTTGACAAGAGTCTTGGTATTGACATCCATACAAGTGTCATACCCCTATGCATTGACACAAATGTCAGAGTATTGGAGATGGCCCTAGTTATTGATAGATTGTTGTCAAAGGGAATCAATGCAACTGGGGTTTTCTGTGGGAATCATGGTTATGAATCGTCTATAGCATCAGGAATTTTCTATTTATAAGGATCTCAACGTAGGATATCATTTCATGAATTTATTTAGACATGCGGTCATGAATCACATGTACTGATCAAAGGTAGAAGGAAGAACAAAGAGGGTGGTTCTATGTTTGTTATAGGAGAGGTTACATAGGACAAAATTTCAAAACATGATGTGTTGAGGAGGGAAGGAAGATAGCAACTGGCCACCGTGGTAGATGCATTGTCATGATTATGGGTATCCAAGGTGAGGGAACGATGGCCCCTAGAGAGGTGGAGCTGGAAGAGGATTATATGGTCTCTAATAGGAGGTGCTATTGGGGGAGGATGGAACTTTTTTATCCTTCCTCAAATACCACTAGGCAGCACATGCCACACATAAAGAGTTGGCGGTTAGGGATATGGGAAACAACATGCTATGGAGGCATATGAACTATTGACACACAAAATTTTTAGAGTTATGATATGTTATTATGAAACTATTTTTTTATTACTATAAAATGGTTTGATCCATTAATTTATCTATTTACTCCTTATGAAAGAGCCAGGGCTCCCATTTTAGGAAATGTCTTCTCATATTTTCCTAGAGGATACTATAGATAAGGTTTATTAAATATCTTTTATCTATCATATGAGTGAGATATCTCTTGGTGGAGAGAGTTTCTCATGGGGCCAAATGGTCATCATGATGATTCCTTATGACATCATATTGGTTTTGGAACAGTAGTTAATGGTTTGATTCCAGATTTAATATCACCGTAGATGAGTTAGATGCATTTGTAATGGATTAATGAGATTCTCCATTTTGGGAGAGGGGGACCTCATGGTGGTATGAGTGATCATTGTGATATGGAATTTTCATCTCATCACCCATATGTTGGAATGTATATCCTCTATTTGATTTGGATCTTCATGTAGGTATATTCCTCCATCCATGGATGATTTTATCGAAGTACCCCGAAGGAAATTTTAGGACCACATACAATGTAGGAGATATATTTTCATCATCTACATGAACCTCAGAAAAACTTTTCTATCTTATATGGCCTATCAAAAGGCCCCTACAAATATTTTTTATCAATAGTTATAGTTGGGTGACAATATAGAGATGGGATTTATAAGGCCCATTGTTTCCCCCATGGATGATCCAATGTTGATCATGAAAAAGGGATATAGGATAATATATATTTTTGTTGATTATCTTTTCCATAATCAGGCCAAGATAATAAACAAGTACCACTTTCAGAGTATTGATGACCTATTCAACCAGTTTCAAGGTGTGAGATGGTTCTTCAAGATAGATCATAGGTCTATCTACCACTATTTGACAGTTTGCGAGTTTAGTATTCTAAATATGGATGTCTGATGTCCCTAAAGAAACTGTTAGTTCTCAATGATAACCATTGTTGTGATAAATTCCCACTCTGTGTTTATGTATTTCATGAACCAAATATTCCATCTACACTTGGAATGATTTATTATCTTTTCATTGAAAAAATACTATTATACTCTACATCATAGGAGGATCTTGAAGATAACCAAAGGACGGTCCTAGTTTTTTTGGAGCACTAGATTTTGGTAATCTCTCACTATTTCAGTTCTGAATTCACGAGTTAAAATTTCATGGGCAATGTAATTTCTAAGATTGGATTTTTTATAAACCCAATAGAAAATGATTCAATTATTTCAAGGTATCCACACATTATACTTTCAGAGTTGAGGAGATTTCATGGATCTATTAGGTACTATTGGTGGTTTATGATAGAGATATCCATGATTTAAACCCATTTGAAGACCCTGATTTTGAATGGACGCCATTTTACCTAGACTAAACAATACCAGGGATCCTTTGATGTCTTAAGGTTGAGGGTGAAAAGTGCTCCTATTTTCCGACTAAAATAGGAGGAAATGGGGTACGTAGTGTGTTTAAATGAATCTAGATATTTCATCAAGTTCAAGTTAATATAGAGACTTGGTGTTATCACCTAAGGGATTTGGAATTTGATCTCCCATAAGAAGAACTACCTGACTCAATACCTATATTATGGCTACAATAGTCATCTCCCAGAAGATATAGAGTAACCATGTTCTAGGAGATAATTTTTTTGTTTAATCAAACATTAATAGTCAAAGGTATTTCCTCACATAGGGATACCTGAACATGAGATAGAGGTTCTAGTTGTAATTCCTATACTTATTTGACATTGCGATATTATATACTCCTATGAAGGGATATAGGATTTATGATTCCATTAGTAGGATGCCTCAAGATTTATTGGTGCAATATGTGTCAAAGTAGTCAACTTAATTATAGTTGACCCTTATCGAGGAGGAGGTTGTATATTTTCTTCAGTTGATGGTGTAGGATCCTCTACTTCATCCAGTGAGAGAGTCCCGATTGGGAGAAAATGATTGTGGGGACGTACATGAACATATATCTTTAGAAGATTTTCTAAATATATTTTCTAAAGGATAGAATCATGTAATCCTTTAATAGAGATGAACTTTGGTCCCATTCCAGTTGTGGTAGGAGGTTATGAGAGATTTTCACACATATCATGAGTTTGTACATCCATTCATACAGTAGATTCCTAATAAACATCATTGGGAATACTAGTGGGATGGAAGAAGTTATAACTTGGATGATCTCATCTATCATTGCCTAAAATGTCTCTAGGTAAAGGATGAGAACTAGGTTCTGGCTGGGTTTTTAAAAACTGTCGAGATCGAACAGTTCAAATGGGATGACATATCCAAGGTAATTGATATAGGTATTCCACAGGAAACAAGAGGACATGATTACTTATGGATTATAGCTGACCAACATACTTAGTCCACACACATCATTTCAATTACGAAATAGAGTTCGGTTGAGATATTCTAGTACATTTAAATACGTGAGATTATTCACTTTCATGGGGTTCCCCCAATGAATGTCTCCCATCGTGATGGGTGGTTTACATCACGATTGTGGAGAGGCCTATAAGAGGTGTGTGTGACCGAGATGAGGATGAGTACATCCTTTCACACCAATAAATATGGGAAGACATATCGCGCTATAAAGGTGATGGAGGAATTGTGACAGATTGAGCTTTTTTTACATTGGGTAGAGCTTGTATAATAACATTCCATAATTAGAGTTGTCAAACAATAAAAATACCACTCTAATATAGGTATATAAACTTTTGAGTACTTATAAGAGAGTCCCTATAGGTTAACTTTGTGCTAGAATGGGATTTATATGGAATTTCTTATTTGGATAAAAGGTGTAGGAAATGAAAGAGATGGTCCATGTTATCCACAAGAAGATAAGGACATATCAGAGTAGGAATAAATCATATATGTACAGACATCGTTGTCCCTTGGAGTTTTCATAGGGAGACCATTATTTCTAGAGATTCTCTTCATGGTGATGATTAGTGATATTAATCTTGTGACACAATCTATTTCCAAGGTCCATAACGTCATTCGGGATCTTATAGAGGCTTTTTGAGGTTTTTTACCACCACACTGTACTCCCATAGTTGGATTGGGTTCATGATGTCTTCCATGTGTTTTATCTAAGGAGATAGGTTCATGATCCCAAGGAAGTCATTGTATATATATACCTTGATGTTGAGGATAGAGACACTTTTGTGAAGCATCTCTTGGTGATCACATATTGGCAGTAGATGATCCTTTTTCGATAGACCATAGCCATATTTCATGTGTCTTGGAAGTAGATGAGCATGCAGGAAATCTCTAGAGAGTGGGAGACCCAGATGCAGGTTCATTAACCTGATATTTCTATAATGTTTTATCTTTTAGAGGATAAAAATATTGATGGAGGTAATAAAGTAGAGACCATGCCTTTTACTAGTAAAAATTCGAATGATATCAAGGAATATTTTCAGTGCCAGGTGCAAAAATGACATAAAAACTCAGAGGCATAGTGTGCACAAATTTTAATTAATAAAAATAAAAAAAAATATTTTATATCAAGAAAAATAAATTATTAAACAAAAAGGGATAACTCTTAAACATAATCTCGAATATAAAATCTACGACCACAATTAATTTATAAATTCATGGATTATCTCAGGCATGAGATAATATAGGTCATCATGGGGATTTTTACATAAAGTTACTGTTGGAGGATTGTTCAGGTCATCAATTAAATAACTAATTTTATTAATTCATAAAATGACTTAAATATGAATCCATTATAAGTGATTCATTATGGAGGATCACCAAGGTTATCCACATAACTCTAGGATCATTGAGATGATCTACCAGCAACTTTTTTGGTGACTCAAGATCAGGTGACCGATCAACAACTAAATCCAGTTGAATTGATGTGCAATGAATATAAAAAATCATCATAATTCAATAGAAATCACATTATTTATCATCAAATGTTCAAATCATGAGGTTGGAATAATAATTTTTAGATTCTCTCCCTTTGGTTAAACATTTTTTAAAGATCAAAATTAATATCTTTTATCTTTACTTGTTCTGATCCCATTCAGGCACCCACATATAAAATTTTAATTAATGATTTGATTATCCTTGTTGTGCAATTTGTTTCTCACCCAGACTATACTCAATCTGATTTGTTTTCCTGGAATTTTTTGAAAATAACTTTTTCACCATTTTCCTTATCCTTTGATCACTAATGTTCCTTATATTCTACTTATTAGACATATGGGGCCAAAATATTACATAGAAGAGTGGATTAAAGCTTGAACAAACCCTTAGAGTTGTGATGGATTTGTGTGAAATGAGAATATTAATCATTTGGGGATGAATTATTATTTTTTTAATATTGGGAATGAATCCCATGTATATGGCATCCATGAATGATCAACATGGATGAGAGGAAGGGGAATATGAAAAAACCAATGTAGATCAATGGATATTGACTTCCAGCCACTAGATGGACAAGAACGATGGATGTATATCTTTCCTTCATGTTTTGTTGTCCTGAAAAAATGCATTATGGTTCTGAAGGAATATTTGGATCATGGGGAGTAGATCATAAATTCTGCGGAAAACCCAACTACTATCCATGTAGTCTGAAGAACACACAATGTGTAGGTACCTAGATTTTAAGGATAGGATTTCTGAGATAGTTAAATATCACACATCATGTAAGCTAACAAAAATTGTGTTACTTGGTAATAGTAAACATGTATTTACTCTGGGAGTACATGGGCCTAGGGAAAACCAGTAACATGATTTTTACCGATACACAACCACGTTCAACGATAGATCTAATGTGCACAAACATATCCCAAAGGACACATGCATTTCCAACAAAACACAACTCATTATCAGGAGGCTAAGAAATGTCTAGTAGTATACCTACACACCATGTACACCAATAAGGGTAGAAATAAATTTACTAGATGGGGGGGACATTTCTAGCTAGTCGAGCATTCCCACACGCCATATACCCATATATCCCTTTTGACTAATCATATTCATATATTATCTCATTCAATGGGAATCTACTTCTAGACTACAGGTATCCTATCTTGAGTGGTTTTCTTCTTATAATGAGATGGTGGAATTTATAGTTGATTTTGAGATGTAAGGTGTGATTTTCCATGTGTGTCACATAATTAGGACGAACATGAAATTGAAAGTTATCAGACGAGCCTGATAGAGTGGAACCCTCATGCTAGGACATGATATGGGTCCTCTATCTATCTCTCTATAGAGTTGAACCATCTTATTGAGTTAGGGAATGGGTTCTCTACAACTAGAGTGAAACCCTTTTTCTATGCAGGGATTGTGTCCTCTGTCAACTATAAGAGTCGAACCCACTAAATTGATAGGGAATGAGTTCCCTATCAAATATTAGATTGAAACCATCCTACGTTGTAGGGAATGGGTCCTCTATTGAATATTAGAGTGGAACCCTCATGTGATTTTAGGGAATTTGTATGCGAAAAATAGATTGGAACCCTCCTACTGGGTAGGGAATGATTACTCTATCAGCTATTAGAGTAGAACCCTCATGCAAAGTCAGGGCATGGGTCCTCTACACACAGACTGAAAACCTCATATTAAAACATACAATGGGTCAATTTTCTATATATTGAGTAGAACCCTCGTATTATATATTGGAATGTTTATTCTACCAAGAGTCTATGTAGCCTCGACTGTACATCGCTATGGAGATGTATGTATTAGATGGATAAATTTTTGGGAAGATTCATGATATGTTGGGAATTGTTGATGAACAACATAGAACTTATGGAATAATATTTTCTAGGGATGGGATTTTAGATGAAGATCCTCATTCTCTCTAGTTTGAAATTATTTTGGTGATAATATTTATATTCATGTTATGGGATTTTTTTTCTCTAGGATGAGATGTCTCTGGCTGATCATGTCTCTTAATTCTCCCCTACTACATTCACATAATCCAACTGGGTATGTATATAAAAAAACATGCATTATATTTTCTCAAACGTGTCGTGTATTATGTGGTTGATGGACAGGTCGGTTGTGATTACATAAGAGCATAGGGATACTATATGCATTTTACTAGGTATGATGGTCGGCGCTTAGAGATTTGGTGTTAGGCTCCCAAATCATTTTAATATTATAATTTTTATGTTGGAAAATCATTCTAATTGGGAATTTTTTTTATCATAATCTCTATTCAATTTATAGTTGATACTATGGTATTAATTAATGGTTGTTTCATTGATGTGTTTTACCCTAGAAGTTACTTATATTTATTTTATTCCCCTATACATACTCATCGAGGAAGTTGTGTGAGTAGGTACTTAGTCAAAGGCCTCCCAAATGTGTTATTCCATTATGTTCTTTCCTCATACCCCTAGTCTATGGAGTAAATATTTGGGTATTTATATCCCGAGCCTGGAATGGTTGGGAAAGGACAATGTCTAACATTCGTTCCCATGAGTGTCCAACATCATGTCCAAAATCTAAAAAATTCACCATTAACCAATTTACAAGGTCCAATATACATTAAATTTTAACATATTATAGGAAAAATAGTAAACCTCATTAAATATTCACCATTTACCATGGTTTATTACATATGACACATTTAAACCCATTTCAATATAATATATTTCATTATTTCTATGAAACGATATCATTAAGAGTTCATTAAAACCATTTAACTACTTAAACATTCCATTTCTGACCGTTTACCAAATCGTCCCTTTATCATATTATAAACCATATAATTCTCAATTAAATCCAAATATGTCCATATTATAATATAATAATACAAGAAACAACTATAACAAGGATAATATCATAAACCCACCATCCCATCATTTACAACTCATTGTAATATTTTCAAAGGGGTGGAGTACCCCATGAGTGTCCATTAGAACAGTCTCATAGTCATTAACATACCAGATAGGATCCATGAGAGTAATAATATATCATTTAAAAACCTAAGATATTATTCATAAATAAGGAGTAAATTATGAAACATAATTTCAAAATAGAAAAAACCACATTCATAAGAAGAACATCATTAATATGGGAAAGATATTTTAAAATACCCAAATTAAGCACATATATAACCACTCATCTATCTCCAATCATCAATTCAAGTTATAATGACCGCAATACCAGAACTGAATAACTCCCTTGATATAAGGCTCATAAAACTTAAGATAAGAAGAAATATCAAACAATGAATCATCCAGAAAATATAATGAAACATTATTGTAGACATACCCATGGAATAAAATCATAAAGAAATGACACTTTAAATCCATTAGAACAAAGGAGAACTTTGCTTATGTGAGGAAGTATACATTGCTTCAGACAATATGATACTAGGAGTGGAATGAGGAGGAAAATAAGGTTGAAAATAGTTGTAGATAAAATGGTAAAATTTCCAATTTTGATGAATTACATGGTTTAGAAAACTATAAAAACACCTTTATCTAAGGAAAGAACAGGTTGCATGATTTCTTGGGCAAAAAAAAATAGTTTAACAAACCCAAAAAAACACATGTGGATGAAAATAGACAAATTCTATATAGTCATGGGGTATATATAGAACTATAATTATGCCAAAGATGAACTATAAACTATAAATTCCATTTAAAACCTTTTTCATTTATATAATCTGTGATACTCTCTTGATCCTTTTTCTACGAATTAAAATAATTAAAAAAATAAAATGGAGTTCAAATAAATTTAAAATAGAAACATACCTTTTAAATGTGTTGATATCTCTCACTATTTAATAAATAACCAACATATATTTATAATCATTAAACATCTGTATAAAAATTAATGGAATATGGATCATTAATACATTCCTAATCAACAAATGGAATATCTCGATATGTATGTATCCCTCACTATAACAAAATATAGATTAATTTATATACGGTTAAGTTAAAAATTCCCAAGTCTTTAAATAGATTTATATGGGTATTACTAATTTAGGGGAATAAAGTGGGTGGTATTATTATGTAATATCCCTGGTGAAAATAGGAACATAGAAGTATTTTGACATTGAGGACAAGAACTTCCCAATATGAATACATTGAATGGTGTCACATAAAAAGGGATTAATAGTTAGATTTTTTAATATAATTTGTAAAATCCCAAAAAAATCATATGAGTAGTTTTAGATGGTAAACCATGAGAAATAACTATTTTAGAAGAAAAAAATTAATATAAAGTTGAAATGTGATGAAAAATGAATACATTTCTTTTAAAAAACCTTTTTTAAAATATTGTAAAAATAATTAGTCAGAATTCACCTTCAAAAGTCATTATTGAGGAGGAAATATGAACAAATATTTTTTAATAAAAAACTAATTTAATTGGAATCAAAATAATAGATCCATTATAAATAAAATAATAGGTTTCAAAAGGAAATGTTGAGGGGAATATAAAATAAATTATAATGGAAGGAAACCCATTTTATTAATTGAAAATTCCTTTTTAGAAATCCCACATAAATAAAAGGGATAATAAAACTTTTTTTGAGAATAGGAAAATGGAAATAAGAATTTCACATGAGATAACACATAATTAGGTATTCAAATAGAATTTACATCATTTAATGGAGAAGAAATTTTTTACATGGAAGAAAATTTATTGTTAAATAGAATGATAATTATTCTAAAAAATGGCATAATTTTAAGTGGAGTAAATTCATTAGGGATTAATATTTGAATAAAAATGTTATTTTCCCCGTAGATGAATATAATGTAAAATATAAGATATTATTTTTTAACAAACTAACTATAGATGTAATAAATTCAAGATGAAACATCATAACTGAAATAATTGATGTTGAGATATGAAAACGCAATGAAAGAATCATATTATTAAAGAAAAATAATTTTAAATGAATTTTATAAGTATAAAATGTTGATAATTATAATAAGTAATAAAAAATCACAATAAAACCATATATTAGAACATACCCAACTTATAGGACTAAAATTAAAAAATAAAACACATGACTTAATGAATAAAAGTTTTGTTCATAAATACCCTTAACATTAAACTCACTTAGTTGAAGATGCTCTAAAATCTTCTATGAAAAAAAAAGTATATTAATAACATATTTATAAACCATTGTGAAACCTATATCATTTTATATTCTTAATTTGAAATCACATATTAAAATTTATTATTTATATTTTATTTTCATATATGGTTGTTATTAGCTTTGATTATTTGTTTTTTACTAGTTTGGTAATGCCAGTGTTGATTATTATATATAGATTCAAATTACATTATTTTGATGTCCTTATAGGTAATAAAATATATGTAATATAATTACATGTTATTATATAATTTCATTTCATAGGTATTACATTTTTGATTAGTGATGATGAAGTTGTTGATGCGATTATTTTGGTAAATTTTAATGAACAAATGGGCGGTACGATAATATTGTTTTAAATTATAATATGAAATTTACAAGACCACAAAAAAACATTATTTTAAAATATCATTCAATTAACACCACTCATTAAATTTATTTTTTTATCAATGAATGAAAATTAATATATTTTTCTTATTGTTGGTTATACCAACCCAAACCAAAACATGCCATAATATATGTGTGAGTATTGTAATCAAAGTGATTTTTTTTAATAAAGTAATTATAAAAAAGTTATAGTGACATTATTAAGTTTAAATTTAGGTGATTAATAATATTTTTTATAGTTATAATAGTAATATTAATGAATAAATAATATTTTAAAATAATCCACTTTTATTCTGGGGTTGTTTGTTTTTAAGTAGGTAATTTTCTAATGATCACTAATTACTGATATTGATTAATGAAGTCCTGATTTATATTTTTATAATTTAATATTTCTCTAAAAATTTATATATTTTCACTAAAACCATTTATATATAAATCCATTATATATAGTGATGAAAAATTAAATGAGACATTCATAGAGGTAGTAGACTATATATACAGATGGAAATCATTTTCAGTTTTTTCAAATGAATGGGAGAGGAAAGATAATGGAAATACCATAAAAATAATAAAATTTAAATATTTTATCAAGGAATATTTAATTATATAACAATGGTAACAATAGTTTCAAATTAGGGTTGATGATAATGATGATGAAATTAATTTAAATGGTAAGTAATACTCACATTGGGAGTATAGATCTTTTCATGAAGTATCCTTTGGAAATGGAGGTATTGAGAAATTTTATTTTATAATAGAGGATTACTAAATTCTAAATGGGTTTTAGGGGATTCAAATTGATAATATATTCCTGGTAATTCAGAGTTACATGTTTTGATTGAAGTAGGTGGATGTGAGCTCCTTTTATATGTTTAAATGTGGGACATATCCTTTAAAAAGAATGTAATGTAAGGGATATGAATATAATTTCATAATGGATTGGTTAGTTAGGTGGGGAAATGTAGGATATACATTTTGGCATGACATTAAAAATCTAAAATAGTAACCTTAAAATTTTTATGTTTGATGTTTTTTAAAATAATTCGAGAAACATTAGATTACCTATTTTAAAAAATTAATCTTGATTTCATATAAACTATTGTAAATCATTTTTACTATAAAAATAAGAAAAAAATAATAAAATATTTTGAAATTATTAATCATAATTATAAATTGATTGAATCTAATTATATTTTTAATGATGGTAAATGTACAATTTTAATTAAAATATAATGTATATGAAAAATTGTGTTTTTGTAAATATGAATTTTTATTATTTTTTCTCATCAATTATTAATCATATGAGTGTAAATATATTATATTTATATGATTAAAAATAAAATAACATTCATAATTTTATTTCTATAAACATAATTTATTTATCTAAAACTTAAACAACTCTTTCGAAATATATTCATTGAAAATAAACATTTCACTTTTATTATTGAAATTATTCGATTTCTATGGAAACATAATATAAAAATGATTTTTCTATTATTACATAATTTTAAAAAAATGATTCCAGATATTAAGATAATTTTATGAAATTAAATTTCTTGTTGTGATAGAAATTAGTTTTAGTATAAACATTCATAACATGTAAAAAGTAAATTTTTAAAAAAATATATTTTTGAGTATGAAATGATTTTATTAGTTTCTTAGATATGTTAATTAAATATTATTAATTAATTTTAATAAATATATTTGTTATTTTATTTATAAATATAATTCCTAATTCAATTTCTTATATTTTTACCCTCTAAATTGATAGTTATATTTTAATGGTTATATATTTTTTGATGATTCATTTTGGCTTGGTGTTGTTTATGAAGAAATCAATTGAAAACGTTAGGTTTTAAACGATATTATAATTTAAAACATTGAGTAGTTACAAAAACATAAAACCTCATACCACTAAAATGACTATCATTGTCCTTTATAAGAATAAAACACATTGATTGATTACCATAATGATCTATTTTTGAATATCTTGCTTGATCAACTGCTAAATTTGCTGAGCTTATATAAAAGACACAATACGAGATGAAAATTTGGTCCATAGGTACCATAAAAATGTATCAAGACCACTAGTATCAATGAAATAATGTGAAAATAAATAACCATTATTCCGTGTTCACCATATAGATCCATATAGATGATTAATATAATTTTCCCAAAATATGTTTCACAACCTTACACCATTAATTTAGCACTTATAACAATATGTTATTTTATCCTCAATCCACATATATGACTCTAACACCATCACCAACTAACTATTCTTTTTTAGTAAATATAGACCCATCCCATGGGATTTATTATAGGATATATTACTATCATCATGATCCATAATAAAAATATCTAATTTCATTTATGATAAATTTTCTTAGAATCAATGTCCTAGCTGATATGCATAAAGGTTAGTAATAAAACAGATATTTATATGACACCTAAGATGCAAGTTTCTATGGAATCCTTTTTATCCAACTAGAAATTCAATTATTCCACTGGGGACTAATTATTATAGTTAATTAACTTTCCCTGTCCATCAATATCACACCCATCATCACAACCTTTCAACATTTCATAGAACTTAATGGTTATATCACTACATTTATAATTTTTCAGATGTTCCCATCTGTTCAATCACACAATCTAAACCTATGAGTTTAACCATAATTCTCATGAATATTTTTCACAATATATTAAAACCATAGAGATATCATCACTAACACAAGTTGTGTATTAGTCTACCTCTAACAATACGTTGATCTTAATCTAACCACTCACATAAATCAATACTCAAATTCAAATACAATGTATCATCAAATGAATATCACCCTCATTTATTTCTATGAAACAAAAAGATGTTTCACACATTTTTAAAGGATATCTCGCACAAAAATAAATTTTGAGCTTGGTAATTAACTAAATTCTATTTTAATACCATGCTATTACACCAATATTTAAGAAAAAAATGAAGGGTCCTCAAATTTAACTTCATAAAATTCAGAATCATTTTCTAATCTACAAGTCTCATATTATATTTAATGATGATCAAGCATAACTAATCACTATTATAGCTATCTTCATGTTGATCTTAGGTTATACCAAGACACATACGAATTATAATAGGAAACTTTTCACAGTCATGTTCCCATGGTAAGAGAGTATACAACGAATCACTCAAATGATAATGCATCTTAGAAACTGTCACCTATTGAATCCCATTGATGGGATATAATTATCTCTCACACCACACTATTCAATCACTAAAATAATATCATTTTAAGTCATATTCTATCAGTTCTGGACCCACACACCTAATTACTGACAATGGATCCCTTACATGTCAATAATATATCTCTTATGAAGAACCATTCATGCTTTCATTCCTATATATACACAAGTAATTCCATGAAACGATACCAACATAGTTATTACAGGTAACTTTCATTTTGTTATCATAACATTAGAAGTCCAACCATTCATTTAATTATATTGGAATTTATATACCTATGATAACCCATAACTATTGGGATACTATAAAATCACACCAACAATCTCAATAAAAAAATAGAAAAGCACACTGTCACATTGCTAACCAACACGGATTATCACTTTCCTGAGTCATATGACATTAACACTAACCCCTCCCACCTTGTATACACTCCATACGCCACTATAGGTCATAAAATGTTATGTAATACCTATTATTTATTCATATTTATAACAAGGCATCTCATATACCAGTGAACCCCCTCTACGGATCTCATCATATCATGTATTCTTATACCCACACCACCCATTAAAAGAAAATTACCATTAAATTCATGTTCATTTAGATGATATCACTCTATAGTCATTCATATTATTTATGTGAATATAAAACATCCATAGTTAAGTACAGTTTATTACTTTTCATATTTATAATAATTGAATCCTTTATCTTTGTATGGATCATGTTTTTAAATTACATAAAATAAACCACATGTGATGTGATCCTATATGAAAATGTTTTATAAATGAACACACAAATATTAAAACCTTGATCAAATAATAAAACCATAATTCATAAATAATATAACAATTTATCAGGATTTTCTCAATGGTAAGAATCATAATATATAATAACAATCTCAACTCCCTATAAAATTTAATTTCTACCCATACATATAATGTCCCAAAATATTAATGAATTTTATTCCATGTTGTAACCAATCCAATCTCTATAAACTCTGAATAAAATCAAAATTAAACAAATAAAAACACTATAAAATGAGTTTAAAATATAACTAATAAGAAAAATAACAATAAAACAGGAGTTGGTAGCTATTCCACTTGCTATAATTGAGGCCACCAACCAGTGACAAGGGCAGGATAATAATTGTGGGGATACTATACCCTCAATATAATAATTCATAATATGAAGTATATAAAAATCAATAAATATTATAATTATTATTGTAAAGTGTGGAATTATATTTAAAGATAGAGAATTAATACAATCACAAACCATTTTATAAAAAAAATTTACAAATGAATATCATACAATCATATAACATTACAAGGGTTCCCAATGTGATTCTAATATATTTGAAAAAAAACTAAATCCATTTAACATTTTTGATTCTTGAACATGATCCAAATCCATGACTTTGACCTATATCTATATCATAGAATATATAATTAAGTTGATTCTCTTATTCTAGGTTTTGTATTGGACATACATGAATAGTAAAATGTTCGCACATCCACCATGGATGAGATATTTGGTATGAGCATTGAAATGTGTAGGCTAACACCAATGCAGTCATTAAAATTTTTCAGTATACAAAATATTGTATTTTCTAGATTAATCAAATGATGTAAAAATCACAATTATATAATATCTCATTTTTAGGTTTATAAGAAGTTCCCTGGGTAGTTGAGTTATACCTACTTTGGAAAATAGAGATTTACGCCAGGAGCACGTCATATAGCTGGTGGGTTTGCAAATCATTTTCAAATATGGTCTTGGTTATTATAAGGTACTAGGATAACACAATAACCAATATGTTTATACTCTTACACCTCTTGGATGTCACCTTACCCTACCTAATTACATGGAACTATATCATAATTTGAATTTCACAAAACCCATAATCAATATATCGATAAAAAATCACCCAAATTTTGTACAAAAACCTGTATCTTTATTTGTATCTCACCAAACCTTTTTAGTAGAAAAATTCTCTTGGTTTTTAATTGGGTAAAACTGATCACAACGCATAACAATGGAGTATTGTTATCATATCTCCCAACTCGTCTAATCCCATAATATTTAAATATTTGGTTGGTATATCACTCACTCCATCTATACAACTAACTAGATATGCATTAATTCCAAATTATGTCATTTAATTCTTATTGAAGTAAATTATATTTTCTTAAAAAAACTATATTACCTCAAATTATATGAATGAATTCATTATAGGGAGTCCCATATCCATATAATCTACACAAATAAGGTTTTCATTAATGGGAACCATATCCAAAATATCATAGGAGTGTTGAAAAACATTTATAGATCATTTTGTCTCAATTACACATGGGGGAATTCACATTATATTAATATTCTATTAGAATATATGATATCCAACACATGTACACCTCTTTATAATTTTTTGAATCACATGCTCATCATTCTCATCCACCCCTATTATCATTCATCCATCTTATGAATATATAAAATTGGGAATAAAAACAATAATAAAATAATGGTAAATTACCAACCTAGAACTAGACCTTAGTTAAATCCATAATATATCATGCATCATGTATCCTCACATACCAATCATCTAGGTCCTCAGTAAATATATCACAATTCTCATTCCCAGGTCATGGAGTATACCCATCACATGAAAAACACCTATTAATCTACACTTATCAGTAAATAATGCACCATATCATAATACTAGGATTAATCTTGGAAGTCTTATCAACCCATCTCATGAGTTGCCCACAAAAAAATGGCTTATGTAAGAGTTTAATAAAAAAACCATTCAACAAATAAACCACTAGACAGAAATGATCCCAAATTAGTTAAATATATAAACCATCATTTGATTAATTCCAATTACAATTTAGTATATGCCAATAAGTTCATTTCAAAAAAACCATGATCATAATTAGTTGAAATCACTATTTTATAACATTTCAAAAATTATTTTTCAAGAAATCCTTAAATTTGATCAATCTTATCACATAAAACATATCATTATATTTCAACATCCTATATTATTCTTCGCTAGGACATAAAAATCATTACACAATACTAAAAATCTCTCGGTGATGTATCTCACTGTTTAACTCAATCCTTTTATCAACATGGAGTTGTGAAGTGACAAACCTTTCAATGAAATGTTTATTATATCACCACACATAACTAAATAATTCATACTAATATCCCTTAAGAAACTCAGTCCTATAATCTATCACTTAGTTTAGCAACACCCTTTCACCCATACTGACATATTGCACCACATATGCAACATATATGAATGAAATAAATTTAGGATCCATATACATTTTTTTAGATTTAACACCTCATTCATGATGATATATTATCTATATAGGACCACGTCCTCCAATGTCAATATCCAGAAGCCCTGATCTCATTCAGTTACCCAAAGATTATAAAAAAATTACTTCTAATTATTCTTCTCATTTAATTCCAAAATTTACTCAACTGAGTATAAAACAGCTCAATGTTTCCAAATACTATATGGTTAATGAAATACCATGTGATGAATAATTGGACACTCCTAACATTTAATGTGAGAAATTATGCATGAAATTTCTACTTTCTCATTGGAATACACTAAAAATTCATTTCACAAATTCATTGAAATTCAAAAAACAATATATTAGTGATTTAATTTTTTCCAAATCATATGAAACATATCGTAAAAAACTTTCATTATACACATTTATCATCCGATAAAAATAAATAACATCCCAAGGTTATCAAACCATGTTTTTTGTTGGATAACACTCAAAATCCCTAAATCACACCATTTAAATTAATGAAGAAGTAGGGAAATGGAAATGTGAAAAAATAGACAAAAATATCACTTCAACCCAGAAATCAACATGAATTGATTTTACATGAATCAAGGGGAAAATGGATGGAGTTTGGGAGAAGATATTGCGATCCTAACATCTCACATTTTTTCTTGAATCATTATAGTTTATTATCAATAAAATAAAATATATATAAATTACAATTTCAACAAATTAACAAAGGATCACTTGACCAACCAATTTCCGTATGTGCATCCAATATCTAATTAGTGGCTTATAAAGTTGTATAAAACCACAATCCCTCTCACTAGATACTTGGTAGAACCCTTCTAGGTACTTAGTGGATCCTGAAGTCACCATATTATTATTCTAATTTTTTAACTTCCATGAAATTCACTTCAAATATTTTACACCTAATTATCAAAATCAAAAACATACTTGTAATCATTTAAAACTGGTCCACAAGATCCCTTTATATTTTTTAACCAAAATATTCATATTCACCGAAGCTCCAATTCCCTTATGGTCTAGTTCTCTACCATTTACAATAAAAAATTATTGAAATTTGTTGTTAAAATTTATAAGTAGGATTCAATGTTAAATTAGTCCAATATAGAAATTTTAATAAATAAATACAAATATTTAATAATATTGACATCACAATATCTTGATGAGTTAATAATAAGGTAATAAATGTTTTTGAGTCCCTAATATGTCTTAAAAAATACAATTACGATGTTCTTTATGAAATATTTTAACTTAGTAAAATAAAAAGGATTATATAATTATATAATGGGATCTAGAAATTATTACATCTAATGAACTATAATGTATCTTAGTGGCTTATGGTATATAGATGATGTGTGAATCCAGGAACATAAAAAATATTCACAATGATGTGATCATCAATGTCATTAAAAAATCATTACTAATGTTGATTCAGATGGTGATTTTAGGGAGGCGATGAGATTGTCATGACCCGTCCTCGGGGCCCGTTCCGTGACTACCCCAAGCCCGCCTCCCATAGGCCAGAGGGCTGGAGACTAGCACCAAAGGCATAAATCCCGATAAAAGGGAATTCATTGCCTTTATATAAGTAAAAAACACAACAGAGTACACAAGATGAAGTAAACACTATGTAAACTGAGTACAAAAGTAAGTGCTAGAAAGTAAATGGGCCAATATACAAACCCAACAGAAAGAACAATACAACTGAGAAAAGTGAACTAGAACGGCTGAAAAGTAATGTTGCTACCACCGAGACGTCCTCCGGAAGCCCCACCAGAAGGGTGGGTACCAATGGTCTCCTCAGTTCCTCAAATCTGTCCTTCCGCTCTGTGTATGTCCTGCCTGATAGTCCACTGCCGGATACCGTCCCGCTCCACAAACCTCAACCACGGTCAGCGATGTCCGTTGTCTGCAACCAACACAACATAGTGCGGGCATAACCCGTGCATGGGTGAGTATATGATACTCAGTAGGGGCCCCGAGACCCCCGAAGGACACCTAGAATCCATAAAGGATAAACCACAAAGGAAAGATACAATCACAAAGTATCAACCAACTCTACATAGGTATATTCCCTTACATATACCAAAGTCATCAATTCCAGTTCGATTCCAACTCAAGATCCCAAGTAAAATCCAGTCCACATAGGAAAGCACAACTCAGTCCACATAGAAAATCAAGACCTTCATAATGAAGATAATGATTTAAAATCAAGAATCATCTCACACAGGTATACTACTCACGAAGAGGGGGGGGGGTGAGATGATAGATGTATCCTTTGAATCATCTTCCCTGCCGAACCCACGTAGGATCCAAGTACTGAAGTCGTCGCTGCCGAACCCACATAGGATTCTAGTTTAGTAACCATCACTGACAAACCCACATACGATCCAATTACAGTCATCATCACTTCCAAACCCACGGAGGATCCAAGTACAGTCGTCCTCGCTACCGAACCCACTTAGGATCCAAGTATAGTCGTCATCGTCATCGTAGTCGCAGCCAGCTCTAGGGTTCCCGCACACAGCACACTCGATTCCGGGAGGGTCCGCTCCACGATCCAAGGGGTCGATACATCAACTGTCACGATGTCCAGTGTTGACGTATCCCAAATTTCCATCTTGTCAATAGGAACTCTACGCAATTGACGGCGCGTCATTCGGACGCCCGGTCTTAGAGATATCAGCTTTTACTTCCCAGGGGCCCGGTTAGAAATACGCTTGTTTCTAACACGGTTGATAACCAAATTCATCTAAAACACACTTAGAGTATCGCAAAAGTACAGTCTCATCTAAATATTCCCAGTTCCACATACGGCGCGTCGATCGGACGCGCAGTCCTTATGTTATTCACGTTTAAGTGAATTACCGGCTCGGCCCGTTTAGCCCAGTGGGCCGACGGGTCGGGTTGACCCAGCTTGATGGGTCCGACCCAGCATTGGTGTCAGACCTGTCTGAAAAGAAACATAATTTAGCTCGATGCTGCGCGGCCCGGCCTGGCATGGTGCGGGTTGGCTGGGCGCGGGGCCCGGCTGGCTCGTCAGGCTGGCCGAGCGCCTCGGCCGAAGCCGGGTAGGCTCCAGGGGGGGGGTCTTCTGCCTCGGAGATTCCAGGTGGCGCCACCCTTCCCCAAACCTATCATGAACCGTCCTCGGGGACCGTGCCGTGACTACCCCATGCCCGCCTTCCATAGGCCTGGGGCTGGCGACTAGCACCAAAGGCATAAATCCCGATAAATGGGAAGGAATTTCCTTTATAAAGTAAACATACACCAAAGAGTATGCAAGCTGAAGTAACACTAAATAAAATGAGTACAAAAGTAAGTGATGGAAAGTAAATGGGCCAGAATACAAACCCAACTGTAATTAAAGTACAACTGAAAGAAAGTACAGCAGCAGAAAAGTAAAGCAGCAACACTGAGCCGTCCACTGGAATTCCCACCTGAAGGGTTGGTACATATAGTCTCCTCAGCTCCTCGGGTCCGTCCATCGGCTCCGCATATGTCCCGCCTAGTTATCCTCCTCCAGGTACCGTCCAGCTCTACGAGCCTCCACCTCGATCAGCGATGTCCGTCGTATACATCCAACACAACGTAGTGCGGGCATAGCTCGTGCAGGGGTGAGTGTATGATACTCAGTAGGGACCCCGAGACATCCGAAGGTCTCCCATAGTCCACGAAGGATAAACCACAAAGGAAAGATAAAAACACGAAGTAACAACCAACTCTACTTAGGTATATGCCCATACATATACCTAGGTCATCAATTCCAGTTCTGCTCCAACTCACGAGACCAAGTTCAACCCAGTCCACACAGGAAAGTACAACCCAATCCACACAGGAAAGCACAACCTAATCCACATAGGAAAGCACAACCCAATCCTCACATGATATCTATTCAATCATATAGAAGATAATGATTGAAAGTCAAGACTCAGCTCGCACAAGTATTCTATTCACGAAGAGGGGTGGAGATGATTGATGTAGCCTCTGAATCATCTCCTCTACCGAACCCACGTAGGATCCTAGTACAGATGTCGTTGCTTCCGAACCCACGTAGGATCCAAGTATAGTAATCGTCGCTACCGAACCCGCGTAAGATCCAAGTACAGTCGTCATCACTGCCGAACCCACGAAGGATCCAAGTACAGTCGTTCTCACTACCGAACCCACGTAGGATCCAAGTATAGTCATCATCGTCGTCGCAGTCGTAGCCAGCTCTAGGGTTCCCACACATAGCACGCTCGATTCCAGGAGGGTCCACTCCATGATCCAAGGGATCGATACATCAACTATCATGAAGTCTAGATTTAATGTACCCCAAAGTTCCATCTCGTCAATAGGAAATCAATGCGACAGTTGGCGCGTTAACTGGACGCCCGATCTGAAAGTTATTGGCTTATTCGGCCCAGGGGCCCGGTTGATTTTTAATATAAAACCAACCCGACTATCCTCCAGCTGCGTCCAAACCATGAGAGGAGTAAGCCAAAAGAACCGCCTCACTAAGAGGAATTTAACAAAGTCGATGGCATGTCAATAGGACGTCTGGAGTACAAGTTATAAGTGTTTCGGCTCCGAGGGCCCGGTTGGTTTTGTGTTAGAACCAACCCGGTCGTACACAATGTTCTATGAAACCTTGAGTGTAATATACTAAAATGACCATCCCGATCCAAGGATCCCATCGCAACTAATGGTGTGTCGATCAGAGGTCTGTAGCACATGTTATGGATGTTTGAACGGATATGTATGTAAACAGGGTGTTTGGGCCCGGACCGACCAGGCCCAATACCCCCTAGGTTGTCCCGAACCTGGTCGACCCGACCCAGGTCCGGGTCCATACCAGTTGGGTGCGGCCCAGACCGGCCCGACCCAGGGGTCCAACCCAGCGCGGACGACACGACCCAGCACGGGCGGCCCGGCCCTGCGCGGGCGGCCCGACCCACGTGGCCGGCAGCTCGGCTTTCGGCCGAGCGGGATTCGGGGGGTGCTACCCCCTTTGATTGAAGAAATAGCTGGCCATTAAGGACGATATTTAATTCTACAGTGGGACCCCAGGGGGGTCCCTCCTCCAGCTGGTGTTGGCGGCCGGCATAGCCGACCGCTCCCCTGAACCGCCGCGGCCATGGGCCCTTGATGCTGCGGCACAGCGTGACGGCGCCGCGCCCCTCCGCCACGGCTAGCTCCTGTCCACGGCCTACTTTGGCCTCACCGGCGCAGCACGACGACGCCGAACTCCTCCACCGTGGCCCGCTCCGGCCGCGGTTCTCTCGTTCCCGCATGGTGCAACGACACCGCATCGCCTCCGTTTCAAGCCACAAAGAAGATCAACAACAAAAGGGGAGGAGGATTGGCCGTGTTTGTGCAGTTAGACCTCCTCCCATTATATTGAAAACAAGCGGCCAATAATTAACGAAGAACATCAAATTAATCATGAACTTAAAAGAAACCCTTGCATCAAAGAAGTTGGCAGAAGCTAGCGTCACGGAAAACAACATCGCGGGGTGAGGCTCCATATACGTCGACGGAGAACATCCGTGGAAGAAGCGGTGTCTCCCTTTTGTTGTCATGGAGAGAAGATGGAACGGCGTGAAGGTGTTCTTCGTCGATGTAGGGATGTTCTTCTCCAGAGAAGATGACGTTCTTCATGAGTTATAACTTTCTTCCCCAAATTCTCCACATAATGAGCCACGCCAAATAAAATAAGTCTCTTCTTATTTTATTAAATCATGGAATAAATTTCAAAATCAAAATTCATATAAAACCACACATAATTAATTAAACATATGTTGTCAAATTAATTAGGTGTTTAGTTGGATTGAATTAATATGGAATAGTTACATAACTCATGTGGGGGTTTAGAGGAGTTAGGGAATTTGAAGGGGTGGGGATCGTGTGGCCCCCACCTCACTAATATACCATCAAGATGAGTTTAGAATTAAGTGGGTCCCACCCAAACTCCAAAAAATGGGATTAACCCACTTAGAAGAGAAATAAAATTGGAACACAATTTTATTTCACTCTACACTTAATCCACATTTTTTTAACAACTCTTCCCAAGAAAACAAAACTCCAAAAAAAGCCTTCTTAAGCAATTACCAGCGATGCGGTTGCATTGGTGCCTTCAGATTTCAATTCCGAGCATCGGTTCAAAATTTAGAAAAACCCGCTTGTTTGTTCACTGAACATACCTGAGCTAAACTTTAGAAATTGATTCCGGGCACACCGGGCCTCAGAATCAGACGCCGTCAGAAACTGCGTACTTGTAAAATCCCAAAGAAATTAAGAAAATAATTTCCTTGAAATTTATGGGTCTTTAAATTACTCCCACCTCAAGGCTTTACATCCTCATAAAGATACATCACAACCTAGGGAAACAAATGAGGGTACTGTGCAGCATCTGAGCCTCCAGCTTCCAACTGCTCTCCTGGAGGTTCTCGTGCTGCCACCTGATGCGCACTAGAGGAATCGACCGCCCATGTAGGACCCGCTTTTGTCGATCCTCGATCTCCACCGGGACCTCCACCAAAGTCGCCCCGTCATTGATGTCAAGCTCCCCATGGTCGATGATATGTGTCTGCTCATGCACATATCTCCTCAGCTGAGATACGTGGAAGACATCATGCACCTGGTGCAACTGAGGTGGTAGAGGCAGGTGATAAGCCAACTCGCCTATCCTGCTAAGAACCTAGAATGGTTTGATGAAGCATGGAGATAACTTGCTGCCCGGGCCAAATCTCTGGAATCCACGTCGTGGTGAGACCCATAAGAAAATGTGGGTTCCATCCTCGAACTCTAGTGGTCTCTGCCTCCAGTCATCATAAGACTTCTATCGGCTCTGAGATGTCCTCATCCGCTCCTGGAAGACATGTACCTTCTCTGTCGTGTCCTGGACCATCACTGGTCTAACTAGTGCTGACTCCCTAGGATCTATCCAGCATAGAGGTGATCTTTAAGGTTGGTCGTACAATGCCACGTATGGTGCCATCCCGATGGTGGAGTGGTAGCTGTTGTTGTACGCAAACTCCACCAAGGGTAGGTGATCATCCCAACTACGACCAAAGATGAGGACACATGCACAGATCATGTCCTTGAGAGTCTGAAGGATACTCTCCCTCTGACCATCCGTCTGAGGGTGAAAGGCGGTGATCAGGCGTATCTGCGTCCCAAATTCCTCCTCCAACCCCTTCCAAAGCCGTGAAGTAAAATGAGCATCTCGATCAGAGACGATAGATGATGGAACACCATGAAGCCATACGATATCCTGAACGTAGAGGCATCCCAAGCTCTCCACTTAGCCCTACTCTCTGATGGGTAAGAAGTGGGACGACTTGGTGAGTCGGTCGACAATCACCCAAATGGAGTCGTGTCCTCTGGAAGTACGTGGAAGTCCAGTCACAAAATCCATAGATATCCCATCCCAATTCCACTCCGAGACCTCCAAGGGTTGTACCAAGCCTCCTGGTACCTAGTTCTCTGCCTTCACCTACTGACAGGATAGACATCAAGAGACGAACTCTACCACAACATTCTTCATACCTATCCACCAGTGTTGTCGTCTGAGATCCTGGTACATCTTTGATACCCCTAGATGTACCGCTAAAGGTGAAGTGTGAAACTCTCTTAGCACCTCCTCCTGTAAAGTAGCAGGTACCATGGTAGTTCACCTGAAAAGGTTGACGTGCTATCCTCTTACAAAAAATCAATCAGGTCCCTATCCTATGGAAATCTATGCACGCCTCGTCTCACAGTCATCATCACCACACTGTGCCTCTCGGAACTACTGAAGTAGTGGAGGAGTGATAGTGAGGGACTGAATAAAGGATGCCCCATATCTATCCATGAAGGATATCTGCAAAGCAGCTAGTTGCTCTGTCACCTCTCAAACTAGGTGAATGCGCATCCTCCTACTTAGAGAATCGGCTTCTATGTTCCCCTTTCCAAGAGTATAGACTATCTCAAAGTCATTGTCCTAAAGGAACTCGAGCCATCACCGCTGTCTTAGGTTCAGGTCCTTCTGCAAGATGATTTAACTGAGACTCTGATGGTTAGAGTAGAATGTAATGTTCTCACCCCTCAGATAGTGCTGCCACATCTTCATAGCAAAGACCACTACTGCTAACTCTAGGTCATGGGTAGCGTAGTTCTGCTCATGTTGCCTCAACTGTCGTGATCCATAGGTGATCAATGCCCAATACTGCATCAAGACACAACCGAGAACAGTCCCTGATGCATCGTAGTAGACTACGTACCCTACTCCCTCCTCCGGTAGCCTCAAGATGGGTGCACTGGTCAATCTCTGCCTCAGCTCTTGGAAGCTCTGCTGACATCTATCTAACCACACGAAGGGTTTCCCATTCTTAGTAAATGTAAAAAGAGGTTCTTTAACTCTGGAGAAGTCTGGAGAAAACCTCTGATAGTACCCATCCAGAACTAGGAAACTCCACACCTCCGTCACGCTCCTGGGTGGCTCCCAAGCTAGCACTGCCTCAATCTTTGCAGGATCCATTGCAACTCCTGCCTCAGAGATGATGTGTCCCAATAAGTGGACCTCTCGAATCCAGAACTGGCTCTTCGATAGTTTACCATAAAGCTGGTGCTCTCAGAGTGTATCCAGTATAACCCGGAAGTGGTAGGCGTGCTCCTCCTTAGTAGTCGAGTAAATAAACATGTCGTCGATGAAGACTACAAAAAATCAATCGAGGTAAGGCTGGAAGACCCTGTTCATGAGACTCATGAACACTGCTGGAATGTTGGTTACACCGAAAGGAATGGCCATGAACTCATAGCGGCCATACCGACACCTAAAGGCTGTCTTTTGCACATCCTAATCTCGAACCCTGAGCTGATGATAGCATGACCAGAGGTATATCTTCGAGAACCACAGTGCTCCATTGAGCTGATCGAAGAGGTCATCAGTTCTCAGAAGCAGATACTTGTTCTTCACGGTCACCTGGTTGAGGAGACGGTAATCGACACATAGTCTCAAGCTCCCGTCCGCCTTCTTAGCGAACAAAATCGGGGAAGCCCAGGGTGAAACACTAGGTCGAATGAATCCCTTTCCCTTGCAAATCCTCGAACTGTACCTGTATCTCATGAAGCTCAGTGAGATCCATCCGATATGCTGGTGTAGATATCGGTGACGTCCCAAGGCACATGTCAATATAGAAGTCTACCACTTTGCGAGGAGGTAGTCCTGGAACGTCTTCAGGAAAAACATCTGCATGCTGATCCACCAGAACAGGAAAACTCGGACTCTCCACCTCAACTTCTCCTACGATGAGGCTATCCAACTGATGAGTGATCGGCTGTCCTATCCTCTGTGTGATTCCATCCTGCACTACAAAGGCTCCCTTATCACCGATTAAGGTTAACCTACTCTCATCGGTGCAGACACACCACACCTTGCGCCAAGTATAGTCGATCTGAGCATGGACCGTAGATAACCAATCCATGCCCTGGATGATGTCGTAAGGCCTCGACGCCGCTACAAGAAGATCCTAGCCGAAACTCTCGCCTCCTAGAGTAAGCTCACACTGACAGAACCAGTTCGTAATCATCGAGTCTACTCCCGTAGGAGTCTCTAGAAGTAATGTTCGATCTATCGACTCTTTCGGAATCTCCGAGCTTCGAACAAGGGTAGAGGTAATGAAAGAATGACACACTACTGTGTCTATAAGAACTACCTAAAGGGTTGAGTAGACACAGATAGTACCTTGAAACATCTCTGGTGTGCCGTGGTCGTAGACCTCTACTGCCTGAAGCTGTGTCTGCCTCTGTATGCCAGCTCCCTGTGGTCGGGGTGGACCTCCTGGTGGTGGTGGCGGTAGAGCCTCAAAGCATCACCCACAACCTGCCACTTGGACAGCTCCACTACCTCCTCTTCCTGCTCATTGCGGACCGCCACGGCCGAACCTCTTCCTCTTCCTGGGTGGTCCCTCAACCGTCTATTGCTCCTCTGCATGGCGAGTCGTGCAGTCACGAACCATGTGGATCTGCCCGCCGCATGCATAGCACTGTCTACCTCTCGTTTGACTAGCTCTACTGTGTATTCCCCGCACCTCCGAGCCAGTATCCTGAGGTCGTCTACCTGATGGTCTGGTCTGCTTGGACCCCTGTTTCACCCGTCGAATTCCAGCTACAGAAGACTCCGCTGCGTGCCGCCCTATGGCAGGTCTCACTGCTGGTGTAGGCTCAGCTAGAATGATCTCTACAAGAAGGGATCACTCCAGTACTCCAGCCTGTGTCAGAATGATGATGGAGATCATTGAATCCATGATCTCATGCCTCAATACATGCTCGTTGGTCCAGGCCTGGAAGAATGGGTCCCATACCATGTCCGTGGAGTAGCGTGAGAAATTGGTAAATCTCAGTGAGTACTGGGCTATAGTTATGCTGACCTACCGCAGCTATAGTATCTTTTGAATGCACACCGCACAGAGGGTGGATGGAATGAACTCTAAGTGGAAGAGGCTCCCGAAGTCCATCCATATAAGTGATGCCTCATCATGCACCTGGATCATCAGGCTCCACCATCAACCTACTATCTCATGCAAGAGACTTTCCGCAAGGATCACCATGAGGTCAGATGGTGTCCCTACTAATATGAAGACTCAAACAACAGCCTCCAGACAGTCCTCGACTGCCTGAGAGTCCGTCTCCCCACGGAACCTGAGCGGTCTCTGATGCTGAAACTCATACAGTGCACTAAGGTGACGTGCACTCTCATCTGTTGGGGCTGGTGGAATCGGTGGCTCGACGGGTAGAGGTACCGACAGTGCCTCTGATGTAATGGGGCCCTGCACCGAGGCCTCGTCTCTCGGTGGGCTTCCATCTCGCACAAAGCTCAGAAACCAAGCTTGCTTCCCTCGTAGGGCCATCTTGAAAAAAAAACAGGTGCACCACGGTCAATACATTATACCTAGTGAGCTGACACAATGTAATCACAATGAAATATTTGAAACACACATGCAATCAGTGTTTTCATGCACTGAGTTGGAAATCAAAAGTCAGGGTCTTGGTGTATGGATACGTCGGCCACCACACCAACACTGGACTCCCTGGACTGATAACCACACTCAGTACCCTTAACACTATCTCTTCCATAGAAGAAAGATCTGAGTCCTGAGTTCTGCGGTAGAACCAAACTCCTTTGATACAAATTTGTCTTGACCCATCCTCGGGGCCAATGCCGTGACTACCCCAATTCTTCCTTCCATAGGCCAGGGGCTGGCGACTAGCACCAAAGGCATAAATCCCGATAAAAGTGAAGGAATTTACTTTATAAAGTAAACAAACATCATAGAGTACGCAAGCTGAAGTAAACACTAAGTAAACTAAGTAAAAAAGTAAGTGCTGGAATGTAAATGGGCCAGAATACAAACCCAACTATAAGTAAAGTACAACTGAAAGAAAATACAACAACAGAAAAGTAAAGCAGCAACATCGATCCATCCACTGGAATTCCCACCTGAAGGGTGGGTAAAGATAGTGTCCTCAGCTCCTCGGGTCCGGCCGTCCCCTCCACGTACGTCCTATCCAGTGATCCTCCTCCAGTTACCGTCCAGATCCATGAGCCTCCACCTCGATCAGCACTGTCCATCATCTGTATCCAACACAATGTATTTCGGGCATAGCCCGTGTAGGGGTGGGTATATAATACTCAGTAGGGACCCCAAGACTCCCGAAGGTCTCCCAGAATCCACGAAGGATAAACCACAAAGGAAAGATACAAACACGAAGTAACAACAAACTCTACTTAGGTATATGCCCATACATATACCTAAGTCATCAATTCCAGTTCTTCTCTAACTCACGATCCCATTTTCAGCCCAGTCCAGACAGGAAAGTACAACCAAATCCACACAAGAAAGCACAACCCAATCCACACAGGAAATCCCAACCCAATCCACACAGGATAGAAAGTCAATCATATCAAAGATATTGATTGAAAGTTAAGACTCAGCTCACACAGGTATACTAATCACGAAGAGGGGTGGAGATGATTAATGTTGCCTCTGAATCATCTCCTCTACCGAACCCACGTAGGATCCATGTATAGATGTCGTCGCTGCCGGACCCACGTAGGATCCAAGAACAGTAACTGTCGCTACCGAACCCACGTAGGTTCCAAGTAGAGTCGTCATCACTGCTAAACCCACGAAGGATCCAAGTACAGTCTTCCTCACTTCCGAACCAACGTAGGATCCATGTACAGTCGTCATCGATGTCGCAGTCGCAGCCAGCTCTAGGGTTCTCACACACAGCATGCTCGATTCCCGGAGGGTCTGCTCCATGAACCAAGGGATCGATACATCAAATGTCATGAAGTCTAGATTTGATGTATCACAAAGTTTCATCTCATCAATAGGAACTCAACGCGACATTCGGCGCGTCAACCAGACGCCCGGTCTGAAAGTTATTAGCTTATTCGTCCTAGGGGACTTATTGGTTTTTATTCTAAAACTAACCTGAACATCCTCCAGCTGCGTCAAAAACTCGATTGGATTAACCCCAAATAATCGTCTCACTAAGAGGAATCCAACAATGTCGACGTCATATCAATCGGACGTCCGGAGCTCATGTTATAATCGTTTTCACTCTGAGGGCCCAGTTGGTTTCGTGTTTGAACAAACCCGGCCATACCCAATGTTCTTTGAAACCTTGCGTATAATATACCGAAATGACTGTCTCGATCCAAGGATCCCATCACAACTAACGGTGTGTTGATAGGAGGTCTGTAGCCCATGTTATGGGCGTTTGAACGGATCTGTCCGTAAATAGGGAGTTTGGGCCTGATCCGACCCAGCCCAATACCCCCTGGGTCGGCCCGAACCGGGTCGACCCGACCCGGGTCTGGGTCCGGCCTAGTTGGGCGTGGCCCGGCCCGGCTGGCACGGCATGGCCCAGCTAGCGCGGCCTGGCCCGACACGGGGGTCCGGCCCAGCGCGGCCGGCTCGGCCCGGCCCGTGCGGCCGGCGGCTCGACTTTCAGCCGAGTGGGATGCAGGGGGCACTTCCCCCCTTGATTGGAGAAACATCCGGCCATTAAGTCCGGCCTTTAATGCGACCACGGGACCCAAGGGGGGTCCATCCTCCAGCTGGTGTCGGCCGCCGGCTTAGTCGGCCGCTCCCCTGAACCGCCGCGGCCATGGGCCACGGCTCCTTCCCATCTGGCGCGGCCCGATGACATTGCGCCCCTCCGCCACGGCTCGCTTCTGGCTGTGGCTTCCTTTGTCCTAACCGGCGCGGCGCGACGTCACCACTCTCTTCCACCACGGCCCACTCCGGCCGCGGTTCTCTCGTTCCCATGCGGTGCAATGGCACCGCGTCGCCTCCACTTCAAGCCACGAAGAAGATCAACAACAAAAGGGGAGGAGGATTGGCCGTGTTTGTGCGGTCCGACCTCCTCTCATTATATTGTTAACATGGGGCCAATAATTGGCGAATAATGTCAAATTAATCTTGAATGTAAAATCAACCCCTATCTCAATGAAGTTCGCGGAATCTAGAGTCATGGAAAACGACGTCGCGGGGTGAGGCTCCATATACGTCGATAGAGAACATCTGAGGAGGAAGTGAAATCTCCCTTTCATTGACATGGAGAGAATATGGAGCGGTGTGACGAATTTCTTCTTCGAAGTAAGGACGTTCCTCACCGGAGAAGATGATGTTCCTCAAGAGTTAGAACATTCCTCCCCAAAGTCTCCACACAATGAGCCAAGCCAAATAAAATAAGACTCTCCTTATTTTCTTAAAGCATGGAATGCATATAATTAAACATAATTTGTCAAATTAATTAGGTGTTTAGTTGGTAATAATTAATGTGGAAGTGTTACAAAACTCAGGTGGGGGTTTAGAGGAGTTAGGGAATTTGAAGGGGTGGGGCTCATGTGGGACCCACCTCACTAATATCCTATCAAGAGGAGGTTAGAATTAAGTGGGTCCCACCCCAACTCCCACACATGGGATTAAACCACTTAGAAGAGAAATAAAATTATAACACAATTTTATTTCACTTTACACTTAATCCATATTTTTTTAACAACTCTTCTCGAGAAAATGCAAGTCCAGAAAAAGTCTTCTTAAGAAATTACCGGCGCTGATGTTTAATCGGTGCCCTAAAATTTTGATTCCGAGCATTGGTTCAAATTTTAGAAAAACCCGCTCATTTGTTCACTGAACGTACCTGAGCTAAACTTCAGAAATTTATTCCGGGCTCACTGGGCCTTAGAATCAGACGCCGTCAGAAACTGCGTACTCATAAAATCACAATGAAATTAAGAAAAAAAATTTCCTTGAAATTTACGGGTCTTTTCAGAACCGACCGATCATGGCGCACGCGGCCCGCATGGGCGGGCCCCCGGTTCTCCAGCGCGATGCCCTCCTGGCACCGCGGTCCAGCACCGCCTTGCCGGCCGATGGGTTGTCTGGCCCTCTAACGTGGTGCCCTCCTAGCATCGGGGCTTCTCTTCACCCGGCCGGCCGACTGGCCAGCCGGTTCTTCCGCCGAAGTGGCCCGCGTTTCTGGTCGCGGTTCGTTCCACTCAACCTGCGTGACGACGGTAGTTACCATCGTCATTATCCCAGCATGGCGCGACGAAGCCATGATTCCTTCACTTCCAAATGCCAAATCTAAAATAATAAATGAGAACAACGAATGGTTGTCAGGACATGTTTGTTCTGCCCGCACCCTCCACGTAAAACAATAGAAATCGGCTAAGGTAAACGAGATGCTCAACGACAAACCAAAGCACAATTTTAATCCATTAAATTTGAACTTAACCCCTACCTCATCAAATGATTATGAACATCAGCGTCGTGGTTGATGGCTTCAGGTGGTGAGGTTTCGTAGACGTCCACGGAGAGCCTCAAAGGAGGAAGCAACATCTCCTCTTTTTATCACGGAGAGAAGAAAACAAAGCATGACATCGTTGGCGAATTCTCGCGCCATTGTTTCCTTCCTTTCCAAGGAGGAGGAAAAGGAAGAAGAATCCGGGGTCGCCAAGTCGACGTTCTTCGTTGGAGACTTGGAATTCTTCAACAAAGGAGATGAAGTTCTTCAAGTCTCAAGAGCTCTCTTACCTTTCCCTCAACACAACAAAGCCCACCAAACAAAATAAAATAATACTTCTCCTTATTTTAATAATCCATGCCATGCATTTAAAATTACAAAATTCAAAATACAATCTATTAATTAATTAAACCATGAGTTGTCTAATTAATTAAGTGATATGTTGGAATGTTTAAGGAGGGAGAGAGAGGAGAGGAAGAGGATATGAATCACAAGTTAAGATGAGTTACAAATTTTATGATGGGGTGTGAGGAGTTTTAAGGAATGTGAAGGCGTGGGGATGGTGTGGGCCCCACCTCACAAATATCCTCACATGGGTAGTTAAGGGCTTGTGGGACCCAACCCAACTACCCCATGAAGGATATAACCCCTTTGAAAAAGAATAAAAATTGTTCCACAATTTTTATTTAATTCTTTATTAATCCACAATTTTTAACTCCTCCCACCATGAAAACGCAAACGTGATAAAGTCCCCTTAATAAATTACTGACGCTGCGGTTTCATCGGTGCCCTCATATTTCAATTCTGTGCACCGGTTAAAAAGATAGAAAAACCCGCTCGTTCGTTCAATGAACGTACCCGAGCTAAACTTCAGAAAATTATTCCGGGCACACCAGGCCTCGGAATTAAGTGCCGTTAGAAACTGCATACTTGTAAAATCCCAATGAATGTAAGAAAAAAATTTCCTTGAAATTTAAGAGTCTTTACATTACCCCGACCTCAGTGCTTTACATTCTCATAAGGCTACAACATAAACCAGTGAAACAAATGAGGGTATTGAGCACACATCTGAGCCTGCCGCTCCCATGTGCTCTCCTGGAGATTCCCATGATTCCACCGGATGCACACTAGTGGAATCAACCCTCCAAGTAGGACCCAATCCTATCGATCATAGATCTCCATCGAGACCTCCGAGAATGTAGCCCCGTCATCAATATCCATCTTCCTGTGATCTATGATATGTGTAGAGTCGTGCATGTATCTCTTCCATTGAGATACGTGGAAGACGTCGTGCACCCAGTGCAACTGAGGTGGAAGAGCCAGGCGATAAGCCACCTTGCCTATCCTGCTGAGAACCTGGAATGGTCTGATGAAGCATGGAGATAACTTGCCGCCCCAGCCAAATCTTTGTAATCCACATCGAGGTGTGACCCGTAAGAAAACGTGGTCTCCATCCTCGAACTCCAGTGGTCTTCGCCTCCTATCAGTGTAGGAGTTCTGTCAGCTATGTACAGTCCTTATCCGCTCCTGGATGATCTGCACATTCTCTATCATGGCCTGAACCATCTCTGGTCCTACAAGTGCTGACTCCCCAGGGTCAGTCCAACATAGAGGTGATCTGCAAGATCGGCTGTACAATGCCTCGTATGGTGCCATCCCGATGGTGGAGTGGTAGCTGTTGTTGTACGTAAACTCCACCAAAGGTAGGTGATCCTCCCAGTAGCTACCAAAGTCGAGGACACATGCACAGAGCATGTCTTCAAGATTCTGAATGTTCTTCTCCATCTGGCCATCTGTTTGGGGATGAAAGACGTTTCTCAGGCGTATCTACATCCCATATGCCTCCTATGACCCCTTCCAAAGCCTGGAAGTAAAGTAAGCTTCTCGATCGGAGAAGATAGATGATGGCACACCATGAAGCCATACGATCTGTTGAATGTAGAGGTGTCCAAAGCTCTCCACTGAGCCCTGCTCTCTAATAGGTAGAATGTGGGCCTACATGGGGAGTCATTCGATGATCACCCATATGGAGTCGTGTCCTATGGAAGTATGTGGATGTCCCGTCACGAAATCCATGGATATCCCATCCCACTTCCACTCCGGGACCTCTAAGGGTTGTACCAAGCCTACTGGTACCTGGTTCTCCACCTTCACCTATTGGCAGGTGAGGCATCGTGAAACGAACTCTACCACATCCTTCTTCATACCCGGCCACCAGTGTTGTCATTTGAGATCCTAGTAAATCTTCGCTACACCTGGATGTACTACAAATGGGGAAGTCTGAAACTCCCGCAGCACATCCTCTTGTAATGAATCCAGTACCATGGTATGTCCCCTGAAGAGGATGACGTGATCCCCTCCTTAAGAAAATCCATTGGGTGCCATCCCTGGGGATATCTTAGCATGTCACGCCTCACACTCAATGTCCCCACGCTGTGCCTCCCTGGCCAGCTGATGTAGTGGAGGAGTGACTATGAGCGACTGTAGAATGGACACCCCATCTCTATCCATGAAGGATATCTGCAAAGTGGCTAACTGCTATGTCGCCTCTCCAAGTAGCTGAATTCCCGACCTCATGTTGAGAGCATCAGCTACTAAGTTCCCCTTCCCAGGAGTATAGACTATCTCAAAGTCATAGTCCTGGAGGAACTCGATCCATCGCCGCTGTCTCAGGTTCATGTCCTTCTGAGAGAATATGGACCTGAGACTCTAGTGGTCAGAGTAGACTGTAAAGCGCTCTCCCATCAGATAGTACCACCACATATTCAAGGTGAATACCATTGATGATAACTCTAGGTCATGGGTAGCGTAGTTCTTCACGTGTTGCCTCAAATGTCGTGAATCATAGTGGATCACTGCCTGCTCCTGCATCAGGACACACCTGAGTCCGGTCCCTGATGCATCAGATTAAACTTTGTACCCTATGCCCTCATCTGGTAGCCTGAAGATGGGTGCACTGGTCAATCTATGTCTCAGCTCCTGGAAGCTCTACTGACAACTATCTGACTACATGAATGGTTTCCCCTTCTTCGTCAAAGCTGAAAGCAGTGATGCAACTCTGGAGAAGTCTGGCACAAATCTTCGATAGTACCCAGCCAGACCTAGGAAACTCCGCACCTCCGTCACACTCCTGGGTGGCTGCCAAGCAAGTACTGACTCGATCTTTGCAGGATCCACTGCAACTCCTGCCTTAGAGATGACGTTCCCCAATAAGTGGACCTCTCAAATCAATAACTGACACTTCGAGAGCTTACCATAAAGTTGGTTCTCTTGAAGTGTGTCTAGTACAACCCGCAAGTGGTAGGAGTTCTCCTTCTCAGTAGTCGAGTAAATTAGTATGTCATTGATGAAAACTATGGCAAATCGATCGAGGTAAGTCTGGAAGATCATGTTTATGAGACTCATAAACACTGCTAGAGCATTGGTTATGCCAAAAGGCATAACCAAGTAATCATAGTGGCCATATCGACACCTAAAGGCCTTCTTTTTCACATCCTCATCTCGAACTCTGAGCTGATGATAGCATGACCCGAGGTCTATCTTCAAGAACCATCGTGCTCCCTTGAGCTGATCAAAGAAGTCATCAATCATTAGGATTGGATACTTGTTCTTCATGATCACTTGGTTCAGGTGACGGTAGTCGACACACCGTCGTAAGCTCCCGTTCTCCTTCTTGCTGAACAACATCGGAGAAGCCGAGGGTGAAACACTGGGTCAAATGAATCCCTTGCCCTTCAAGTCCTCCAACTGTACCCGTAGCTCACGAAGCTCAGCGGGAGCCATCCGATATAATGGTGTAGATATCGGGGCTGTCCCAGGGTACAAGCCAATATAAAAGTCTACCTTTCTGTGAGAAGGTAGTCCTGGAACGTCGTAAGGAAAAACGTCCACATTCTGATCCACCACAACAGGAAAACTAGGACTCCGCACATCAACTGCTTAGAGGATGAGAATATCCAAATGATGGGTAATCGGCTATCCTCTCCTCTGCATGAGTCCATCCTATGCTGCAAAGGCTCCCTTCTCACCGGTGAAGGTGAACCTGGTCCCATTTTTATGGACACATCACACTTTGCGCCTGATACAGTCGATCTGAGCATGGACTGTAGATAAACAATCCATGCCCAAGATGACGTCGTAAGGCCTCGACGCCGCTACAATAAGATCCCACCCGAAGCTCTTGACTCCTAGAGTATGCTCACACTACCGGCACCAGTGCGTGATCTTCAAGTCTTCTCCCGTAAGAGACTCTAGCCGTAAAGATCGATACAACTACCCTGTCGTAATATCTGAGCTCTGAACAAGGGAAGCAGCAATGGAAGAGTGACTCACTCATGTGTCTATAAGAACTGCAGCAAGGGTGGAGTAGACATAGATAGTCGAATCATCTCAGGTTCGCCATGGTCATAAGCTTCCACTGCCTAAAGCTGAGCCTGCCTCTGTCCACCAGCTCCCTGTGGTCGGGGTGGACCTCCTGGTGGTGGTGGTGGTAGAGGCTCAAAGCATTTCCCACCACCCCCTGCTCAGCCAACTCCTCTGCCTCGTCTGCCTGCTCCCTACGGACCGTCATGGTCAAACCTTTGCCTCTACGTGGGTGGTCCCTCAATAGTCTTCTACTCCTCTACATGGTGGGTCGGGCAGTCATGAGCCATGTGTCCCTGGTTGCCGCATGCATAGCACTGCCTGCCTCTCGTATGACTGGCTCTGCTACGTCTGCCTCAGACCTCCAAACTAGTATACTGAGGTCACCCACCTTATGGCCTTGAGCACTTGGACCTCTATGACAATTGTCTACTACTGAATGAAAAAAATCCGCCACATTTTGCCTTATGGTAGGCCTCAATGCTAGCGTAGGGTCAGTAAGGAAGCTCTCCACAAGTAAGGCTCACTCCAGTACTCCTGCCTGCATCGGAATGCTGAGGGAGATCATCAAAGCCCTAATCTCATGCCTCAGACCCTGCTCGAAGGTCCGGGCCCAGAAGAATGGGTCTCATACCATGTCCGTAGAATAGCACGAGAGGTAGGTAAATCCCGCCTAGTACTGGGCTACTGTCATGCTCCCATGCCGCAGCTGTAGTAACTCTTGGATGTGCACCGCACGGAGGGTGGATGGAACGAACTCCGAGAGGAAGAGGCTCTCGAAGTCTGTCCAAATTAGAGATGCCTCGTCGTGAACTTGGAGCATCAGGCTCCACCATCTACCTACTGTCGCGTGCATGAGACTTGCCGCAAGGATGACCATAAGATCTGCTGGTGTCCCTACAAATCGGAAGACTCGAACAACATCCTTCAGCCACTCCTCGACTGCCTGAGGGTCCATCTCTCCATGGAACCTGGGCGGCCTATGTCGCTGAAACTCGTGAAGCGCACTTAGGCGATGTGCACTCTCCGCTGCTGGGGCTGGTGGTATCGGTGGACCAGTGGGTAGAGGTAATGCTGGTGCCTCCACTATAATGGGGTCCTGCACTAAGGCTTCGTCGCTCGATGGGCTGCCCTCTCGCACGTCACTGAGAACCCTAGCGGGCTGCCGTCATGGGGCCATCCTGAAAAGAAACAGGTGCGCCACAGTTAATACAATATTCCTGGTGAGATGACACAAAGTAATCACAAAGAAAACGTTTGAACACATATACAATCAATGTTTTCGCTCATTGAGTCGGAAATCAGAAGTCAGGGTCCTAGTGTATGGATACGTCGGCCGCCGCACCTACACTGGACTCCCTGAACTGGTAACCACACTCAATACCATTAACACTATTGCTTCACATCAAAGAAACTATTAGAGTCCTGAGTTATGCTATTGAACCGACTCCACTAATACCAATTTTCCACGACCCATCCTCGTGGCCCGTGCCGTGACTACCCCAAGCCCCCACCCATAGGCCAGGGGCTGGCGACTAGCACCAATGTCGTAAATCCCAATAAAAGGGAAGGAATTGCCTTTATATAAGTAAACAAACACTATAGAGTACAAAAGCTGAAGTAAAAACTAAGTAAACTGAGTACAAAAGTAAGTACTGGATAGTAAATGGGCCAGTATACTAACCCAACAAAAAGTACAGTACAATTGAGAAAAGTGAAGTACAATAACTAAATAGTAAATAAGCAACCATTGAGACGTCCTCCGGAAACCCCACCTGAAGGGTGGATACAGATGGTCTCCTCAGTTCCTCAAATCCGTCCATCCGCTCCATGTATGTCCCGCCTGATAGTCCATCACCGAATACAGTCCTGTTCCACAAGACTTTACCACGGTCAGCATTGTCTGTCGTCTACAACCAACCCAACGTAGTGCGGGAATAGCCTGTGTAGGGGTGAGTATACAATACTCAGTAGGGACCCTGAGACCACTGAAGGCCTCCCAGAGTCCATAAAGGATTAACCACAAAGGAAAGATAAAATCACGAAGTATCAACCAACTCTACTTAGGTATATTTCCATAAATATACCTAAGTTATCAATTCCAGTTCGACTCCAACTCAAGAGCCCATGTACAACCCAGTCCACATAGGAAAGCACAACTCAGTCCACATAGGAATGAAAGACAATCATATCAAAGATAATGATTGAAAATCAAGACTCAACTCACATAGGTATACTACTCACGAAGAGGGGGGGAGATGATAGATGTAGACACTGTATCATCTTCCATGCCGAACCCATGTAGGATCTAAGTACAGAAGTCATCTCTGTCGAACCCACGTAGGATCCTAGTAAAGTAATCCTCACTACCGAACCCACATAGGATCCATGTATAGTCGTCATCACTGCCAAACCCAAGGAGGATCCATGTACAGTCATCCTTGCGGCCAATCCCACGTAGGATCCAAGTACAGTCGTCATCGTCGTTGCAGTCGCAGCCAGCTCAACGGTTCCCGCACACAACATGCTCAATTCTATGAGGGTCCGCTCCACAATCCATGGGTTCGATACATCAACTGTCACGAAGTCCATTGTTGATGTATCCCAATGTTCCGTCTCGTCAATAGGAACTCTACGCAATTGACGGCACGTCATTCGGACGCCCGGTCTGAGAGATATCGGCATTTCCGTCCTAGGGTCCCGGTTAGAAATACGCTTGGTTCTAACCCAGATGATATCCAAATTCATCTGAAACTCACTTAGAGTATCGGAAAAGCACCGTCTCATCGAAAGGGTCCCAGTTCCGCAGACGGTGCATAGATCGGGCGCGCGGTCCTTATGTTATTCACGTTTATGTGGATTATGGGCCCGACCCGTTTAGCCTAGTTGGCCGACGGGTCGGGTTGACCCATTTTGACGGGTCCGACCCAGTAGGGGTGTCAGAGCAGTCCGAAGAGATACATAATTTGGCCCGGTAGGGCGCGGCGCAGCCCGGCTCGGCCTGGCCTGGCGCGGCACGGCTAGGGGTGCGGCCCGGGGGGGGGGGGGGGCTCGGCATTCCGCATCAGCGGCCGCAGGTGGCACTGCCCTTCCCCGAACCAGACGGCTAGACCGGCCGGTTTTTGCGCACGCGGCCCGCATGGGCGGGCCGCACGTTCTCCACTACGGCGCTGTCCTGGTGCCATGGTCCAGCACCTCCCGGCCGGCCGACAAGCCGGCTGGTTCATCCGCCGAAGTAGCCTGGGTTGCGGGCCGTGGTTCTTTCCGCACAATCGGCTCGATGACGCTGGTTCCCTTCATCCTGATCCCGGCATGGCATGATGGTGCCGTGTCTCCTTCATCGCCAAATGCCAAATATAAAATAATAAACATGAACAACGAAGGGTTTTCGGGCCGTGTTCGTTCGGCCCGCACCCTCCATGTAAAACGATAGCAATTGGAAAAGTTAAATGAGATGCTCAACGACAAACCAAAGCACAAGTTTAATCCATTAAAATTGAACTTAACCCATACGTCAGAAAATGATGATGAACGTCGTCGTTTTGGTTGATGACATCACGTGGTGAGGTTTCGTAGACGTCAACGGAGAGCGTCCGAGGAGGAAGTGACGTCTCATCTTTTTATAACGGAGAGAAGAAAACAAAGCGTGACGTTGTTGGTGAATTCCCACATCGTTGTTTCCTTCCATGACGCGAAGGAGGGAAAAGAAGAAGAATCTGGGGTCTCCGAGTTAATGTTCTTTGTCGAACTCCTGGCATTCTTCAACAAAGGAGATAAAGTTCTTCATGTCTCAAGAGCTCTCTTCCCTTTCTCTCAACACAACAAGCCCACAAAACAAAATAAAATAAGGGTTATCATTATTTTAATAATCCATTCCATGCATTTCAAATTACAAAATTCAAAATCCAATTCACTTAATTAATTAAACCATGAGTTGTCTAATTAATTAAGTGATATGTTGGCATGTTTAATGAGGTATAGAGAGTTGAGGGAGAGGATAGGTTTTAGAAGTTATGATTACGTACAAATTTTAATAGGGGGTTAGAGGAGTTTTAAGGAATGTGAAGGGGTGGGGATAGTGTGGGCCCCACCTCACAAATATCCTCACATGGATAGATAGGGGGTGTGGGTCTCACCATAACTACCCCATGTAGAATATAACCACTTGGATAAAGAATAAAAATTGTTCCACACTTTTTATTCAATTATTTATTAATCCACAATTTTTAACTCTTCCTACCATGAAAACATAACCACTGTAAAGGTACCCTTATGAAATTACCGGCACTGCGGTTTCAGCGGCGCCCTCGAATTTCAATTCCGAGCACCGATTCCAAATATAGAAAAACTCACTCGTTCGTTCACTGAACGTACCCGATCTAAAATTCAGAAAATTATTCCAGGAACACCGGGCCTCGGAATCAGGTGCCGTCAGAAACTGCGTACTTGTAAAATCCCAAAGAATTTAAGAAAAAAATTCCCTTGAAATTTACTGGTCTTTACAATGATTACTCTATATTATCTATATCAGCGTAAATAAAATTTTTAAAGGAATGTTTCCATCTTAATTGTTCATGTGTGGAATATCACAACATATTGATACTAAATGTATTGTATGATTTTATGATCATGGAAATTTAAAAAACTAATCAATTTAATTTTTTAATTAAAATTTTATAATAATAAACATAATTTTTATATAGTGTACCTGGTATCAAAATATGGTTATGATGGTGATTCCATTGGTGATTTTAGAATTTAAGATGTTGATAATTATGGGGAAAATTATTAATTATATTTTGTAGAAAACAAATAATAAATTTATTATTATTGAAGTGTACATAAGAATTAATTGTATAACGTAAGTTTTCATCATGAGTGTGAATTGGAAGGATCCTTAAGTAAAATTATTAAAAAATGGTGAAAATAATGAAAGGTCATATTGATGAAAGGGAACATAAAAAATTTATTATCTTAATATATGGAGTCACAAACATCCTAGAGAAAGAACATAAATAATGGAAATCAGTAAAAATAATGATAATAAAAATAGTAATGTATTTATGGTTATGTATCTAAAACAATAAAATGTTATCTATAAATAGATGATTTGGAAAAATAAATAATAAAAAAGATCAACATTCACAGGGATAGAATTATTTTCATTATAAATAATTATGACAAAAAAATATAAATACCTAACCTTTTTTTTGTTTTGTAAGTATTATAGATGACTAAATTATGGATAGTGTGGGTAATTCATAAAGGAACCTAAATGATTTTTTAACTATTATGATTAATCCCAAATTAACCAAAACCTAATCATGATTGTAATTGACCTTCAACGAGTTTCCCAGAATCATTTGAATCCATTGAAAAGAGACAAGTGTTTCCAAAATTTTCAATAGAATTAGTACCCTAGAAAACACATCATTAAAATATTGAATATCAAATTCTATGTTAAAAAAAAATAAAAAAATATCAAAATAACCTTCATCAATTAGTGTACATATATCTCATAAAAAATAAATTCAATGAACAAGCCAATAAAATAATCTACTAGAAAGAGTACAAGAATTAACAATCATATATCAAGGCAAAATGAAATCAAATATAATGAAAATAATAATTTGTCATCAAAATACATAGAAATCATTTATCCACCAATATTTACAACACTGAGTAATGGTAGTATCTAAATATTGACCAATTCCATGAGTGATGTACTTTATCAAATATGAAACTAAGAAAAATGGCTACAAACTTTTTAAAGATCATATGCAAGTGGTGGGAACAATGCCACCTAGGATTTTACAAAAAAAATGTCAATAATTATCTAGTATAGGTAATTTTTATATGTTATTATATATGATTAAAATAATTTATTTTAAAATTAAAATATCTAAATAAAAGTTGATTGTATGATTATTAATACAACCAATAATATAAATTTGCTTAGAAAACCCCTTCCATCACGTAGACACATTTTTAAATGCCGCAAAAAACATAACCATTACAATCCACAAATTTTAAATATGGTAAGATTTAAAAAAACAAGATCATGGAATTATTAGTAGTAAATAATTATATTTATAAAGGATTAAACATTGGTTAAGAACATTTTTAGGGCACAATATAGTGAGAATGATCTGATTCATTACATAGATATACTCATTTTCTTATCTAACAAGGAATATTGAAACTCCCTCATAAAAAATAATCAAAATTTATCGTATCGAAAAAACATGTTATGTTTGTTTCCCTTTACCCAAAACACCTTAATGACCTTAAATCATCCTATAATGGTTACAATATTTTTTTAAAAAAATCAATTTCATAATAGGATAAAAACATTTTAATTCCCTAAAAATAATAATCTTTTATTCCAAAAATCTCTTAATTAAAAAAATCATACCAACCTTATATAAAACAGAACATAATTCCCATGAAAAAAATTACGTTTTATGACAATAAAAAATACCAAAATTTATTTTTTCAAATAATGTTTTCTAATGAATATTTCAAATCATTATAATATAACTTACAGTATAACTCATAAATAACACTTAGAATTTTTTAAAAGTCATTTTGTCGATTTATTCTATGAAAAAACCAAATAATACAATATTTAAATTAAAAAAATGTGTAAGTGAAATGAATCATGCCTTAAATAGATTCCATAAATTTATTAATCAATCCACAAATCCATGTAATCATTCATTGACACCTAATAAATCCAAAACTATAAATTACATAATTAAAAAAATCCATAAAAAGGATATATATTGGTCCTTAGTAGAAAAACCTTAACATAACCAAGCCTAAGTACCATGGTATATCAATGAGAAAAATCACCATAAAAAATTATTTCATGACCAATATTTAGTGAAACAACAAAAAATGTGAAATCCATAAATGTGAACATGTTTATATATGAGAATAATTGGATTCGGAAGAAGAAGAATAAGATGAAAATTACATGAAACATTATCATGATTGGAGATACAACATGAGAGAGATATAAGTATAATAATAAAATGTTTTTGTCGGGGAATACCTCATTTTACATCCAATATCACATGAGTAACACCCAAGGGGATATGTTTAATTTATTTTAAAACCCACTAACGAATAATAATAATTATAAATAATAATAAAAAAATTATGTTTAAAATTAAAATCATAATTAAATATAATATTATACCTTATACTTGGAATGAAAATTAAAATATTTAAAAACCCATTTATTAATATAGTTATTCCAAAATATTAAATCATCAATACAAAAAGATAAAAATTAAAAGATTTGGAAAAATACCATCCATGTTAGGTAAATTGGGAAGGAATAGAAACTATGTATTTAATTGTAGAAGGAATTTATATCATGAAATTATATTTATATTGTAAATGTTAATGCTTTAAATTCCAAGGAACTTATTTGTATGATAACCAATTTCAACCTAAGAATTTTTTTTCACAAAAAAACATTAAATTATAAAGCATTTTATTTAGATATATAATCTAGTTTGTTACATTAATAGTCAAAGATATCATTCATAGGGAATATCATGTTTAACTATAAATCTAATATTAATTAATTAAAATAAATTGTTTCAAATAAAAATAATGGGAATTGTTTTGGAAGATCAAAATGATAAAGGTTCTTAAAAGAATTTAAAATAGAATCAATGTACTGTGTTGATAAATAACGATTATTTTTTAGAACTCTTTGTCATATAATTAGAGTCTACGGGATATAAAAATGTTTTCAAAATTTATTGCATTGAAAAGTCCATTTTATAACCATAAATACCCATTCAGTTGTTTTTTTTAATTTTAAACAATTTATATTCACCAAGCTGCAAGTGTTCAAATAGATCTATAAAAAAACATCTATTGCAAGAAGATAATATTCACCATTAATAGATAAAAAATTTAGAAACATCTTTCATTTAAAACTTAAATATCAGTTTTTTATATTAAATGAATAGGATGTGTATTATTTTGACACAAGACCACTAAAGGTCACATAATCACTAATATAATAGTAACTATATCATAAAAATTTTATGTAAAATATGTAATCATAGAGTGATAATATATATAAGTATATTTGATAGCATCCAAGAGTAAAAGGAATATGGATACTTAATAATATATCCTCCTAGAATATAGATAACATCAAGGTTTTGAATAATAGTAAATTAAATGTAGTTAATAATTTTATATTTTTAAATAATTGAGCTCATAATATTAAAAGTAATGGAAAAATTATTCATTAAGGAAAATACATACTAAGAAAGAAATATTATTTCTTGAATAAATTAAACATATCCTTCTATATATGAGTCAATTATCTGAATTGGTCAAGATGATAAACAGTTCTGAGATAATATGTATCGTAAATTGAAGGGGTGAAGTAAAAATTAATTAATTCTGAAGAAAAAATTGAAATTTTAATCAGATTAATTCAAATTTATATATTGGTTTCTATAAATAAAATATAAATGTTAAATTTAAAATAATTTATTATCTTCATAACATAGAAAGCATGAACATATTAATTAAAATTATAATATGATAAAAAGGAGTTTAATTAATATCAATTAATAAAGGGTGGATGAATTAGTGAAAATTAAATAAATGTTTGATGTAAATAATATTAAAAGAAACATATATAATATATGAAATTAATTTCATGAAGAAGATATAAAAATAAAGATATAAAAAAAAATATAATGTAAGAAATTAATGATATAGGACTAATTCATATAGTCATATGTAGACCAATGAATCAAAGAAACATATTATGTTAATTAACCTATGTATTGTTTTTGATGAATATGGTATAATGGGATGTATAATTTTAATCCATCACAAAACTAATGTCTTCAGATAATTCAAATTTCATAGATGGATGTTAAATTGTAAACATGGTAATAAGATCAAGACTTTAATTTATAACCCTTGATAAAAATAAAATAAATAAAAAGTGTAGTTGTATTTAGGGAATCTAGGGATATTTCATAACATATTAGTTCTAAGAACATCCTAGAAGAATGATTCTATTGAAAAGATAAATTTATAATTTAAGAATAAGAAATGTAAATATTGATTTCTTATCTGATTTGATAAAAATATTATATGATTGATTGTAATGATGTCACTATATTTGATTATCAGAAGAGAAATTATAATATATATTATTAATGTTATAAAGGAGAGGAAAAACTAAAGAACTATCCTTGAGATGTAGAGAGTGAAATTGAAGATTATACATTTCAGTATAATGTAACTAGAGATAGTGGTATAAATTATCAACTATTTATGAAGAGGTGAAACTAAAATTGAAGATCATACATAGATGAAGAGAATATAGTAGGACATAAGATTAATCCTAGTTAATCCAAGAGGAAAATGAGTCTAAAAAATAAAAATCTTGAATAACCGGTAGAACCTAAAAACTATATTTGAATAAATTTAAAACAAATGTTTTGAAATAATAATTTAAGAAAAACAGTATCTTATTTATAAGAATCAGGTATTAGATTTCATGTTAATGCATACTTATATTTTTTTTCTTGAATATGTTAAATTATTCTCAATTTGAAAATTCAATAAATATAGAAAAACTATTATAAAAAAGTTTAGATTGTTATGTACAGGTTATAAACCTATTGATGAAATACATTTTGAAGGATTAATTTTGTAATATACTATGTTATTTAAATAAAAAAATGGAATTTTGAATGGTTTTAGTTCATAGAAATTTATAATTTTACAAATAATTATAATTAATGTAATTTATTGACGTATATGTATAATTTTTTAATTAATATGATATTTATTTGTTGATGTTAAATATTTTATTATTATTATTTTTGTTGATGTTGTTGTTTTTGTTTACTTTATTTTCTATTTATTATAATTTATTTTGATTTTGGTTTCATGGGGTGTATAGGTTGAGACCATGATGATATGCTATCAACACATGATATAAATATTATTTTTTTCAACTATGGAAATGGCATTTATATTTAACCATATTATTGAAATAATTCCCAAAAAACAATAAAAATCATATTTTTATTAAAATGATTGATTAAAACTAATTAATTTAAAATTTTGACACACTAATTGCATGAAACTTGGGATAATTGGTCTTGAAATTTTATGCCATGTAAGAAGGTGAACAATTTAACAACACCCAATGATCTGAAAAAATGTCAGGAATTTTAAGGTTATGAGAGAAGGAATAATTTTATACACTTTAAGTTCATGAATGTAGGAAAACATTTTCCATTTAAGGTTGTTGAACTAGGTTCAATTGTGTCTTATTATTTAATGTCACACAATTATTTCTACTATGAAAAAGGATACCAATAATTGTTTTAATTATGTAATATAAACATGGAAGCCCCATATTAGGTTATAACTATAAATTGAATAGGTGAAAGAATATGTGTTAAAAAATAATTTCTTCTCATACTTAAAATACCATCTACCTGTGATATGTGAAAAAGAGAAGAAATTTTGGACCCATGAGAAATACGAGTCAGTGGGAGCAGCCAAGATGCGACACCTAGAGGAAAACCCTAGAAATTCAATTTCCACCAAAATAGCCATAAAATAATAAAAGGTAAAAGACATATAAATTGTTCCTTATGATTCTAAATAATTATTATTAAATGTATAAAGTAATTATTTGACATCTAGGATTAGTAGTAGGGATGGTAATCCTAGTGGAATATTTTAAAGAATACAATATTCCTATTATAGAAGATATACACAATCATAAGGGCAACATGATTGTCAAAAGTGACCCAAAAATTGAAGTAAATTTATTTTGGAATATGGTTGGGTAATTATTCCTTTTTGAGTATAAGAATTTTAAGAATTTTTATCACTATGACTAAAGAATCCACTAGGGTGAAGTAGGGGAGGCTCACCCAAGTTGGTAACTAGGGAAAGTGTTTATCCCAATGTATTCCAAGAATATTGTAGAGATGGATTATAATGAAGGAATATAGATGCTATGGAACATCACACCACCTCCATTATATCCTTTATAATAGGTTTCTTTCACCCTCGTATAGACATAGGAAATTAGTGAAATAATATTTTATGTGATATTTATTATAAAACCCACTTATGAAGGTGGAACCTCTATTTTCTATCTCTGTACATTATAGTTTGATTTAAAAATGTACAAATTCGAGTTCATCAAGTTTGGAATTGTCATCTTGGAGATCTATTTAATATAGTAGTCCATCTCATATATATATATATAATGTAATGATTCTAGGGGGTATATTTATTGTTTAAAAATCATTGGGTACACATGGTCTATCTTGGAATAGGTAATCTGCTTTAATGATTCTTCCTGAACTCTTTCTATAGTAGGTATGCACATTATATTGAATATAGGACATGCACGTTGGCTTATAGTTGTGTGTGTGCTTGTTTGATTAAGGAATATAACATCGATTTTATTTAAAATATTCCAACCGGCTTCTTAGACTTTATATATCTACATTGAATATTATTTGACTTCACAAAAATAACCCAATCAGAAATAGACCAATTTAGGATGAAAAGTATAAAATTTGGTAGAAAATATAGTTCTAATAATGTGTTTTTATGTGGGTATGTGTGTGATATATACCTAGAGTTAGACACATAATTTTAATTTTTATATAATTATGAATTTATTAAAGATAGAAAAGTGAACTTATTTAGCCCCAATTTTAGAAAATAAATGTGTCACACATCCTTATAAATAGAAAGGACTACCCCCAATAAAGTGTCAGACTGTAATAGACGACTCATGAAGACGATTTTGTCTTTTTCCACCCTATTCAGCTATTTTGAATGATTTATCTCTTTTAATTTATCTTAATGATATATTCTACTATAGAATTGATAAATAATAAATTAAATGATAGTTTGAAAAAGTTGATCTGAGTGAATGTTAGTGCATGAAGAAAGAGAAATAAAAAATAGACATTGTAAAATTTATAATATTTATTCTTCCATGATTTACATATTTATATCTTAAAACTTATATTTTTATGTTTATTCAAAATTGAAACTAAAATTTATTTTATTCTTTATATAAATAATTTATTATTTAAACCCACAACATTTTATATTGGGGAAGCACACAATCAAATGATAATCTATTATATTAACACTATGTTTGTAAAATAATTTTGGATACATATAAGGGTGCATTCATGAGACTTTCTAGAAAATATATTAAAGTTAATATTATCAATATATATGGATCTACATATGTCAAAAAACAAATCATCACAACAGTTCCACCCCTTGACTACACCTTTATCACATCACGGTGGACTTGTATATCTTTCCTTGAGGGGAAAGATACACACTGAAAAACATAATAGAAAAAAACCAAAATATAAGGTTAATGGGTCCCCATAACAAGGTACCTTCGAATATAAATATTGTGTACTACTATAAAGCCCCAATACCACTAAGATCCACTATAACTATGTCCAAAAAGTTATCCATAAAAAATATACTATATATATAAGTCATGAAATGTGTAGGTGAAGATTATCATGCAAGGGTGAATATATACATACCCATTAAACTACCTAGAAAACCAAAACGGAACAATATGAATATCATTCAGATCAAATCCACAAGAAAAGAATAAAACAATTACCCATAAAATCCTAGATATGATTTAATTGATAGGGAATAAATCATAATAGGAAGTCCCTCTATGAACAAACTGGCTATTGGAGAATAAGAAATAATATCTAGGAATCTAAATGTACCAACTAGAAACCCATGTCACCTCTCTAGGTCAATAATGGATGACTCGTTCCTCTTCAAGTGCCATGATACAGATGTGGGCTGACTTAACATCAATAATAGAGGATTCATACAATGAGTAGATTAAATCAGAAAAGGTAGGAACAAAAAATATTAGTAATATAGGGGAATATCACTTATATTTTTAGAACACAACATATGAGGGGTACCTGGCTCGGTGAACACTCTGATCACCATACTCAGTCACCATCATCAGATCAATGGAGATGATAATAATAGGGTCCTCATCTCACCTCAAATATAACATCTTATACAAAGGAAAGTATTCCATTTTTTGATATTTAAAATATGACCATAATGAACTATTTCACATGCCAAAATTTATTTCATGAGCATTAAGATAATAAAATACAATATGAATAAAAAATTAGAAGAAATTTACAATATTAGTACATAATATATAGAATCTTAGTATTAGTTTGGTCATGTACATCCTCACTAAATAGAATATAAAGTCCGAAAAATACAACATATGTGACATGATTCCTTGAATTTGGGGCCAATTGGGTACTCAGTATATACCACCACAACTAATGTTGTGTCTCTTCCAAAATAAACTGTATACCCTAAAGGGTACATGGAATGTGGACTCATCCATCATAATTTTCATATACTATAGGGGAGGTCCGTTATTGTAACAACAATGATACATGATGTGTTATTTATTCTCATATGGAATTTGTCTATATATGAGAACCTTGGTATTTAATCCATATATATGTCGAGGTGGGTTGATAATTAATATATCATGTTTGTAACATTATACATGGTGTGTGATATTTATCTTCATCCTAAACATTTTCCACCTATTGTTGGGTGTTACATGATTTATGGATCTAGATCACACATTTTTGACTTCATCTCTAATCCTAGAATATACACAATTCTCTTATCTTCATCGTAATCATCATAGTTTTCCTTGATCAATCCCATACTATTCCCAAATTCATATTTATAGGATTTAATGCCTCTTTTGGTCGATTTTCAACTATGCGACATCAGGAAACTAATTTTTATGGGGTTCACACTACACCTAAATTGTTTGTATGTCATGGCCTTAACAATCTAGTTTCAATACCCTATCCCACAATTCATCCTTAATCATCAACAATTCTGCAAACCCTTTCCCACAATCCAACCTTACTCTTCATTTATGCTGCAATCCCTGATCATTGTTGTTTTTCGAAAACCAATCAATCAGAAAACCAGAATCTCTTTCTCTAAATAATAGGAGATAGATTTATCAAACAATCATCTCTTGTGATGGAATATAGTGAAATGATGAAAATAAATTATGTTAAATGAGGAAGAACATCCCATGATAGATTATATGGTGTCTTGCATGAATATTGGAGCAATACTCATTGTGCACAGATCCAGTAATGATGATCAAAAAATGGAAAATAGTGTGGAATCATAAATATGATTCCAATAAAAAAGTATTTAATTCAAAGGTTTACTTAATATATAAATTAGTTTCATAATGAATAATCATATTCAAAATCATGAAGAATGAAGTAAGACAAATAAATTAATAAAAACCGCAATAACGTTAGGATTATTCATTGGAAAAGGTAGTGACCACATTGGTTTGTCATTAGAGATTCCATGAATTGTGTGTGTTTTAAATTACTCATATTCTCCAATATTTCCTACGATTTCTAGGGTTTGTGGTAGGTCCTAAATGGTTCAAGTGTTAGATGTTTTTTAATAATGGGGTTTCATTATTCTAATGAAAATAACATTAATCAACATTAAATTAATTACAGTAATTAATTAATTCAACTCACTAGGACCATATCAGAAATACTATAGGGGGAATGGAGATTATAAAACTAGTAGTGTAAGCCCCCTACTCTGGACATAGCCACATCTTCATTTCTCCCAATTAATGCACTATTGTAATAGGGAATATGTTTTCCTACAAACATGGGTGCACAAACATAAAATAATATATAAATATTTATTGTATTATTTAAAAATACCATTGAAAAAAAAATTATTAAATAGATCAATGAAAAAATTCAGAATTATTATTTAAAATTGTTTAAGGGTTCAAATAAAAATTCAAGAGTTATTAAATCATCCCACGAGTAAATATTTTTAATCACAAAAGAAAAATATCATATAAAAAGTTGACGGTAACGATCCCACATCTTATTCATGAACTCCCATGAGCTCACATATAATTCCCATTATTCCAGTGAAGATAAAAAATGACATATCTCATATATGATTAATACTCTCTTATTGGTGCTTTATTTCCACTGGGTACTTCGATAAGGTGGATCTATCATTGAAGTCCAGCTCTCTAAAGTCATTGACATGTGATGATTCATAAAATTATCTATATATCTCTGATAAATGAAATATACTATGTGATGGGTCTAATTACAAGGGAAATTTTAAGTGGTAATAAGCCTTGACCACCCTACGTAGGACTGGGAATGGATTGATGCACATTGTGGATAGCTTATCTCATCAACAAAATCATTCCAAACCACCCCATGGAGATTTATTATAGAACACAAAACCTCCCTACTCAAAATCTATATACATAAATAAATATTTAACATATGACCTCCAAAGGATTGAACTATTTATCATCCACTCCTGATTCACCTACACCTTCCCCATCATCATTTGCACCATCTTCGACCCAATTTGTGGTGACCCTCCTAACTCTGTTTGACATATGGATGACCTACAGAATCTCCCATATAATGAATCGAAAGGTGTAATGACTATAGTTGGTTAGTAGTTATTTTTGTGTGTGGAATAAAATAATAGATAGTGATCCTACCATATTTGGCTTAAATAGATTATAAAACCCCTCAAATTATCCTTTAGAATCTAAATAGTTCACTTGGTCTGGCCATCAGTCTGTGGGTGAATCATTGTACACATCTACAGATCATTCCATAATTCCTCTCACAATATCCTCCATAAAAAATATAAAAAATAAGAAGTATTAGTCAAATATTATCATTAAGAGTGTCCCATGTTTCTATATGACATCTTCTATATATAACTGTCCCAATATCTCAATCGAACACTACTACTGAATAAAATTGGTATTGTTCATCTTGGTTAATATTTTAAAGATTACATTGATAGTATTGTCTCCCCTCACTATTAATGGTTGTCCTATCATGAAATCCATTAATATGGAATCCCACTACTAGTCTAGAGAATCGTGTGTTTTTTCAGAACATGAGGACACATAGTATTGCACATTATCTCATAAATTGGAGAGGAAACATAAGAAGAATAAATTTTGTTATTCATTCTGGTAAAAAATGAATCCCATTTTCACAAAAAAACCATGGTTGACCGTGAACCAGTCACCCAAATAGGTCTATGGAATGTCTCAAAGAGAATTCATGTTCCCCACGGTCAAGAAACTAGTGTCAGGAACCAATATAAAACATTTGGGAATGATTTTTCCTATAAATTGAAGGTAAACAAATAAATATAATAAGATGGAAACAATAAATATCAGATAGTGAATATAAGGTTATTTCACATAGAAAAATTATCTTCAAGCGATGTTGTGGGTCACCACTTGACATTGAACCATGCATGCTATAAGTGATATCCAATACCAAAACCTGAACCATGGATGATAAAGTAGGTGTGTGCACATAAATGATAATTAAGAATTCCTAAAACAAACCATACATGATTCCCCACCTCTAATGTGAAATCCTTTCAGTTGGTTTGAAAATATGAAATGTATAAATTAGGTTTTTTACACTTTTATCAAAATTATTAATGGGATGACAATTTTTATAATAAAAACATCTTTTTATTTCACTTTCCAAAATAATTATAAAATCCCAATTAATACAACCATTTTTTTGAAAACCAACTACTTCTTGTACATGTACATTTATATAAAAAAGTAAATGTTTCATGAGATTAAATAACCAAAAGATCCATAAAAGAAAATAATAACGTCCAAGAATGTAGTCATGGGAGTTTTATAACAATCCCTATAGAGTTCCCAAGATGCACTCTGTTTAGAACCACCTGCAGAAGTATGGTAAAGATCATATATATATAACCAACTAGATTACATTAATTGACTAATCTAATGGAACAACCCAAGTTTCATAAAGATAAAATCCACAGGGTACCAACCCATCTAATTGGAGATGATAAAAAACTATCACTCGACCCTCTAAAACACGTCAAGGATGCCCATGATTATAGTATAATGTGTATTTATGAGTCCCTTGCATGTGTGACTCACCGTACATTCTATCACCACACTGGCCTACCCCAATCATGGACAAAAATATATAATAACCCAAGAATAAAAATGCCTTCTATAAAGGTACCCAGTATAATAATACACAAACACCCCCCCCACACACACACACAGATATATATATATATATATCATATCATTAAGGTTCCAATCCGGCCATCACATCCCACTGACATTCTACCCTTTCTTTAAAATGCACTATTTTTTCGAAAGGCATTTAAATTTTCACACCCTAATGAATTTATCCAAACGTCTCAAAATATATATTCAAGAAAATGTGGAATGATAGTTTTAGAAGCTATATCCAAAAGGTCATTTACACCTTCAAATCCAATTCTATTATGAATATTTTTCTCAAAACCAAAAATTAATGTTCACTAAACAACAGAAGATTCCAAACAATATTTCATAAATTTTGTAAATCAACCATCATTTCTAAAGTACCAAATCGGAAAAATATTAAAGGATAAACTTATTACCATTCTCAGGTTACCTAATCTAACAACATACACTTTATTAAAAAAATTTCCCAATTTATTAAGACAAAAAATGTATTTCCGAAAAAAAATTACTTTAGGAAAATGAATTTCAAGCCATATGCATCTTAAACCGTTTCCAAAACACCATTCACACCACAGAAATAAATTAAGAGACACCTTTGGAATTTATAGCATACATTTTCAAAATCATTTAGAAGGGTAAATAAACATCCAAAAAACCAATCATTTAAAATGAAACATGGAAACCATGCTTAATTCAACCAATTGATCCTAAAATTTTAAGAGAAATTTTGACAACCAAGTGAGAATCCATTTTTCAAGGACCATGACAAGTTATATATATATTTAGAATATTAATTTAAAAAAAAATGGGAAACAACTTTAAAAAATAATCAATAATTCATTGAATTAAATAAAGTCTTAGGTATAGGGAACCTACCTCATGAAGACTAAACTAATGCAATGCATTCTACACTTTCTAACTAATGTTGTCATCCGCTCACACACACAAACTTCCATATGTATTTATGTATACCCTTTACCCAATTTATTTAACCCCGTTCTATGAGGAAATTTGAACATGGTGGATATACACACACATATATATCTATACATATACATACCTTCGTATATTCCTATGAGTCTTTCAAAGGCACTATATTCACTACACATAACATCTATGACTCTTAAATATCAAAATATTCACAAATTAAAGGTGTGAAAACCAAAAGTGTGTTTAAAATCATAACTTAGATTGTATTTGGAAAGAGAAACAAGCTGAACTGCCCCACCTTCAGCTATGGTTGTCGAAACATGGACCAACGCTACCGAGGAGTCCATTTGTACGATAATAGAACTGAAGATTCAATGAAAATTAATCAAAACACATGTTTAATGTTTCAATAGATTGGAATCTGGGTGAAGAAGAATCCAAAATGATAGGAATTAATGTGGAAACACCGAGAGAATTCCATACCTCATCGAATTGGATGAAATCCGAAAAGGAACCAAGAAAAACCAGTTGATAGAGATGGATCCATTGGAGGGGTTTGATTAAGATGAGGTCTTACGAGAAGTGACACCCCCAGACGAGGTCCCATGAGTAGGAAAGGGAACCGCCATCTGGGGTCACATGGGAAGGGAAGGGTGTAGGTGATTGGGTGGAATGAGGATGAGGGCGCGCTTAGAAGGAGGTAGTGTAGTTTGCTGGGTCATGTAGGAAGGATGATGGGAGATTGGGAGGTCACACATGAGGGATAGGTGTAGGGTGATTATGTTTTTTTAAAAACATAAAATAAATTAATTTTAATTATAATAATAACATTAAAATAATAATAATAATAATAATAATTTTTAATAATCTTAATAATCATAATAAGTAAAAAATTAAAAATATTTATAATAATAACTATAATATTATTATTATTATTATTACCATTATTATCAATATAAAATAATATCTATTTATTTGATTTTATTTTATTTTAGTTTATTTATTAGGATATAATTATTTATTATGAACTCTAGGAAACCGGCAGTTACCCTGTATGGCTCATGAGACTGTACGTGAACCATGCAGTAGCTTCTGCCCATTCCAGATGCAAATGCACTGGTACTTGGGCTGAGCACATGGTTTTCTCCTACAGTGCAGTTACCACACAGTCTCCTAAAACCCACGAAAAACTCTAAATCCTCTAAAATTTAAACAGGGAAACAAACTTGAACATTGACCAAGAGATTTGAGACTGAGAAAAGAGTAAAATAAAAAGGATATGTGGTTAGGGTGTGACAATAATCCCCCCCAAAGACACCTTTTTCCCGTGTATCCCCTCTAAGCCCAGTGATAGAATAGAATCAAGTGCATCCCCAGTCAACATCTGGAGAAACCAAGAACCTCGAGGTGAATATTCACTCTACCAGTCAAACGCAACTAAAAAATCACAATAGATGAACAAGGGGATAAAATTTGGGTTGGGGGTTTCTTACTACCACAAGGACTCAATTAGAATGAGTGCTTCCAAACCCAAAATACACCACCACCTCAAATAGGAACTAGGGAACTCCCAACCTAAACTCCTTAAATTTCGTGCATGACCCTATGGAACTTCCAATACATAAACATAATGCCCACTACAAGGAAACCCAAAATAATAGGGTACTAAGACCAAGGAACTTCCTATAATAACACAACATGAACTAAGAATTTACCATGCAGATATGAAACTGACAATGTAGACACATCCATCTTCCTTAGCATGAGTGAGACCACACCTCCTCTAAAACACGGAACTCTCAACCTATGAGAAAACCCCCAACACTAGGAAAAAAACCATGGGAATAATAAAACCCAAATATAAAACCATATAACAACTAAGAACATCGATTATACCTCATGTACTTACATATATAAAGGAACAAAACTAAATGGATATTATCCCACACTAGAGATAAACACACTCAGGGAAATTTAATGATTATAGAAAACACATTAATTTTAACATAACCACTACGATAACAAAGAAACAATTCCGTCACACGTTAAATGAAAATTTTGAACATAAAATAGCATCAAATTTTTAATAAATACACTTTATAATCTTCCACCCAAACATAGGGAACTATAATGGGTCACACATTCACACATCCCTAGTAACTCCTGACTATGCATAGGCTTCACAACTTGTCCTATGGCTAGAAAAATAATATATGAATAATATCATTCCTCATAGTCTGATGATGACATTCTCCGATAAAAACATATTCATTTGGAGAATCTTCTTGAAATAATTCTTCATATTACCGAGGTAGCCAAAACAATGAAATGTCTTTGGAGGAATGCAATAATAATGATTTTAATGCCCGAACCGACCATATAGGTGGCACAAAAGAGGATGGTCAGATGAATTGGAAGCTAGAACCAATGATGGATATTTTCCAAAAATAGGTTCCTCAGGCACACATTTCTCACCAGATGGGGAACCTTTATGAGAAACAACTACCACTGACTATACCCTAATGACTAGATCTGCTAAAAATGCCTCTTCTACTATCTTCGTAGTACATAAATTACCATATTAGAGAAAATTTCTTGTAATTTAGGTATAAAGAGCCCAAAATATATAATGATTCATCTAATCCTCCAACACCATCTTCAGATGGTAAGAAACCAACTATCCAAAGTGATAAAAATAATATTTCATGGTCTCATATCCCTAACTGATCATCATGCATATCTTCCACCTTCCTTAACTTTACCTCATTAGTTATAAACTAGGGATTAATGTGGTCATAAATAAATCCCATGTGAACACAAATTTCATCGATGTTGGGAAAAATGAATTCAAATATTCCAAATCTATACCCTCAAAACACCCCAAGACAGCACAAACTCTTACAGCCTTAGGAGATCCCAAAAACCTAAAGACACTGTTTACATCATCAAGCCACTCCACTACCTATAATGGACATCGATATCAATGATGTATAGGCAACATTGGAGAAGAATAAAAAATGGTCACGGCTCCATAGAAATTTTGGAAACCTTTATGGGTTTAATTTTATGAACATCATTGAAAAAGTAACCAAAAATTGTATCAAATAAAAACAAAATTTAATGGAACAACTTGAAGCAAAACAACCAGCTCAGAAGCTGAAAACACACATGCATAACTAAAAAACCATTCAAATGCCAATATTTTAATTTAAATATTAGTACTTCCATCATCCAATTCCATTTTCCAAAAACAAAAACCCTCTCTTTATGATAAATTCAATTTCAAAAACCATTTCCTCTTCCAAATCCTCTTAGTAAAAACAATTATAAAACATTTAATTTCAAATTCACACCCATGTAATTACATGAAACATTTTACATGTGCTCATATATGTGTATCCATACATTCCAACATACACATTCCATATGTACCCACACATGTGAAAATGTTTATATGGAGTACGCGAGGTTTCACCCAAACCATTTCATTAGAATAATAAATCCAGTACAAAATTTACAAACCAAATATTTATAATTTAATCCCTATTTTATAAAATTAAAAATAACTTTTAATAGCCACTTTTTTGTCATTTTTTCACGTTAATATTTTAATTTCATTATCCAAGACCAAAATAAGATATAACTCAACTTACACGAGATTTCCAAAAATAGAACCTTGTAGTCATGCCTAACCTGGCATCATGGTAGTGGGAAATCCCCCATGTAGGAAATAACAACTAGAAGGTGTTTGAAGAATTCAATCAGTCTCCACATGGGTCACTAATACATGTGACATCATGATGTAACCTCAGGTCAACTCCATTTTCATTACTAAGTCCCAAAAAATGAAACACGTCTCAAATTCGAAATTACCCCCAGTAACTTGAGGATTAGAACAAGTGAGATTTCACACCTCTCTTCCCGTACCAACCTCTCGAGTTCCAAAGGTGCCAATATCAATCTACCCGACAACCCAAATAACTAGTATTACCTCTAATTCAATTTTTTCACAATTCAACCTAGGTCGCCCCTCAACTGGTCAATTGAGTTGGTCCATAACATGGCCCGAAGGGCATTATTGTTCCCCACATACTGGAACTAGTGTCGGGAAACAAAGTAAAATATTTGGGAATTATTTTTTCATGTAAATGAATGAAAAAAAATAAATATAAAATGAATGAAATTGATAAATAATAACATAAGAAATAATATAATGTCACGCAGCCAAACATACCTCCATGAGACCTCATGGCTCACCACCTAACATAGAAGTAAGCTCGTTGTAAGAGAAATCCAACAGTAGAACCTAAAAATATGATGAAAAAGTAGGCATGAGAACTGAAATTCTTATTAGGAATTACAATAATAAACCACAGCTCATGGCCCACCTCTAATGTGAAATCATTTCTTACTAGTTTAAAAATAGGACATGTTAAAATAAGGTTTTCACTATTTCATCAAAATAATTAACATGGTTCTATTTTTTAAAAAAATATCCCTTTTATTTATATTTCCAAAAAAAATTATCAAAACACAAGTCATTTTAAAAAATTCTTTTAAAAACCAACTAGTTCTAGTACATGAACATTAATTTGAAATGAAAAGTAAACAATTAATGAGATGTAACAAAAAAATTGACACAAAATAAAATAGGAAGGTACAAAAATTTAATCATGGGTGATTCCAAAATATCCCTATAGAGATCCATAGACATACTCAGTTCTGAACCACCTATTGGCTAATGGTGAAGCTCATAATTATATGACTAACTACCATCCCTCAACTGACCAATCTAGTGGAACATCCCATCTAGCCTAACAAAAAATCCATAGGGTACCAAATTTTCTAGTTAGGGATGATCAATAACTACCACTTGACCCTCTAAAATAATCCTAGTAAAACAATCATATTTATATACGGTGTATGTAGGAGTCACTCGAATGTGTGATTCACCATAACTATCATCACCACACTTGCCTACCCAAAACATGGAACCACTATATGATAAACCATGAGGGTAAATCCATACAATAAAGCTTCCCACTATATATATATATATATACGTATCAACAAATTATGGTGCCAACCGGGCCCTCACATCACATGAACATTAAAAAATTTCTTTAAAATGAACTAGTTTTCCGAAAGGCCTTTAAAATTACTCACACAAAGTCATTTATCAAAAAATCTCATAATCCATTTACAAGAGAAAATGAAATGATACATTCATATGATATATACAAATGGGCCTTTACAAGATCAAAACCAATTCTATTTCCCATATTTTTACCTAAACCAAAATTTCCAATCCACTAATCAACCCAAGATTCCAAACCGGATTTCGTAATATTTATAAATCAACTATCATTTCTATTGTAAAAAATGGTTTGAATGTTAAAGGACATAATTGAAAACATTTTCATGTTACCTAACGTACCAAAATTCCATTTTCAAATCCACTAGAAAAATTTATAAATCACAACAAAGATGTTCACTTGAAAAAAACAAATTTCCTTAAGAAAAACTTCTTTAAATGTCATACGCATCTTATAACATGTCAAAAACTCATTTTCACTACTCAAATAAATCATTATAAACAATTGGAAGTTATGTGAATAATTTCTGAAATCGTTTAGAAGACTAACTAAATAACCACCGAACCACACATTTAATAGAAAGCATGACACCATGCTTAATTCAGACTATTGATCTTAAAAGATTATCATAATGTAAAACAACAAACTAAAAAGCCATTTTTCAATAAAAAAGAACTTTTATATATATATATTTTTAATTTCTTATAAAAAATGTAAAAACACATTTAAAAAGAAATCAAAAGATTATGGAATTCAAATTAAAGGCATAGGAATAGGGGAGTTACCTCATACATACCAAGAAAATTCTTGACATTCGATGCTTTTTAACATAAGAAACCATCTGATCATGTTCACATACATCCATATATATATATATATATATTTATACACTTTACCTAATACTTTTATTCCCCATACCATGAGGGTATACACAAAGGGAGGATATAAAAAATTATATATATGTATATATATATATACCTTCGTATATGCCTGTGAGACATTCAAAGGCACCAGGATAACTAGAAATAATAATTGGGACCCATAAAATCATAAGATTCTCAAATTAATTGTGAAAAAACTAGAATCATGTTTAACCCAATTTCATAGATGGCCATGGGAAAATGAAACAAGCCAAACCACATTGCCCTCGGTGGTGGTTGGTAGGAGATGGCCCAACGCAACTCGGGACACCATTTTTACAACAATATAACCTATGACTCAAAGAAAATACATCAATTCCAAGATAAGGGTTTTAGAGGAGTGGAATTCAAGGGATGTGGATTCCATAATGGCCGACATGGTAGTTGAAACATATGGAGAGGGCCTTACCTCTTCGATTTAGATGACATACACAAAGAAACTGAGAGTAAATGGTAGAGAAGATAGACCTGGTGGAGGGTGGTCACCCCAGATGAAGTCGCGTGAGTAGGGATGCCTCCATATGGCATCACGTGATCATGGATGAGCCCCACTAGATGGGGTCACATGAGTAAGGAAGGTAATTGGTGATGGTGTGGCAAGAGTGGGGGGCCTCCTTAGGAATGAGGGAACATTGGGGGTAAGGTCGTGCAGGATAGGGGAAGGGGGTCTGGGGGGTGTGCAGTAAGGGTGAGGGTAGGTGGATTATTTTTTCTAAAATAATAATAAATTAATTATTATAGTAATTATAAACTAAAATAAAAAATAATTATACTAAAAATAAAAATAATAATACTAAAAATAAAAATAATTTTAAATAATCAAAAATATATAAATGATAATAATAAAAATTTTACTAATATTAATAAAAACAACAACAATAATAATGATAATAATAACATCCTTATTATAATTATAAAATATTTTTTTTGAATTCAATTTTATTATATTTTATTTTAATTATTTCATTAAATTTATTTATTTTCAACACTAGTCAACCATCTAGTTACCCCGCACGTCTCAGCGAACCGTGCATGAACCATATAGTGGCTTTATTCCAATCCAGAAGTGGCCGTATGGGTACATGGGTTGAGAACATGGTTTCCACTCACCATGTGGTGACCCCGCACCATCCTAAAACCCACCAAAATCTCACAGTACTCGAAAATATAAATGGAGTCCCAAACCCTAGATTTTACTAGGGGATGTGAGACTGAGAAAATAGTGAAATAAAAAGGATATAAGTGAAAGGTGTGACACCCATGGTGTTTTTATATTATTTCTACAATTAGATATTAAACTAATGGTGTTGTATAGAACTCCCTTATTACCTCCCCAAATGGTGAAACTGGATCAACTCCCTATCACTGGAAGAAGATTATGCGATCGCCACCATTATAATATCTAAATGTACATAATCATTGGATATAAGGTTGTGAAATACCATTCAACTGATAGTTCAAAACTGGACCTTTATCACAGATAATGAAGGCAAAGGGTCCACCATCATAAATCAATTAAAGGTCACATCTTGTTCTTCTATTAAGGATATTTGAAATGGTATAAAATGAACAGAGACCTCCCCCATCTATAGATATGGGAATTATTTATAAGGGTATCATCCACCACATTTCCATTTCTTGAAGTGTGAAGAATCAAGGAATCATATTCCTATAAGAACAAAATCCAAAACCTCTTACACAAATAAAAGTGTCTCTGAGTGAAGATGTTCGTGAGGCTCTTATTTTTAGAATAAAATACAAAGGATTAATGAAAATTATATTTCATCCACATATTTATGGAGAAAAACGCCATTTCAAACTTTTAATCATGGGTTTTTAGTTAATATCATGGGGTTTCAGTTTTCTAGACACATTGGAACTCACTATCCACTACTTCATTAGAATTAATCAATGGATAACAATAAATGCATCATATAACACCGTATAATCTATTCCATAATATTTTTACCTTAACAAAATTTCACTCATTAACCACTACATTATCTCCTTGAAATCTCTTGGGCATCACTCAAAACAAATTTATTGTTTCCACATTATGTTAATGGAAGTATTGGGTGTTAAAATACTAGATATGTCTTCAATGAATCTTTTATAATACAAAAACAACCTAATAAAACTCAACTCCTCAGAAAAATTCATTGGTAGCTCATAAGCTGACACCATCTCGATATTTATAGGGTCCATAGATACTCCTCTTTATAAGATGAAAAAACCAACAATATCGCTCTCTTATATCCCTGACAAACACTTTATAATCCTTCCATATAACTGGTCATCCCAAAATATGTCAACTATAATCCATATATTCCCATCATTGTCATCTTTGAATGATGAATATATAATGATTCCTTTAATGAACTAAATTCTAAAATAATCCACTAAAGGCATAAAAATAAAATACATAAGGTCCAAGGACACATTTAGGGTGTTCATCACATTGAATGGAATCACTATAAATTCAAAATATTTATAGTGACATTGAATTGTTTTATTCAAAATATAATACTCGGAAACTAAAAGATGGTGGTATTTAAACCTATGATCAGTATTAAATACCTATTATATCACGAAAAAGTGATAAAGAGGGTTTATGACATCTCTACAGGGTGAATATTTTGGGCTTATACCATATTCAAGTAGTTATATTAAACATAAAGCGTCAAAATATTGTCCACTTTTTTGGATAACAACAACAAACAAGACTAGGGGAAACTAGATCTGATGAAATATTTCCCTATATGTCGTATTAATTTCACTTTAACTAATTGATCATACATGGGAATAAAAATAAGCTATATAATATATCATAATAGTGTCAGGTAATAGATTAATTCAAAATTTATCTTCTCAAGGAAATGGAAATCATAGAACATTCTTGGAAAAATGTCAAAATTCTCCTCCAAAATAGAATGAAGTTGATCGTATGAGGTTTCTACCATCCATAGATTCAAAATCCCATCCTGATGGGTGATTGGAAAAAATATCCCACGCATTGGCCATGCTCTTCTCAATTGATGATCTCGATCACCAACAATGATATTGATGATCCCCCAGTTCAAAAACACATCACTTCATAATGGTACTATCCTATTTGGGCATTAGAAATGGATAGCCATTCAATCCCAATGATTATTTCATAGGGATTAATCAAATCCACTAAAAGGTATCAGAAAAACCTATATCTAATAATTTAAATCTCACATCACCAGATTATGTAAGTGAGTATGAAATATCTCTTAGTATAATTTTCCAAACACATTAGTCAACCTAGGGTTTATAATAAAATATGTAACTCTCAATATAGTTATTTTCTATGAAAAGAGTAAATCACAGTGTTATCTATTATTATGGTTTCTAATTTATATTAGGAAAAAATCTTACCTCAGATCATATTAAGTTATACCAAATCATAGTCATCTATCAACTAATACTATATACGTCCCTAAAATCCAGCACAGTAATCCTAGTGTGTAATCCATGGGAGTAACATTGGTGGAATAAGATCATAGTTATTTCATCGTCCCACACCTCCTTTTGGTACACATATAAATCCTCCTATGAAATAACCTCATTGAGGACCACCCTTTACACCTCATGGAGTTTCTTGATTATATCTCCACCTCAAAAATAGAGGTTCATTAACTACCAACACCCCTCTACTACACATCTAGACTCAAAATCACATTATAGATAACCTCATCCTCAATATTCATAACAAATTTTGTCTCATTTTTTACAGTATCATCTATATGAATAATGGGTTGTCTATCCTCAAGTATGAGACTGTATATGCTACAGACTCTTATTCAATGTCCCTGATTCTGGACTCCATCTATCTACAATTGATGACTCTACTTTAGGAATAATATCACCAATAATTTCTTCATGTTGTCCCAATTCCAATAATCTCTCTATACCTAGTCCCATTTTAAAACCACAATATACATTGGGATACATTGTGGGACAATTATTTCTCATTTTTCTCTATAGAGGACAAACTGAAACATAAACACATGAATGATTCAATCAAAAATCACATAAAGGAAATACCTCATGAGATCAATCAATCTCGAAAAAAACTCAAAAACGATAATTATACCATGAAATTTTTTTAATAGATCTTATGTGTGTATAAATAAAAATTTCACTAAGTATTACTACTCATAGATAAAGAAAAAAATCCATCCATGGTAGAGTTTCCTAATCAAGGATCTAGATGATCTTGGAATACCAGTGGCCCACAACACTATAGAGGGGGTTGGATATCAACATTACCATATGATAAGTAGGTATCTATATAATTCAGAATACTTGAACAACTATCTTAAGAAATACATAGGATACATTATGGTCAGGATATTATGGAAACCTAGGAATTCTTACTTATAAGAACATCTGTTTCACACGTAGTTTATGTGCATCCTCATATTGTCATTATTTATATAATGGACTTTACAATAGGTTGAAGAATATCCTATTGTAGTATGGTAGGATGTTGTGATCACTATATAGAATTTATTTTTTTTCCCTTGAATAAATTGTAGAATCACCTTAGAATCCATTTTTTAGATATAAGACTCATTTCTCAGATAGTTGATGACTAGAGTAACAATCCATTTTAGATGTTTTCAATACCTTTACTTGATGAAAAACCACCAGTTAGAGGTATTTTATCAATTTTATTTTCTATATTAATATATGGAATGGTCATGTTATGTACCATGGAGGTTATGGAGGTTATTAATGTGGTTTTAAAATGTTTTTTAGGGTTTATAGTTTGAGCACTATTAGGGGAAACTATGTAGATATCCATAGTACCGACGAGAAAGCTAGTGGGGTCTTCTAAGAATGTTCATAGTTTGTGCTTGGTTCTTCCAAAACATTTGGAAATCATTTTACTTCAATTAAGATAGTACATAGTTGATCTAAATTCTCAATTCTCTAGTTTCCATACAATGTGGCCTAACTATGCAATGAGATTAATTACAACCAAATATATGATTGAAGAACAAACAATTCCCCAAAACACGCAATTATTTATCTTCAAACTATTTATCACTAATTAAAATCACTTATAATATTTTAATGATATATTTCATTCTAATATTTAGTTTCAAAATATCACAGTTTGATGGATCTAAGAAATTGAGCTAAGATCCCCATTCATCTTCTATCTCATGGATTCTCATATTTCATATAAATTATAATATTAGATTTGGACTGAAAATCATAATCTATTTTTTACATCATGTTTTCATAAACCTTATTATCGATTAATTTATGGAATGTATTAATACTCCATGGTATTTTTGAGAGTGGTATAACTATTTCTGTCCAATACATATGCGGTATGTTGATTCTCCTATTTTTTCACTTTCTCATAGATCATGAAGATACTATGATTCCTAAATAAACATCATATTCTCTTGGTTGGAAAATCCCTACTAAATCACCATTTGAATCCCTTGTCTTCCTAGTTATCCTTGAAATATTTATTTATGTGGGACTCAGACAAGGTGATCTATTAAATTTTTAAGGATAATTAGTTCTCAAAATAATGTGTTTCAGTATGATAATTTTGAAGGATATTGGTATCTGTGTGTGTCTGTTCATATGAATATGGAAAGGGATATGTGGTTTCTTCATGGCTATGATGCTAAATTTGTGTCATATTTGGTAATTACATTGTGTGATCACTTGGGATTGGAAGGAATGATAATTCCCATGTGTTGGAATAATTTGGAGTGACCATTGGCAGTTGTTTTATTGGTTGGTATTTTTCATGTGTCTTTGGGTCCATTCCACGGGTGATTGTTTGTTTCAATAATTTTAATAAATTGCGTATATAAATATTTTAGTAATATATTCCCTTTCTTATAATATTACATTATTTATAAGTCAATAATTATATAACATTTTTATTATTTTATTGAAATTTGGGGGAATTGTCATTGTTTTTTTAATAAGTTTTACACTCACCCTAGAATATGGAAAATTATATATATATAGATGTTTTTTTCAATATATTGATAGGTGGAATGATTTTTATTTTACTAATAGAGCTTTCTGATGTTGTGGTCATGGTGACTAGAGTCAGAGCTCATGGAAATTATCATGTCTTGAATTCATAAGTGCATCCACCTTGGTGCCTTCTCTTCCTTGAATATTTTTAAATTATGTATTATTTTCATGTTATTTTAGACTAGTTTTTGTTTTATTTAATTTATTCTTAATATTATTACAGTTTTTTATACATTCAGAGGTTATTAAAATTTCATACCATGCTTAATACTATGTATCATTATCTTGGTCAAATTTTATGTTTTTTATATAACCTCCTTATCTTGACCTTTTTTTTACCAAGGTGGGTTCAGTACAAAAATTTCTAATAAATGATTTTAGACATGTAATCAACACATCGTAATGGGTTCAGCGAGTGAGTGGCTGGTATCATGAATTAGTAAAGGGAATTACCATTAGGATTTTATCATTAATATTATATTTCAAGTACTTAATTTTTAAATTGTAATACAATGAAAATTATTGTTGTGATATGTTATACTCAATAAAAATTAATAGAAAAAACTTGTGATAACTGAATTGAGAATGTCACTATAGTTCTCGAAAAATATCACAAATTATAAGACTTCAAAAAAAAATATGAGATCACGATGAATGTGGTTTCACATGAATAATAGGTTCACTAGTAACTTAATTATAGAATGTTTCATGTATTTCAAGCAATATAAAAATAGAATCAAACTATATAACCAATACATATTAATCATACATTTCTGTTAAAGAAAAATATTCCACCAATCATTCGGGGGGATTTTGGAACTACAAATGTAAAAACATGGATTAATAGAATTAATAATTTTTTGATATCCTTTGAATTTCAATTGTAGTAAATTTGAATCTATCGGTATATATGATGATGGTTATCAAATGAAAATGGTGGAAATTAATTGTCCCTATAAAACAGTACCAAGGAATTACATGGGAGAAATTTAAAGAATTGTTTAAAAAATAAATTTATCCATAAATAAATTTAAAAAATGACATATTTAAATATCTCTAATAATGTAATTCTATCTGTGATGGAAGAAAAATTCACTTTTTTGAACAAAGTTCTCTTTCATCCATAGTTTAAAGCTAGCACACAACTAAAGGTGTGTATCTTTGAGGTAGGTTTAAGATGAGATATTCATTCAAAGGTGGCCATGTTATTTATCAATGGTTATATAAATATGATCAACATATAAATAATGGATGGAATTCATATATCATGGAATGGAAATGAAGTAGACAATATTTTCTTCAAAAAACTAGTGGATTCATTAATGTAATAATTAAGAGGATGTGGGAAATATACTCATATGAAAATAGTTCACCATAAAATTTAAAAAACATACAATTCTCTTTTATACCATTCCACAACATATAACTATGTTATTTCCATTGTGGGTCATTCATACACAAGAAAAGGGATTTTACAACACCACATTGAGACTGTGAAACCTATGGTTGAAAATGGAATATTTAGCATTATTATACATGACCCACAATGCCAATGAGTGAAGATGGATCAAATATATCCTAGACCCCCATTCTAAATAAGTTATTAACATCTAAATATTCCTATCCTTATTTTTCTTGTGAATAAATATGTTTTATAAGAAAACAGGGTCTTCAAACCAACACCACCATAATAATGAATAAAGGAGAACATAGTGGAAGTTAAATATAAATTATATATAGATAATTCATAAATCAAATCTCAGAATCAGGGGCCATAAAAGGTATGGGGAATAATTATTCTAAAATATAATCTAATGTAATTAATTGTAGATATTGGCTCATACAACTATTTTACAACTTCACATGTGGTAAATCAATTAATTATTTATGTGGATATGGTGCCTCATGTATTGAAAAGAAAAAACATAATATGTAGCAAGAATGTAACATATTAAAATTTCAATCATGTAACATTAAAATAGAGAAGGTTAAATTTTTCTGATATATTATATATTTGGGATTTGAAATCATTGATTTGATATATGAAATGGAATGACTAGTGGAATTAAAATATTATATCCACTAATATGCCAAATAAACCTTCACATCCATGAATAGTGAATCCCATTCACTAAAAATGGGTAGGGATATGATTTTAGTATGACAATGGTCTATGGGTGTTTTTAACGGGACAATATCTTCATATATGTAAACAATGACTTGGTTAATATTGAAGAAAATGGAACTAGGTGTCATCCATATATAGTATATTGGTACCCTAATATCATTATGTACACTTTATTTAGGTTAAAATTTGATTGGTAAATTGTTTTTTCTATTTATACACATCAGGGAATGAGTAATATTTACCCTTAACCATATATAATGGATCCATGAGAATTGTGGGAACTAATGTTCTAATAGGAAGAACAAGAATGTAAGATATTAATTATACAAATAACATCTCCATGGAAAACACTAATTCTCATCACGAGGAATTATTGTGGTTCACATCATTTATTTATGACTATTATAAAATGAATCATGTGACAATTAAGAATCACTACCAACTTTAATGATTAAATATCATATTCGATCAATTAAATGTAGATGAATATTTATCCAATATTTATCTCTAATTTGGGTATCAAAATACTCATCTTAGGAAATATGATATTCCAAAGATAAAATTTTATGAAATTATGGCCACTATGAATATGTAGTCATGGACCTCTGACCTACCAATTCACCTTCAAATTTCATTATATTAATGAATAATATCTTCCATAAGTTGCCCAAAAACATTTTCATGTAATTTTTCAATGATATTTTGTTGAACTCAAAAACTATAAATAACCACGTGAAACTCCTAGACAATGTATTGGATACTTTGTGTGAGCACCGACAATTTTGATAAATTCTCTAAGTGTGACATTTGGATGAAATATTTTCATTTCATTGGTCAAGTAATTTTTTAACAAGCCGTATCAGTAAATCCAAAAAAATTTAATAAATTGTTTTTCTAGAAACCACCTTATACATATTAATGATATGTATACATTCATGATATGTAGGTTATTATCATCCAATTTACTAGAATTTCCTTGAACTCGCTCCTCATATGGATTTTTAATAAGAAAATGTTATCAATTAAAATGGAATGAAATCTTCATAAATCTATTCAAGAGATTATGTCATAGATAACTCTAATAATTGTCGTCATCTTTCAATAACCAGTATAATGATTTTTAAGATATTGTGATGCATTTGAATCTATACTGGGTTGTTCTCTCATTCAAGGAGACACTGTCATAGAATATGGTGTGTGAGAGTTAGAAATGCATGAAAATAATTATCCAATGCATAAAGAAGAATTAGTAATACATTTATAAAATATTGATCAACTATATATTTGATAAAAATTTAATAGGTTTTATGAATAGTAAATGATTGAAACATATCTCTAAACTAAGGCATTTTTACCTAATGGACATTCAATTCATGGAATGCGAAATTATGTATAACTTTAATTACGTTACACACCCTGAAAATGAATTTTAGTGGCATATTATTTGAGTCCTAATCAATACAAAAAGGGTTTCATAGTGTCTCATGACCAATGTAATATTATGGGAGTAATTTATAATCTACATTTTAATTGTAAACAATATAATCCAAATATATTATCATTTCCTGTTACTCTCATTCTTAATTTATTGAGTACAATAATTTTTTCTCATTATTCATACCCCATATTTTAATAACTAAATTATGGGGATACCACTATGGGATTGCTATTTTATAGAAAATATGTGATGTGATTTTATAATTGAATTGTAATTCCTTCATCACAACAATAACATAGTATTTCACTATATCACCATTATGGATGTAAAATTATAGAATATGTTATATAGGGGTATATACTGTTTAAACCATTTTATGTAGTTTGGTGATGTATTACCTCATAACAAGGTGTGTAACGGTCAATGTACATGGTGTGTATGATATGATTTATGATTTAGTGGAGTAGATGGGTACTCATTATGTACCCACACATAATGTGTTTTATAATGGATGAAATAAACATTGTTCAAAATAATTTACATGGTGTGTGTGTGTGGGAAAATTAGTGAGTCGTAAAAAACCCTTTTGAGAAGTTACCTCCATCAGTTCTTCCAACAAATAGACCTACTAAGGAAAGATTTTGTGGATAGAGAAACAACCTAAACACTTCAACCATTGTGGCACAACATTTTCACAAAAATAAATTATCAGAAAAATTTGATTTTATGATATTCTTAGCCTCTTGTATTTATTTATACTAAAATTAAGACTGGAATTTAAAACCTAATCACCAAAGAAGAAAAAATGGATCACATTTTTACAAAAACAATAGAAAGTAAATGGAGAAAAATTGATTTTTGCGGTTTTTTAAAAGTTATACATCCATGGGATAACACTATAAATTTTTTTCAATTATTGATAGATAAATGACTATAAGAACAAACTCACTTTCACTCCACTGAGGTCTTAGAAAAAATTATATCATAAACCCAAACTATTACTAATAGTTATTAGACATTATAATTATATCTAATCAATAAACTATTTATTGATTTAATTATTTGGTTAATATAATTGAACTACCATTTATCATTTTGGTCATACTACCATTAAATTGAGATACTAAAAAAACCAGTTTAACCCTTTATTACAAACACCAATATCCAGACATCATGGAACATGAATATCCTTCCAAAAGGATAAAATCATGTTCCTTCTACACATAAAATGGTATCCTAGAACATTTATGGTGTAATCAATTTTTAATGATCTACATCTGGTCGTCAAGGCCTCACTATTAAAAAATCTTTCTGATGACTCTACACCCACTGAACTCTTTCTAAAAGATGTTTTTGTCTAGAATAGAACAACATAACCAAACCACTCTAAAACACTATATGGATCATCAAATTCATACTAAAAAAGGAACCTCATTCACTCTTCTTTATCATGAAATATTTTTCTAAAAACCTCGATATGGAAAACTATGTTTTGATTCCCCTTTCTAGAAATCATTGTTTGGTGAGGCATGAATTAAAACATTCATAAAACTAAAAATATCCCACATAAAATTTCATGAGGATTTTGTTATTCTTATTTAATTCACCAAAAATATTTCATTTTTCAGCTATATTAAGTTCTCTCCTCCCTATCAGATCAGTTGAGTCCTACTAAAGATAATTATTACCCAATAATTCATATAATATAACTGTTATAAAAATATAATTGGGACTTTTTTACCAGTGTTTGGAAACAATCTCTCAATTTTACATTGCATCATTTTTGGGTTTGATTGTGTTTGTTGGAAAATAATATTTCCATGAATAATTTTCATGTTATAGAGATGTTGTTGAAAATCCATTTTGACAAAGAATCATTGAATAGGAATGGATGATCTAAAGGCGGTATATAAGAATAGATACAATACTGTGCCATTTTCCAGTGTTTACTAAATTTTTGGGGTCCAAAATTTGACGTTTGATGAGCAGCATGAAATATGGATTTCCTTGAATATCTCTTGAAAACATGGAAAAGGCCTGAGTTTCATGAAGATAGAATTCATGGAATGGATTTTGAGAAGAGCAGAAGAATATTGACAGTTATGCTTCATGATTACGATGAGCTTTGCGAATGACAGAGTCGAAAATCATTATGGCGGTGAAGGGCATTGTGAGTGGAGCTTTAGAGAGAAGGCGCAAAAGAATTTACGGGATGCTCCAAAATTATGATGAGCTCCATGATCAGAAAATTTTCTTGGTGATTTTCAATATTGGGAGAGTGTCTGTAGAATTTTCAGAGCTTCGCGATTTGTAAAGACATGGCTTTGAATTCGCGTGGAAGGTTTGAGGTTCGGTGTAATCGCCTATAAATTGGACTTGGCCCCCTCGAGACAAGTGGAGAGTTATCAAAGAATATATTTTTCTCTCAGATCACGAATGTAGTTCGCGAAGGTAGTGTGCTTCACGAAAGGAAGGAGCATCACGAAGACTATTCTAGCTTCGTGAAAGTTGGGTGCTTCACGTTGGCTCTGTGAGCTACGTGACGGAAGTTGCTCTGCGACAACTTGAGCTCCATGACGGCCAAAGATTTTAAAAGTCTTGAGATTTGCGATGTTCTGATCTCCTTGAAATTAGTGTGCCGCACATGGCAGGAGCTCTACGAAGGTGTGTGCTTCACGAAAAGGCAAGAGATTCGCGAAGGCTTGTTTGAGCTTCGTGAAATAGGGAGCCTCACGAAGTAGGGTTATTTATGAAGTTATTTACAAAAGAATTTCCCATTGATTAGGGGAAAATGAGAATTCATCAGGTGATGAAATTTTGACATAAATAGAGTATCTAATTATAGTGCATGATTCATTCATTAGTGATAATGAAGAGACCTGCATGTCTATAAACTGTGGTTTGATCACTTCCAAGTGCAGTGAGCAGAGGAGGTGGAAGAAGGTTATCCTTTCAACTGGCAGTGAGCCGGAGAGAGAGAAACATGGAGTGATCCTTGGGTATCTAGTGAGCTGACCCTAAACATTGTAAAGGTCGTGAGCCTGGGCATAGAATTGATCTTGCCTGAACATTATTAGAAGTGAGCTTTAATGGATTTGGAATAGTGGCACATCATCATTGTATACGCTTTGGATGTATACCTGTGTGGGTGAACCATGTAAATTTTTTTTTGTCTGCCTTGTTGCTTCCCTGCACTACATCTAAAGCATAAACATCAGATAAAGATAAAAATAAGTAATAAACATTAACAAATAAGAGCAAACAATGTGACCCTTATATTATAGAGGTCATGATCCAGAGGGGAAATAATAATTTTCAAATAGAATATCCATACCCTGATTCACCCCATTCTCAGGGTATCTAAGCTCCCTTTGGTCCTAACAACAAGATTCCTTCAAGAGATTTGAAACATTATCCTTTAGCAGATTTCATATTCAGTGGTATTTCAGGTCAGTTTGTTTTTTTCTCACATGAAACATTATCTTTTCGTCAAGAAGGATAGTACTCTGACCATCACATAAAAGAGTTCCACTTTCCATTCCCATTCCATGTATCCTTAGCACTATCATCAACCAAATAATTTATTTACCTACATTAGTTGTAGAAGTGTACTCTATATCTATGATAGACAAATTAAGCACATGTTGAGAAATTGACATCCAACATATTTTTGTTCAACAAAATTTAAAAATCAATCAATTTTGTAATATATTTTTAATCCATGTCTCCAGAATAATTAAAGTCGATAAAATATCTTAATTGATCAACATTACCAAAAGGTAAAAGTTTTATCTTCTGATTGTTTACAATATCATACGATCCATTTTATATCTTTTTAATTTTGTATACAATAATTTTCCAGGAAGCATCAATCAATCCCCTTTGAAAAGGAAAATATTTTGTCAAGTTTAAACCAATGAATTCATTAAGATTAAGTATAAGAAATTTTCACCATCTCATGATCATCTTAATCTGTTAAGAGTAATTGAGTTTTATTTAGTTTTAACTGTCTGATGAGTGATGTTTAGATATTTTTATATGAATTAGTTATAAATATTTCAATGGATTTCTCTATGTATTCTTTATGGGATAAAACTAATGATCCAAAACTCATATCCCTCTCAATTCTCATCCCTATGATTTTCATACAATTCACAAGATTATCTATATTAAATATTCTTGAAAACTTCCTCCTATATTCCTTAATTAATTGGATCTCAGTACTACGTATTGACATATCTTCCATACACAATAACAATATGATATATGTTCCATCATCCCATTTCTTTTTTATAAAAACTATGATCAGAATCACATCAGGAAAACATTCCTCAAAAATAAAATTGTCGAAGTTCTAATTCTAATGTCTTAGATATTGCATCAAGTAATAAAGACTTCCTTTTAATTTTTAAAAAATAATATTATTATGATGAACAATATAAACCTTGGGTTGAACCATGTAAATATCTTCCTAAAAATATCTTTGAATAAATGCTTTATTTACATCCTTTCATTCTATAAAAAGATCATTGAACCTAACACTACCATGAACTATGCAATTTTTATTTGGGATTTAAGACTGGTGAGAAAATTTTAGAAATTTATATAACATTATTTTTTTAAAACCATTCAACACAAACACTTTTATAAATTTCATAATTTAATGACATTTCTTTTCTAATTGAACAAACTGTATGTTTTCTAGAGCTTTATTTTCATCTGATAGCTCAAACATTTCTCATGTATAGTATAGTTTTATGGAACTTATCTCCACTTACATAGATAAATTCCACTACTTAGTGTATCTGAGAGTAAATACTTCTTCTAGAGAATCTAGTTATCCTCTATCAATTAGAGCTGTGAATTTCATATCAGTCCCAAAACACTGACCAAGATTCCTAATATTAATGGATATTTACTTAACCCTACCTGTATGTCTATCTGAACCTCTTTATCTATTATTCGGTCATCCAAAAGAATTATATTATATCATTTTACATTAGTAAATTGTATATATAGACATTAACCATATAAAATGTTTGTTTAAACTTCATATGTATGGTATATTAACTGTTGGACCGACCTCAAATTTTTCTTTAGAATTTCTCATACTAGAATGTATCCAATAATATTTTTATGCTCATCATAAAACATTCTGGTTAATATTTAATCAACTCCCATCTTAGACAAATTATGTTATATTCATAGAATTCTCTCATCTATTATATTTTATTATGGTTTTCCTATAATACTCTTCTCGCACCTAATTAATTTGTTCTTATAGACTTTATGAAAGTTATGTTTGGTGTATTCTCCATCATTATACATCCAGAGACATTTTTACATTCTTTAACAAAATATGTCTGTCCAAAATTTCCCAATAATTAATTGTTGAAATAAATAGATATTTTTTTATAATAATTATATCAAGGATTTTTGAGTTGCATCATGAATTAAAATTTCAAATTATAATGTTCTTCCATACTAGTAGACGTAGGATGGATAGAAAAAATAAGAATGAAAAAGTTATAACTTTAATCTAAATGGATTTATACCATTTAAGTTGAAAGAATATCATGTTTTTGACTAATATATGATATTAAAAATTTTCAATATCCATGTGACCAATTTATGTATTCCTTATATACATAAAACTTAATGATTTTTCCCAATGTGAAGACCAAACCTACAATGCCTCATTTCTAAACCATCTACTGAAGTTTTTCTCATTGTTGACACTTCATCACTTCATCATGTAAGATATTGGGAACCATTATTAAATGCATGTGCTATCACCATGGAACCTTCATTTAATATATATATCACCATTAATATCATTAAAATGTACTCAAAGAGTAATGCCAAAGTAATTAAATCTATTTAAACTTGATAAGGTTATGTGTTTTGGAAAATAATGATTTATAAATATATGAGTTTTGGGTAAAGTGATTTGATTAAGTAATTTATCTTCCACAAAATGAGAAAATGGGTGGGTATAGATCGATTTGTATATAGATAATGACACATCACCATGGGTGAAGGGTTTTCAATTAGAAAAAATATGTAAATGGATTTTATTTTTCTGATATGTGAATGCTGGGATGAATATAGGTGTGTGGAACATATAGTGCGTATCCTAACACTGAGAGCCATGTTTATTTTGTTTTTATATGTAAATATGGTAAACTCGAGAGAATTTGATCCCTGAATTATATTTTAAGTGATTAAATGATGTTTAATAAGGGTTAAAATACATGAAAATTAGATCATTGTGCTTGTTGTAAAAGTTACCTAAACCAATATATATAAGGATGAATAATTTTATACATTTTTTTACTAGATCTATAGATCATCAGATAATAGATTTAAATATTTCTAGGAATAATTATTATTACTTAAAAAAATTGTCTCTTATCCTTTTCTCTCTACCAATATCAAATTCCAAGAAATATAACACCTCGATATTTCATAATGACATCTACATTAAATAAAACCAGAATATATGATAACCTGTGATACTAATAAAATGGAAATAAATTGATTAATATTTTATTGAAATAAAAATTACAAATAAATAAATTATGAGTATAAATTGTTCAAACAAATTAATTAACACTAACTGATTACTAATCTTAAATGAAGCTAATAAAACTTAATTTTGAAAAGGGATATTTTCAATAAAAAGATTTATTATATTTTATATTTTCTTTTAAAATAATAAATTTAAATTTTTTGAATTATATGTTTATTAAATTAAATTCATTTTTGAACACGTGATTTCAAAATTAGAAAAGGTTTATTTTTCAAGATTTTTATAAAATGGTCGATATTTGGGTGAATGTTGAATAATATAGTTTCTAAAAATTCTGTCATTTTTCTAACATCATTATGATATAAGAAAGGCACAATTTCTTATGAAACATTTATATTGATGAAATATGTGTTTAAGGATTAAGATAATACATTTAAATATATTATGTTGAATTAATTACACTATTTTTCCATTTTAAAATATATGTGAGGGTTTACAAAAAACTAATAAATTTCAAAAGTATCATCTATAAAAATGATTTTTGTGAAAAATCGTTTTTCTGATTAAAAAGAAATATTCATAAAAATTATTTTTCATATAATTTTGAGTAATTGTATTATAATTTATTTAAACAACTTATGAAATTGAATATTTTAAAATGTATTCCATATTTTGAATTAGAATATCCATGTTTTTAAAAAAGGTCCCATTTTTCGTCAAATTAAGTAACCATAGTAAACATTAGTCACCACAGAATGTTTTAAAAGTTGTAATAATGATGTTAAACTAAGGGATAATGCTTCAAATATCACTATTTATTTTAAATTTGAATACATGAGCGAATTTATAATCAAAATTATAATATATTCTTGAAATTTTAAATTTGGTTCTATTTTACCTTGAATAATACTTGATTTTATTTTAATGTTATGAATATTTACAAGATTGAAAAAACACACAATTATAAGAGTTACCATCATCTCTTCACTTATCCATACCCTCTAAGCACTATAGCTTAAACAATATCGAATAAAATCACTTACCAACACCCTTATCCATAACCTAGAGGTACCTGTCTCACCAAAATACCATCCTAATATTGATTAAAGAGATATACATGTGTTGAATTATGCAGATATTTACATTATATTTTTATATAATTCCTCTTATAATTATTATAATATTATCCACTCTTTAATAAAGGTGAATAAAGTTATTTTTCTTGTTCTCTCTTAAAAGAGGTATTTATTCTAGTGTTTTCAAACCTGTAAGGGTTTATTGGTATATTTTGTTATTCCTTGACAAATATTTCATATTTACCATTTGTTTTATTTAATATAGTTTAATTACATCCCCATGAAAATATTTTTACATATTAATTAATTTCTTCCCGGTGATTTAAACATATCTGGATATAACATTCGATGGATTTTTATTCGAATGTTACCAAACTGGTAAGGGTAAATTTTATAATCTCACTTTTTATCAAGATTATTTAATTTTCAATTTATATTAATGAAAATTATAATTTATTTCTCTCATAAGACCCACATATTTTCTTCTCCATGGTTATTTATGTGGTTATAAATTATTCATTGCGTTTTCCTCTCCTTATTACTCAAAATGAACAATAAAGTTTTTTTAATGAAAAATCAACCATTTAATTATTTTTTTATATAGGACTTATTTATTCCACATCCATATTCTATATTTTTTTTCCTATTGTGTTAATTTTTTAAAATTATTTATTTCTTATGTTTTATTTTTATTATCATTTATTTATTATTACAAATTTTAATAGGAAATTTCTTAACATTTTATGAACATAATTGTTTTTAATTTCATTACTAATGTTGGAAAGGATTTTTTAAGAAAATTTAAATATGAATGGATTATCTCATTTTCATGGACATTATTGGTTAATATCTTATCTGAAATGTATTTATGGTTTTCCGATTTAAAATATATTTCCATTATTTTTGAATTTTTTTTATTTAAATGGATATTTTTTGTTAATCATTTTACAAATGGATTTCAATCCACATATGTATATTTTTATATATCATGTTGACTTTTATTACATATGTATGTTTCATAATAAGGATTAAACTATTATATATTATTTCAAAAATAATAATTTAAAGGTACTATGAACATCTCATGAAATTAGTTTGGAAATTGACTTCTAACATCAACTTTGAATATTTGTTTAAAAAGAATTAATGGAAATTATTTATAAAATATCCACATCCATTTTTCTCCCCTTTACAAAGAATTTATAATTATTTTAAAACCATAATTTATGATGAATTAATGGTATTATTCAAGTAATATTAATTTATTATCATTTATGTATTCATCATTTTTTATAGTATTGACTTAATTCTATACTCATTACTCATTATGGTGTGAATACCTTATTATATATAAATATGATTGAAGGGTGTTTATCAAGAAAGATAGCTCGATTATTGATCATAAAATACTGATAATAATTATATTATTTAAATTCATTGATATTTTTATTCCTAAAAAATATAATATTGAATATATTCTTGGGATGTATTTAAATTTCATACACATGATTCAAAAAAGATGCATATTGATTGATATGGAATAAGTGATGATGAACTGTAATATTATTTCAATGCGTAATAAATAAATTATATATGTTTCTATGATGGGTGGGGTCCATTATATTCCTTAGATGATTCATGTAATGTATAATTAGTGAAACATTAATGGTTATCTCTAAGTTTATAGTAGCACATAAAATGTAAGATGTCGTTGTTGATAGGGTTTAGTGGAAGAAAATATTTCATGGTTGATAATCACTAATGGAATGTGATTTTTCTTAGTTGAGAGGCCCTGAAAGTATGTAATATGTCTTGGATAATAGCCCCCTATAGAATATTAAATGTCATTGATGAGAAGCCATTATTTTATGAAATATTTCATGTTTGAGGCCTTGATGGTGGGTTCAAGATGACAAGAATTATTTATTTCATCATTGTAAAAACTTTTATTGCCCTTCATATGATTATTTACATTATTATATTATCCATAGATATATTATATAATAAATATATTCATTATAAATAAATTTTATTTATTATTTGCACTTCTATATTACAGAAGATTCTTTCTCTATTAAATATTCCCTTTGTGTGTTACCCTTACTTATAATTTTATCATACACTTATTATGTTTCCATTTTTGATGGTTTTGAATAATAGTAATAAATTTGATATACCTTTAATGATATAATGTGTTTATAATATTGTGGGTGATTTTGAGGATATATTCTGGAATAATAAAATCATGGAATACTAGATAATTTTTTTTTCTATGTAAATATTTTTCCAAATTCTCTAGATATATATACCTAAAAATTTCATTTCTAAGAATGCTAATGCTGATTTTATTTTTATGATTTTAATTACAGATGGATAAAATTGGGTCTGTTTCATTGGTATCAAATATAGTATGTACAGATTAAATTTATATCACTAGATCTAGGAGTACGAGCCTACATCATCTCAGTTCGTATTAGAGAAGGGTTTATAAGTAAATGTTTATATGGATGTTGTTGATTAAGGATTAATTATGAGTTATATATATTATCATGTTTTAATATGTAATATTTTTTTTATAAGTGAAAACATATGAATAACCTTTCAAATACTTACATGACTATATTTTAAAATTATTAAAGGTAATTTGGGATACATTTAAGGGAATAAACGATTAAGGAAAATATAATTATTGGGTTTAGAATGTGATTTAATGTGGTGATTATTTATGGAAAATTTTATTTTGGAAAAAAATTGACGGTATATAAATTCATTATGTTAGCCCATGTTAGCCCTACTATGTGAAATACCATGGAGGGTGATGAATGGTATGACAGATTATAACAAACACACCTTCATATCTTGATTCATCATTAAAAAAACACAATTCTCTCCCATTACTATAGAAATGTATTAAATGAAATTAATTCATGCATGCGACACAATAATTTTACTTGGTTTACCCTCACATGGCTATATGTAAGAAGAATAAACAAAAATGTACCAAATATATTAAGGCTCACTTCCAAAATAATTATTAGGATTGATCACTTATATTCGATGTATCATATACTTTATTATGTTTATGGATAGATCACTACTTCCCAAGGGTCACTCCCTATGTATCTCTTTCGAATTGTTAGTTCTGGTGGAAAAGATCACCTTATTTATCATTATTTACTCACTAATCTGGAAGGGATTCACTGGCATTTTATGGAAAACTTTGTCCCTTCATTAAACATAATGAATACATCCCTACTTGAAGATAGTTGATTTTATTAATTAAAACTTTAATACACATGATAAATATCACATTAAAATAGATTTACGGGTGAAAAAATTCATGGTACTCACTTCCATCGCGAAGCTCACTCAACCTTCATGAATTTACTCAATTCATAAAATGTAAAATCTACCTTTACAAACCCAAAAAATTTCCAAATGCTCACCCCTTTTCTGAATCTCAACTAGCCTCCATAAAGGAAAATTATTTTTTAAATCTCAAATATGTTCGTAAAGAACACTTAGCCTTCATGAATCACAATGAAGAATCTAGAACCATAGATGATTTGTTATATCTTTCTCTTTAGTTCTGAGGGGGTAGAGGAAAATTTATAGGAGTTTCCTCTCATTACAGAAGTATCCATCTATGTCATCTACTTTTAAAGATTATATCAATTCATTTTCATGATTATACCTCTTCCATGAATCACATTTTGAATTTACCATTCACGAATCATCTCATGATCATGGATATTACCATAAACACATAGAGCATTCTTGAGTCGCACTCAAGACGAACCATAACTTTAGGAAATCGACAATATGGAAAACATTCTAAAAAAACTCATGAAACTAAAATAATTTCAATATTATTTATTGAAAATCCATATTTCATGATTCTAGACACAATTTAAAAATTTTGGACCATAAAAAGTTGGCAAACAATTAGAAACAACACCACCCTAGGTACACAGTTTTTTGTAACTCTTCATGGGAATTGATAAAATTGCCTTTGATCTTTGTCAATAAAACTCTTCAAAAACATCTCAATAAGTACAACATTTCCATGTAGTCCTTATTTTTCAACAAACACAATCAACCCACAAACACTAAAATGATAACTTGATGTATTTTTTTCCTCATTGTGCATAAATTTATGTCAATTAAATTTTGGTCATTCAAAGAGAGACAACAACGTCATATTTTATGGAATATATAAATTACCTTAAGGATTGAAATTTTACTTTATAAGAAAATTAATCAATGATATCATTACCTTAATTAAAAAATATGGAATATTTTGGCTATTATGTATATTGGTGATTAAATTTCAAGAATAATCACTGAGTATTATTTTAGAATTATATACGATTTTTTTGGTTTCTTATTATTGAAATTAAAGTTGTTTTGGGGTCATCTAATATATTTACAAGAGCATTTATTTTTATTTTTTTGGCTTATAATATAGCGAGGACGATTGTATAACAATTATTGAGCTTTTAAATTCTCTTAGCTAAATGTTATATTGATTTTTTAACAATATGTGATAAACTATTTATATTTTTTTTCATATGAATTTGGTCAAGAATATTTTTAAGAGTTTCAGGATTTAGTAGAAGGATATAAGTTCAACATTTGGTTTTTTGTTTTTTGATTTAGGATATTTATATAATACCTTTTTGAATTAAATTTTATTCATATGATTATTTTCTAAAATTGGGGATAATAGTTTTGTTTTAATTAAATGTATAAAAACAATAGAAATGATTTTTCTTTTTCTATGAGTCAAAAAATGCATTAAAATTTTATTTTAATTTTTTTGGAATGAAATATACATCTTATTTATTTATCATTACTAATATGAGAATAATTATAGGTGTAAAATGGATAGAATCACTGCATAATGGTGAAATTGTTTTAAAGGATTGCAAAAATAAAGAATATTTTATCATATTTTATTTATCAACGGTAAAATAAATCCTTCGAGACAATATAGATAATGAAAAATCTCTCAAGTCTTATGTTTATAATATCACTCCGGTATCAGTTTTTTTAAAACCCATTTATCAGTATGAGTTTTATATTTATACATACAATTTTTATTGAAATATTAAAAGATAAATATTAAGATTCCAATAAAAAATAGAAACATGTTAGAAGATAAAATTAACTTTTTTGGTTATACATATATAAAAATTAATTAATCTTTCTTATAATAAAATAAAATATTTAGGTTATAATTTTATTAATATGGGTAATTTCACACCCATATATTTTACTATGTATTTTCCTTTGAATAAAACTAGTATGTATTCTAATTTTTCATACATAAAACACGAAACTATAGTGAATAATTATTTATTAAAATTAAAGGTAAAAAATATTAATATAATATATGAAAAATAGTAACTTAACCCTAATGAGATGTTAAAATAAAATAAGGTTGAAACACATAAGGTTTAAAAGGGAGATTTTCTAAGAAAAATAAAATTTTTAAATTTTTTATTTTCATTTAAAAGATAAACTTACGAATTTTATAAATTTAATTTTTTGAAATAATTTCAATTTTTAATTAAATATGTCAAAATAATCTTTGGGTTTTTTTACAACTTTTATAAAATAGAATATTTTTGGGTGAATAATTAAAAATACATCTTTTTAAAATACTATTGTTTTTTTATAATACCATGATATGATAATTACAAAAAAAATTGAAACATTTTTTCAATAACAATTATTTGTTTAAGTGTTATAATAAAATAATTAAAATTGTTATCTTCAATCTATGGAACTTTTATTGTCATTGTAAAACCTAGGTGATGATTTATTAATATAAAACATCTGTTTTTTATATTCAATTAAAATTATTATTTACAAAGTTAAATGTGGTTTTGGATTGGTTTTAAATATAAAAAACTTTATTTATTCATAACCCAAAAATTCATTGAGGATGAATTCTACACAAGAATTTTGTGTAGGATCATTATTATGCTTCAAATTATTTTTTTTCAAAAAATTGTTTTTTATTGCATTTTTCATACGTATATTAAATTTTATTTACCACATACTGAAATTTAATCTTTTAAAATAGATTCCATATTTTTAATATTATTATTCAAATCATTTGATATAGTCCATTTTATTTTTATTCATGAAATTATGTTACCATAGTTAAAGCTAGTCACTCGGGAAAAATGATAAAAGTGTTAAAGAGGGTGTAAAATTATTGGAAAATGAATAAAATATCAATAATATTTATCTCAATGTAATATTATTAATGAATTTAGACCCTATATTATCCTTCTATCAAACAATTTCCATTTTTTTCCACATTCCATTGAAAAAATATATATATTATTTTAATTTTATTATTTTTTACTAGAGTTCTACTCCACTCCCTTATAAAAGGACCCCTCATATTATCACTTTTTAAAACAATATGATAACCTTAGGTTGAAAATGTTATTCCAAAATCACTTACCAACACACTTGAATAAATCCTATAGGTTCAATTCTCCCCAGAATATCACCAAAATATGGACTAAGTGAGATCCAAAGAAGGATACTTAGGGAAGAGTTATGTTAGAAAGTGTCCAACTATGTAGGAATTCATGTTAGCGGATTATCACCACAAAATTATTAGATTGAGACATATTTTTTTTATTATGAACCTACATCTACTATCTTTTTTATATTCTAGCTATTCGAAATATTATATCATCATACATTATTTAATTACAATGTCGCATACATGGATGCCACTCAACAGTGCCCCGAGCCTGATTGGTTACATGGCCCCAAGATTATCTCCTAACACTATATAGGCTACTGACTAGAAGCGAGGTTCTAGTCAAGTTAGTCGGTAGACTATTCCCTCATTACCATTATATCACATCGGATGTCGAACATACATTAAATAGTGGAAGAAAAATAGGCAATAGTCGACTGAAAGTATGACAAGGATGATGGGTACATACAACAACATGAAGTATCTCATACATAAAATTATAAATATAATACATGTTTCATGAAAACATAAAAAATAGGTACATTGTAATGCAATAAAATACAAGTCTCAAAAATAATAAAAGGCCAAAACAGCAATCCCAGTAGCATTGGTAGTCTCATATTAGTCTTATAATCCCCATCTCCAAAGCCACATTCAACAACATGTACTAGTGCACATAACCATATCATCTCCCAAAACCATATAATCTGTTTGGGTATCAATGTAGTCTCATCTATGAGTTGAGATAAACAACCCAGGTGGAAACCACCCAGGTCTATACAGTTCTTTCTTCAACTCTACAAGTGATATCAAGTGTAAAGAATGCAGTAATGTGATGTTAAATCCAATATAATTTGTCTACTACAATAAGAAAATCTAAACATCCATCAAGGAACCATGTAATAATTATTTAGATCCTAACAAGGAATCTATAGAAAAGTAATCAAGTCACACTACCAGACTTTATATGCATTAATTTCAAACATCAAACAACTATGTATTATAAAGAAGTAATAAACTCTATGGACAAACCATATAGTGAAGTGTACTCCTCAAAGGCCAGATATGAGGTTTCATTAACTTGGGAATCCATATAATAATTCAATATAATGAAGGGACAGATCCAAAGAGCTCATCCAAGTAATACACATTGAGTCCCATGGGAATCCTAGTATAAACTCATTCATGGAACTAGTTGGATTCCTATGGGAATATCTACAGACATGTCCTATATGAGCCCATGAAAGTTGGATCCACAAGTTTTCATGGCCAATGGAATCCTAGGAAATTAAGACCCAAGGGGAAGATTCCACCCAAGTCATATGCTACCGCATTCTCAACCCAGGGAGAACATTCCATAGTTTCAATCAAACCAATCAATAAATGCATTCAAAAATTAATCATTAAAAACCATGTGGTTATACCCACTCACATAAACAAGTGTAATACATGAGTGTACCCTCTCATGCAATCCGTGTATAAATTACAAGAATATGGGTCATCCCTCCAATATTATCCATTCTAAAATTCCACTAACCATTTATATAGGTATACCCAACCATATTAACTATATCATTTAAAACAACCTATCAACATAGGTATGGATTCATAACATATCACTATTCAATGACGTAGTACTCCTCTTATATAGGCAACTCAAACCACTAAGAAACCATAATGCTTCCTATACCTAGGAAATAACAAGAAAACACCCCATAGATGGTTTAAAGAATCATAAACTAAGAAATTCCTTGAGGTCCACCCCATGGATGACCTTGAAACGAGAAACATGTTCCAACACACAAAAAAATAACCTCTAGATATTCTCACATGGTCCAACTATAGAGATTAAAATCATCTTGCTAAAAAATGTGGCCTCACCGGAATGCCTGATGGTTTGTGAAAAAGAATGAATGCATGAAAAGAACCCGAAAAGACGAAAGAATGAATAGAACACCAGCCTCACCTCGGTAGTATAGAGATCATCCATAATTAATTCTGGATTCGTCTTTGTATAAGAGAAATCTTAAAAATGTAAAAAAATAGATATTAGGGAATATGATCCTAAAATCAAATAGTGAAGAAAATTGATATAAGAATAAAAAATGGGTAAAAAGGAACATATACCTTATTGATGTGGATATGATGAAACAATCATTAATTAAAACTAAGGTCGGATAGAGATCATGGGACGATTCCTAGGTTAGGTTCAAAAGGATATCTCTATATGAGGGTTTTTTGTGTGATTGAGGAGAAATCAATTTCTATATTAAAAAAAGAATTCAGTTTTTTAATAAAATTAGAAAAAAATACATAGTAGGGCCACATGGTTTACCCACATGGTTCCTCAAACTATGTGGAAACCGTCTGCACCTCACTATCTAATAGGAGATCATTACATATTTATGCTACATGATTTGACTAAATGTGTGGTAACGGCGAGGTAACCATTTTGAAACGTTCTTATTAAAACCTACACCTTTTTAAGAAATATATCACGGTCGTGCGGCTAACACCGCATGATTTGCTTTACATTTAGGAACTTAATACATCCCCTTTAAGGGTTATCTTAACTATGTGCAGGTCATTCACAAACTGTGATCCCAGCAATTTTCAGCCCTAAACATGGTTCTGGGCTCCGAACAAGCCACAAACACCTCTAAAACACTTGTGTTCACAAGGGGTACAAGCATAAATCCATAAAAATCATTAAAACTTGTAATTAAAGGATTCATACCTCATACAAAATCACGTGTTCTTACAATATTCCCCCTTATAAGAATTGATCCATGAGCTGCTCTATGAATTGTGTTCATGATTCTTATGAGAATAACTTTGGGCACATTACATGTACATCGGTCTCCTTATCCCAAGTATTATCCTATAAACTGAAATACTTCCATAGAACACAAGCTAGAAGAAATGATAGGCCTCATATAACCTTTGTTCCCCTATCAATGATAAGAATCAGATTATCCTTGAATGAAAAATCATCTTGAATCTCAACATCCTTGGGCTGAAAAGTAAGAAATGGGTCTGAGTGATAGTGGTGAAACTGATATAGATGGATGACATCATTCATGGATCGATACCTCTGAGGTATCTAAAACTGATAGGAAACCAACTGATTCTCTCCGAACTCTTGAACGACCCTCCCCTTCATGGAGAAATTTTACCATGTCTCTTGATCTGCCTATATCCCAACCTTGGTAAAAAACAAAAGATAACCTGATCCCCAATCAAAAACTCTAGAGGACATATATGATGATTCTCAAAAGTCTTCCAAGGAGAATGTGTTGTAGACATTCTCTTTTGTATCAACTGGACTATCTCACAAGTCTCCTTCATGAGTTGCGTTCCCAGTAAAGTTGCCTATCCAACATCCAACCAACACATGGTAGAATGGCATGACCTACCATATTAAGATTCGTAAGGTATAATATATATAGTAAACATATATATTTTTATGTAGGATAACTCAACAATGGAATATGACTCTTCTAAAATCACACATTATCTAGTACGCATGCTCGCATCTTGTCCTCTAGCACCTGTATCATATGCTTAGACTAGCTATCAGTCTGAGGGTGGAATGTTGTGCTCAGAAGAACCTGTATACCCAGTTCCTTATGAAAAATATTCTATAAAAATGTTGTAACGTTGTAATCCCTATATTAAACAATGGTGGGTGGGACCCCATATAGTCGTCCAATATCTCATATATAAAACCTTCCAAGATCATTTACACTGATGGTCTCCTAGAATAGTAAAAAGTGAGAAACATTTTTTACCCTATCAACAAGAACCCACACATAATCATTACCTCAATAACACATCAGAGAACCATTCATGAAATCCATTAGGAGATCATCCCATTTCCACTCTAGGATAGGTAACTAATGTAAAATTTTATCGACCACTATTGTTCCACCTTCACTTACAGACTGGTGGAACACCTCATAACAAAAATAGAAACTTATTGCTTCATACCCAACCACCAATATTGGATGTGTAAGTCATGATACATATCGGGGACATTGAGAAGCACTACCTAAGCTAAATCATGAAACTCCAAATCATCTCCTCGTATATATCCACTAGAACCCAAAAACATCATTCGATACATAGGATTTCATCATCGCCTACCTTCAAACAAGGAGGAGGTTCCTTGCCTTCCACACACTCACGTAGAACATGGCCTACAAAATATGATAGATTCCATATACTTACTTTTCCTAGCTGGGTATAGGTCATAGAATAGGATGATAGAAACATTTGTCCCTTTCTGTCGGGAACATCCAGATGCACCTTAATGAAAAACTCCATAACCCTCCACTCACCACTGGTAAGTTTCACTTCTTGTATCTAAGTCCTCCTACTTAGTTCATCAGCCACTACATTCACCTTACCAAATTAGTAGGAAAGAACCGAATTAATGGACTGTAGGTACTCCTCCCACCATCATTGTCTCAAATTTAGATCACATTGTGTGAATATATAAATGTTTATTTTATGGTATGTGTACACCAAAAAAAATATCCCATAAAATAATCCCTTTAAAACTGGAACGTGTGAACAAATGAATCTAGATATAGATCCTGAATTGGGTAATTCCTCTTGTTATGCCTCAGTTACATAGACCTGTATTCCACGACATGATCTCCCTACATCATCACTGCCCCCAAACCAATACCTGTAGCATCACAGTACACTATGTTACTCATTCCCTACTCTAGTTGTATGAGGACCGGTGCTGATGCCAACTTCCATTGGGATCATTAAAGGTTGTCTCATAAGAATCTGACCACATGAACATCACACCATTTTTATTCAATCCCATAAAAAAACTACTAAAACGAAAATTCATGTATAATGTGTCTGTAATGACTAGCTACCCACAAGAAAGTTTTTATGTCAAAAATGATCTTGGGTTATTCCCAAAAAACTACTTCTCTCACCTTCTCTAGGTCCACTAAAACATCTATCTATGAGATGATGTATCCCTGGATGTGAATCTAATCCACAAAAAAGTTCCACTTTGTGATCTTATCATATAACTAATTCTATCTTAGTATAAGGCCCCATCCTTAAACCTTACATAATCTTGAGTTATCACATGATTACACGTTGAGGATCTTTTCAGGTTTAGAGTTTTAGAGAATTAGATCTTAAAACACGCATTACAACCCACATTTAAACAGAGTGGTTATAATAAAAGATAGTATTCTTTTTCCCATCAATGGAAACATATTGAAAATAAAACATGGATTATTTCTTGACACTTCCTTGAAACTATCATCTTATCATGTACCTTTCCCGTGACCTGTGAAAATCATTTCAAAAATTTGGGATGAGCATAAAAATCTCATTATGGGTTATATATAAAAAAACAAGGAAAGGAAACATGACTTCATATATACATAAGAATGAAATCATAATTTACCCATAAAACATAGGCACTTTAACATACCTCATAAAATCATGAACAAATCATAGAAATCATAAGACATAAAGGTAACTTGAGGCATTCATAACATTCTTACGTAGGGAGTAACCCTCTTGGTTACGTTTGGAATACCCATCACAGTATATTCCCTAAATCTCTTCCGAGAAACCTTAACGTTTCACTCCTTCGCGTTACCCAATCCATTGGAGAGCTATATCGGGCTCACCCGCCCTTAGTTTATCACGGAACCTCATGTCTTCATAATAATGCCCAAGAACCTCAACATAATCGTATCACATAAAACATTCATAAAGGAAACATAACATTTCCACCTTTCAATCACAAGATATCAATACAACACATTGATATAAATACATTATGAAAACCATTTTCAATACCAAAATAAAAGAAAAGTAAAACATGGTATTTATTTTTCTTTTAAAAAAAGTATGGCTTGTAGAGGGAGCCGAAACTCAAATAACGGTCACGGCGGCGGAGAAGTCGTTGTCGCCGCATACGTATGACAAAAACATTCCCTTTTGTCATTTAGTAAAAAGCTTCGTATAAAAGAGATTCCTTTTGAATAAACGTAAAAGTCAAAGGGGTTTATACACCGTATAAAAGAAGGTTGTGTATAAAACAAAATATGCCTCAATGAAAGGAGATTGAGACGAAGTCCCATACCTCGGGTCCGACTTGACTCGATCGTTATTTAATGTCCTGAATAATAAACTTGAGTTAATTTCTACTTGTTTAAGAACCTTTTTCAAGTTCATTATTCCTTTTATATCACTTATTGCCATGTCTTGAACACTATGTAATTATTTAAGTTAATAACGGTCGTTTTAACGATCATTGGTACTTGAGTCAAAAATAAGCCCATTATAATTACAAGTTGTTCTCGTATCCATTATATCCAGGATTATAATCATGATGTATATATCATATATATCATATATATTCAGTATATACATGCATTTATAATATTACATAATTATTTAGAGGTAAGAAATGAAATGCACCGTTCATGGAGACGGTAAGCCGTACGTACGCATGAACGCTACTTTCATTTCTATTTCGTATTTATAGAATGGAATCATAATTATATAAAGGTATATTATAATTCCTGTATAATATAATATATAATATCATAGTTCCATCCTTTATACATCCCATATATAGTATTTAACGAATCAAATCACTTTGAGGGGGTGGTAGTCCGCACTTCCTTAAATGAAGATATCGTGTTTAACCATAATGGAAACCATAAAAGTATGACCAAAAAGAAAAATATAAAAGCTTAAGGAAAACATAAACATATTTTATATCATATATAGTGACATCATAATGGCCACCGTTGAAGGTGTTAAATGAGTATTGAACAATCATCATTTCGGGAGGCAGAATTTCGCCATCCGTGGAAACCGTATGTTCATTAACCATTTGATGTAGTTGTGTGAGAGTGTAGCTCTAATAAATCTTATAAAAACATCCTAGTATATTTAAGATACTGTTTTTGTTACAAAATAAGTAAATAAAAAGAGTTTAGGGGGTTGGAGAAGCAAAATAAAACAAAAGGACTCAACTGAAGACATTACCTTAAAATCGGGTAACTCTCTTAGATTTGAGCTCAAAGGCTTCTTTGGGAAGACTTCTGCCCAAAGTGAGGCTTGAAGGAGTGATAGAGGGAAGTGGAGAGACAAAATGGGCAGGGGTTGGCCGAGCCAAAGGCTTTGGGAGTGTGTGAAATGAGGTAGAGGTGTGAGACTTTTATAAGAGGACAGGAGGGGCACTCCTGGAAAGTAAAGAAAAGTCACTTTATTTTAAAATGGTATTCAGATTTAAGAGGTCCCACATTGATGTATTTCTAGGATAAGGTGATAAGGGTTCTAAATCCACTCATCCAATAGGTTTTGTACATGTTTAGGTCTTATATATTACATTATCGTTCCATTTTATTTAAATCGTTAAATAATGAGGTCATCGCTACATCATTATGATGTCATAAATACATTTATTTATATAATGTCAAAAAATTATAAAAAACTACTATGATGTAGGAACTCTTTTTATCTTTCCAATGACTATTTATAGTAAAAAATATGAACTGTATAACCCCATGTAAAAATTGTTTTAGTAATACATCTCTTGTGTGTGTCATTTTTACTTTAACATTTAATAAAAAGTTATTTATGTCATTTCCCAACCAAAGTGGCTCCATGGGGTCCCCAACATGACCCATGGCTTGTCTTGGTCGGACATGAAACAACCAATGAGGGTAGGACATGTGTCAATCTCATCTCATTTTATTAAAGCATTATTTTTACCTTAAACTACAATAATTACCACTAATCGCGATTAAGAACTTAATAAGTTACTATTCACCAAAAAAATTATTTTAATCCCATTGAACCACATTTTACTTCTTAATGACAACCATGTATGTCGGATTTTTGAAATTCAAAACACAATGATGGCAAAATTTCATTTAAACTGAAAAATCAGTTTTTATTAGTACCACTTAGTGGTTTCACTATTCATCAAAAATTGAAATTTTTCAGAAAATTACCGAAAATTCACGCTAAGATATGTTTGATATTCCGAATTCAAAAATGAAGTCTATTTTACAAAATTCAAAACATATAAGTCACATTAATTAATTTAATAATTAATTTCCGCTGTCATGACAAATAGCGTGTTTTTATGAAATAATAAGTATCAAAAGATTGACACTAGTTTAAGTCCAATTTCAAAGTGAAATTGATTCCAATGACCACAATTGGATAAAATGGTAAAAATATATTCTAATTTCACTTAAAAAACAATTCAAAAGATAATCTAATCATATAAATAAATTATATTAAAAAGAGGTTTTGAATTAAAATACAACATTTTTCACTATTCGTTAAAAAATGAACTTTATCGGAAAAATACCAAAAATTCACACAAAGTAAATTTTGATGTCCCAATCATAGATAATAATTTTATTTTGACAAAAATAGCTTATAAAATTGTCAAAAGATAGATTTAAAAAGGGTTTTCCATCAAAAAGCAGTAAAACAATCTTTTAAGAATATTAGTGTATTCCATGCATAAGATTGTACTTATTTTCATTTTAAGGCTCTAAAACACTATCTTAATCATTAATAGACATAGATAAAATATCTATTATTCATTACTTACTTGGGATGTTACATCCTTCCCCCCTTTATAAAATTTCATCCCCGTAATTTATTTACTTATCGAATAAATGGGGGTACATATCCCTCATTGCATTTTCAGATTCCCATGATGCCTCTTCAATCATGTGGTTTTTCCACAAAACCTTTACCTGGTGAATCACCTTATGCCGCAACACTTGCTCCGTGTGGTCAAGAATCTGGACCGATTGTTCCTCATTAGATAGGTTCTCTTCCAGCTGAACTACATCTGGACTAAAAACATGAGATGGATCTTGCATAGACTTTCTCAACATCGAAACATGAAATACATTGTGTACCTGAGATAAACTCAGAGGTAAAGCCACTCGGTAAGCAACTGATCCAACTCATTCCGGAATTTTATATAGTCCAATGAACCTTGGACTCAGCTTTCCTTTCTTACCAAATCGCATCACACTTTTCCATGGTGATACTTTGATAAAAACATGATCACCAACCTCAAAAGATAGATCCTTCCTCCTGTTGTCTGCATAACTCTTCTGCCTACTCTAAGCTGTTCTCATGTGCTTCTGAATCAGCTCATATTTTTCTACCATCTCTTCTACCAATTCTGGTCCCATCAAATTCCTTTCACCCACTTCATCCCAGAAAGCTAGAGTTCAACACCGCTTCCCATATAATGCCTGAAATGGTGCCATCTGTATACTTGAATGAAAACTATTATTATATGAAAATTCAACCAAAGAAAGATGTTGGTCCCAACTTCCCTGATAATCCATAGAGCAAGAACGTAGCATATCCTCCAAGGTCTGAATTGTTCGTTCTGACTGCCCATCTGATTGAGGATGAAAATCTGTACTAAAATTTAATTCAGTACCCAACAACTTCTGAAGGCCTTTCCAAAAGTTAGAAGTAAACCTGGGATCACGGTCAGATACAATGGAGAGAAGAACTCCATGTAACCTGACTAACTCTTTAAGATACAAACGGGAAAGTTGATCCAGGGAAAAAGTATCTCGTATGGAAAGTAAATGAGTAGATTTAGTCAAGCGATCAACAATAACCTAGATTTCATTATTACCTCGAGATTTCTTCGGTAATCCCACAACAAAGTCCATGGATATGTTTTCCCATTTCCACTCTGACACTGGTAAAGGCTGAAGCATCCCTTTAGGTAACTGCCGCTCTGCTTTAACCTGCTGACAAACAAACACTTCACAGTAAAATCAGCAATATCTCTTTTCATTCCATCCCCTAGTAATACTCCCGCAGATCTCTATACATCTTAGTACTGCCAGGATGAACTGAAAACGGATAACTATGAGCTTCACATAATAACTCTCCCGTCAACTGTGAATCACAAGGCCCACACAATCTCATCCCAAATCTCAAAACACAATCATTATCAATGTTGAATTTAGGCAACTTACCTTTCTGAACCAGCTCTACCTTTTTCTACAACTCACTGTCTTGCTTCTGTGCTTGCTTGATTCTGTCTGATAGAGAAGATTTCACTGATACCTGAAACAAAACAGAAGAACTTCCTGCACCAACAACTTCTATGCCAAAGTTCATCAAATCCTTAACCAAAGGATCACGTTCTAAACACAACATTGCTAATGAAGCATTACTTTTTCGACTCAAAGAATCAGCCACTTTATTTTCTTTTCCGGGATGGTAATGAATTGTACAATCATAATCCTTGATTAATTCTAACCATCTCATTTGTCTCATGTTCAATTCTTTCTGAGTGAATATATATTTTAAACTTTTGTGATCGGTATATATTTCACACTTTACTCCATACAAATGATGGCTCCAAATTTTTAAAACAAAAACAATAGCAGCTAATTCCAAATCATGTGTAGGGTAATTTACCTCATGAGTTTTCATCTATAGTGAAGCATAAGCAATTACCTGATCATTCTGCATTAGGACGCAACCAAGTCCTTTCAATGAAGCATCACTGTATATAACAAACTCACCATTCCTGGAAGGTAGTGCCAAAACTGGAGCATTCACCAATCTTCTTTTCAGTTCCTGAAAACAATCATCACATTCTTTTGTCCAGATAAACTTAACACCCTTCCGAGTTAGCTTAGTTATTGGACTAGATAACCGTGAACAATTTCTAACAAACCTTCGGTAATAGCCTGTCAAACCAAGTAACCTACGAATATTGGTTACATTTGTGGGTCTTGGACATTCTTCCACAACTTTTGTTTTTGCAGGATCAACAGTTATCCCATATTTAGAAACAATGTGACCAAGGAAAGAAATTTGTTGCAACCAAAACTCACACTTGTTGAATTTTCCATGTAGTTTCTTTTCTTTTAAGGTTTGCAAGATAACCCTTAAATAACTTTCATGCTCCTCTTTACTTTTAGAAAACACCAAAATATCATCAATAATAACAACCAACATTTTTCACCTGAGTCAACTGAGAAATCACTACAACAAACTGTATAGTTCTGATTCTGACCATCTCAGGATACTGATTTGAAAGGACATTTCCCTCTGTATGCCATCCCAGAGAAAATTCATCTCTGTTTCCTCTACGAAAAACCATTCTAAACAAACATGTATTAGATGAAGCAACATGGTAATCTTTAAATGCTATATCATTTCAATTTGACCATAAAAAAACTTTTGGATAATCATTTCATAGAATTCTAACTCCTAAAGTTATCTAAACCGACCTCTGATACCAACTATAAGGCCCCAGCCTTAAACCTTACATAATCTTGAGTTATCACAAGATTACACTTTGAGGATCTTTTCGGGTTTAGAGTTTTAGAAAATTAGATCATAAAACATTCATTACAACCCACATTTAAACAAAGTGGTTACAATAAAAGATAGTATTATTTTTCCCATCAATGGAAACATATTGAAAATAAAACATGGATTCTTTCTTGACACTTCCTTAACACTATCATCTTACCATGTACCTTTCCCGTGACCAGTGAAAAACATTTCAAAAACTTGGGATGAGCATAAAAAGATCAGTATGGGTTATATATAAAAAAACTAGGAAAGGAAACATGAGTTCATATATACATAAGAATGAAATCATACTTTACCCATAAAACATAAGCACTTTAACATACCTCATAAAATCATGAACAAATCATAGAAATCATAACACATAAAGGTAACTTGAGGCATTCATAACATTTTTACGTAGGGAGTAACCCTCTTGGTTACGTTTGGAATACCCATCACAGTATATTCCCTAAATCTCTTCGGAGAAACCTTAACGTTTCACTCCTTCGCGTTACCCAATGCATTGGAGAGCTATATCGGGCTCACCCGCCCATAGTTAATCACGGAACCACCCGTCTTCATAACAATGCCCAAGAACCTCAACATAATCGTATCACATAAAACATGCATAAAGGAAACAAAACATTTACACCTTTCAATCACAAGATATCAATACAACACATTGATATAAAAACATTATGAAAACCATTTTCAATACCAAAATAAATGAAAAGTAAAACATGGTATTTATTTTTCTTTTAAAAAAAGTATGGCTTGTAGAGGAAGCCGAAACTCAAATAACGGTCACGGCGGCGGAGAAGTCGTTGTCGCCGCATACGTATGACAAAAACATTCCCTTTTGTCATTTAGTAAAAAGCTTCGTATAAAAGAGATTCCTTTTGAATAAACGTAAAAGTCAAAGGGGTTTATACACCATATAAAATAAGGTTGTGTATAAAACAAAATATGCCTCAATGAAAGGAGATTGAGACGAAGTCCCATACCTCGGGTCCGACTTGACTCGATCGTTATTTAATGTCCTGAATAACAAACTTGAGTTAATTTCTACTTGTTTAAGAACCTTTTTCAAGTTCATTATTCCTTTTATATCACTTATTGCCATGTCTTGAACACTATGTAATTATTTAAGTTAATAACGGTCGTTTTAACGATCATTGGTACTTGAGTCAAAAATAAGCCCATTATAATTACAAGTTGTTCTCGTATCCATTATATCCAGGATTATAATCATGATGTATATATCATATATATCATATATATTCAGTATATACATGCATTTATAATATTACATAATTATTTAGAGGTAAGAAATGAAATGCACCGTTCATGGAGACGGTAAGCCGTACGTACGCATGAACGCTACTTTCATTTCTATTTCGTATTTATAGAATGGAATCATAATTATATAAAGGTATATTATAATTCCTGTATAATATCATATATAATATCATAGTTCCATCCTTTATACATCCCATATATAGTATTTAACGAATCAAATCACTTTGAGGGGGCGGTAGTCCTCACTTCCTTAAATGAAGATATCGGGTTTACCCATAATGGAAACCATAAAGGTATGACCAAAAATAAAAATACATATGCTTAAGGAAAACATAAACATATTATATATCATATATAGTGACATCATAATGGCCACCTTTGAAGGTGTTAAATGAGTATTGAACAATCATTGTTTCGGGAGGCAGAATTTCGCCATCCACGGAAACCGTATGTTCTTTAACTATTTGATGTAGTTATGTGAGAGTGTAGCTTGAATAAATCTTATAACAATATCCTATTATATTGAATATACTGGTGTTGTTACAAAAGAAGTAAATAAAAAGAGTTTAGGGGGTTGGAGAAGCAAAAGAAAACAAAAGGACTCAAGTGAAGACATTACCTTAAAATCAGGTAACTCTCTTAGATTTGAGCTCAAATGCTTCTTTGGGAAGACTTCTGCCAAAAGTGAGGCTTCAAGGAGTAATATAGGGAAGTTTAGAGACAAACTGGGTAGGGGTAGGCCGACCCAAAGGCTTTGGGAGTGTGTGAAATGAGGTAGAGGTGGGGGCCTTTTATAAGAGGACAGGAGGGGCACTCTTGGAAAGTAAAGAAAAGTCACTTTATTTTAAAATGGTATTCGGATTTAAGAGGTCCCACATTGATGTATTTCGAGGATAAGGTGATAAGGGTTATAAATCCAGTCATCCAATAGGTTTTGGACATGTGTAGGTCTTAGATATTACATTATCTTTCCATTTTATTTAAATCGTTAAATAATGAGGTCATCGCTACATCATTATGATGTCATAACTACATTAATTTATTTAATGTCAAAAATTTATAAATAAAATACTATGATTTAGGAAATATTTTTATCTTTCCAATGACTATTTATAGTCAAAAATCTGAATTTTATGACCCCATGTAAAAATTGTTTTAGTAAAACATCTCATGTGTGTGTCATTTTTACTTTAACATTTAATAAAAAGTTATTTATGTAATTTCCCAACCAAAGTGGCTCCATGGGGTCCCCAAGATGACCCATGTCTTTTATTGGTCGGCCATGACACAACCAATAAGGGTAGGACATGTGTCAAGCTCATCTCATTTTATTAAAGCATTATTTTTACCTTAAACTACACTAATTACCACTAATCACGATTAAGAACTTAATAAGTTACTATTCACCAAAAAAATTCTTTTAATCCCATTGAACCACATTTTACTTATTAATGACAACCATGTATGTCGGATTTTTGAAATTCAAAACACAATGATGGAAAAATTTCATTTAAACGGAAAAATTAGTTTTTATAAGTACCACTTAGTGGTTTCACTATTCATCAAAAATTGAAGTTTTTCAGATAATTACCGAAAATTCACCCTAAGATATATTTGATATTCCGAATTCAAAAATGAAGCCTATTTTACAAAATTCAAAACATATAAGTCAAATTAATTAATTTAATAATTAATTCCCGCTGTCATGACAAATAGCGTGTTTTTATGTAACAATAAGTATCAAAAGATTGACAGTAGTTTAAGTCCAATTTCAAAGTGAAATTGATTCCAATGACCACCATTGGATAAAATGGTAAAAATATATTCTAATTTCACTTCAAAACCAATTAAAAAGATAATATAATCATATAAATTAATTAGATTAAAAATTGGTTTTGAATTAAAATATAACATTTTTCACTATTCATTAAAAAATGAACTTTATCGGAAAAATACCAAAAATTCACACAAAGTAAATTTTGATTTCCCAATCATAAATAATAATTTTATTTTGACAAACATAGCTTATAAAATTGTCAAAAGATATATTTAAAAATGGTTTTCCATCAAAAGGCAGTAAAACAATCTTTTAAGAATATTAGTGTATTCCATGCATAAGATTGTACTTATTTTCATTTTAAGCCTCTAAAACACTATCTTAATCATTAATAGACATAGATAAAATATATATTATTCATTACTTACTTGGGATGTTACACATAGTGTATTAAAAACAATATTAATATGGATGAAATGGTCATGCGTCTTGTGATAATAATCAAGATATCTTCAAAAAAGATCACCAAAAAAGAAGCCAAGGGATGATGGAAAACATAGTTCATCATCACAATGAAAACTGCAAGCACATACTTGATACTAAATGTCATAACTAGATACTCTTATAACCCAAACCAACTTTGAAAGGTTCTATAAGGTATTTCTATAGGTTAAACATACACCTGGTGATATCTAGACCACTTGTCAATATTCTAGAACCCTCGAGCTTCTCAAAACTGATCAAGTAGATCATCTAACTATGGAAAGTGATATCAGTTTTTAACTACTAGTTGGTTCAGTTTCCGATGGTCCATGAATATTCTATGAGTTATATATTCCTTTTTCATAAAAAGAATTGGTGAACCCCATAATGAAGTATTGGGTTTGATAAACCCTTTTCCTCCAAATCCTATAGCTGCCTCTTCAGATCTCATAACTCCATCATAGCCATCAAATTAGGGGTAATGGATATTAGTGAAGATCCTAGAACTATCTCAATAGAAAACTCAACCACTCTATTTGGAGGTATCCTGAAAAGTCATCATGAATGACATACCTGATGTGCTCAACCAATGGATGTAATTCTGCCTAACTCACTCCCTAATCATCCAAAAAAATACTAGATATCCAAGAAATCATCCCTCCAATCCCACAATTCTCGGGTCCGACTTTACTTTCCTGGACATCCAACTCAGCCTTCTTTGTCAACACTTCTCCTTCTAGTGATGTGAATGTGACCATATGGTAATACTAGTCAACATACACTCAATTATCTACAAGCTAGTCCAATCCCATAATTAAATCAAACCATATCATCTTCAGTACATACAGATCCCAAAAAAAGTGACACAACTGACCTCAAGGGGACACTCCATAAACTGGTGTACATCATCCATTCAAACTCCCAATTCCGTGTCTAGAGTCAAAACACCCTCAGAAAGAAATGATACATTCCCAAGGATTTTAAAAATTCATGAAGAATTAAAACTATGAGAGTCACCTATTTTGAAATGTCCATATGAAATAGTAGAATCTACTATGATAGTACATATTACTATATATGGTCTCAGGTCCTGTTCTTATTTGGTATGTTGCACAACATAAGTATGGCCTATACTGTGGCCCTTTAACAAAACCTAGCTACCCTTAGCCATTCCACCCAACAGTCATTTAGAATCTAATATCTGGCTACCTCGGCCATGACCACCACTGCCTTGCCCTGACTTCCTGCACTGCTACAACTCCCAGCCTGATGTGAAGATGAAGAACCTTCTCCTGATCCTAATATCACAACTAACCCACTTACCACTCACATATGAAGGGATGTCCTTGAAAACCCACTGCATGTTCCCCATCCTACCGCAAGCTCATCACTCGATTGTGTCACAGACTCACTGATTCTTTGCATGTCCTCACCTACCACACTTATTGAAATACACCAACCATCATGCAAACATTTTCATATATAAAACTATTATCACAAGAGGCCTCAAAATAGTGCTTCCTTCCTAATGAATTAGATTTCTTATAGAGAGAAACAACACTCACATGTCATGTTCCCCTAGTTTTCCTTCATTTCTACTCTATAATTAGTTCTGGACTCACAATATCAGGGATTGAAGGAAACCTGGACAGCATGAACTGATATTTGATTGTAGTTCTGAGACCATCCACAAATCTTCTCTCCCTTGAAATCTCATCAGTAAGATACATCATCTGAAAATGATACAGTTCTATAAATCTTAATTAGTATTCTATAACTATCATTGTGCCCTGATCTAGAGGCATGGACTCACTAGCCCACTCTGCTCACGGAGCTACGGGTTATAAGTAATCATACAATTGGAATTGGAAATTAGTCTAACCAATATCTCGTAGCCCATTATCCTGGATCAAAATGTTTCACCAGCGCCTCACCACTCCTTGTATCATATATGTTATGAGATTTATCCTCCACTCACAAGTGTCTCTAGAAAGACAAAATTGCTAACGTGGTCTCTAGCAACATCTCTGCTGCCTGTGGACCACCATCCCCCTAAAAATGTATGAGGATAATAAAATTGGAACACCCACGTTAGCTCAACCATAGAAATGGCAGGCTGTTGTTCACCCTAGAAGGTATGCGTATATCAAAATATGATTTCATGAAAATTATCCTCAACTCATGTGTCTGGAACATCCCCTAGTGTATCATATAACACTAAAGGTGGATCAAAAGGTAGATCATGTCCCACTGTCTCTTAATTAAGGTCATTTACTCTCCCAATGTGTACCACTATAGGTCACCATGGTGGATTGTATCTACAAATCCAAACACACACCTCATAAAAGAACATACTCAAAGTACACAAATAAAAAGTGTATGACATGTTAAAATACTCTTAAAAATCAAGTCAAACCCCTAGCCTACTCCTAATTCCATGAATGAATAAAGAACATTCATCAAACAACTAAGAAATTATATCTCCTACCCACTCAATAGACGGGTCGAGGTCAAGTCCCTATCCATCATTTATAGTTTATATTCTCATTTCAAATTTATTTATCCGAGAAATTCCACCAAGGGTAACCAATCCCGAATCCATGAGGGCTCAAAACATTAAATGAACCCAACAATGGTTCCCATTAAACCATATATACATCAATTTAATTTATCATTTTCATTCCATTTGTGTATCAGTTCCCAATTAATAAGGGCTCATACACCTTATATATTTAAAGATGACATCACCCTTTATACTACTACTTCCAAACTAATACAATAATAGGCATAACCATCACACCAACATTAAAAAAATCACACAATAAAAAATTCATCAAAAAAGGCATGGAATAATACATGGAATTTTATTCTAACAAGTGACTATATGATGCATGAGATGGCATACCCCCATCTCATCAGGTTTCAAAAAAAAATAAAACCCCCAATTACATTAATTGTAATAGTATAAATCATGTGCATCTCCAAATGGTGAAATAAAATCAACTCTAATAGTATTAATCCAAAAAATCATAAATATATTTGAGGCCATTTTGAATTTCTTTGTACATAGGGTAGCTACTCCTTGGAAGTGTTTATTACCAAATCCTATTTCCTTCCCATCCATAACTATTGCAGCTAATTAGTAAGTCAAAATAAAAAAGAAACTGCTATTATAATACTTTGTAACATCCTAGACCTGGATTCCACTCAACAGTTCCCCGAAACCGGTTGGTTACATGTCCTCAACCACATCTCCTTAAACACCAATTGTTGTTGACTAGTTATGAGGGTCTAGGTGAGTCAGTGGGGCGACTATGACCTCAATTCTAGAGTATAAAAATGGATGCAAAAATGATATTAAATAGTAGAGATTAAATAAATAGAAGTCAACTAGAAGTAATACAAGAAAGAATGGTACATACAAAAACAAGAAGTTTCTCATATAAAAAATGATACATATGATAAATGTATCAAGAAATCATCCAAAATAGATACATTTTAGTTTAATCCATCAAAATTATTAAAAAGAAGAAAGAGAGAAAATTTAACCTAGAAGCATCAGAAGCCTCAACATGGTCTTATACTCCCCTTCTTCAAATCCACAATTAACAACCTATACTAGGTCGTATACCACTACCATCACCTGTAACCATATATTATATTTGGGTCCTCAAGGAGGCAAAAAAAATGTGTGAGATAAACATACAAGTAGTCTACCACCCAGGTCTATAAAAATCATTCAGAAATTCTACTAGTTCTATAAAGTGTAAAAAATAAAGTAATGTGAAGTGAAAGGCAATGGAATAGGTCTACTGTAATTTGTAAAAATAGAAAAACTTCAACACCACCTACAGTAAATATTCAGATCCTTACATAGAAGCTAAAAAAATGCAATCAAGTCACACATCCATGCCTTACATCCATTCATATCAAACTACCCATATCCATGATATATAAAGAAATAATAAATTTCACAGCCATGTTGTATAGTGATTTGTAGACCACGAAGGCCTGATCTATTTTTTCATGTACTAAGAAATCCATATAAAAATTCTAGACCATGATGGGCTGGATCCACGGATTCCATCCAAAGGCATCCACATTGATTCTGATAGGCATCTATGTGGGAACTCTATCTAGTAACATGTTGTTGCCCTAGGAGAATGTGTACCAACATGTCCTACGTGACTCCAAGAAAGCCAGATCCAAAGTGTAGCTAGACCTGAGGAATCCCTTGGAATCAAGAACCTAAGGTTAATATTAAACCCAAACCATCCTCTACCATTATCGAGGCCCATAGAGATCAGTCCATAGTGTATATCAAACCAATCAATCAAAGCATTGAAAAATTAAACATTTTAAACCAAGTCAGTATACCCACTCACATAACCAAGTGTATTCCATGAGTGTACCCACTAATGTAATCCATTAATTATTAATAAGAATATAGGAATACCCTACCATATTATCTATTTTATCATGACATTAAACATTTATATAGGTATACCCAACCATATAAACCATTTCATTTAAGTAAAACTATCAACATCGGTATGGTGTGAGAAGATATCACTTTGCAAGGAGGCAATACTTCTCTTAAAAATTCAATTCAACCCATTAAGGCATCAATGATATTCCTCTCCCTATGCATGCATAAGAACACAGCCGATGGGTGGTTTAAACATGCATAAACTAGGAAATACCTAAAGGTGCTCCCCATGGGTGAACTTAGAATGATAAATAGCTGTCAAAAAACCTAAATATAACACATAGGAATCCTAATTTGATCAAATTATAGCTTCCAAATAAAACAAACTTAGAAATGAAGCCTCGCTAAAAATCCTAATGGTTGGTGAAAATGTCTGAATGCCTGAAAATCACTGAAAAAGTCGAAAGAATGCATAAACTAACTACCTAGTCTTGGTAGTAGAGATGTTGTCCAATATCAATTCCTAATTCATCATAGTTTAAGAGAATAATAAATAACAAATAAATAACTTGATGTTAGGTCAAAATGGCCTAAAATGAAATAGCATAGATGATTTCTAGAAGAATCGGTGACCGCTAAAAAGGAATGTAGGCCTTACAGTTGTGAATCTAATGAGAGAATAGATGATTGAAAAGGACATCATATGGAGATCTAAGGTCGATTCATAAGTTTGGAAATAAAGGAGAGAAACATGGGAGGGTTTGATATAAAACGGTGGAGAAAACCCTCTTTGGGTTTAAAATATAATTATGGATTTTAATATTTTTTAAAAAACTCACATAGTAGGGTCACACAGTTTACTTATATGGTTTCCAAAACATTGCAGAAACTAGGAACATGTCACTATCATTAACTGGAACCTTGAATAATTAACCTACATGGTCTAAAAAACTCCATGGTAACCATGAAAAAAAATCATACTATAAACCTACATCTTTTTAGAGACCTCGCATGGCAGTGCAGTCTCTACCACACGATTTCATTAATAGTTCAAACATAACTACCTCCCCCCGCAAATCTATCTTAACTATGCTAAGGTCACGTGAAAACAATTATCAAGGCCATTTTTATCACAAAACATTCTTCAGGGCTCCAAACAAGCCCCAAACACAAAAAAACGCCATTGATCATAAGGGGTACATTCTTAAATACATAAAACCGCATTAAAACTGAAAATAAAAGGATATATACCTTGAATATAAACATAAATTCATACAGTAATCATGGTAATTAATGTTCCATTTCATGTCATCTATTTCAATAGGTTTCAATTCATGTATTGTAAAACATATAAGGGTTTCCCGATCTCATATTTTGATTCCTTTAGATATGTTTCATGTTATGAACATTGTTTTATTGTATATGTTGAATTAATTTACCAATGATTATATTTTGTAATACTATTTCATGTAATTCATGGGATTTACCTAACCATATCACGTTTTAACTTTATATAAATTTTGATTTTAAATTTTCCAATGTCATATGAATTTCTTTTTTAATCTCCAATTTTAGTGGGATTTATTAAGCCTCAATTTATTTTGATGAATAAACTATATTATTTATCACAAATAACCATAAATTTTACTCTCCTATACTAATTTATTTGGTTTTAATGTATTCATTTCATTTTGCATTTTATTTTTACTCAATCCCACAGTAAGAAAATTTATAAGAAAATCCAAACCCATTTATCTGGTTTGGTCGGGATTGTTTTTATTCCATATCCATATTCCTTAATTTTTCAATAAGATAATTTTTCATACATCAATTATCTATTAAGTTCTAGTTCTATTAAGTTTTATTTTAAATTAAATAGTATAAAAGGAAGGTTTTTCATATTTTATGAACAAGTAATTTTGATTTTGTTTAAAAAAATCTGGATAGAATTTATTGATTACATTTTATGTATGAATGTATTATACTTTTTTATATCCATTATACATTATTTTGTTTTCCATTTCCATGTTTTTATGAGTTTCCACAATGTAATATGTATTCTAGATATTCTATATATTTTTTAAAATAAAATAGTATTATTTTATTCTACGTTTTTAAATGGATTGCATTCTAGTTATGTTTATTTTTAGCATCACTCCACATTTTCATAGATAAGTATTTATAATTTTCAAGATATCATTATGGAAAATTATTATTAATTTTTTAAAAGGTATTCTTATTATATTGTGATTTGAGTTCTGACAGTGCCTTTTAACTTATTTTTTAATAAAAAACTAAAAAACAATTAAATGAAATTATTTATAAAATGATGTGCTTCCTTTTTCCACTCATTTATCTTAAGAACAAGTATTTTCTATTATTATTTAAGTAAAAAGAAATGTATTTTTTATTAAAATGAAAATGAAGAGAAAAATATAAGTGGGGTAATGTCGTAAAATATTTTATTCCCTAATTCTAACTATACATTATAAATCATAGTAATATTTATAGGAATAATCATAATCATGATACTAATCTGATTCATAGTCCATGGGCCCATAGGATGTACTAACCATTGTGGGGTATATGTATGTTTATTTGTTTATACGTCTTTCCTAAATGGCCTAAAGTCCTTCATTTTTTATTCATATTTGATAATCCCCCTTTTAATGGTTGAAGGGAAACCCATACATGGCATGTAGGATTTGGGATACTATATGACCAAATGGTCTTAAAATAATTAATCTCATATAAATACTACTTGAAAATAACCCTCCACATAATTTTCATCATGATAAACAATCCACCATTGAATGATTACTCAGCTAGATGTCCTCTGTATAGATGCATAGGCCAGGTAATGTTGGGAAGGCCATACCATCTTATTCATCCAAGTCCAATTTGTTCTACTATGGTGAATGAACCTTCTCTGAATCCTCATTTAGGGCTTTGTTCCTTGGAATATCAATATATTAAATCTTAAATTCTAGTGGCCTTGAAGAATTTGAGGTGAAACGAAGACCTTGCGGTGACTGGAAAGCCTTACTAGCATAAATGCCAGCAGTGGACCGAAAGACCTAAAGGAACCGAGGCCAAATTGGTGTCCTGAAGGCCCAAATATGTGAATAGTTCTGGATGCTATAGTCCTGAATAATACTTTCTAATGTAACTATTATAGTACTGATACAGTAACCCAGATGAATTCCCTCAACTGGATTTGATCTTTGGTCTCTTGGATTCACATAAAGAGTCCTTAATTGATTTTATACAGCTTGATTTACATGGATAGATTTCCTAGAAAACATTATCATCAACAAAAATATTTTTAACCTTTAGAAAAATATGAAGTAAAATCAATAATTTTGGGGGAATCATCCTCATTGTCATCCCTTTTTCTATGAAATCTCTAGGATTCTTTATTTTTGATGATTTAAACATAGATATTTGAGATCTTATCACCATCAACTGAATTTAAATGAAACCCATTTTATTGAGTGGTGTCCTTTGGAAAATGATCTCTATGATTCAATCTTACCTTCATCACTTGGACCTACTCATGATTTTAGACATTATCCTGGGACTCTTCAATAAATAATGCATACCTTGGGGAAAACTATTTATCCACTTGTGAAGTACTGACACTAACATTCTCTTTTTCGTTGCCTTATTGGGATTTTCTGTCGCCAATAGTGATGAAAATATATTTTATTATATACCTCATCAACTAAATCATATTAGAAGCCTTAATATTACCTTTTAATGGAAAAAAATATCAAACCACATTTTTACGATAGATATCGATGATATAACCAATAAGTTGATAATCTGTAAAAAAATATGGATGTCTTTAATAGTCCACTTTTAAAATAGGTATCATCATCCAATGATCAATGAACTATGTAATATATCAATAACATTTTTAAATCTATCTCAAGAAAGCCCCTAACATAGTGACCGAATTTTGAATACTTAGTATTCATATACATTTTCATCAGAATTACAAATGTATAGGAAATATTTTATAATATATAAGGATGACACAAGATCTAATTAAGTCTAATAATTTTTATCCAAACATTAGCCATTTTATTTTTTTATGGATAATGGATTAAACATAAAATCACATTCCTGAAATCATACCATACATGGGTTTTAGGCAATTCAACTGATCCCCCATTCCCTTCACATCCGATCCTCTGATAAGAAAATGATGTTAAAGAAACATCCACCCATGGGAATACATATCCAATCAGAGAAACCCCATATAGAGTTAAACGTTAAAAACAAATCATATATTTTATGATTCATTCATCTAATGGGAATAATGATTCTACCAATGATGGAGAGATAATAAATTTTATGTCGGTTAGTCCATAAACAGAGGAGAATAATTACCAACTTTTTTATATTTTTTTCAGCATTCTTTTTAGTTAAAAATACTCAATATTGATTATTAAATTAAATTAAATACCTTTTAAACACTAAAAAGCAAAATGTTTTAAAACATTCATCCATGTGATTTAATCACTAATTTTATCAACCATTATTATAAATTATGCTTAGATGGATTCTCCCAACATCATCTAGCTTTTACTTCTTTAAATATTAGTTCTTCAAACTCTTTTAAAAACTATCCATTATCAACTATAGTTGTAATATATTATAGATAGTGATAGAAATATTACCTCACCACATTAAATATATTAATAAAAACCATCTACATTAATAACCATATTTATGGGCTTATCAAAAAGCAGTATCTCGATTTTACTAATTTTCAAACATAATACTATTTTTCAAATGACCTCAAAAAGACTTTTCTCACATCATTAGTTATAAATGTATTGGTATATTTTATGTCCTTTTTGTGGAATAATCCTATGATTCCCATTTTCCCTTAGAAGTATATATTTTTACTTTTTATAAAAAATAAAACAAACATAAACCTTTGAGAACATCAATGTCCCCCTCCATGATTATTGTGAATAACAATAAACTACTTCAAACAATATTTATTTTTAGTATGTATTATCCTTCATATTGAAAATAAATTCAATGTGGAATAATTTTATACCCTTTATTGATTCAAGGGGTGTGTGTTAAGCTCTTAAAAATGAAATACATCTACACATTCTTATGAATGTTTAAAAAACCATCTTCTCCACAATTTTATTTTTTTCTTACCTTTAATGAGAGAATTAATTAGATTAAATAAGATATGGGTAGAACCATATTTTACAAAGGAAATATCTATCAATAAATAATCCTATAGGGGATAACCTAGGTTATAATACAATGGTTCTTAATATTGAATACAAGACCTTCAAAAATGCTCATATTTTAGTAACAACTCTAACATTATTTTTATATAAGATGTAAAAACAAATTTCATGATATTTAATGTACATGTTCATAATTTCTCAAAATGATCAAAAAAATAAATTTCTAGTTGATTATTCTCCACTATTTTATCATATAGTCACTCTACCTTGATAAAATTTTCAATACAAATAATGATCTTTATAGAAATGTGAAAATAATTTCTCATCCTTGAATTTTGTAAGCCGTATTTATAATTCGATAATTAAAAAGTAATGATCATATTTCTGGTAGTCTATTTTTCTTACATCACCCAAAAAATATTCGTGAAAATTTTTCTTAATGATGGATATGTTTTATTTATAATTAATATCTAAGAAATTTTCATTCCATTTTTTGCCTAATTCCATTTTTAATGTTCATAATGGATAGTTCTTCTAGATTTTTAGAAATCACTATTTCATTTATGATCATTTTTCTTTATTCACCTATAATTCATTATTATAAGATGAAAAACAATCCCAATATGGGAATAATGTTTTTCCTCAAAAGCTAATTAATTAGATTAATAGGTCTAAGACATGTTATGTAACCATGGAACACCTTTAACTACAGATTAAAAATATCTAGAACTATTCATGCTTTCATTATTCTTGATTTTCCAAATCTATACTTATATGGGAAGTATTAATTTCATTCATTTTTCACATTATTTTTAGTTAAAAAATAATATTATGTTTATATTAAAACAAAAATTATTTCGAATGTTATTCCATTTTTATCCATTTCCAACTAATCTAGCTATATTATCAGTAATTCCTATTTTAGATGGCTAACCTTCTTCTTGGGTGTTGAATCCATTTTAGTGATAGTTTTCTTGGTACTATGAATCATAATTTCATTCCCCTTAGCTTTATGTAATTTATCTTATTCTGAAAACTATAAAAATAATTTAGTAGATATTATATAGTCTATTTATTTCTTCCAATAAAACATTTATCATCCTTTAGGTTACTCTATTTTTGAACTCAATCATTCACTTTATTAGGGATATGAAGCACAAAACCAATCCTTTAATTGATTTCATATATTTATTCATCTCATATTATTTATAGTTTACTCACTAATTTCATAATTTTAATGACCATATTATAATGGAACATGATTCTTCATATACTACTACAATATATGTATCGCGCCCCTATATGATAAAAAATAATTTCAATTTTCTTTTATAACATCATGTGATTTTTTGACTCAGATTTCTTCTTATGTTCACTCCTCAAAAAATAAATGTATCTTTTTATTACCATATTAATTATTTATTTTATTTTTTTATCCATATAAACATATATATTCAGTTGTGATAATAGATACCATTACTCATTATAATAGTGACAATATATTTTTAATAATCATAATTTTTCAAAAATATCACATTAACTTCTCATTAATAGATTCCTTTTTGTGACTATTTTTTATCAATATAGTATGTATGTTTTGTGAATCATCTTTTATAACCTTCAATTAATTAATTATATAATTTCCATATACTAACATGTTATTATAGTACTCAATGGCTATGTGTCTAAACCTATAGTAACAGGAAGAATAGCCAACAATATTTTCATTTTTTCTTGTATATTAAGATTATACATTTTTTTATTATTTTGTTTAAAACCATTTGTTTCGGTCTCTATTTGGGCATATGAACATCTTATCCATACATAAAACCTCTATAGATGATGTTTTGGGTCCCACTAAATATTTCAATGCCCTCATTAATCTATATTTTAAATATTTTATGCACTAAACATGAAAATAAATTCAATATAAGCAGAAGTTACTGGATAGTGGGATACCATTCTCCAAAATATGTTTATAGATTGATCATGAGATGATTCCTGGGACTTATATCCACCTTTTTTAGTATTATTGTAAGGGACACTAATTTTAGAATTTTCTTTGGCATCACTTCTTTTCTCACCTATTAGGGTTGTTTTTTCCAATTTTATTTCTAGATTTATCAACTTAACGTCTAATTCAGGGAAATTTAGATATAGTGTATTTGTCTCTTATAAAGAAGAGTTCAACATTTCATCCAATTTTTATTATTACTTTTAATTTAATCTTCATTAATATTACTTATCTAAAGAGGATAATAATCATAGTCCTTGAGTATTTTAGATTTAATCTCTACATATGCAGTATTTCCATCTATAGAGAGTTTGTGTAATTTATCTACTACTTAAAATAATTTAGTAAAAAATTTATTAAATAACAATTTCTAACAAACAACTCTCAGAATATTTTTATAAATACAAAAAAATATTTCAATATAGTGTGATATATAATAATCACTGCTTTATTATCTTTTATGAGGGTGTTAGAACTACTCAACTATTGATCAAATACACCATCCACTACATTAGCTTCCTATTTCAATTAGGGATTTTTATTTTTAAGTCCCATGATATATGAAAATTATATTTTATAACATCATTAGAATAATTCTTATGATAATATATAGTTTTAGAATAAAAACCAATATGTGGTTTACCAAACTCATCTTCTTCATTTATTGGACAAGATTCTCCTGAAGAATCATAATCTAAATTATTAAAATATTTACCACTCGTAGTAAATTCAGATAATGGTTATTATTATTTCAATTTTTAGTATTTACTTTGATTATTATCTACATTCTTTTCCATATTTGTTAATTTTGTTTCAAAATATAACAATTATAAGGATTTAAATAGATTTATATATCTGTGTATCTTCTAAAACCATTTCAAATATTCATTTTATATAATTCATATTAAAAAATTGGGTTAAGAAATTTAAAATCCAATTTGAGAAAAACATGTATATGATACCAATTATAATGTCCAAGTGAATTGGTGTAGACACATGAGAGTGGGGTTAATCATTTTTATTCAGTAATTTATAATGGAATCACATAAAAAATTTCAAATAATTCAGCTTTACGTCTTGCTTCATGTTAAAATTCCACCACATGTTTTTTGTTAATATTTTGTAAAACTATGATGGTCTCTTAGTCTTCAATATATTTTATACTTACTATTTATTTATATCATTTATAGATTATTATATACTATTTCCTAAAATCACAAAGGTTAAAATCAGATACTCATTAATGTATTTTCCCTTTCATAGATTTCTCCTAAAGAAAAAATCTATTTTGAAGAAAAAAACCTCTAGAATGTTTTGTTTTGTTTATTTATTATATGTTAGAGATATTGATCTATTATGAACCAATTTTATTTCAATTTCATCTACATATTCTATTTATTTAATAAAAAAGGTACAACCAGCATTTTATATGCAATATAGATGGTTAGATCATGTTTATCTACATTAAAAATCATCAGTGATAGATTTCAAAAGATGTTTTATTTAGTGTGGTGAAATAATGTAATATATGATAACATCTGTTGGGATGAAATTTTTTCCATAGCATTATTTTTTTGTTAATAAAAGGTATTATTTATTATTTCTTGAAGACATATTCCCCTGTCAAATTCAATATTTTAATTATATACAAATTAAACGTTTAGGGGTTTAGTTCAAGCCCTCACAAATGTCATTGTGCATTAAATAATTATCATAAGAAATAAAACATTACCAAATTAAAAATGAAATATTAAACATTCAATTACCTATAGATTCAAAAATAAAAAAGCATACTAGTTTTACAATCATTGTTAAAAAATATCTGATGCTGCATCATTCAATCCAGCTCACTCCCTTTTGAGGTTCTATATGAGACCAAGGTAAAACATGAAGTGTACTGACATAGTTCTTTGTATCATCCCTTAGTTAAACAATATAAAAAACAATAAAATAGTAACTTATTATATTTTTGAAACAAAAAATTTATATCTAATTACAATGGGAAAAAAACTCAAAACAATCAATACACATGGCCAATATTTTCCCAGATGAGACAATATGATTTTAAAATTCTAAATTGTTTAATTTAAGGTTTGGGAAAATAAATTTAAAATTTTAAATAAAAAGGTATATGAAATCAACAACCGTAATGTAGTTATAAATGTAGGAATATTCTCCCTATAATTCCAAAATTTTAAAGTCATGCGACTAGTCAAACCATTATTATAAGTCATCATTATGGCCACAATGGAATCCTAATGTTTTTAATTGAACGTTATCCAATTGTTCAAGGCTGATAATTATGTTTTTAGTTTCAATATGTTATTTGATAGTATCTGTTAAATACATTATAAAGATATATTTTATTATTTTAGAGTAGTTGGATGGTAATAAGATGCACCCATGATATTATACACCCAATCCATTTTCAGTGGTGTCCGAAAGATTATCTATATCCTCATGTGATTATAGAATAACCAAATTTTAAGAATTTTGACCATAATTATCATAATACATAGGATATTTTAAATTTGAACCAAGCTTCTTTAAGCTAAAAAAATTGAACACATCAATATTACTAGCATACCTGGTCATTATTAAATTATGTAGGTTGAATTAGTTTTTATGTTGACTAACCTTATTCCATAGAGTCAAAGAGAACCCCCATGATGGGATAATTCCTTTTTTCCCTTTATCTAGACCAAATTGAATGTTATTATCATGTTCGATCTATTTATCATATAAAGATGAAGTATATAAGGGGTCTTCATCCTCCATAGTACATATAAAGAGACAATATGAAGAATATAATGGTGGATTTTATAATAATTATTCTAGATATTATGTTCCCAATTGATCTATTTGAACACCGATTAATGGTTGATTTTATTATTCATTTTAGTGGATGATATAAATTCAAAATCTATAATGGATTTTTATTTTTAAATTTGTAGATAATAATTATAATACAATGGGATATTATTGAAATACCTAATTATTTTAGGAAATATGTATGACTCACAAAATGGATCGATTATTTGTAGGGAACCTCATTATATTTTCTATTAAGATTAAAAAAGAACAATAAATGTGGATTTCTCATGCACAAGATACCTCATAAATATATAAGGAATATTCATTAGAGATATTTTTGACCAAAATTGATTACATTTCCATGGTTTTCACCAAAAAAAACCTAACAATGTTTTTCCTTTAATCATATAATGAGTGATAAACTGGATATCCAATTGTGGAAAAATGATGGCATAGTTGGATAATTTCGATGTGAACATACGTTGATCAAGAATGTATGTCCAATGATCAACGTCGGAGACCAAGTGAAACTAAATATATAAAAATTGATGTTATATAATCTTCAGCACAATGATCAAAGTAATATTATTCTTATCAATGGAATTAAATTTAGTCCTAGATAAGGAAATTATTTGTCTAAGCTATTAAAGGAATTCCAATGTTATTTTTTGGAATGAAGAGAGTTTAAAGATCAATCCAAAGATCTCATATATGGATGAGTGTATTTACTTCTACAAGAGGGAATATTATTTCCACCCATGAGGGGAATTATGATAGAATATTGGGATAATATTTTTATAATCCTGTTATATTCCCATAGAAATCATTATCCCACCAGTAAGTTTCACCCATTTTCATCGTATTTTTGATTGAAAAACTTTTTATTAAATGGTTTAAAATAAAACACCAAATATAATTGATTCATCCATAGATTCCTTTCGATTTTACAAGGATTTTAGAGGCATTGAATTTGATAATATACATGGTTTTCTCTAAATAAACCTCAATTACTAAATAACTGAATATAAATCCATGAAATTTTCCAGACATCACTTCAACATCAATGGATCCATCTTCACATTGTTTACATTGATTTTATAAAACAAAACTTATTTATCATAATAATGATTGTTATATTTTAATGACATAGATACAAGATCATTGACATAACATTTAACCATCATACTATATTGGGGTTTAAGAATTTGGTGCATTTATTTTTGTTATATAGGGCAATAATTATTCAAACCCAAAGGAATCACCCCATTGTAATATACACATTTGGGGTCCTTGGAGGATTTGTGATCATTATATTTTATGGATATTTGAATATGGCTTGAGTTAGAATATATGTACGTGTATAACATGAATCAATACCAGATTTTGAATTAATCAATAATTTTATAATAAAAATGGATGATTAATTTTGTAAAATGAGGGTTATGTCCTAAAATTCTATGTAGTCTCTAATTTTTATATTCTAATTAATAACAACAACAATGTAATCTACAATGTTTTTCTGTTCTTTGTATGAGTTTCACATAATCATACACAATAGAATTAACCCATGTCTATTTTTTACCTATCATCACTGAATAAAAATAAAATAAAAAAAGGAAGCATAATTTTTTTACCTCCAATAAATCAAACTCAGTCATTATATAGTCTCTTTGATAGATATTATTTAGTGAAAAAACTGATGATTCCCACCTCCATCAGTATTACATCGACTATTGAAATCCAAATACATTATGAGAAGAACCAAAGACTGTAAAGGTGTCATATCACCTTCTCATGGAATATAAATAGAGAATTAAAATAGAACAGATATTCTCAATGGATAAAACATTTCACACACAAAAATATAAAAATATGAATCCCTTATATAATATTCCTTAATTTAATTGGATGGAGTTTATTATTGTCTACCAATGCTTGGTGGTCATTACATGTTATGATAATGCATAATTGTTTGAGTGTTTGTGATCATTCAAAATTAAAATAGACATAAGATGTTACCCATTCCATTAAGGAATCTATTTTATCAATCAAAATCGAAGGAAACTATTTATGTGATGTTATAGTATCTCATGCACTCGATGTGACATTTCATTGGACAATCATTCCATTCCCAGTGGGATATCCATGCCTCTTAATTTATAGATCAACTACATCCATGAATGTGTAACTTATGAGAATATTTTCATATGATCTTGGTAAATCACATAATAAATTTATATACTTTTATTAAATTTCCAATAAACTCCCACTTGAATTATAATCCCATAAAGAACTTATTCAAGGCTTTTTTACCCTTTATGAATCCATCCAAACATTATTGGATATAGTTTTTTAAATTCACTTCATTTTATAATAAACAATGTGTCCCAAATGTTAATCCTTATTTTCTAGAATAACAATGTGAACCTGTATGTATTTCTTTCATTAAGAAAATATAAAATCCAAATTTCATATATTCAAGAAAAATTATCCTCTATAAAAATAGTGGTGATACTCAAACTGAAAATGGATCTAGTATGATATTGATCAAACATAATCATATCTACATATAAATATTTTCATTATAATATATATCATATTCATCATATGAATATCTATATAATCCATTTTTCGATGAAATAAATTGATTATTATTCATGAATATGTCGATATAGTAAAGCCTAACTCATACTTTCTAGATTCTTTCAAATAGGCTATTAAGTATAAATGTATACATCACATTTCAGAAATACATGTATCTAATCACATCACATATAACTAGACTAATCAAGATCATGAATTAAATTAGTATAATTATATAAATTTCTTGTATGTTTTTTCATGTTTTACAAGTGGAAAAATCACATCATGGTTATGCTCAACCTGATAGCATGATTATAAAGATATTCAACTACCACCTAATTAGATATGCCTAAAAGATAATACAAGAAAGGTAAAAAAATTTGATGGCTTACATTATATGAATATATTCAACCATAGGTAACGGGGATTCATAATATGTAGGCACCACTATGTATATCAATTAATATATGATATTCTGTGTGATGTACTTTAGCATATCATTGTGAATTATTCGACTGATCTATCATCCCATGAGTCTTCTATTTTTATCTTATGATTCTATTTTTATCACATACAATATTCCAATCACAGAAATTCTAACATTTCATTATCACCATAATAATCTCTTATAATCATTGATTAGGGATAAATCATAGTTATAATTTTAGATGATAATTATCATTGTACATAATCTAATATATACAACTAGTGTAAAATAATTATAATGTGGTTATTTCTATTTATATAACATGATACATTATATATTCATAACCATGTTTAAAATTTTAAATAAAAAATATAGGATAGTATGTCATTTTTTATCATATAAAATATAATTCCAAATCAGCCATATTCTTGATACATTTTTAGTGTATTATTGGACTTATTGAATCTATATATAATTTACAGAACATATTTATGTGACTATCTGATAAAACCCTGAAAAAAGAATATTTCATGATATAAATATTTAAATAAATGAAGTTTGAATAATGTTGAGATGTAGATATCCTATTCCAAATGATTAAATACTTGACCAAATTCATACTCCTTAACTCCACAACATACAATGTGACGATATTAATAACTTGTGATGTCTAAATATAATTATTTATATGTTTATAAAATCATTCTTTGAACCCCTTCCCCAAAACATTTACCATGAGATGTTTAGTTTTCTAATGTAACTATTTATATTATTCCCTTTTTATTATACCTTAACCCTATTATGATATCAACTAACTCACGCAATACTTGTTTTGTTAGGTTTAAAATTTCCAAAAACCAATCATACACCTACTATACTATTAGAAACAATAATCTATTTATAATATCAAGAAAATATGCACAATATCCTTGGTGTTATGAAATAACACTTCATTATTTCATGACTATATTTTAAAAACTCACTACTGTTTCTATATCAAATTTTGAATTCTATATACTTAAATTGTTTTTTTCAAATGTTAATTACAATATTCTACTTGTATTAGTTGGATAATAATACCCTTTATTCTAAAAAATATTTGGATAATTAATTTTATAATAAATAAAATAATTTTATACTATTTATCATTTAAAACATTTTTAGAATATTATGTATCGGAATCCACATATTTTTAATTAATCATATCATATTTTTTATAACAAATATTTTCTGGGAAACAATTTATGATATAATGTTAGATAAATGTGATAAAAATATACATAATTTTTTTTAAATCTATATGAACTTGATATATTTATTTACATTAAAATATTTTTTTGAAACCCTTTGTTTTATAATTTTATTGAAAACTACACGCTTCATCAAATCGATCCGTTAACTCGGACATTTATATACTGTAACACCCCAACCCCAGATTCTCATACAAAAGTGAATTATTTTAATACATTGGCTTGATTAAAATGAAAAAAATCCTAAAGGAGTAAGTAGTTTAGTATTTTTGGAAAACAAGATACATAAATTGGTTCAACATTACAACTTGAAATGAAATTCAACACATATATTTTAGTGGGAAAATCCACAACTCTATGTTTATCCCTACAGGTCAATAATAATAAACTTACTGAGATCCTGAAAAAATGAAATATTAGAAAGCTATAGGCTTAGATTCCTAGTAAGGGTAAAAAATACATTGGAAGATGTCATAAACATAATCAATAGGAATGGTGGATAACTAAAAACACATGCCTTTAAAAATATACGTGAACATAATATGGCATGAAAATGAGGTGAGTAAATATGCCATGGTAAAGCACTATAATGGGAATAGTACTTGTAAAATAACAACATGAACATTAAATTAATTGTTTAATATTGATTGAATTCATAATAAAATACATCATAAACATACCGTTAAGGCCTTTTTACATGACCATAAATAACCATTTTGTCAAGGCCTTATGCCAAGACCATAGTTTGTATCATGATACCTACCGATGTATTGAGGGGATATAGTTGGCCCCACCCATCAATTACTAAGTAAAATGCATTCCTAATTTGAATGGGGATCAACATAAACAACATATACATGAATATTTAAATTAATATATAAATTTAAAATAACTTTTCCCAATCATTAGACAGAAATATTAACATTTAGGGTAATATGATGAATGGTTTCAAGATAGCACCTCAATACTAAAACTGATTATAAATCCTTAAATAGAACATGATGGATAATATCATAGGAGACAAACCTCATTGAATTACAAGATTAAACAATGTATTTTGACATATATAGAGTTACATTTAAATGAGAGAATTGAAAATTCCTTGAGGAAATAATCCTTAAAGTATCCAAACTATCACATACCATCATGAAACATTCAAATCATAATCCCAAAGAATATAGTGATAATAATGACACTAGTGATTTTAAATAAAAAGGGAATTAAATACTCTAAAAGAAAGAAATATTTTGTGAAAAATTCATATATCTCATAAAAGTTAAAGTGAAATGAGAAATATCATTTTTTTAATAATTTGAAAGAAGTTGTCCTTTGGAAAATCATATATATTTTTCATGAAATAAAATTGTAAACAAGTATATAATAGAAAATAATATTTAAATTCATTGAAATTATATTTGCGGTTTAAATGAAGTATTATTTAGGTGAAATTATTTAAAAATACATTTTAAAGAAGCTTTAGATATAAAACATTTTAGTCCAGTTTAATGGAATGATTAAAGGAATTGAAAGCGCAGAGGCATGTTTTCTTTCAAAAAAAAATGAACCAAAAGAAAAATTTTATGTTAAATTTTTTTATTTTTTAAAGATAAATATTAAATTATACATATTATATAATGATCATAAAAATAAGTAAGATTTTGAGTGGTTTCTTTATTGGTCTTCCATTTCGAAAGAATTTTTTAATGATTCTTTCAACACATGTAAATCCACATAAAATAAAGAAGGATTAAAATTGGTTCACATATATAGAAAAATAACATATAATGAATGGGTAATAAAGAATAATAAAGAATAATTTCATTGACGTGAGTAGAGAATAAATGAAACCCATATGAAAATGGTTATTCGAGTAGAAAATACATACAACTTTGTAATCAATAGAATCATATGCCCCAATATTAATAATCTTCAAATGATACATTGAATATAATAAATATAAATAGATTCATGATATGAAACATCAATGTGAAGTATACATAAGGGTATGTTACTATTCATAAGGGTCACGTTACTATTCAACTAAATTGTATGTTTATCCTATCAGACACTAAATATTTTACTGATCATAATTGTGTATGTTAGGTTTTTGAAATTTAAATCCCCAAAGTGAAAAAAATTATATATATTGAATAGATTATAATACTATGATGTTTTGTAGACACTCAGTGTTTTATGCATTCAATATTTATTTGTAAACTCTTGGGGTGATTCATTCTCCCCTACTTATAAAAATTTTTCCCTCACAATTTGAAATTTAAATTTGTAAGTTAATGATTGAGACATGAAAATTACCTTTTGGGAATCTAGCATCAGGAATATGGTTAAAATATTTTATTACTAATGTTAAATGGAAATTCATAGGTTACTGCAAATCTACATATTCTAATTGGAAAAAATATTAATGGAAGTATAATCAATCCATCATGTGCTAATGGAAACTGATAGAGAACAAGCTAATTTGAAATATTATTACAAAAAAACATAAACTACAGTTATGAAACATTTTCATTGATATCATGAAAAAATATATGATCATACGATAATGTTTTTATTTAATAATATTTTCCTAGAGTTGATGATTTATTACACTCTATAAGAGTATAAATATACCTTTCTATTTCATAAACACAATCTTATCCTTTGTTTGTTCCTTTATGTATCTTTAGATCATATTATATCACATGTTGCAGTATATAGTTACATTAAGGTATAAAACCTTATACAATAAACATCATAAACCATTTCACAAATTGTTTAACCTTCTTAAAGATCATGATCCACTACATTTGAATTATTCTCATATCCATCCTTTCCACATCCATGTTCAAAGGGTCCCTAGAAATCGATTTTTTTTTGAATTCCATGATATATCTTTATCAATGCATCTCCTACATTATTTTCCATTAATAATCATAATGTAGTCATAAAAATTCACATTCCTGACATTTGAATTTTCACATTATGTGACCTCTTGAAAAATGGTAATAACTCAAATAACCATAAAACCTTATTGGAAAAAAGCATTTATCCTTATACATGCTATTAAATAAATTCCTTATATCAAAAAATGGTTTATACTCCTTCAATGATAGAATTTTCCACTTGTCAAAAAGGCAAAAATCCGTTTTGAAGAAGTTAGTACTTATCCAAATGAATCATTTATTCATCATTATATTTTTCTTTAGAAATATATTAAGTGTTGTACTTCCCTCAATCATTAATTTTCCAAATTTTTTAAAATTCCACTAAATAAATTTTCTTGGTTCCATTTAACATATTGTTTTAAATCCTTTATGAAAAAAGTATAGCATAACACTCATCATATATTCCGTAAATCATTTAAGCAGAACCTTGTTGAAAAATATATTTAAATGACATGATTATTGATTAGTCATATAATTAACTTTAATTCTTATGTGGTAGCATCATAACATGATCATTATCCTATATCATCATTTGGGGCATATTCCTTCAAGGCATGAGACATTGATTCCCGTAGTGTCCCATCTTCATGATGTTGAAGCATTGCACATTGGAATCCTTTTTGTTTCCCTTTCAATCAAGAAATTTATGTTATTTTTCTCTACACATATAAAAAACTCCCATTCCTTTCATGCACTTATCATGGTGATTCTTTCCACAGTTATCACATTTTGGAAACCCATCTTTCCATTCATCCCTTTATCCATTTCTTCTCTACATGCAGTATCAAAAGAGTGTGTGTATATTCTCAATTACAAGAGGGGGTTGAATTTAAAGTTTAAAAACCTTTGTTTTTATCCTTAATAAAAATTATGTTTATCAACATTTAACTAGGTAAATTCATATATCCTCTTTATGTTCGTAACTATGAAATAAATATTATTAGTGTCTTGAAATATGAATCTAGATAAAGAAACAAAATAATTTTTTTTCTAAATGGATGGTTCTACCTTCAAGATTATATAATCTTATTTATTAGAGTATGTAATTTACAAGAAAGTATAATAAAGTTATACTATCTTCCTTTAAAAAAATACAGTGGAAATAAAACATGAAAAAATAACATGTAATAAGTAGTAAATCTTTTAACCCAAGGAGTTGGGTACCCAACACACTTGGATAAAGGTCCCTTGATTTATATAATACATAAATTATGTCTTACCCACACCTGGTTAAGCCCTTTATTGGATTATCAGAGTCTTTCTTGCTATCTCCTCAATCCTCCAATCATTACGGTAGTCGACAACTCAGTTTTCATATCCATAGAAGCCCTTGATTGTACTAATCAAAAATCAGAGTCGCACAAAGAAAAATGAACAAGATGTTAACAAATGAACATGATGTACATGAAATTCCAAAAGCATGGGAGTTTTCTCTCTCTATAAATCACTTCACATCATTGAAACATGTAATATCTTAGAAAATCAATAGATCATGAGCTCTTTTAAATGAGCTCTTATTTATAGGCCATATTCCAACATTCGTCTCCATTATACAACATTCATATTTTTCCATTAATTCAGAAGGGTCCTTTACATATGTCACTCATCCAATGATAAGTTAGAAAAAAATTGTACGACATAATTTCATACATAAAAAAATTTCTAAGGAAAATGGATAAGCTTAATAAAATATGAATATATAGAGTCTAGGGAAATTAGAATTCAGAATTTAAACACATATACAATAAAAATCTATAAAACATGGATAAACGGATTCTGTTTTAAAAATAATTTGGAGTTTTAATTTTAAGGAATTCGGAGTCTAAATTCAGAGTTATTCGGAGCCTAAAATGTGAGGAATTCGATGTCTGAATATGGATGAATTCTGAGTCTGAATTCTGAGGAATTGGAGTTTGAATTATGACGTTTTCGGAATCAGAATTCTATGGAATTCAGATTCTAAATTATGATGAATTAAATGTCTGAAATATGAATTCAACGTTTGAATTTCAAATAATTTGGAGTCTGAACTTTAGATTTTCATGAGACGGAATATTAGAGAATTCAGAGTCTTAATTTCCGAGAATTCAGAGGATTAATTTCATAGAATTCAGAGTATGAATTTAAATGAATTCAAAGTCTTAATTTTAGATAATTAAGAATATAAATTTTCAAGATTTCATAGTCTAAATTTAAGAGATTTCAGCATCTGAATTTTTTAGAATTTAGAGTCTAAATTTTAGAGAATTTAGAGTGTGAATTTCAAAGAAATCGGAGTCTGAATTTAGTAGAATTCAGAATCAGAATTTCATAGAATTAAAATTATGAAATCATAAGTGTCTCTATCCAAGGAACTATATGATTCCGAGGTTTTAGATAGGAATATTAATTTTTGAAATATTAAGAAAATGAGCTTGGTTTTGAGAGAATACAAAATGAAGAAATGAAAAAAAGTAAGGACACAAATTTTCATAGAGAATGGAAAATTTCCATATGAAAATAATCATAGGAGAATGATTATTTTCCTTAAGATAATGTTTTTTAGATTTTAAAAAACATATAGGAATGGAATAGTTGTATGGTAGACTTATTGACTTAACAATATTACCCTTTTTGGAAAGAAAAAAAACATTCAAAAATGAATATAATGAATAAGAATTTTCTTTATGAACAATAAAATAATTAAACATATATCCAATTACTTATGAATCCTGATGAATAAGACTAAATCCCCCTTATGTTTTGAAATCCCTATGAATCATATTCTTGAATCCCTTAGAGATATTTTTCTTTTAATTTCATAATAATGTCTTCTTTAAGTAAACTCACCCTTACTTATGGAATTCTTTACGTTTATAATTAGTATTATTTTTATCATTCTTTTCTCCACCTTTTTGATTTTCTAAAAGAAATATAGAAAATGAAAAAATGGTACCTAAAAGATTAAAACTATAAAAAACAAAACAGATTAAGGGAAACATGATATTTCATTATGATTTTAAAAATTGATATAGGGAAATACAAAAAAAGATCAAAATTGAGAAGAAAAATTATTCATCCATACTTTCCATAGACATGATCTTCCTCAATGTATCCTTTAAATTTTTGAGACCTTTATAGTCTTCCTCAAAATATTTGAGCAATAAATCCAAATCCTGATTTTTCTTTTCTAGAGTTTTTATTTTTTCGTCTTGAGACTTAAGGATTTATTCCCGATTCTGCAAAACTTGTTATTGTTGATTGAACTTTACTTCAAAATATATCCTTAGTTCCCTTTCTCTCTTTAAATTTTGAACAACTGAAGTTAACATCCCATTTATATTTTCCTATTCATGTTTTAGGGCAATTTTATAAAGGTTCATCTTCTCTGTAAAAACGTTTCTATGATTATTGATTCTATCATCAAACTTGTCAAAATAATCTTTCATTGAATCTTTGAAGTCATAAAAAATTCTCCAGTCTTCAATTTTACTTTTGGACCACTTTGTAATTTCCTTACAAGATATCCTATTATCATCATAACTGATATAGAAGGTTTTGAAATCTGTGTCATGCGTGATGAATTTTTCATGAAAAAGCTTACAGAACCCGACTTCTGATTAATGTAGTGTTGAAGTAGCTCACACCTCGAATTAATACTCAAGAAGAAGGGTATTGTTTCTAAAAAATTATTTAGAGACTATAACATGAAATCCTAACCCATGGAAGATGATTCGGAATGTGATTCCCTTGTAAGTGAATATTTCTTTTATAGCTCTACATCCTTCCTCTTGGATGATCCACCAGTATCCTTCTTAACCACCACAACCTTCTAAGGTGTATAAAAAACACCTGTTTTCCTTTATCTACTTTTCAAATAGTCCCTACAGCCTTTGGAGACTCATTTTCACTATTATAAAGTTGTAATATTTTATCTACATCAACCTATTCATTCTAAGCATCTTCCATAATATCTTCATCTTGGATAAATTCATGATTTTTACTTTTATCATCATAAGGTTTTTCAACACATTCTTGTCCCTCACCCTCACTTCCTTGAAAAATAATTTTAGTTGATCCCTCTTATGACATTTGAATTGAATTATTTTCATAAGGAAATTACTTCTCATGATATTATTCAATATTCTTTATAACATTTTAACTCTAATATTATTCTTCCTCTTCATATTCTTCTACTTCTACTTCCTAAACCATTTCTTCTTCTATGATTTGTTCCAAAATTGATATCTTCTTTCTCAGAGTATCTACTTGTACTAATTCAGGGAGAAAATATTTTGGTATCTAAATATATTTAGAAGCTTTCTAAATATCTTTGAGAAGTGATTTAATGATGATAGATTATGATATTCTCTTTTTTTTGCTTCTTCTATTTTTCTTACAATTCATTCTTTTCATCATATTAAATTTTAAATGATTTTTCATCAGTAGGATCTAAGACAAAACTAGGATCTCTTTAGTTATTATTATTCTTATATTTCCTCCTTTTCTCTATAACTTCATTTGTGAAAGAATATTTCTTTTCCATCTTTGGTGGAGCTGATTGAGTTTTCAGAACTGTAGGCTTCTATTTGATTTTTGGTTATTTTTCCTTTAACATCCAATGCGTTTTCTTGGAAGTATCTCCTACTTCCACATTCATATATAGAGCATCAAACTCACTATCTTAAAGATCATAATATTCTAGGGACTTGGTATTGAATGAAACATTCATTCTCCTCTAGGTGTCATCACATATTAGCATGATCTAAAATTTTGTGGTTTTGAGATTCCAAGAATTTGGAACAATTTTAAGAATAACACTTTGATCATAGAGAAATGTTCAAGATACATGATGATTTTGTATTTTAGAGTCCATTCATGGTGATGGTGATTGTTATACGGATATACATGACAAGATTTATCATTCTCAGTTTGGGAAAAAAATCCATGAAAAATATGTCACTTTTCTTTAAAGAGGCTTTGCCTCATTTTCTCTAAATGAGGAAACCTTATACCCATAATTCTAAAAATATGATTATTGATGAGAGATGGTTAATATTAATAGATTTTAATCCTTTGAGTTCAAGGAACTATATTTACTATTACTTCTCAAAACATGCTTACTGATTTGGTAGCATGTGAGGGAAGAAAATTGATCCACCTTCTTATGCAACTCAAAGAATATATTCCACAATATTAAAAGATAGGGAATAGGTTTTTCGAAAAGTCTTGAAGGAAAACTTGTCTCCTCCCCCTTCATTATAAAATTTTATTGTATCGTAAAATTCTATAAGAAACTCCAGGAAAAATAGATCCTGACTTTTTAGATTTTCTATGCAAATGATCTCTCATTCATTCAGTTTAATGTTTGTTATAATAAATGAATCATACTTAGTGAAGGATATTGGATCAACTAACCTTTCCATATATTTCTACCATTACTTGAATTCCTTATTTGAAGAAATCTATTTCTATGGGGAGGCTTCCAACATCATCTATATTCTAAGAAAACATGAGAAAAGTGGAATAATATTTATGAAGAAATGAAGAGCTTCAACACATAAAAAATTGAAAACCGGTGAGGGATGATGAATAGTTGGGGCCTTTTTATAGCCATCAAGGAGAATATTCAAATTCCTGATTTTATCCTATGGTTGAAAAAGAACAATCTGATCTGACAGTTGATATGAAATTATGAAGAAAGATTTGTTTTTAACACCAGAAGCTTTCACGGTACACTTCTCTTTGAATAATACAATACTGTGTGTTATACGCAACTTCGAGTTCTAACACACCACAACCAATCATACTAGCCGTTTAGAATAGTAATACCCACTTTTTGAAATTTTATACATTTTAAAATTAAAAATGATCTTCATTTTTGGATTTATAATATCGAAATTAGCTTAGGGTGAAATTTTGATACTTTTCAGAAAACATTCATATTTTTGATGAATAATGAAAATTACTAAATTTTATTTAAAAAAAACTTTCTAATCGAAATAATTAACAGTGATAGATTATGAATTTGAGTGGTTTTAAGGTATATTTAGAATATATTTTTACCATTTAAAGCAATGTTGGTCATTGGAACAAATTTACCATTTAAACTGGACATAGGTAAGTGTCAATCTTTTGATAGTTATTATTTCTTAAGAACATGCTATTTGTTTTGACAACAGAATTAATTTAAATAAATTAATTCAAATTTTATGTTTTTAATTTTGTAAAATAGACATCATTTTTTAATTAATAATATCAAATATAGCTTAGACCGAATTTTTGGTATTTTTCTGAAAACATCAATTTTTGATGAATTGTGAAAAACACTGAGTTATTGGTTAAAACCGATTTTTTATTTATATAATTATTTATTTTATTTAAATTAATTTATATCAAAATAGATACATAATACTTATATAAGATCATTTTAATTCATTGGAGTCAGTTTATAATAATTTTAGATATATAATAATTTTATTGAACTTTTCACAGTCTTTTACCCACCTCCTTGGAGAATTTGAAAATTCTCATAAAACTCAATTTTACCGCTTTTGTGAGTTAAATTTAAGAAATACGAGAGACACAATTAATATCATGGAGTTAAATGTGGTTCAATGACATGAAAATAATTTTTTGGTGAATAGTAACGTTTTACTTTTATTTACCATAGTTAAAAGTAAATAGGTTAATTATGGGTAAAAATGATATTAATATTACCCTCACACATGTCCTAATTCTATTGGACAAGTTTATCACCACCAAAAACAACCTCAGGAAGAAAATATTATCATTTAGGTCCACATGGATTAGATTAAGACATTTATTATTATTTAATTTAAAGAAGAGTTAAAAGAGTTAAAATCAAATATTAATAACTAAAACATTTTTAAAATAGGGTTTTGCATAAGATAAATTAGATAATAAATATTAATTATAAATCTAAAAATATTTCCTACATCGTGATCTTTTATTTATAATTTTTATAAATTATATAAATAAATTTATTTACGACACAATGATGATGGAGTAATTACCTTATTCATGAAAGAATCAAATATATGGTATTATAAATATTAAAATAAATATAATTTCAACGTTTTTATGACATAAAAGAATTTTCTAGGTTAATATGACATGTTAGGATTTATTAAATGTATATATTTTTTAATTAATAATGTTTTTATTATTTAAGAAAAAACAAATACAAAATAATGTCAAAATTGACATAAAATTGTTTTTAAAACAAATGTTATATTATTAATTAATACAATGGTTTTAAAAATCTAAGGTTCGGAAAAAAGGCTTATATAATAATATATATGACATTAATGAATCAATTGGGGTTTTATTGGTAGTATATAGTACGTTTATTAACCATATAGTGTAATAATACAAGAATACACGGTAAAAGTTAAATTATTTAACTTAGAGTTAAATCTAAATGATAAGGTTAAAACGGTAACCTAAACTTGTCTAAAACCAGTTGGTTGAGTTTTTTTCGACCTATCCCCACCTTATACTTTAAATAATCAAATTTGGAGACATTATAAATCTAATATGAATTTATTATAAAATAATATTTTATGTTTTTCGTAAGGTGCCCCTAACCCCTCTTATAAAAGGGAACTCCACCTTCTCTCTAATTCACACCATCTTAGCCATTTGGCTCATCCAAAACCTACCCAAATACCCTATAAAATATAATACCTTCAACCTATAGTTCTTAGTTGGATCAGAAATCCAACCTATGGAGCCCTTTTGATCAAATCAAAAGGAAGAACCCGAAGATGAGGTAATGATTTCACCACCCTATTTTAAGTTCCTTTCTTCTTCCACATCCTTTTTATTTGTTGTTTTCATTCTAAAATAATAACTCCAGTATTTTCAATATACTTTGATGTTATTATAATTATGGTACAACCAAATTCATTATTCTATCCACCCTTTGAATGAAATGTCAACATATGCGCGTACATACGACTTACCGTCTCCACATCGTGGTGTAATTGTTATTCAATACATTATTATTTGGATGAGTATAATAATGATGTGTATTTGATAAATATAACATGATAAGGATTTTGTATATATTATATACCATCAAATTATATATTATATTAATATCAAAATAATTATATTTTCGCTCGTGCGTACGTATGGATTCCCGTCTCCATGATGCGATGAGATTCATTTCCAAGTTCACCATTCATCGAATATTATAAAAATGTATAATACTAATAAGTATGTAATATATGAAATAATAATTATAATGGAGATATATATATATATATATTCATATATATATATAAGTATTTATGTACTTACATATATCTTATTCACTTACTTCCGTTCAATACTATATAAAAACGGAAATAGCGTTTATGCATACGTACAAACTACCATCTCCATAAATGGTGTTTTCCATTTCATATGTACATATATTATATATTTTTATATTATAAATATATATGATAAATAAATAATTTTTTATATTATGAATGTATTTAAATCATTATTTATGTGATACAATCAATAGTAACAAGTTAAAACATCTACGATAAAGAAAGCGATTATTACCCGAAATATTAATATAACATGGAAATTATTATTAAATGGGTACTATAAAGTCATAAATGAATAACTTATGGTATCCTAAATATTAATATGGTTCTATTATAATTTAATAACATACTATAGTTTTCATACAGGAGGATAAATTTACCCTCGACTAAAGGAAAGTGCAAGGTAAGGGGTTTTCATCTCACACCTTATTCCCGTGAGATTCATGCCATATTGCCACTATTACCTTTTGTTTGGTGTATGTACTGCCTGAAATTGTATTCTTTCTGTAATAAAATTTATTTTATGTTTATTTACATATTCATTGTATGATTCCTCTTTCATGGGGGGTATCTTTCATATGTTACCAAATTTGTAATGGTTTATTTCACAATCTCTTCATTATCCGAGGTTGTTTATACGTAATTATCTACTAGGTCCTCTTTATCATCCACATCCATGTTTCTTAAAAATGTATTTCAAATAATTATTACTATTTTACAGAATATGGGTTAAAGTAATTTATAACCATTTTTCACTTTTTATAAGAAGTTTATAAAGGAATCTTTCCGTCATTTTCCAAACAAGGTCCTTTTTAACCTTTTCAACAAAATTATGTTAAGAATTTATTTTTTTCACTTATACGGCAGGTGTAGTTATTCTGTCTCGTTATTTCACCTTTTAAGTTTCCCATACATTCTTATAAGTATATTTTCAAAATAATGATTTTCTTTTATAATTATGGGATTTTTAAATTATTTCAAAAATGATACATTTCTCTCAAATATAAGAAAATCCAGTGCAAATGTATACGTATTTAATGAAATCTTAAAAATGTTTTCATAAAACCCGACTCTCGATTGTGGTAGATAGAAAGGGATTAGGCGTTGACCCATCATGTCCTGTAATTAGTCGAGAAGCCTCATAATTAGTTATTTTGTTTTCAGAAGCATGCATAATGTTTTCAGAAAAACACTGGAGTATATTTGAGAAATTTTGAACGTAAGTTTCTTCTAAAAAAATTTCATCAGTAGGTCTCATGAGATATAATAGGGTCTTGGCACAAGGCCTTGACAAAATCATATTTGTATTCTTGGCACAAGGCCTTGGCTACGTGGTTATGATAGTATAGAATTATTCCTTCCATCGTTATGAAAGTGGTTATTGATATTGCATGTGATTATTAGATGAGTTGAATATCCATGTGAATAAGTTAATGGAATTATTTCATTTTAATTTTTTCATATAATGTTGGAGTTCAATTTTAAAAGGCTTTTGTTTTAGTCATACATTGCCTTAAATTTTTATTCTTATTTATGAAATTTTCCACTATATTGTTATCCTTCCTGAGAATCTGTGGTCACCCCTTTCTATGTTTTATTTTTCCCAGTAATGCTAGAAGTGTATTGTGATTGATATGCAGAATTAAGCCAAGGGAATAATTTCATTAATAAAGGATTATTTATGTTATTTTGTTATAATGTGTAATTTAACATTCATGTATGTAATCTATTTTCCAAGACTGCAAAACTGATCCTTCCTTCAGGACTTGATTCCTTGTAATCATGACAATGTATTAAAATAATGCACCGACTCTGGGTAACTAGGGTCAAGGCATTAAAGTTGGTATAAGAGGATGTTTAGCAATAACCTTGGAAACTAGATTTATATAAACTCTGATTAGAGCACATCTCCATAAGATATACTTTGAGGATTAGTATAGAATAACTTCTTAGAATTTTGGTATTGTAGAGATTTTTGGAGTTTTCCAAGAAATACATCCCTGTCGGGATACGAGCAGGTAGAGGCGGCTCTGGCACAGATGTACCTAGGGGTAAATCCCGAAAACACTGCTTTGATCTAGACTTGAACGGGAACTGGTGCACGACAACAGGCCTTGATGCACTCTTGGTTATGACACTCCTGGGAGATTTTTATAGGATAATTATCATTTTCTTTACAAACCATTATGAAGGTTTTATGAGTATATACTTCCATAAAGAAGAAATTTTTATGATTATGGATTATATACATTAACTATTTAATTTATGTTAAGTTTTTTACAATTTTGGGATTAGGTGCTGCTATCCATAAACTAGTCTAGTGTATGCCATTGTTTAGAAATGGAGCCCAATAGAAAGAATGAGAACTCCAGCAAATACGAAAGATCCAAAGAGTAAGAAAGATCATATCGTTCATGTTATTAAGTCATAATTTAGAAGGTAAATAGTCTCCCACGTATTATCATCATATGAAGAAATAGTATCATGTGTTGATAAGATACGTAAAGAATTCTCGGAGTCCTATGGCATTGATGGGAAGCCAGAGAAGGAAAGGATGGTAGAGAGAAGGACAAATAAAGGGAATAATGTGAAGAAGGATTTTACCATATGTGATAACTGTGTAAAGAATCACCTTAGAAAATTCATGAAGGGAATGTGAGTATGTAATAAGTGTTGAGAAAATGGACACCAAGTATGTGACTGCAAGGGTAAGAAAAAGGTTTCAAATGTACAATGCTCTATTTGCAAGGAGTTTGGACACTACGCGAACCAATGTACCAATCATCAGAGTATTCCGAAAATGATGCTATTGGATAATAATCATGTTATGATACTAACACAAATGAATAGGAATGACTAGTTTTCTTATGTTGTTATTTTGGAATTATTTCATTTAATTGTTGTATCAATGATGTTCTGGAAATAAATAAGGATTGTACTACAGTACTATTTCGTTGAGGATTTTAGATTTTATGGTACTATGAAAAGTGACTCTACATCGAGTTAAAATTTTTGGAAATTACATGGTTGAAGGATATATAAACCTTAATATGGTCCTAATATTGAGGTACTGATATTGGAATAATATATGGTTGATTTGGGTAAATTATATTGCATATTATTGAATACCTTGAAACTGATTAATGATTTTTCATTGTTGGAGTTTACAACATTTTTGATAGAACGATTATATCCAGTATTCTATAAAGAATAAGGGAGGATGAATGTAATAAAAAAGGTTTTATGGTAATTCAGGATGTTACCATGTTTTAAAATTATACATGGTGAAGGTGTTCACATGTTATTACATGGGAAAAAGGATCTTCATTGTGTTTAACTTTGTTATAAATTTTGGACTGTGAGATTGTATAGTAGTATTTTGGATAAGTCTAAAGGTTCGAATGGATTAAGTTTGAAAGGTTATTTTTGGGTTTTTATAAAAGGAGAACACACAGACCGTGTGGCAACCCGTCACGTCGGACAAAGTAGCGGGAATCGAACCCACAACCATAGTGTGATTGGGATTTATCGCCTACCACTGGACTACGTGAAGTCCCTATATTGTATAAGGTATTTTCTTTTATTAATGTGTCTAATATGTGAATTATACATTTATTATATTTGGAACCCTATACGATTATGATAAATAGAGTATTCTTGAGTTGTATTATGTTTTGGGGTGAACGATGAGTTTGTGTTAGAAATTTATTAATTGATAAAACTCTAATTATAAAGTAAGTATATCTCCTTATATTATTAGACAATCTCATAAATTAATTCCTCAACATTACGAAAATTAACTTAGAACAAAAATGTTGTCCTAGATGGTACCGTAGATCATCACAAATTTATGGCTTTGGGATAGTTTTCCTTTTCATATCCATGTTATCTACCACTCTCCATTAGATATTGATGGTTAGATTTCTCTTCTATATCCATATTTTCCTACATAAAACACCAGTATGTTCTATTTTCTATAACCCTCATACTTACCACTCTTTATTTTAAATAGAGACCTCATTAATCCATTTTTTGATGTGGGATTTCCACTATTTTATTTTCAAATGTCAACCCCAAGTTTCCAATACCGAGAAAAAATTGCGAGGATGAAATTTATTGAAGGAGGAGAGAATTTAACACCCCAATAATTAATGGTATGCTTCTCTTTGAATAATACAATAGCATGTGTTATACGCAACTTTGTGTTCTAACACACCACAACCAATCATACTAGCCGTTAAGAATAATAATGCCCACTTTTTGAAATTTTATACATTTTATCTTTCAAAATGAACTACATTTTTGAATTCGAAATATCGAAAATATATTAGGTTAAAAATTTTGTACTTTTTGGATAAATTTCATATTTTTGATGAATAGTGAAAATTACTAAAGTTTAATTAAATACAACTAATTTAATATAAATAATTAATAGTGATAAATTATATATTTGAGTTGTTTTAAAGAATATTTAGAATGTACATTTACCATTTAACACAATTTTGGTCATTGTACATAATTTCAAATTTAAACTAGACATAAGTAAGTAACAATCTTTTGATAGTTATTATTTCTTAAAAACACGCTATTTGGTTTGACAACGAGAATTAATTTAAAATAATTAATGAAACTTATATGGTTTTAATTTATTAAAATAGACATCATTTTTGATTTCATAATATCAAATATATCTTAGGCTGAATTTTTGGTATTTTTTTGAGAAACATCAATTTTTTGTGAATAGTGAAAAACACTGAGTTATTGGATAAAACCAAGATTTTTTATTTATATAATTTTTTATTTTATTTAAATTAATTTATGTCAAAATTGATACATAATACTTATATAAGAACATTTTAATTCATTTGAGTTAGTTTATATTAATTTTTGATATATAAAAAGTTATTGAACTTTTCACCGTCTTTTACCCACTCCTAGGAAAATTTGAAACTTCTCATAAAACATAATTTTACCACTTCTGTGAGTTGAATTTAAAAAACCCTAGAGACATAGTTTATATAAAGGAGAAAAATGTGGTTTAATGAGATGAAAATAATGTTTGGTGAATAGTATCTTTTTACTTTTATTTACCATGATTAAAAGTAAATAGGGTAATTAAGGTCAAAAATGTTATTAATATTACCCTCACACATGTACTAATTCTATTGGACAAGTTTATCTCGACCAAGAACAACCTTAGGAATAAAATATTGTCATTTAGGTTCACTTGGATTAGATTAGGTAATTTATTAATATTTAATTCAAAGAAGAGTTAAAAGAGTTAAAATCAATGTTTAATAACTAAAACATTTTTAGTATACGGTTGTGCATAAGATAAATTCGATTATAAATATTCATTAGAATATTAAAAATATTTTCTACATCATGGTATTTTATTTATAATTTTTAGACATTATATAATTAAATTTATTTATGACAGAATGATGATGTAGTAATTACCTTATTCATGAACGAATCAAATAAATGGTATTATAAAAATTAATATAAATATAATTTCAACGTTTTTATGACATCCACGAATTTTATTGTTTAATATGAAATTTTAGTATTGATTAATTGTATTTTGTTTTAAGTAATCATGTTGTCATTATTTTAACAAAAACAAATACCAAATATTGTCAAAATTAACATAGAAATGTTTTAAAAAAAAAATATTATTAATTGATACATTGGTCCTAAAAATCTAAGGATCGGCCAAAAGACTAAGATAATAATATATTTGACATTAATGAACCAATTGGGGTTAGATTGGCAGTATATAGTATGTTTATTAACCATATAGAGTAACAATACAAGAAGATACCGTAAAAGTTAAATTATTTAACTTAGAGTTAAATCTAAATGATAAGGTTAAAATAGTAACCTAAACTTGTCTAAAACATATTGGTTGAGTTTTATTTGACCTATCCCCACCATAGACATTAAATAATAAACTTTGGATCCATTAGAAACCGAATATGAATTTATTATAAAATATTATTTTATGTTTTTCCTAAGGTAACCCTCACCTCTCTTATAAAACAGCACTTCCCCTTCCCTATAATTCACACCACATAAGCCATTTGGATCAGACAAACTGTAACAGCCCGAGGTTTTATAAAAAAATATTTTTTTAATTTCATTAATGTCTTGTGTTGTACGCTACACCAAAAGAAGCTTGCACAACACGCATCCTTGACTTGCCTTGCATTACACACAATCGCGACCTTCCTCGATAGCGTGTGTAGTACGCAATACCGAGTTTCACTAAACAATGATATGCAATTAAAATATCATTAAAACTAGCCATTATGAATAGTAATAACCACTTTTTGAAATTTTTTAAAATTTATTTTTCAAAATGGACTTCATTTTTGGATTCGGAATATCGAAATTAGCTTAGGGTGAAATTTTGGTAATTTTCGGATAACTTTCATATTTTGATGAATAGTGGAAATTACTAAATTTTAATTAAAAACAACTTTTTCAATCGAAATAATTAATAGTGATAAATTATTAATTTGAGTGGTTTTAAAGTATATTTAGAATATATTTTTTACAATTTAATACAATGATGGTCATTGGATGTAATTTCACATATAAACCAGTTATAAACAAGTTTCAATTTTTTGATAGTTATTATATCTTAAAAACACGCTATTTGTTTTGATGATGGGAATTAATTTTAAAATTAGTTAATGAAACTGATATGTTTTGAATTTGGTATAATAGACATCATTTTTGAGTTCGTAATATCAAATATAGCTTAGGCCTAATATTTGATATTTTTCTGAAAACTTTCAATTTTTGATGAATTGTGAAACCACTAAGTGGTAGTTAAAAAAAAATGAGTTGTTCATAAAACTTAATTTTACCGCTTCTGTGAGTGGAATTTCAAAAATTCAAGAGACACGATTGAAGTCAGCAAGTAAATGTGGTTCAATGAGATGAAAATAATTTTTTTGGTGAATAGTAATTTTTTTACTTTTTTTTACCACGGTTAAAAGTAAATAGGGTAATTAAGGGTAGAAATAATATTATTATTACCCTAACACATGTCTTAATTCTATTGGAAAGTGTAATTCAACCAAAAACAAACTCAGGAATAAAATATGACCATTTAGGCCCACTTGGATTAGATTAGGACATTTATTATTAATTTATTTAAAGAAGGGTTAAAAGAGTTAAAATCAAAATTTATTTACTAAAACATTTTTAATATGGGGTTATACATAAGATAAATTCGACTATAAATATTCATTAGAAAGATAAAACGATTTCCTACATAATTATATTTTATTTATAATTTTTATACATTAAATAATTTAATTTATTTATGACACAACGATGATTCAGTAATTATCTTATTAATAAAATATTGACATAATTGATGTTATAAATACCCAAATAAATATAATTTGAGACTTTTTATGAATTACACTAATTTTCTACGTTAATATGACATGTTAGTATTTATTTAATTAAATTTTTTCGAACTTATCATTCTGCTATAAATTTCAAAAAAATAAATTACTAAATAGTTTCAAAATTGACATAAAATAGTTTTTAAAACAAATATTATATTATTAATTGTTATTTTATTCCTAAAAATATAAGGTTTGGCTAAATGACTTAGATAAGGTTATATATATTAAAAATAAACAACTTGGGGTTCTTTTGGATTCTTATTGTATGTTTATTAACCTTATAGTGTAAGAACACAAGAAGACACAATAAAAGTAAAATTATTTAACTTAATGTTAAATCTAAATGATAAGGTCAAAATATGAACTAAAACTTGTCTAAATTCTATTGGATGAGAGGATTTAGACCCATACCCACCTTAGCCTCGAAATAAATCAATTTGGAGCTATTTAAAACCGAACTTGACTTTATAATAAAATAATATTTTTAGTTATTCCAAAGGTGCCCCTCTCCTCCCTTATAAAAGGGCACCCCCTCCCTCTCTTCCTCACACAACTTTGAGCCTTCAATATCGGCCAAACCCTGAAAAATTCTTTTCTCCACTTCCCTAGAAACATCCTAGAGGTTCTGGTCTTCCTCAAAGACCAATTTTAGTGCCCTAAAAGGAGATCTCAAAGAGGCGCTTCAAAGAAGAGGTAATTTCCGTTACCGATTCTTTCAACTTTATTTCTTCTTCCACTTCTTCTTCTTAGGTTGTTTCATTATGAAGTAATAACATAAGTATCACTCATATAATGATATTTTATTATAAGTATGAAACAACCCTATTTCACCATCTATCCATCCTACGGAAAACGAAATCACCGCGCATGCGTACGTACGGAATACCGTCTCCACGCCGTGGTGTAATCTTTTTTTCCACCAACACCTTACATGGATGGGTATAATGGTGTAAAGAATAACTATACATAGTTATTATAACATTATAATGATTCTGATATATTGTATCATCCACTCCAATTCAATTCAATAATTATGGAAATGATATCACCGCTCGTGCGTACGTACGGACTACCGTCTCCACAACGCGATGAGATTCATTCTCCATGTTAACCATTTAAGAATGATTATAAAGTATATATAAGAAATAATAATGAAATATATTACTTTATAAAGCTAATGGATTTATGTGTATATATATGTATGTCATCTACTTAATTCCACTCAATTCAATAAGGAAACGAAAATAGCGTTCATGCGTACGTACGGCCTACCGTCTCCATGAACGGTGTATTTCTTTCCATTTATCGATCCATTATATATATGTATATTCTGAATATATATTATATATAAATAATGTTTTATATTCTACAATTTAGTAATAATGATCTATGTAATCATATGAATAATTAAAAGTTAAAACATGAACGACAAATGAGACGATTTTACCCAAAACGCTACTTTAACAAGAATTTACAAAGGAACGGGTAATATAAAGTCATAAGTGAACCATATATGATATAATAACACTGAATATGATTCTGTAATAAGTCAATGACATTATTTAAATCATTATACAGGAGGTTCAGACACTTACGAAGCAAATCGGACCTAAGTTAAGGGAAATATCACAATCTCATTTTTATCTGAGATTGTTTATACTTTGGCATTTACTGGGGTGTATTTTATCATCCACATCCATGTTTCCTCAATATGTAATATTATTTCCATTCACCTAAAATTTTTTAAATCCCATTTTACCCTTCGGTGAGTTTTTAGTAAAAGATATGAAAGGAATTTTTTGTCGTTTTTCGTACGAGGTACTTTTGTGACTTTTCCGACAAAAGTACGAGAAGAATGTTTTTTTAACTTATATAGAATGAATGGATTTTTAGAACATTATTTCTAAGAAAGATTACTTTACAAGTTTTCATTTTTACTTTTAATCAAATTCTTTTAGTTTAATGTTGTATGACATGTTAAGAAAGGAAAAATGATTTTGAAGAAGAAACGATATTTTCTTCAAGAATGGAGTTCAAGTGTTTTATCAAAATTATTTTCCATCTAAGATAATAAAGGATTATGTTTTTCTCCCTATTATTACATTGATTTGATTATGTTGTGATGGAATTATTTTAATGAATTCCTTTTTCTTATATGAATTGTTTTATGATGACATGATGTTTAAGAATCCCATTTTTATTACAAGGGTTATGTAATGATGTATGATTTATGATTTTGTGGCACACATAAGAATGGTATCATTATGAGATGGGTGGGACCTATATCTCCCTCCAATGCATTGGGTAATGATTTTATATCTCATGAGATAGACATGGATGGAATGGTAGGTTATACCTGTTCAGTGAAACAGGACTGAAACGAGGGTGACTCGGTTCAGAATGGGACTTTGTCCACTAAGATAGTATTGGCAATGAGTCTTGACTAATATGAAATGATTTTTTATGATTATGTGTGTATGCCACAAAGTTTAATGTTTTAAGTTATGATTATTGTGATTACATTTCACTGCCATGAGTTATCCCATGTTATGAAATTATGATCTCTTTTATAGGTTATGATTTCCAAAAGATATGTGCTTATGTATATGATGTGATTGATATTTATTTTGTTTACCCTTAATGATCATTTGAGATCACCCTTTTATGTTTTCTTTTCCCTAGGATATAAAAAACGGTTTTAGGTATAAAAAAAAGGAAGATCTATATGGGAGTTGTTGAAGATCTTTTACTAGGATTAGAAGATTATATTCCATGTTTCCAAAGACACTAAACTATTACGATCCTTGTGTTTGTGTGTGTTTTTGTTATGTACTAAGTATTACGAAAAAGTAATGTAATGTCCATGTACATCAAGCTTCGGGTCTCTACAGTTGGTATCAGAGGAAAAGGAGGTAGGAATGTATCCGATCCTTGGGAACTCTCACATGTGAGCGTTGGACGAAGAATGGATCTCCGCCCAAGGGCTTCATGAGGAAATGGCTTCCACTGGGGATGGTGGTGTGTCCTGCCCAGGGGGTGTAGCCGCCCATGGAGTGCCCTGATAGGTATCAATTATAGTCCACTAGAAGTAATTCTAGACCGCTACAGTTGGTATCAGAGGAAAGGTTTAGTCAACCTTTGGAAACTAGGATGTGAGAACTTTAGTGAGATCCCTAGAGATATTCCTAATGTATGTCTAGGGATGTCTATATGGTTAAGTATACATATAGAATATAGTCCCATAAATATGGTAACGATATTAGATTAAACCAAAGATGTTATATATTGATGTTACTCCCCCTTTATTATGATTTTTGCCTCTCACACTATTCATTTTGGGTTTTAGAAAATGGCTGGAAACAAGGTGATTCACGATAATGGAGGATATGATGGACAAGGGAATGATATTTTTCATGAGAAACCAAATGAAATGTGATTTTGAAGTCCAAACATCATTATTATGCCGAATCAGCAATCTCATAATATGATCAATAAAGTAAAATTTGGTATGTTTTCTGACTTGGCTAATAAGAGAAAGATGGAGTTTCATGATGATCATAGAGGAAAGAAAGTTCAATTTTCCCTATGTAAATCCTGTGGGAAGAGGCATCAAGGAGAATGTTTCAAAGGAACTGGAAGATACTTTGGGTGTGGAAAAGGACACAAAGCCAGTAAGTGCAAAGAAAAAGGTTCAGTTAACACCAGGGATGAGGATAATAGTATTGCTACGACATCAACAATGGTTAAATGTTTTAAATGTGGAATGTACGGGCATTATGCAAACCAATGCCCTAAGGGAAAGTCTCATGAATAGAATCAGTATGGCCATATGAGTAGTATTTATGTTGATGTTGATGAAGAGACTACAAATGATATGTGAGTTGAAAGAATTGTTGAAGCTTGTTCAATGGTTTAAGAAGGTATTGGAATGATTACATGTTTATCAAGTGTAATGTTGTATAAGTAATCTCATGGTATTATGGAATAAAGAGACATCTAAGGATTGTTACACTATTGTCTTTCCTTGAGTTTTGAAAGTGTATGATTAATGGTACCGGTGTCCATTAAAGGTTATTTAGATATTTTGGAATATAGATGATATGCGCATAATGAAGGGATAAGGAGAAAATTAAATGTTTGATAGTATTCATGAGCTCATGACTGATATAAGGAGAAGGTTATGTAATGGATTGAGTATATAGAATTTTGAGTATTTTGGTATGTGAAATTTTTTAACTTTTAGCTGCATTCAAGTTTTCACTATGGTTCAATGGTTATTCAAGAGAATACATTATTAAGTCCATTGAATGTTTGGAATGTGACCAACAAGACTTATCTTATGATATATGGGGATCAACGATGGTATTAAATCTCTGGTAATCGTTTTCACTATATTATGAGAGTGGACTGAAGTATTATGGATAAGCCTAAAGATTTTAATGGATTATGTTGGACATAAGTTAGGATAAAACGTTTTTCGATATTATTGATGGGATGTTATAGTAATATAGCTTTAGAAAAAGGATAACCTGCAGGACGGGCGACATCCCATCGCATCGGACAAGGGTGTGGGAATCGAACCCACAACCGAAGTGCGACTGGCCTTTATCGCCTACCACTGGCCTACATGAAGTCCCTGGTTAGTATAACCTAGTTTTATTTTATTAAGCGGCATGATAGATGAATTATATGTTTATTTTGGAACGATATACGATAGATAGACTTATGTATATTTGAAAACTTTTGAAAACATTTTCATTGAAACAGATGGAATGACCCATCATTCTATCACATGATATATTAACACTTCATGAATAACAAATTCAACTTCATTTTATTAAGAGATAAAGTGGAAATTATTCAAAGCACGGACAACAGTGAGATTGTACCAAAATAAAGTAAGTATTTATTCTAATTCAAATTCTTCAACTTTAGGGAAATGATCTTGAAAACCAAAAATGTTGTCCTAGTGTGCTTATATATGATGAATCAGATGGTACCTTAGATCATCAAAAATTTATGGCTTTGTGATTGCTGGCTTTTCCATAGCCATGTTCTCTACCACTCTCCATTAAACATGATGGTTAGATTTTTCTTCCATATCCATATTTTCACCTATATGGAAACCCAGTGATTAGTTTATTTGGGTAACCGTTACGTTTCATAATTTTGTTTTTAAAGATTGTTTTTGGTATTCCTTTTTACGATGTGGGTTTCTATTAAATAAACTTTCGAGTAGTAAACCATTTATAACCCCCGACGAATTTCGAGGGCGAAATTCATTTTAAGGGGGGTAGAATTTAACAGCCCGAGATTTTATAAAAAAATATTCTTTTTAATTTAATTAATGTCTTGTGTTGTACGCTACACCAAAAGAATCTTGCACAACACGCATCCTTGACTTTCCTTGCATTACACGCAATCACGACGTTCCTCGATAGCGTGTGTAGTACGCAATACCGAGTTTCACTAAACAACGATATGCTATTAAAATATTATTAAAACTAGCCATTATGAATAGTAATAACCACTTTTTGAAATTTTATAAATTTTATTTTTCAAAATGGACTTCATTTTTGGATTCGGAATATTGAAATTAGCTTTGGGTGAAATTTTGGTAATTTTCGGATAACTTTCATGTTTTGATGAATAATGGAAATTACTAAATTTTAATTAAAAACAACTTTTTCAATATAAATAATTAATAGTGATAAATTATTAATTTGAGTGTTTTTAAAGTATATTTAGAATATATTTTTACAATTTAATACAATGATGGTCATTGGATGTAATTTCACATATAAACCAGTTATAAACAAGTTTCAATCTGTTGATAGTTATTATCTCTTAAAAACATGCTATTTCTTTTGATGACGGGAATTAATTTTTAAATTAGTTAATGCAACTGATATGTTTTGAATTTGGTAGAATAGACATCATCTTTGAGTTCATAATATCAAATATAGCTTAGGCCTAATTTTTGTTATTTTTCTGAAAACTTTCAATTTTTGATGAATAGTGAAACCACTAAGTGGTAGTTAAAAAAACTGAATTGTTCATAAAACTTAATTTTACCGCTTCTGTTAGTGGAATTTCAAAAATCCAAGAGACACGGTTGATGTCAGTAAGTAAAATGTGGTTCAATGAGATGAAAATAATTTTTTGGTGAATAGTAACTTTTTACTTTTTTTACCACGGTAAAAAGTAAATAGGGTAATTAAGGGTAGAAATGATATTATTATTACCCTAACACATGTACTAATTCTATTGGACAAGTTTAATTCGACCAAAACCAAACTTAGGAATAAAATATGACCATTTAGGCCCACTTGGATTAGATTAGGACATTTATTATTAATTTATTTAAAGAAGGGTTAAAAGAGTTAAAATCAAAGTTTATTTACTAAAACATTTTTAATATGGGGTTATACATAAGATAAATTCGACTATAAATATTCATTAGAAAGATAAAACGATTTCCTACATAATGATATTTTATTTTTAATTTTTAGACATTAAATAATTTAATTTATTTATGACACAATGATGATTCAGTAATTATCTTATTAGTGAAATATTGACATAATTGATGTTATAAATACCCAAATAAATATAATTTGAGAGTTTTTATGAATTCCACTAATTTTATAGGTTAATATGACATGTTATTATTGATTTAATTAACCTTTTTATAACATATAATTCTGTTATAAGTTTCACAAAAATCAATTACTAAATAGTGTCAAAATTGACACAAAATAGTTTTTAAAACAAATATTATATTATTAATTGTTATTTTATTCCTAAAAATTTAAGGTTAGGCCAAATGACATAGATAAGGTTATATATATTAATAATAACCAACTTGGGGTTCTTTTGGCATCTTAGAGTATGTTTATTAACCTTATAGTGTAAGAACACAAGAAGACACAGTAAAAGTAAAATTATTTAACTTATTGTTAAATCTAAATGATAAGGTTAAAATAGGAACTAAAACTTGTCTAAATTATATTGGATGTGAGGATTTCGACCCATCCCTACCTTATCCTCGAAATAAATCAATTTGGAGCTATTTAAAACCGAACTTGACTTTATAATAAAATAATATGTTTAGTTATTCCAAAGGTGCCCCTCTCCTCCCTTATAAAAGGGCACCCCCTCCCTCTCTTCCTCACACAACTTTATGCCTTCATTCTCGGCCAAACCCTGCCAAATTCTCTTCTCCACTTCCCTAGAAACATCCTAGAGGTTCTGGTCTTCCTCAAAGACCAATTTTAGTTCCCTAAAAGAAGATCTCAAAGAGGCGCTTCAAAGAAGAGTTAATTTCCGTTACCGATTCTTTCAACTTTATTTCTTCTTCCACTTCTTCTTCTTAGGTTTTTTCATTATGAAGTAATAACAATAGTATCACTAATATACTTATATGTTATTATAAGTATGAAAAAACCCTATTTCACCATCTATCCATCCTACGGAAAACGAAATCACCGCGCGTGCGTACGTACGGAATACCGTCTCCACGCCGTGGTGTAATCTGTTTTTCCACCAACACCTTACATGGATGGGTATTATGGTGTAAAGAATAACTATAAATAGTTATTATAACATCATAATGATTCTGATATATTGTATCATCCACTCCAATTCAATTCAATAATTATGGAAATGATATCATCGCTCGTGAGTACGTACGGACTACCATCTCCACGACACGATGCGATTCATTCTCCATGTTAACAATTTAAGAATGATTATAAAGTATATATAAGCTATAATAATGAAATATATTACATTATAATGCTACTGGATTTATGTTTATATATATGTATGTCATCTACTTAATTCCACTCAATTCAATAAGGAAACGAAAACAGCGTTCATGCGTACGTACGACCTACCGTCTCCATTAACGGTGTATTTCTTTCCATTTATCGATCCATTATATATATGTATATTCTGAATATATATTATATATAAATCATGTTTTATATTCTATAATTAAGTAATAATGATCTATGTAATCATATGAATAATTACAAGTTAAAACACGAACGACAAATGAGACGATTTTACCCAAAATGCTACTTTAACATGAATTTACAAAAGAACGGGTAATATAAAGTCATAAGTGAACCATATATGATATAATAACAATGAATATGATTCTGTAATAAGTCAATGACATTATTTAAATCATTATACAGGAGGTTCGGACACTTACGAAGGAAATCGGACTAAGGTAAGGGAAATATCACAATCTCATTTTTATCTGAGATTGTTTATACTTTGGCATTTACTGGGGTGTATTTTATCATCCACATCCATGTTTCCTCAATATGTAATATTATTTCCATTCACCTAAAATAGTTTAAATCCCATTTTACCCTTCGGTGAGGTTTTAGTAAAAGATATGAAAGGAATCTGTTGTCGTTTTTCATACGAGGTACTTTTTTTACTTTTCCGACAAAAGTACGAGAACAATGTTTTTTTTAACTTATACGACATGAATGGATTTTTAAAACATTATTTCTATGAAAGATTCCTTTACAAGTTTTCATGTTTATTTTAATCAACTTCTTTTAGATTAAATTTGTATGACATGTTAAGAAAGGAAAAATGTTTTTGAAGAAGAAAGGATATTTTCCTCAAGAATGGAGTTCAAGTGTTTTATCAAAATTATTTTCCATCTAAGATAATAATGGGTTCTGTTTTTATCCCTATTATTACATTGATTGGATTATGTTCTGATGGAATTATTTTTATGAATTCCTTTATCTTATATGAATTGTTTTATGATGTCATGATGTTTAAGAATCCCATTTTTATTACATGGGTTATGTAATGATGTATGATTTATGATTTTGTGGCACACATAAGAACAGTATCATATGAGATGGGTGGGACCTATATCTCCCTCCAATGCATTGGGTAAAGATTTTATATCTCAGGAGATAGATATGGCTGGAATGGTAGGTTATACCGGTTTAGTGAAACATGACTGAAACGAGGGTGACTCGGTTCAGAAAGGGAATTTTTCCACTAAGATAGTCTTGGAAATGAGTCTTGACTAATATAAAATGATTCTCTATGATTATGTGTGTATGGCACAAAGTTTAATGTTTTAATTTATGATTATTGTGATTACATTTCACTGCCATGAGTTATCCCAGGTTATGAAATTATGATCTCTTTTACAGGTTAAGATTTCAAAAAGTTATGTGCTTATGTATATGATGTGATTGATATTTCTTTTGTTTACCCTTACTGAGCATTTGAGCTCACCCTTTTATGTTCTCTTTTCCCCATGATATAAAGAATGGTTTTACGTATAAAAAAAAGGAAGATCTTTATGGGAGTTGTTGAAGATATTTCACAAGGATTAGAAGATTATATTCCGTGTTTCCAAAGACACTAAACTATTACGATCCTTGTGTGTGTGTGTGTGTTTTTGTTATATACTAAGTATTACGCAAAAGTAATGTAATGTCCATGTACATCAAGCTTCAGGTCTCTATAGTTGGTATCAAATTCAAAGGATGTAGGAATGTATCCGATCCTTCGGAACTCTCACATGTGAGCGTTGGACGAAGCATGGATCTCCGCCCAAGGGCTTCATGAGGAAATGGCTACCACTAGGGATGGTGGTGTGTCCCGCCCAGGGGGTGTAGCCGCCCATGTAGTGCCCTGATAGGTATCAATTATAGTCCACTAGAAGTAATTCTAGACTGCTACACAAACCCTACCCAAATAACCTCTCATCTATCCTCCCTTAAACCTAGAGGCCTTAGTTTGATCATAAATCCAACCTATGGAGCCCTTTTGATCAATTCAAAAGGAAGAATCCGAAGAAGAGGTAACGATTTATCCACCCTCTTTTATGTTCCTTTCTTCTTCAACCTACTTTTTCATTGTTGTATCAATTATAAAATAATAACTCTAGTATATTTTATATACTGTGATGTTATTATAATTATGGTACAACCAAATTCATTATTTTATCCACCCTTTGAATGACATGTCACAAAACGTGCGTACGTACGTCTTACCGTCTTCACATCACGGTGTAATTGTTATTCAATACATTATTATTTGGATGGGTATAATAATGATGTTTATTTGATAAATATGAAATGATAAGGATTCTTTATATATTATATACCATCCAATTATATTATATTAATAAGAAAGAATGATATTTTCACTCGTCCATACGTACGGATTACCGTCTCCACGACGCGATGAGATTCATTTCCAAGTTCACCATTCATCGACGATTATAAAAATATATATTACTTATAAGTACGTAATATATGACATAATAATGATACTAGATATATATATATATATATATATAATTATTTATGTACTTACATATATCTTATTAACTTACTTCCGTTCAATAGTATATAAAAACCGAAACAACGTTTATGCGTGCGTACGAACTACCGTTCCATAAACGGTGTTTTCCATTTCATATATATGTCTATTATAAATTTTTATATTCTAAAAATATATGCTAAATAAATCATGTTTTATATTAACGAATTATTAAAATCATTATCTAAGTGATACAATTAGGAGTAACAAATTTAAAAAATACATGGAAAATCTTGGTCTTTACATTCTCCCAACCTCAGGGCTCTACATCCCTGTAAGCCCCAACTCACAACTAAGAGAACAATTGGGGGTAATGAGCACGCATCAGAGCCTCATTCTCCCATGTCCCCTCTTGGAGGTTCTCGTGCTGCCAGCGAACGCGCACCATAGGTATTGGCCATCCAAGAATGAACAACTCCTGTCGATCCTCAATCTCCACTAGAACCTCCGTAAATGTCTCCCAAACGTCGACGTCCAGCTCTCCATGGTCAATGATGTGAGAAGGTTCGAGCACATATCTCCTAATCTAGGATACAAGAAAGACTTCGTTCACCTGGTGTAACTGAGATGGAATAGATAAGCGGTATGCCACCTCGCTAACTCTACTAGGGACTTGAAAATTTCCGATGAATCTTGTAGATAACTTGCCGTCTCAGCCAAATCTATATAAACCTCGTCGAGGTGAGACCCGTAGAAAGATGTGGTCTCCATCCTCGAGCTCCAGAGGTCTCCATGTCCTAACATCATATGACTTATTCCTCCTCTATGTAGTATTCATCCACTCCTGGATGATCTGAAACTTCTCCATGGTATCCCATACCATCTCTAGTCCCACGAGTGCTGACTCCCCTGGGTCAGTGTAGCACAAAGGCGATATGCAAGGTCACCTGTACAATGCCTTGAAAGGTTCCACCACAATGGTGGAGTAATAGATGTTGTTGTTTGCAAACTACACTAAATGTAAGTGGTCCTCCTAGCTGTGAACGATATCGAGGACACAAGCACGGAGCATGTCCTTGAGGGTCTGAATGGTCCACTCAGTCTGACCATCTGTATGATGATGGAAGAAATTGCTCAAATGAAGATGCATATAGAAATATTCTTGCAACCCCTTCCATAGTAGGGAAGTAAATCGAGCATCATGATCGGAGTCAATAGAAGAAGGTACTCCATGTAGCCTCGCAATCTCCTGCACATAGAGGCATCCCCAGCTCTCTATTAAACCCTGCTCTCTGGTCGGTAGGAAGTGGGCCGACATGGTGAGTTGGTCAACGATCACCCAAATCGAGTCATGATATATGTATGTACATGGATGTCCTATCATGAAATCCATGTAAATCTCAACCCACATACACTTTGAGACCTTTAAAGGCTGAACAAAGCCTACTGGTACCTGGTGTTATGCCTTGACTTGCTGACAAGTGAGGCACAGAGAGAAAAACTCTGAAACTGCCATCATCATTCCCGACCATCAGTGCTGTAACCATAGGTCCTAGTACATATTCTCCACTCCTGGATGTATCACTATAGGGGATGCGTGGAATTCCCTCAACAATTTCTCCTGAAGTGACACTGGTACCATATTACGTCCTCTGAAGAAGATGATGTGCTCCCTACCTTCTGAAAATTCATCAGGTGCATGCTCTGTGGATATCTGAGCAAGTTGTGTCTCATAGTTAGCATCCCAGTGTTGTGAATCCTTGACTCGCTGATGGGGTGGGGGAGTGACTATAAGATAATTAAGGAAGACTACTCCATCTCTATCCACAAAGGATATCTGCAAAGCAGCCAGCTACTCTCTCGCCTCGCTTAGCAGCTGTATACCAGACCTCCTACTGAGTGCATCTGCAACAACGTTCCTCTTCCTAGGAGTACAGACTATCTCGAAGTCATAGTACTAGAGGAACACAAGACAATGTCACTATCTCAGGTTCAGGTCCTTCTGGGAGAATATATACCTGAGACTCTTGTGATCAGAGTACATGGTAAAACCTTTATCCATGAGATAGAGTCTCCACATTTTTAAGGTGAAGGCCACTGATGCTAACTCCAGGTCATAATTAGCGTAGTTATTATATTTCTCTCTCAGATTTAGTGACCGATAAGTGATCAATTCTCATTTCTTCATCAAGACATATCCAATTCCGGTCCCTGTTGCATCGCAATAGGCTACATACCCAACACCTTCCTTTGGAATCCCCAATATAGAGGAACTAGTCAGCCTCTACCATAGCTCCTAAAAGTATTGTTGGAATCCCTCCTACCACATGATGGGATTCCCTTTGTTCGTCAAGTTTGATAGTGGTTCTCCAACTCTATAGAATTCCAGTATGAACCTCAGGTAATAACCAGCCAGACCCATGAATCTTTGTACTTCCATCACACTTCTGGGTGGCTCCCAAGAAAGTACCGCCTCAATTTTCACTCGATCCACTACAACTCCAGCTCTCGATATGAAATATACCAGAAATTGAACCTCTTGGATCTAGAACTGGCACTTTGAGAGCTTACCATAAAGCTAGTGGTCTCAGAGTGTGTCCAGTACTACCTGCAAATGGTAGACATGATACTTCTCCGAAGTTGAGTAGATCCAAATTTCTTCGATTAAGACCACGAAAAAATGATCGAGGTATGGCCAAAAAATTATATTCATGAGTCCCATGAACACTACTAGAGTGTTGGTTATGCCAAATGGCATAACCAAGAACTCATAGTGGTTGTACCGACATCTGAAGTTCATCTTTTTCACATCCTTATCTCGAAGTCTGAGCTGGTGATAGACTGATCTGAGGTCTATCTTTGAGAACCACCATGCTTCATTTAGCTGATCAAAGAGTTATTCAATCATTGGGAGTGTGTACTTTTTATTCACGGTCACCTGGTTCAGGCACTGGTAGTCGAAAAAAATCCTCAAGCTCCCAACCGCCTTCTTGGCGAAAAGAATTAGGGCTGCCCAGGGAGAAACACTGGGACAGATGAATCCCTGCCCCTGCAAGTCCTCTAGCTGTACCCGCAGATTTCTAAGCTCCACGACAGCCATCTGATATGTTAGTGTAGATATCAGGGCCGTCCTAGTGTACAGAACAATATAAAAGGCCACCTATATGCAAGGAGTTAGACCTAGGACATCATCAGGGAAAACATTCGTGTACTGGTCCACCACAATAGGATAAGTCAGACTCTCCACATCAAATGATCTGAGGGTAAGGCAAGCCAACTGGTGAGTGATCGACTGTACTCTCCCCCGCGCAAGTCCTTATAATGCTAAAAAGGATACCTTATCACTCATGAAGGTGAACCTGGTCCCATCCGTGCTGACACACCACACTTTCCTCCCAATATAGTCGATCTGATCATGGACTATAGATAACCAGTCCATACCCAAGATGACATCGTAAGACCTCAACCCTGCTACTAGGAGATCCCAGCCGAAGCTCTCACCTCGTAGAGTAAGCTCACACTATCAGAAATAGCGTGTAATCATTGAGTCTACTACTGTTGGAGTCTCTAGCCATATACATCAAGCCAATGACTCTGTTGGAATATCTGAGCTCCAAGCGATGGTAGTGTTAATGAATGAGTGACTGGAACCTATGTCTATAATTACTGCAACTAAGGTGGATTAGACACAAACCATACCTCGAATCATCTCCAAAGCACGATGATCATAGGCCTTAGCTTCCTAGAGCTGAGCTCTCCCCTGTCCACTTACTCCCTACAGTCGGGGTGGCCCTCCTGGTGGTGGTGGCGGTAAGAACTCAAAACGTCGTCCACCGCCACCTGCTAGACCATATCCTCTTCCACGTCCTCCTGCGCACTGTGGTCCGAATCGATCAAATCTATGTATTTTCTTGGGCGATCCTTCGACCATCTGTTGATCATCCGAATGGAGGGTCAGACAGTCACGAGCCATGTGACCATGCCCTCCGTATGTGAAACATTTCATGTTCCTCGTATGACTGGATATGTGTCGGGTGCCTCGCAAAACCGAACCCGTGTCCTGAGGTCGTCCACAAGATGGTCTGGTCCGCTTGGATCACTACGACATTTTTCTTCTTCCATCTACAAAATACTCCACTATGTGACGCCCGGTGGTGTGTCTCGCTGCTGGTGACTGGTCATCAAGGAATCTCTCATCTAAGAGGGATCTCTCCAACACCCCTGCCTATGTCGATATTCTTAGGGAGATCATCGAAGGCCTGATCTCTTTCTTGAGACCCTGCTCGAAGGTCCAAGACTTGAAGAATGGATTTCGTACCATATCTGTGGAGTAGCATGAGAGGTCGGTGAACCTCACTGAGTATTGTGCCATCATCATGAAACCCTGCTGCAGATGAAGTAGCTCCTGTATCCGCACATCACGTATGGTGGTTGGGACAAACTCCACCTGAAACAGGCTCTCAAGGTCTTCCCAGAGAAGTGTCTCCTCATCATTCCCCTGGAGAATCATGCTCCACCATCTCCCTACTGTTTCATGAAGGAGACTAGTAGAAAGGATCACCATAAGGTCGGCTGGTGTCCCTACCAGTCTGAAGACTCTCATCACATCCTCCAGTCAATCCTTAGATACCTATGGGTCCGTCTCACTACTGAACCTAGGTGGCCTCTGGTGCTGGAACTCATGCAACACGCTCAGGCGGTGTTCACTCTCTGCTGTTGTGGCTGGTGGCATCGGTGACCTAACGAGGAGTGGTACCGCTGGTGCCTTTGCTGGAAAAGGGACCTACACCGAGGCCTCTTCGATCGGTAGGCTATCTGTGCGTACTACTATCGGAACCCTAGATAGCTATTTGGGTGGAGTAATCTTGAAAATAAACATCTGATCCACAGTCAAAAATTTATACCTGGTGAGATGACTCAATGAATTCACAAAAAAGACTCTTGAAAACGCACATGAAATCAGTGTTTTCATGCACTGAGTCAGAAATCAGAAGTCGGGGTCCAGGTTTATGGATACGTCAGCCACCACACCAACCCTGGATTCCCTAAACTGATAACCACACTCACTACACTTAAAACTATTTCTGTTAAAAAGAAAGATGAGATTCCTATGTTCTGTGGTAGATCCGACTCCTCTCATACCAATTTGTCACGACTAGGCCTGGGTCCTGGGCCGTGACTACCCCAAGCCGGCCTTCCATAGGCCAGGGGCTAGCGACTAGCACCAAAGGCATATTTCCCTACAATTGGGAAGTCATTACCCTTATAACCTGTAATCGTACATAATAGAGCACACAGCTGGATGAAAAACACAAAGTAAACTGTATAAAAAAGGAGTGTTGAATGTAAAGGGTCCAGAAATACAAGCCCAACTATAAAGGTACTGGAGAAAGCAAAAAAATCTGATGGGTTGTCCTCCAGGATTCCTACATGAAGGGTAGGTACATATAGCATCCATAACACTCTAATGAAAAGTCTATCTCCTCCGTGTACCATCACACCATATGTCCACCTCTGTGTACTCTCCAGTCCTATTACTCTCAGCCTCGGTCATTGCTGTCATTCGTCTGCATCAAACATAATGAGGTCCGGGCATAGCCCATGTAGGGGTCAGAATAACGATACTGAGTATGGAACCCGATACCCTAAAGGTGTCACAAAATCCAGCGAGGATAAACCACAATGTATGAAATCAATAGATAACCCCACTTAGGTATATAACCATACATATACCTATGATATCAACCAATCCATCTCAATCATGAGGAAAACCCAAATGTTAATTACTTGTCTCACACAAGTATACACCAAATGTGGAGAGTTAGACATGATTATATGTGGCCAATAAGTCATCTATACTGTTGTTCCCACATAGGATCCAGGAACAGTAGTCATAGTTGTCGAACCCATGTAGGATCCAGGAACAGTAGTCAAAGTTGTTAAACCCACATAGGTTCCATGAACAATAGTTAGAGCTGTAGAACCCACGTAGGATCCAGGAAATGTAGTTAGAGATATCGAACCCACATAGGATCCAGGAATAGTAGTCAGAGATTTCAAACCAATGTAGGATCCTGGAAGAGTAGTCAGAGTTGTCGAACCCACATAGGATTCAGGAATAGTAGTCAGAGTTGGCATACCCACATAGGATCTAGGAATAGTAGTCAGAGCTGTCGAACCCACGTATGATCCAGGAATAGTAGTCAGAGCTGTCGAACCCGTATAGGATCTAGGAACAGTAGTCCGAGATGTAGAACCCCCGTAGGATCCAGGAACAATAGTCAGAGCGCAGCCATCAACAGGGTTCCGCACGAAGTATATTTGATTCCGGGAGGGTCCTCTCCCCAAGCCAAGTGTCTATACATCAATTTCCACGGATTCCCATGTTGATGTATCCAAAATATCCATATTTTGAAAAGAAACCAAATTCGACATATGGTGCGTCAATCAGACGTCTTTTCTGAGAGTTAATAAAATTTCCATTCTGAGGGCCCGGTTGGATTTATGTTCGATCCAACCCTGCCATACCGCAACTATGTCCAAACCTAGAGTGAGGTATACCAAAATAACCACCCCACCAAGGTTTCTGTCACCACAGATGGTTCATCAATCGGACGCCCGTAGATCAAGTTACAAGAAAAAGAGTGGAAACTGGTCAAGCTGGTCCGGGTTCGGTCCAGCCCAGGCTGACCGACCTGGCCTGACCCAGCTCGACCCGAGTCCGGACTGGGGTTTGACCTGGTCCACGGGTCTTACCCGGCCCATGCTGGGTCCATCCTGCAAAGGGATCGTCCCACGCGAGGTCCGCATCTGGTGGCCCATGGGGTTCGTCCTAGCCACATCCATGGGGAAGGTCATGCCACCTGGAATCCTGAGCGGCTTAGCTGGTGGGGCGGGGGGGGGGGGGGGGTTCAATACCGGCGCAATGGGGCACCGTTCTGTGTCATGCAAGACCGACATGGTGGGTCCAGCTCCTCCCGGATGGCAGTGCGGCCAGCTTCCTCTCACGTGGTGTGGTTGCGCCTCGCCTCCTTTGGCGACCGGCAGAGCTGGCCACCTGTCCCACACCACCACAGGAAAGGCCGTGTCCCCTTGGTCTACCACGCGACACGTGATAGGCCATGACTTCCCCGACAATCCGGCAGCTCAGGCCACCATTTCTTCTCGCAACCGACCTAGCGCCGACCGACGCTGCACCGCCACGACCTGTCGATCGTGACCTACACCTCCAGATCATGGTTACGACACTATCGTCCATGCGGCCAGCTGAAGTTCCATCCACGCGGCCAGCCGGAGTGTCATCCACCCTTCCCTTCGTCACGGGTGACTTTAGCCAGTTCCGACCGCCGGTATACCTTCCACGGGTCACCAGACGAGTTATGGTGGCCTGATTATCGATCTGAATGTTTCCATGCACTACTCACGACGTTACCTTCAATCCACAACCATCGTTGAAGAAAATCTCTCAACCCGGACTCGTGCCGAGATTAGAGTCAAAATCCATTAAGTACGGTGGAGGGGGTCATGCAGTGTTTGTTTGGCCTACCCCTCTGTGTTAGAGTGATAGCATGTGGCTTTGATTCTTAATCCATGAAGGGAAACGAAGAATGTGAAACAATTAACAATGCTCGAACACCAACTTTTGATAGTTGTTCACTGACGAAGTCACGGGGAAGAAGACGATGTTGTCATCATTCATCGCATCTTACGCACACTTCCTATCTCAAGTTTGTGTGTCGGTTCGTTGAAGATGATTAGGAGGGATGGTCGGTCTAAGATGTCCCATATCATTAGAAGTCCGTGGCCGAAGGTTGAAGTAGATCGTTCTTCATTGTCGAAGGCGTTCTTCGTTGGAATAATGTGTTCTTCGTTATTCTTTGGTTAGAGCTTTTCTCCCTAAGCTCTCTCTCTTCTACCAAGTTCCACCAAAAGAAAAATAAGAAACAAAATAAAAAATTATGTTATTCTATTATTTAATTGTTGGCACAAAATTCAAAATGGGTGGATTAATTAATTGATAAGGATTCGGTACATTAGGTGTTAGGGGAGTTGAAGAGGTACCCCTACACTTAATTGAAAAAATGAGGGTTTCTCCCCATTAATGGGGAGTTTCAAGGCGGTCTAAAACCCAGGTGGTCACCACCTCAATTAACATGAAGAGAAGGTTAGGTTCGGGTGGGCCCAACCACCATAACCTCTCATGGGAGGTTAAGGTGTGGTGGACCCCACCTCCAAATTCTACATGGAGGCTTTAACCAAAAAAATGAAAATAAAGTTACACAACTTTATTTTCATTTAATTCTTTCACTAAATACCCAAAAACTAACTTTTAATCTCGAACAACGGTCGTCGAGATGGAAGTTTTCTTAAGAGAATACTGGCACTATGAGTTCAAAGGTGCCCTATGATTTTAATTCTGAGCACCAGTTCAAAAGTTATAAAAACTCGCTCGTACGTTTACTGAACGTACCCGAACAAAACTTCTGAAATTGATTCCAGGCACTCCGGGCCTCAGAATCATGCACCTTAAAAAAATTTACGAACTCGTAAAATTATCATTTAATTAAAAAAATTAACATGGAAAATACGGGTCTTTACCGCCTATTTCTTAATAGATACAATTAAAATGTAGATAGAAATATTTGGGACACATAAGAATATATTATTCAATAAATGGTGATGGTTCATCAAAATACATACTAATCCATCGTAACTGAAAAATGTTATTTCGAGATCATATCCTTTGATTAGAATAACCATTTGGCTTCATATTTCTAGTTTCATCACTTCATTAAAATCACTATAATAGAGGAAGCACTATTTAAAATCACTCCAATAGTTAATGGGAGTGGCAATAAAAATGTTTGGTTCGGTGACTTATAGTATCCAGTACAATTCATTAATAATTATAACATCATTTTAGGTGAATATTCAATACATCTCACACTTATACATTTGTGTGTACCATATATTTTTAGTGTATTTTGAAACATTGATATATACAAAATTTGTACATTATATGTCTATATCATATCTCATTAATTTCTTCAAAACTATTACCATTATTAGACACCTCAAACATAAAACCATTATTCATTTTTTGGGGACGGTAATCATAAGAAATGGTGAAATTAGATGCGTACTAAGGGTTAAAATAAGAGATATTATTAAATTGTCATAAACCTGTATAAGATAAGAACAAGGGTATGATAAGATGATAAATACATACAATAATCAAACGATATTAGTAAAATCACTGTAATAATGAAACATAGGGTATGATTTGAAATATAAATTACATATACATAAGAGTTCGTATTCATCAATAATTAATCATGAGTCATTAAAACATATCATGAGAATAATTAAAAGGTTTTTTTGGAATGCATAATAATACTTATAATGGTTTACTATATCACTGTTCATTAAGACTCGGAGTTGAATATAATGAAATATATCGAATACTACATGTTTTATTTCAAATGAATTAGATATTAAATTTTTGGATGTTACATTATGATCCCATTAATAATAATTTTACATTGAAATTATATATCTCTGGTACAATCAATTAAGGATATCTTATCTTAATCACATCCTTGAGTTCTTATATTTCATTGTCAAATTTATTATTACATTGAAGAACATTAACAAGATGAGTAGTCTTGTTCTGTAGAACATTATCATTGTGATTGAAGAAATATAGTTATTTTTAATTATAATTATCTTCATCTAGTGGTACAAACTCATGATTAATTACATGTTAAGGATCAGGTGTTTACTTCCTCAAGAGAGAAACATGTAACACATCGTGAGCATGAGAGCGGTTTGTTTGGAGTGGAAAACATAATATATAGTCCTTAAAGAATCAAGAATCTAAAATGGTTCAATATACCCAATTCTTAGGTTTCACATATATCTGAATCTCAAAACCTTGTTTTATATAGATATTCATAGTAAAACGTTTCTCCAATATCAAATTCCAGACCTCATTAATGATTTTCCTCATTATGCATATGGAAACTTTGAGCTTCCTAAATATGTCGTCGAATGGATCTAACCATATTCACCATTCCTTTAGTGATATCTAGTCTCATAAGATTTATTTCTCAATCCTTATACCATTATATCAGATTTCTATACTTATTTCCATAGTGGTATTCATAAGGGGACATATTTATGCTCGAGTGAATGCTATTGTCATGTGAAAACATAACTATAGGAAGGTGTTTATCCCTAATACCTATAAAATATAATGAACATGCTCTTAAAATATACAGTAGGATTTTAATGGTTCTTGCAGACTAACCATATGTCTTATAGTGATAAGATGTACAGAAACAGAACTCTGTATTTTGATATCGCAGAACACTTCCATTAAACAACAAGGTAAATAATAAATCAATATAAGATACAATCGAGTGTGGTACGCCATTTATCCTTAACACTTCCTTAATGTATATCATATAAACATGATAAAGTGATAAATATTCTATGATATTAATAAAGTTAACTTACTTAATAAGGATATTGAAAACTACACAAATATAATTATTTAATTTATATGTTTTACAGTTTCTGAAAATGAAATCTGTCACGATATTTTCCCATTTCAAATATTTTATGGGTAATGATTTTAACATCCCATTAAAATTATATATCCCAAACATAACATACTAACATACCAATCACTAAGATATATAATCTATAATATCTATCATCATGTTTTCCTACAATTCGTACCCTTTCATATCCCTATATATAATCATAATTTCAGGATTAAAAGATAACAAAGAGAAATGTTATTATTCAAATAGTTTCTTATTCATGTCTAGTATTTATGAGACACATAATCATTGTATGGAGATTATCATTCCATTAAAATCAATGTTAAATTCAAGAAAATTTCCCAACATCATTTTCTACACCACATCCTCTATTTGAGCCACTTTAATATTTACATGGATCAATGGTTGAACACTCATTTAATAAAGATTTTATTTGTCTCCATAAATCAATATTTAAAGGTTCATAGTTTTAAAATTAATTAATATTGGATATTATGTATCCTCATTATTGATAATCTGGCATGATTCTTCCAAATCGTTGTATCAACCACCTTTTTTGATTTACTAGATTGGTAGTGTATTGAGCAGTCACAATATATATTAAACTCCAATGATATTATTTGGTTAATATTAAACTATTTTTGAGTGAATATGAATATTTTGATTTTACAATCACTATATATGTCCCACCATTCTCCATAAACATAATACATCAATATCATTAATTAAAATACTACTAATGGTAACTCTAAATCATAAGTCGTGTCATTATTATCATAATTAAAAAATTGGAATAAGTCATAAGCTATCACCATTTAATTTTGTTTGAGAAAAATCCCAACACATTATTTTCTAAATCACCATAAATCGCAAAATATTCTCCACATCAGTGTAGCGTGATCATAAGTGCACTGACAAACCATCACATGAGTTTCATTGAAATTTTATTCACAGTTACCAGAATAATGTAACACAATTTCCTACTAAGATATGTCTATGAGTCAATTACATATATTTGAGAAATCCTTCACAAAGAAAAAAAATCATAATATCCATGGAAACTGTATATTTTATAGTGAACCAAATATTTCGTGTATATATTTTATATCTTAATAGATAAATATTCATTACATAAGATTACATTCCATGCTCAAATCATACAGGTTTAGTTTTTTTGTGAAAAATTTGATTAAAAATTCACAGGTTCATAAGATATCTAAATAATATCCCACTAATTCATCCATAATAAGAACCCTTTTTAGAAATATTATACATAAAACCTTATTTCCAAACATGAGTAAAGGGAATATAAGACAGGGTGAGAATAGATTCTCAGTAAGTGTAATCAAGGGAGACAGAAATAACAAAATAAACATAACATGATCATAAGTATTTGGGAACACAAGATTAACTTTTAGAAACCTCAACATATCAAAGATCATAATCTGGATTTATAGAATGATGATTGGAGTCTTATAAAACATAAATCATAATGTAATCGAAGAACATTATCTATGGGAGAATAAATTTTTTATAAGACATAATTTTGTATTATACAAAAAAACAAGAAAAATAATTTACATACTCAAGGAAACGATCTAATATAATCATAGTGGATTTGGTTCAGTCCCCATTCCATTATATCCTTATTCAACTTTCACTCCCAAGACTATCATAGTAGAAAAAGTTATTTACTAAACTTTGTTCACACTTCATTGTTGACCCTAATTATCTCATGAGATATCCAATGATACCCAATGCATTGGAGGGATATATAATTTCTGAACCACCCATCACATAATCATAATCTATATAGATGTCTTTCTAAATATTATAAATCTTTTATCATACATACTAACCCATGGAAATGAAATGGGTTTTATAAAAATTTCACCAATTCATCATAACATACCCCATATAAAATAATAGGTTTTCATAAACATCTCATCATCAAAATTATATACAATATAGATAAATAATAATTATGAAATCCTTGTATCATATCCCCAGAAAAACATCAGTATCACCAATTGATATTATCATAAATAAAAAATTCCCTTAAAAGATCTCAAGAACTTTTATTGAGAATACAAACTTTTAAAAATAAAAATAATTTGATTTATATCCTTAAGGATATGAAATATTTTGTAAAATATTTTATTCCAATAGAACCTTGGAAAATTATAAATTATTCTTCAAAGCATTCAGTGTTTATGATTAGGATTGTTTTTATTCATGTTGTATACATTAAAATAAATATTCCTTACCTATTTTTTGGTAAAATTACCAATTTTATAAATCAACAAAGATAATCACTACTATAAAAACGGGAAATGGAAGCACTACCCTTTTATCAGCGATAAAAAAAGTGCCGATAAAGGGGGCGTTTATCAGCGCTAAAAAAAGTGCTGATAAAGGGGGGCCCTTATCAGCACTAAAAAAGCGCTGTTAAAGGCCCCCTTTTATCGGCGCTTTTTTAAGCGCTGCTAAAGGCCCCCCCTTTATCAGCACTTTTTTTAGCGCTGATAAAGCCCCCCTGGCAGTACTTTTTTTAGTAGCGCTGACAAAGGGGGGCTTTATCAACACTTTTTCATAGTGCTGATAAATTTTTTGTTTCAAAAAATAATAATTTCTCATGAAAAAAGATATATTGTTATATAAGTGTATTTATATTGATATAAATATAATATATACTTTTTAAATATATGTATAAATAGGATATAATGTTTAATATATAATAAATTTAGTGAAAATGGCTTTAAAATATTTTAAAAAGTATAATTAATTAATAATTTTCTGATTATTATCATTTAAAAATAATTTAATAACAATTTTAGGACACAAAAAATCAAAACAATTAACAAAATATCTAAAATAACTTGAAAATGTAACTCAAATTTTAAACGGCCATATATTTTGATCCGGGTGTCCGTTTGAGCACTACAACATATCAAATCGAAGGCTATGATGAGCTCTATGCATCTGTGACCCAAGAGAATATTCTGTAACATTTTTTGAGGCCATAAAAGTCCCAAAAAGGCTCCAAAACTGAGTTTTTTGTCGGGATACCACGATTTGTTAACATTAAAACATGTAAAACTTCTGATCTGTATGTTGGTTGGGCCTATACCACATATCATATCGAATATTGTATTATTTTCAATGATTTGACTGGTTATGGAGTTGAGAGGAGCTTCTAGATTAGAATTTATGGTCGTTTTAACATTATATGGCTTTTCAAATACACAGATATATATGTATTTATTCGTAAATATGTGTGTGTATGTGTGTGTTGTATATATATAAGTATTTATATATTTATTTATAAAAACACCTGAAAAACATATTTAATAAATTTATTTAAAACTCATCTTATAAATATATATTAATATACAAATAAATATACAGATAAATAATTGTAACTATAAATATATATATAAATAGATATAAATAGATATAAATAGATATTAATATACTATTTAATATATATATACTTATATATGTATAAATATTTATGTATTAATATAACTAAATATATTTATATTAATATGAATCTATATAAATATACAAATAAATATAACTATATATATAAATTAATAGATATATCATTAAATCGAAAAAAATGAAGTGGCTTAGTGGTAAAGGTGCAAGTGTGCAAGGGGGAGGTCGCGGGTTCAAGTTCGGGTGGATGTAAGGAAGTCCGCACGCATGTGTGGGATACGCAGGCAAGGGCAGCGCACAGGAGTGGGAGGGGTTGCCTAGTGCTGATATGGGGGGGGGGGGGGGGGGTCAAAGCCCTGTTAAAATCTGCCCCCGAATATAAATTAATTTTTAATTTTTTTATAAATTTTTTTAAATTTTATTAGAACTTGTAAAAAGCACTGATAAAAGTCCCATTTTATCAGCACTAAAAAAAGTGCGGATAAAAGTGGTGTTTTATCAGCACTTTTTTTAGCGCTCATAAAAGGGGTCTTTATCATCTCTTTTTTGAGCACTGATAAAATGGACCCCTCCTCCTTATTAGCACCTCATTTAACAATGCTTTTTAGCACTGTTAATGCACTTTTCTAGCGCTGATAAAAGCCATATTTTTAGTAGTGAATCCATAAAAATAATTTCTAAAAAAATTCATTAATTGGTAAAAATGTATTTAAAAATTTCTAGGCGCATATTAAAAACATTCCAAATTTTTTTTAGAATAAACATAGTCATTTACCTAAAATCGTTCTTTTTATTTATTGATTTTTTTAAACAGAGAGAAATGAAATGAAAACATTTCATATATATAAACAACCATATGGTAGTAAAATTCATCATATTCTTAAATATAATTCATAAAATTACTTCATTAGATTCTTGTTGATAAACATTCTTGATAGGCATTGAGACTATAACATAAAAACATTACCTTATGCTCCACATTCATCAAAAATTATTTAACATCCAATATAATATATTAAAATTATTTATACCTATACAAAAAATCATTTAAATACATATAATATTTTATATGACCTACATATATCATTTCAACACCCACTTATTATAAATCATTATTAAATCATCATTTTCGGGTAATACATGTTTTTTTTAGTTGATGATTTCAGTTTATATGTGTAAGGACCCGACCTTCAACATTACGTAATCATTAAATAAGTGAATGATTGATATTATGTATATTTTCAGGTTTTTATCTTGATTGAATTATGACATAACTATTATATCTCAAAAATTATAATGTAGATACATTTGCTCATTTTCCATTTTTTTCATATAATAAAAAGTCTTAAAAAAAGAAACATATCTAGGTCCATGATTTAAATATCCTGGATTTACCTTTATCCCATTCTTGAATATATTTATATTTATGTCTTGTGAAATAAATTTCAAAACATGGGATGAGCATAAAATTCTCAATAAGGGTTATAAAATAAGGAAAAAATACAGTAGCCTATAAATAAGAACAAATCATTGAAACCATACTTTTCAATCATAACATATTAGTTTGATGATTTTAACAGAAATTTTAATTTCAAAACATTCTTGTATATATAAATAAAACCATAATACCATTTTTAAAACTTGGAAATTAATGAAAATGAATAAGAAGAACAAATCCTTAAAACATTTTAAACTATATTTTAGTTAAAGAGTTCCTAACCAAAAGGGAGCTGCTTAAATACAAATAATTCAGGAATAACATTAATAAAATCTTATAATATCATAAGAATAATGAGATTAATGATATAATATTTCAAAGGGAAGTATATACAACATATAAAAGCGAATTGGTTCATAACGACAATAAAGACTTAATGGAATGTAAATTGATATGAAATCCATTATAAAAACTATATCATTAGATTAAGGATAAATCAATAACATAATAATGTATGAAAAATATAAATACACTAAATATTAAATGAGATTTAGTTTAAATCAATCAAAGGACATTCACAATTGTTCTTTTTAAAACCAAACCAATGACTTTTATGTTTACCTCAATGAATGGAATTTGAGTTAAGATTACCCTTATCAAGTTAATATCAATGACATGATAATTTATCGATGGAGTGATTATGTGTATAAAAATTATATCTACACAAAGGGGAGTGGAAATTACCACGTAAATAAATAAATAGTGATTCCACACATAATCATTTCATCACATAATTAAGAATTAGAGGATGAACCCAAGGAGTGGAAATTTGGTTAAAGAATTCCCTTACCGATTTGGTAACATAGAAACCATACACCTCATGAAAGAGGGACCATACAATAAAGATGTAAATACCCATAAATTAAATTATATTACACAAATATTGAAATCATGGGAATTAAGAACACCACACAAAAGTAAATAGTGGCAAATATAGAATGAATCTTAAAGAAAAAAAGTGAGTTGAAAAAACCCTTACCAGGTTGTTATCAATCGAGTCGTATGACCAAAAGTTAATAACCACCAAATGAATCACAGAATAACATGAATATAAATATAATAATGATAATATATATCAAATTTCAGTTCAAAATACACCACATGAAATAAATAAGTGGTGAACAATGGAAATCTTGGGGAATTAAAAGTGAGATAAGAATCACCTTACCACGTTGTAATCAATCGTGTCGTAGGACCAAAAGTTAATAACCACATAATGAATCACAAAATACAATGAATATAAATAGTATTATGTTAATATATATATATCAAATTTCATACACAATACAACAAATGCATGAAATTAGTGGCGAACAATGGAAATATAAAAAAATTAAAAGTGTGATTAGAAACCCCTTACCATGTGTGCGACATGACCCGTTTGTTATTTAATCTCATGAATAATAATATAATGTTAATTTATACTTTCTTAATAACCGTTTTTAAGTTTATTATTCGTATTATATCACTTTTTTACCGTTTTTTAATCATTATAAAATGATTTTAGTTAATAATGGACATTTTGTCGATATTTGGTACTTGAGTGAAAATTGAAATTCATATAATTACAAGTTATTCATGTGGTAAAAATTAAATTACCTCTAGAATGATATTACTGATTTAGATATCATATATATCATATATATTCAGTATATATATGTATTAAAACTATTTCATAACATTTGGAGATAAGAAATGAAATGCACCATTCATGGAGACGGTAAGCCGTACTTTGGCATTAACGCTACTTTCCTTTCTATTCCGTACTTAATGGAATGAAAAATTAAGGATATATAGGTATATTATAATTCTAGTATAATATCATATATAATTTACTTAACTCCATCCTTTATACATTCCATGTATGAGATGAACGACTCATATCACTTTGAGGGGGCGGTAGTCCGCACTTTCTCAAATGAAATTATTGTGTTTCCCATTATGGAAACCATAAAGGTACGATATAAATGAAAATACAGAATTTTATAGAAAATATAAATATAAAATATATCACTAATAAATATGTTTCCTCATAATTTCCACTATAAGAGGTGGTAGGATATGATTGAACAATCATCGTTTCATGAGGCAGTAGTTCACCATCCAGAGAAACAATGTGTTCGTCACCGATTAGATGGAGGTGGTGGTATATTTATTTGGAATAAAAATCATAAGAAAAACATAGTATATTGATTATACTGGTTTTTTATAAAACAAATGAATTAAAAAAAATTTATGGGGTCGGATAATTAAAACAAAAAAAGAACTTAAGAGAATAGGTTATCTATAAATCGGGTATCTCCCTCTGGTTTGACCAGAATCTCTTTATTAAAGGGCCTTCTGCCTAAAGGAAGTCATCTTGGAGGAATATAGGGATGTAGGATTCTTAATTGGGTAGAGTTTGGACGATCCTAATGGCTTGAGTGGTGTGAGTAATGGGTTAGAGGTGATGGCTTTTTATAAGGGGTGGATGGGCTCTTTAAGAATGATTGAAAATATTATTATATTATATAATGATTTTCAATTTCTAAAGGTCCAAAACTTATTAAATTATAAAATAAGATGACTATTGTTCGAAATAAAACCAATCAAGAGGAATTGTACATTATATGTATATTGTTTTAATCTTTAAAATCTTATTTATTTAAATCATTCATTAATGAGGTTAACACAGCCTCATTATTATGTCACAAATAATTTTATTTATTTCATTTCTAAAAATTATAAAAAATTAACATGTTGTAGGAAATCATCTGATCTTTCAAAATAATATTTATAGTCAAATAGATAACTTATATAACCTAATGTATGTATTGATTTACTAAACGATATATGTTTTTGTAATTTTTCACATTACTTTAAATTAATTAATATAAGGTGCCATTATCACTCTTAAGTGGCTCAATGAGGTCCCAAAATCGACCCAAGGATTCCCATCATCGGAAATGTGTCAAAAAATAGGATTATGACACTTGTTAGGGAAATTTAATATTATTATAATATTATTTTCACCTTGAATTACCCTATGTACCTTTAACCGTAGTAAATAAATGTTAAAAGTTACTATTCACCAAAAATTATTTTTATCTTATTGAACCAAATTTTACATACTAATAATAACCATGTATGTCCGATTTTAGAAATCCAATTCACAAAAGCGGTAAAATTTCATTTAAATGAAAAAGTCGGGTTTTTAACTACTACTTAGTGTTTTCACTATTCATCAAAAATTTAATTATTTTCAGAAAAATACCCAAAATTCATGATAAGAACTATTTAATATTCAAAATTAAAAAATGAAGACTATTTTAACAAATTTAAAACATAGAATTTTCAATAACTAAATTAAAATTTATTCTTGTTGACAAAACAAAAAGCATGTTTTTAAGGAATAATAACAATCAAAAGATTGACACTTTTTATGTCCAATTTCATAGTGAAATTACTTCCAATGACCAAAATTGGATTTAACGGCAAAAATATAATATAATTACACTTTAAAACTATATAATAAGATAATTTAACAATAAAAATAAATTATATTAAATGGCGGTTGTAGAATTAAAATGCAGTATTTTCACTATTCATTAAAAAGTGAACTTTATCAGAAAAATACCAAAAAAATAACCCAAAGTAAATTTTGATGCCCTGATTATAAAGAATAATTTTATATATCAAATATAACATTTAAAAGTGACCAAAAATATATTTAAATAGTGTTCTCCATCAAGAGCCGACAAATTGACCATTTAAAAAATAATAGAGTATTTATGCTTAAAATTAGATTTATTCGCATTTTCATCCTCTAAAATTTGTTGGAAAATTTTAAAAACATTTACCAAACATGTATAATCATATTGTAGTTAGTTCTATTCATTCCATACATTACAAGAGCTAGGAATTAAATACCATTTAAAATTAAAAAATATTATTAGTTTTCAGTTAACTCAGCATTTTGTGCAATGTAATATTTCAGAGAAACACATTGTTGCGTGTAATATGTACCATATATTATTGAATCCCATTAAAGAAATTAATATTTAATTTAAAATTATTAATAAATATGAAAATGTCATGTTATTTTTTTTCCTGAGATGTTACATCCTTCCCCACTTCTGGAAATTGCATTCACACAATTTTAATATTGGGCTTGGATACTTCATTGTAAGTCCCACATCGGAAAAAGAGTAAATAAAAATATCACATTAAAAGTAACAAAGAGATGTACAAAGGTCACATGAGATAACCCATACCTGGATTCCCTGAAAACATAGATATAGATGAGAAACTAAGTGTCATGTTATGATGTAGAGTTATAGAAAACATTATTAGGAGAAAGTTCACAATAAGAAAACCACATATTTGTCATGGGTTAAATGGTCATTTCTTTCTCTGTAAGAAAAGTAAACAGATAACGTTTTTGTTTTATATTTTATTTTCTAATGTTAAGGAATTTATTTATGAGATTGACTAATAAATGAAGGACACGTACTTTCTTGTCATGCAATCACTCATCCTTTACTAAATTTCTTCCACAAATTCTTATTTTCTAAAAAAATGAGTTTTCATATTGACTTAGACACATCAAAAGTGCTAAAATGAACTTTTATAGAATAACATGATCCAAAGAATATGAATCAAATATTTGACCTATTTTTATACATTATCCAAAACAAAAATTGGTTAGTATGAGATTAGATAATCCCTAAAAGGATAATCCTTTAAAAAAATAAATACTACTCTTAATCTCAAAAATACAACAAAAGTACCCAATGCTCAAAAAGACCATTCAATATACTGTTTTCCTTAAAATTCTTCAAAATATTCCAAACTAATATTGAATTCTAAAACATAGAAGGATTTAATCACATACTCTTCCACAGAAAATAATAACATTTATCCCCAAAAACATCCACTACTCATAAAGTCTCATACTGAAGTATAACTAACATAATCAAATATTATCTATGTTAGTTTAATAAGATCAATAAATAACCCAAAGTACCTTATTTCCACAATAAAAAAATTAGATTCTTCCAAAATATTATTTCAACCATTGCTCCAGAAATTAAATTCCATTGTATTATATTTTCCTTAAGCATATAGTTTTCCAAAAAGATAGACTGTTTTCCAAAATTACCTTTATCACTTAATCAACCAAATAATTTTTCAATACTAAAGATATCTATTTTATAAAACAAAATATCCCAAATAATCTTATTCTTGATCCATAAAATCATTTAATTAAAAAATAATTAGTCATACTAACCAGGGACTTCAGATAGTCTAGTGAAAGGCGATAAATCCCAATCACACCTTGGTTGTGGGTTCAATTCCCAGATCATTGTCCGATGGGACGGGTTGTCACACGGTTTTCATGTTGTCCTTTTTCAAAAACTATTAAATTTCATAGAATTCCAATAAAATTGTTACAAATTACTCAAAAATAACAATAAAAGTTTTTATCCTCAAAGGTTATCTAATACCTTTCAATTTTCACCGCAAAATACAATAACTATTTATCTCCTCTAAAATAACTATGACTCTTTCTAATATTCTAAATATTAATGTTATGCCACTTATGCTTAAATAACACCCTTGAAGTGCCCAGATCAGTGTGAATCACTGAGAGGGGGAGGGGGTGAATCTGTGATCCCTTAAAACTTTTTACTAATTGATTCTTATCAATTAAACCTCTATGGCTGGTTAAAGCCTCGATCCACTCTTCTTGTATCTCTCAACCTTTCCCGAATGATGCAGTAATCAAAAGCCACAGGACACAAGGATTTACAAGGTTCGGCACCAAAGGCCTACATCCTTGCCATGCTCTCCCAGCATGGATTCTCCATTATAACCTGTTAAAATTACAATGGTCGATACAGAGTCCCACTGTATCTCTCCTGAGTCCCACAGGAGGGTCTTTATACTGCGTCCCACTGTGTTACCAGAGTCCCACTGGCCTGCTCCAGAATCCCACTGAAGACTTCTTCTCCCTGAGTCCCACAGGGTCTTCTCCTGGCTCCTCGAGTCGCACGAGTAGCTCTTCTTCACTTTAAGCTTCTTCAAGTATCCTCAGCAGCCTGGGATAAAGGCTGCTGGCCTTGCTCTTCTTCTGATCACTTGTGGTGATCAGGTCTTCTCGTCTTTCTCAGGATTTATCTCCTTCTTCTCAGGATGACCTGGCCTCTCTCTAACTACTGAATACTCAGAAAAATGATGTCTTTAACTTCAGTATGGTCCAGTCTCAGTTCACAACAACTTCATGCACTAGGTGCATGGCATCTCTGTATCCTCATGCACTGACTGCATGACTTCTCAAATTCTTCAAGAACCTCCTGGTCTTGGACAACTCAAATGCACACCACTGATTTAACTTTCTTCACGTGTGCACGTGCATGCATGCATGCATGCACTCCTTCTTTCTTCTTCTCTTGGTGCAATAAACCCACAAAGGGTGTAGTCACTTTAAGCACACACCTTCTCCTTGAACTTCACACACTTTATTCAATTTGGTTACACACTTAGAAGTGTGTTATACTCTAGTGTGAGTCCTCCCTTTTCTTCTTCTATGTGTATACACACTTCTTAGTGCACACACTAGGTTCGGCCTTCACTTGTCACTTGTTAAGCACACACAAATTCTTCATTTAGCACACACTTGATCTTGGCCTACTCCTCTAATCTTGCACACACTTGGGCCGTAGGTGGTTCTTCAAGTTTGCACACACACACAAATGTGTGGACTTCACTTCACCCACTTGCGTACACTTGGCCTCGGCTTACTTCTTCACTATATCACACACACACAATGGTGTGGTCTCGGCCTCCCACTTCTTGTGCACACACTGCCCGAATGGTAAGCAATCAAGGAGGGCACACAAGGGGTCTTGGTGCAAGCCACGACCTCACTTCCTTAGCCGCGCAAGTCTTCAATGTGGTAAGCGGCGCGCAAGCTCCTCCTGCCGCGGGGCACACAAGTGCAACACCCACGGGGTCTTCCTCTTGTCGCGCAAGGGTGCGGGCAGAGAGGGAACAAGCCTCGGGCGCACAAGGTGTTGCGGCCACGAGGTCTTCCTGCTGCGCAAAGGATAGGCGCGCAGGGGTCCTTCTCCAACCTCTTTCGCGCAAGGAGTGCGCAAAAGGAACTTAGCCACGCAAGTATGCGCGAGGCTTCGGCTTCGCGAGGCACAAAGTGCACTCACGGGACTTCTGATTTTCAAGAGAACTTCAGCAAGCATTTTTGAGAGCCTCGACCTCTCTTTTTATAGGCAAGGAGAGCCGGTTCTTTCCGCGTGAAATAACTTCAAACTCCCGAGATCTTCGGATCTTCAAAAATATTTCCAAATCTTGTTTTTTATTCTCGGTTTCACGCGGGCTCCCTTTATTTTTTGTTCCTCTACGTGCATGCGACTCATAACGCATGCACAGCCTTCGGTTTAGGCTCATCCCATGCAAAAACACCAACCACGTGGCCTCGGCAGCTTCTCTTGCCTCGGCCTCAACCGAAATCCTCCACTGGTAGCATGCAAGCTCATTTTAAAGCATGGATGTGTTCGTTGTGGCCGGACGACCACGAGGGTGGCTTCGGTTTACTCAGAGGTGGCCTGGAGCTCAAAAACCGCCGTCGGGTTGCTCCTGGTTTGACGGAGGCTCGCGGGGAGGCTTCGGCATGGCTCGAGGTTGAGGACGAAGCCGGGGCCGTCGGATCAGATCTTCAACGGCCTGGATTAGATCGCGGCGCCGCGGATGGATCGTGCGGCGCAGATCAAGCGTGCGATGGGATGGACGGCCAGGATCTCTTCCGCGGGAAAATCCTGCGTCCCCATCGAAACGGCGTGAGGAATTGCCGCGGTTTATCACCCTGGCGCTGCCACAACTCGCCAGTTGAACTTCTCCCCTCCCGGTGCCGCCCCGCACCGGGTTCTCTCTGCGGGCGCGATCTGCGCCCACCTTGCTCCCTCCGGGCGCGCTCCTAGCGCCCACTATGCACACACGGGTCTCCCTGTGGGCGTTCCCCAGGCGCCCATGCGGTGTCCTTGGGTGCGCCCCCTGCCTCAAGGTTGCTGCCCTGGCCTTGAGGGTTCCCCATGGGCGTGGTGACCTTGAGTCCCACATGTGCCTTGGGTGATGACCCTCAGCTGGCCTCCTTGGTGGCCTATTTTTTTGCAACAAAAACACTAAGTCCTTTGTTAAACAAAGTGACCAAGTGTAACATGCCAAGTGCCACTCCAAGCCATTCTTCTTCCCATCTCTATTCTTCTTCTTCTTATAATTCCTCCATACTTCTTAAACAAATATTCATCCCTCAGGAATGGAAATTCTTGAAGGTTCTTCATCTTCAACCGAGCTCCTTAATCACTTAAATTCATCAATAAACTTCAATGATCCAATTATAGGTCAAGTTGGATCAGATTCACATTGTCATGCACTAAGAATTAGTACATGGTCTTCTTCAGCTCACTTCATCCACTTAGAAGTTGTGGATGGATCTCTTCATCTCCTCATGCATTTTCAGTACAATGCATGGTCTTCTATCATTGTTGTGACTTTGTATCATCAGGATACAAGTTCTATGAACTTAAAGAACAGCTCAACAATCGTCAGATATCCATGGAGAATGTTTCAATCATATTCTCCAATGCCACTTAGTGAATCTCCTAAGTGACATTCCTCTAAGTTCCATGGCCATTCTCCATTATTTACCAACACCATCACAACCTTTGTCATTCACATCTTGACAATTCTTGACATCCATTCATTCTAAGACAACAACATGTCTCATTGACAACAAATGCAACACAGTGCACTTCAATCTCCCCCTTTGTATTTGTTGTCAATACACAACTTCAGCACATATGAATGGGTCAATATGTGTGCCAATCTTTTCTCCCCCTTATTGGCAATCAAATGCAAAGGTGTGGTGTGGTTCTCTTTAAAAAAAAAATCTCTTCCTCCCTTCGAACAACATCTTCTTGAAAAACACTGAGAGAGGGATGATGTCACATGTTCTCTTTAGCAAAGAACCTTTAGTAAATCAACTCTAAGTCTACTTGGGCTAACCCGGTGTAGAAAACAAGAGTGATGTGACCAAGGAACTCAATGCTGTCCACATTCACTGTAAACATGTGAGATCATGCTTAGGGGTTGAATTTTTTTTTCAGATATTCAATGAATTGCTGAATCCTGCACATACTCCACAAAACTCATTAGAAAGTTCAGTGCAAAGATAAAGCTCCCCCTTTCATCTACTTTCTCAAGATGATATTAATTTCAGAACATCATCTTCTTCAGATTTGCTCCCCCTCAAGGGGTGCACTCCATTCTGTCCAAACCATCCTCCAGTTGAGAATGATCATCATCTTCAATTCCCTGCAATGTTAGCACATGTAAATACAAGTGATTAGTGAATAAGATGGAACCTCCTTGGTTCATCAATGTGAACAACAAGGTTGAGAAGATTCTCTCAACCGAGATGTCCCATTTTCACCATTCTTCACACTTGCACATTTTTTCTTCATTGATGATTTTGCTGGTGTGGTTCTCAAAACATCTTCATGTGAAACCTTCTTCTTCCCTTTTGCTTTAGCAATTTCCAGAACATCATCTTCATCTCTTTGCAGTTCTCTGGCAAGTTGCAACTGATGTGGCCATATGACTAGTAAGTCACTTGGAAGTGTGGCCTCAGTTCTGGAAGTTTCACATGGTTCCTTTGATGCTGTCAAGCTACCTCTCTTAGGCAACTTGTTTTCAATCAATCCCTTCTTCTTCTGGATTGATTGTCTTTTTGAGTTCAGTCTGCCTCTATTGAATTTCATGGCTTCCTTACAAAGATCCATGATGTGTCCTTTCTTCCCACAGTAGAAGCATATTTTCTTGGTGGTCCTTCTAGATGACTCACCCTTCTTGGATTTAGACTCTAAGGACTTCTCATCCTTTTTCAAACTCTTCTTGGGAGCATGTTCCACTTTCTTCTGCTTGCTTCCCAAGGATTCTCTCTGAGCCAGGTTCAGTGATCTTCTCTCCTTTCCAGCTTTGGATACATTCGGAGATTGATATGTATCAACTTTTTGACCACTTTTGCAACTATCCCAGATGTTGTCAAGCAATCCAAATCTGTTAGCAGTAAACAGATGTCTCTGGACCTGTGGATGTTGCTTCTTTCCTTCTGGCTTTCTCCCCCTAGGCATGGGCTTCCTTTGTGCCTTTGAATTTAAAGGATTGTACATACAATCTTTTGCACAATGCCCATACCTGTTACAACACCAACACTGACCCACAAATCTTGACCTTTTTAGTCCTTCTGATTGCTGGGTACTTTTCTTGACAAGTTGTGTTGTTTCAGGAGAGCTCTGCTTCTTCATTTTCTTCATCCATACTTGTTTGGAATTATTTTTCCATCCTGCACTTTTTGTGGAAACACAATTAGAAGCATCAGTACAAGATGGTATGGATGGTACCTTCTTTCTAGAAGATGTTGCACTTTTATAAGAGGATGTCTTTCTCTTAGAATCATCCTTCTCAATGCTCACTTGAGTGGCAACATTTCTTCTACCAGCTGACTGGGAGGTTTTGGCTTTGGGTGATTGCTGATTTTTCAATATCACCTCTAGTTCTAAGTATTTAATGTTGAGGGAGTTCTTCTCGTCCTCAACAGTTCTTAGATTTCCTTCCCAATTCTCCACCAGTTGTTTCATCTGGTCTTCATGCACCTTTTTCAATTCGTGCAATGAATTGTCCAGCTCCTTCACCATTTTGACTTTGACTTCGAGTTGAGCATTTCTGACATTCATTGAAACTTTGTGCCTCTTCTCCAGTGCATGGTAAACATCTCTGATTATTACTTTAAAGAATTCTTTCTCAGAAAGGCTTCTTTGCAATTCTTCAGCAGTGTCTTCATATCTTTCATTGCAAATAGAAACAGTTTCATCTTTAGCCTTCACGAGCTTTCTGAGAGTGTTGGTTATGCCAACCCTTTTAGCCAATTGATCTTCCATTGCATTGGCTTCTTCTTCTAACTGTGATTTTTCTTCATGAAGATCATGGATTCCTGTAGCTATACACTTTGCCACTTCCATGGGAACTGTCTTTTGAAGATATTTGAGTGCACTCTGAAGATCATTCATTATTCCAACTTCATCACAGCTAGGACAGGCTTTCTTCATCTTCTTGGCCTGTTTCTTCTTTCTATTTTTCTGAGTCTTGGCAGATATCTCCATTTGAGGCTGGTCGCTCATTTCCTCAAATCTGCACTTCATAAAGACTCCCTTGGATCTTTTAGAGGTAACCTTCGCTCTGATACCAATTGAAGTTCCCAGATCAGTGTGAATCACTGAGAGGGGGAGGGGGTGAATCAGTGATCCCTTAAAACTTTTTAATAATTGATTCTTATCAATTAAACCTCTATGGCTGGTTAAAGCCTCGATCCACTCTTCTTGTATCTCTCAACCTTTCCCGAATGATGCAGTAATGAAAAGGCATAGGACACAAGGATTTACAAGGTTCGGTACCAAAGGCCTACATCCTTGCCATGCTCTCCCAGCATGGATTCTCCATTATAACTTGTTAAAATTACAATGGTCGATACAGAGTCCCACTGTATCTCTCCTGAGTCCCACAGGAGGGTCTTTATACTGCGTCCCACAGTGTTACCAGAGTCCCACTGGCCTGCTCCAGAATCCCACTGAAGACTTCTTCTCCCTGAGTCCCACAGGGTCTTCTCCGGGCTCCTAGAGTCGCACGAGTAGCTCTTCTTCCTTTAAGCTTCTTCAAGTATCCTCAGCAGCCTGGGATAAAGGCTGCTGGCCTTGCTCTTCTTCTGATCACTTGTGGTGATCAGGTCTTCTCGTCTTGCTCAGGATTTATCTCCTTCTTCTCAGGATGACCTGGCCTCTCTCTAACTACTGAATACTCAGACAAATGATGTCTTTAACTTCAGTCTGGTCCAGTCTCAGTTCACAACAACTTCATGCACTAGGTGCATGGCATCTCTGCATCCTCATGCACTGACTGCATGACTTCTCAAATTCGTCAAGAACCTCCTGGTCTTGGACAACTCAAATGCACACCACTAATTTAACTTTCTTCACGTGTGAACGTGCATGCATGCATGCATGAACTCCTTCTTTCTTCTTCTCTTGGTGCAATAAACCCACAAAGGGTGTAGTCACTTTAAGCACACACCTTCTCCTTGAACATCACACACTTTATTCAATTTGGTTACACACTTAGAAGTGTGTTATACTCTAGTGTGAGTCCTCCCTTTTCTTCTTCTATGTGTATACACACTTCTTAGTGCACACACTAGGTTCGGCCTTCACTTGTCACTTGTTAAGCACACACAAATTCTTCATTTAGCACACACTTGATCTTGGCCTACTCCTCTAATCTTGCACACACTTGGGCCGTAGGTGGTTCTTCAAGTTTGCAAACACACACAAATGTGTGGTCTTCACTTCACCCACTTGCATACACTTGGCCTCGGCTTACTTCTTCACTATATCACACACACACAATGGTGTGGTCTCGGCCTCCCACTTCTTGTGCACACACTGCCCGAATGGTAAGCAATCAAGGAGGGCACACAAGGTGTCTTGGTGCAAGCCACGACCTCACTGCCTTAGCCGCACAAGTCTTCAATGTGGTAAGCGGCGCGCAAGCTCCTCCTGCCGCGGGGCGCACAAGTGCAACACCCTTGGGGTCTTCCTCTTGCCGCGCAAGGGTGCGGGCAGAGAGGGAACAAGCCTCGGGCGCGCAAGGTGTTGCGGCCACGAGGTCTTCCTGCTGCACAAAGGATAGGCGCGCAGGGGTCCTTCTCCAACCTCTTTCGCGCAAGGAGTGCGCAAAAGGAACTTAGCCGCGCAAGTATGCGCGGGGCTTCGGCTTCGCGAGGCACAAAGTGCACTCACGGGACTTCTGATTTTCAAGATAACTTCAGCAAGCATTTTTGAGAGCCTCGACCTCTCTTTTTATAGGCGAGGAGAGCCGGTTCTTTCCGCGTGAAATAACTTCAAACTCCCTAGATCTTCGGATCTTCAAAAATATTTCCAAATCTTGTTTTTTATTCTCGGTTTCACGCGGGCTCCCTTTATTTTTTGTTCCTCTACGTGCATGCGACTCATAATGCATGCACAGCCTTTGGTTTAGGCTCATCCCATGCAAAAACACCAACCACGTGGCCTCGACAGCTTCTCTTGCCTCGGCCTCAACCGAAATCCTCCACTGGTAGCATGCAAGCTCATTTTAATGCATGGATGTGTTCGTTGTGGCCGGACGACCACGAGGGTGGCTTCAGTTTACTCAGAGGTGGCCGGGAGCTCAAAAACCGTCGTCGGGTTGCTCCTGGTTCGACGGAGGCTCGCGGGGAGGCTTCGGCATGGCTCGAGGTTGAGGACGAAGCCGGGGCCGTCAGATCAGATCTTCAACGGCCTGGATTAGATCGCGGCGCCGCGGATGGATCATGCGGCGCAGATCAAGCGCGCGATGAGACGGACGGCCATGATCTCTTCCGCGGGAAAATCCCGCGTCCCACATCGAAACGGCGAGAGGAATTGCCGCGGTTTATCACCCTGGAGCTGCCGCAACTCGCCAGTTGAACTTCTCCCCTCCCGGTGCTGCCCCGCACCGGGTTCTCTCTGCGGGCGCGCTCTGCGCCCACGTTGCTCCCTGCGGGCGCGCTCCTAGCGCCCACTATGCACACACGGGTCTCCCTGCGGGCGTGCCCCAGGCGCCCATGCGGTGTCCTTGGGTGCGCCCCCTGCCTCAAGGTTGCTGCCCTGGCCTTGAGGGTTCCCCATGGGTGTGGTGACCTTTAGTCCCACATGTGCCTTGGGTGATGACCCCCGGCTGGCCTCCTTGGTGGCCTATTTTTTTGCAACAAAAACACTAAGTCCTTTGTTAAACAAAGTGACCAAGTGTAACATGCCAAGTGCCACTCCAAGCCATTCTTCTTCCCATCTCTATTCTTCTTCTTCTTAGAATTCCTCCATACTTCTTAAACAAATATTCATCACTCAGGAATGGATATTCTTGAAGGTTCTTCATCTTCAACCGAGCTCCTTAATCACTTAAATTCTTCAATAAACTTCAATGATCCAATTAGAGGTCAAGTTGGATCACATTCACATTGTCATGCACAAAGAATTAGTACATGGTCTTCTTCAGCTCACTTCATCCACTTAGAAGTTGTGGATGGCTCTCTTCATCTCCTCATGCATTGTCATTACAATTCATGGTCTTCTATCATTGTTGTGACTCTGTATCATTAGGATACAAGTTCTATGAACTTAAAGAACAGCTCAACAATCGTCAGATATCCATGGAGAATGTTTCAACCATATTCTCCAATGCCACTTAGTGAATCTCCTAAGTGACATTCCTATAAGTTCCATGGCCATTCTCCATTCTTTACCAACACCATCACAACCTTTTTCATTCACATCTTGACAATTCTTGACATCCATTCATTCTAAGACAACAACATGTCTCATTGACAACAAATGCAACATAGTGCACTTCAACCCTAACCTGTAAATTTATCTAAACTGACCCCTGATACCTACTATAAGGACCCAACCTTAAACATTACATAATCTTGAATTAAGTGAATAATTCACATTGAGGATCTTTTTAGGTATATATCTTGAGATAATTAGGCCATAGCTATTACATCTCAAAAATTGCGAATCATACACTTCTTTTTATTTTCCTTGTTTTCATAAAATAATAACTCTTAAAAAAAGAAACATGTCTAGTTCCATGTTTTAGATAACATGGGTTTTCATTGATCCCATCCCTGACCATATTCATCTTTATGTCCTGTGAATTTTTTTTTTCAAAACATGGGATAAAAATAAAAATTCAATAAGGGTTATAAAATAAGGAAAGAAAACATTATCCCATAACTAAGTACAAATCAATGAAACTATTCTTTTCAATCATAACATACCTTATGAAATCATAAGATTTATGATTAACACATTGAAATCATAAATCATAAAGGTAACTTGTGGAATCTATAACATACATACATTGTAGCATTCACAAATACGTGGGGAGTTATGTTTAGAATACATATCCCAATATATTCCACAAATCATTCTATATAATCATTAACGTTTACCTTTATCACATTACCCAATTCACTAGAGAGCTCTCTCGGGCTCACCCACCCAATGCTTATCATGGAACCACCCATATAGGTAAAAAACGACAAATAAATTTAACATATTCATAACACATAAAACAATCATAATGAAAATATAACATATACACATTGTAATCACAATATATCATTTCAATATATTGACATAATCAATGCTCTATCAAACCATTTAAAACATATAATAAAGTGCATTTTGAATCAAATTTTCCATAAAACATTGAATCTTTTAAAAGAAATTTTAATTTGAAAACATTCATGTCTATATAAATAAAACTATTAATCTATTTTTAAAACATGGAAATTAATGGGAATGATTTAGAAGAATTAATCTTTAAAACATTTAAAAAGATATTTTAGTTAAGTAGTTTGTAACCAAAATAGAGACTCTTGAATAAAAATAATTGATGAATAACATTAATAAAATCATATAATATCATGATAATAAGGAGATTGATGATATAATATATCAAAGTGTAGTATATTCAACATATAAATGTGAATTGGTTCATAATAACAATGCAACCTAAATGGAATGTAAATTGAGATGAAATTGCTGATTAAAACTATGTTATTATGTTTAGGATAAATCAATTACATAATGATGTGTCAAAAATATAAATAAACTCCATATGGTTTGATATTAAATGTAAATCAATCATAGGAAATTCACACAAGTTCTTTTTAAAAGTAAACCAATAACATTGATGTTTTACTCAATGAATCGAGATTGAGTTAAGATTGACCTTATCAAGTTCTTATCAATGTCATGAGAATTTATCAATGGAGTGATTTGGTGTATCAAAATAATATCCACACAATGTGGAGTGGAAATTAAAACATAAATAAATATACATTGATTCCACACATAATCATAGCATGACATAATTAATAATTAGAGGATTAACAGAAGGAATGGAAATTGGGTTTAAAAGTTCCCTTACCTATTTGGTAACATACAAAACATACACCACATGAAAGAAGAATCATAAAATGAAGGTTTAAATAACCTTAAATTAAACAATACTATACAAATAATACAATTTAGGGAAGTACATAAACCCCACAAACGAAAATAGTCTCAAATATAGCATGAATCTTATGGAAATAAAAAGTGATATGAAAACCCCTAACCACGTTGTAATCAATCAAGTCATATGACAAAAAGTTAACAACCACCAAATTAATCACCTAATACCATTAATACAAAGAGAATAATGATAGAATATATCAAATTTATATACACAATACACCACATACAATAAATAAGTGGTGAACAATGGAAATCTCACGGAATTAAAAGTGAGATAAATAACCCCTTACCACATTGTAATCAATTGAGTCATATGACGAATAGATAGAAACGACCAAATTAATCGCCAAGTAACATTAATAATAAGCGAATCATGATAATATATATCAAATTTAAGTACAAAATACACTACATGGAAGATATAAGTGTTGAACAATGGAAATCTCACGAAATTAAAAGCAAGATAAGAAACCCCTCACCTCGTGTCCGACTTGACCCGTTCATTATTTAATATCCTTAACAATAACATAAAGTTAATTTATAATTTATTAAGAAACTTTTTAAAGTTTATTAATACTTTCATTTCACTTATTCCCATGTTATAAAAATTATACAATCATTTAAGTTAATAATGGTCGTTTTGTCTATATTTGGTACTTGAGTCAAAAATGAACTTCTTATAATTACAAGTTGTTCATGTGGTCAAAAGTACATTATGTCCAGAATTATATTCATGATTTATATATCATATATATCCTACATTTCCAGAATATATATTTATATATAATATTACATGACATTTGATGATAATAAATGAAATGCAATGTTCATTGAGATGGTACGTTGTGGGTATGCATGAACGCCACATTCTTTTAAATTCCGTATTTAATGGAATTAAAACTTAATGAAACCTAGGTATATTATAAATACAGTATAATATAATATATAATTACCTTAAATACATCCTTTTTATGTTACACATATGTCACAAATGAGTCATATAACTTTGAAGGGGTGGTAGTCTGTACTTCGTAAAATGAAATTATTACATTTACCCATTAAGGAAACCATAATGGTATGCAATAAATGAAAAATAACAAAGTATATAGACATTATAAATATAATATATATCACATATAAATACATTTACATTATAATTTCCACCATAATAGGTCGTATGAGAAGATATAACAATCATCGTTTCGTGAGGCAGTAAATCACCATCCAGAGAAACAATATGTTCTTTACCCATTAGATGGAGGTTTGTGTAAGTGTTGTAATAATAATTATCATAAAAAACCTAGTATATATTGGATACCGTTTTAGTTATGAAATAAAATATTAAATAGTATTTAGGGGGTTTGATAAGTAAAATAAAACAAAAAAACTTAAGAGAAGATGTTACCTTTAAATCGGGTAACTCCCTTTGGTTTGAACCTAATGGATTTATTTAAGTGGATTCTTCATAAGTGAAGGATTCTAGGAGGAAGAGAGGGATTAAGGGAGATTACTTTTTCAGAGGTTTGTTGTGCCAAAGGGCTTGAGAGGTGTGATTAATGGGTTAGAGGTTATGGATTTTTATAAGGGGGGGAGGGGCTATTTATGAATGTTTGAAAATATTTGTTTATTTTATAATTCTTTTCTGTTTTTAAAGGTTGAACACTTATTAAAGTCAAAGATAATATGACTCTTGTTCGAAATTATATCATCCAATACAAATTTGACAAATTTTGGATATAGTTCTAATCTTTAAAATCTTATTTATTAAAATCATTCATTAACGAGGTAAACACTGCATCATTATTATGTCATAAATAATTATATGTTTATGTCATTTTTGTCATTACTTTAAATTAATTAATATAAAGTGTCATTATCACTCTTAAATGGATCCATGGGGTCCTTAAATTGACCGAAGGATTCCCATGGTCCAAAATGTGTCATCCAATAGGATTTGGACACATGTTAGGGTAATTTAATATTATTATAATATTATATTTACCTTGAATTACCCTATTTGTCTGTAACCGCGGTAAATAAAAGTCAAAAGTTACTATTCAGAAAAAATTATTTTCAAATTATGGAACAAAATTTTACATAATAATAAATACCACATATGTCGCATTTTTTAAATTTAATTCACAAAAGTGGTACAATTTCATATAAATTTAAAAATCGGTTTTTAACTACAACTCAGTTTTCCAATATTCATCAAATAGTTGGTGGTTTTCAGGAAAATACCCCAAAATCCACCTTATCTTTATTTTATATTCTGAATTCAAAAATGAAGCCTATTTTACCAAATTAAAATCATTGAAGTTGCATTAATTAATTTAAAATTAATTCCCATTGTCAAAACCATAAGATTGTTTTTACGAATTAATATCTATCTAAATAATGACTCTTTTTATGTCCAATTTAAAGTGAAATTGATTCCAATGTCCAAAATTGGATTAAATGGTAAACATGTAATATAATTACACTTTAAAAACATTTAAAAGGATAATATAACAGTATAAATATATTATATTAAAAGGAAATTTTGAATTAAAATTCAGTATTTTCCAATATTCATTAAAAATGAACTTTATCCGAAAAATACAAAAAATTTAAACAAAGTTAAATTTGATGTCCTGATTCTAAAAAATAATAATATTATTTTAAATAGAACATATAATATTTACTAAAACTATATTTAAAGAGGGTTCACCCTCAAAAGGTGGTTAATCGTCCTTTCATAGAATATTTGAGTATTTATTCTTAAAATTAGATTCACTCATATTTGAAGCCTATAAAATTTATTGGATAAAAGTAAAAACATTTAAAAAACATGTATTATAATATTATAGTTAGTTTTTGTGTTCCCAACATTACAATGTCTTGTTATTAACAACCATTTAAAATAATAATAATATATTATTTTCTAGTATGACTCAGCAATGTGTGCAACATAAGACATCGTGGAAACCCATTGTTGAGTGTTGGGTATGCTATTAAATATAACATCCAATTTAAAATAATAATATTTTATTCAAAAATATTAATAAATTTAAAAATTTTATAATATTTTTTCCCTAGGATGATTCAATATGTTTTAGTCATTGTACATTAATAATAGTTCGATCATATATTGAATTTTAATCATTATATAAATATCAGATATATTCTTTGTATTTATACTTATATTCATCCATAAAATTTAGGTAAAAAAATTACTATGATCATGAAGATGGTGGGTCGTAAAGAAACTAAACACTATTTTCACATTTCAAAAATTGAAATAAAAGAGAATTAAATAATAATTCAACTCTAAAGTATTATTTTGATCTCACTTATATTTATTAAATATATATTTATTACCATCCTTTTAATGGTAATATGAGAAACAAATTACATCACTTCAGGTAGGTGGTAGTCCATAAGTACACCTGAATAAAATTATCATTTTCCAACGGATTTGGAGGTATCAAGGTACAAATTTTATCATAATTCCAAAAGTATAATTTTTTCATAAACATAATATATAGAAATATATATTAGACAGATCATTACATCCATCCATGTATTATGGTTTTGGAAAAAGAATTTCATTGGTTGATAGAGGTTGTAGTCCACACATACACATGAGAGATACTTTTACATTTATTTGATGAAAAAGAGGGCCGATAATGGTGGTTTCATGATCATAAAAACATTTCTATATATTGAATATAAGAAATTTATTATTCTATGACTAATATCATAGGTTTAGAGGATTATAAAGAAAAAATATGTTGAAATAGGTTGGGTAAGATGATTGATTTTTATTCAGTAGGAATCATTTAGATCCCTTATTATTACACTTGGAAGGGTCCTTTATAAAGAATTGATATAACTAACATACCAAGTTCAACCTAATATATCACCCATATTATCCAACTATAATATATATAAAAAATCTCAATCAAGTATTCTGAATAACCATAATGGGGAAAACCAAGAGAGTACAGTGAGGAAGAAATTGTGCATCCACAAGAAAAACAAAATTGAGACACAAGGATTAAAAAGAAAGTAAAACAATACTATAATAAAATTAATCTCTATGTGACCATATAATATCACCAATCCCTCTCACTATGACGGTGATAATAACTTAGAGATTTACATTTACTATATGAATACCCTACCTTTACCTTAGTCCTATAAACCTATAACTAAAAGAACCTAAAGGAAAATGTTGGGTGTGATCACTAAGCAAGGTAGGATTTCAATAAATTAATATATAAAAATAATTATTCCATTATAACTTCATTACTAGATTTCAAAAAAACAGTGTTCACAAATAATTTGAAAATATTAATCATTTGTAAAAAACCCATTTTACGATTTGAAACATATTCATATTCACATAACAAGGAATATGTTATGAGCGTGTAAGATATATTGAGAGAAAAATTATTAACATAATCAGCACCATCAATTGGTATATCATTCAATAATCTATAGTGAAAAAATTCATAAAATAAAGCATCCTGTAAATAAACCAAAAATAGGTTGGCATCTAGAATATATGAATACATACATTGATCAATGTAGAAATCCTAAACCCTCTACTACATGAACCCATGGATATCATGAACAACATAGTCTGTCAATATCAAAACAAGAACCCCTAGTGGAATTAGACACACTAAGATGAAATGTATCCATATCAAAATGCAACCAATGTTCCCAATTTATTATGTTTTCTAGAACCATTTCTAATAAATTATAATAAAATTTTATAGAAGATCATCACCAATTCCGACCTTCCAAATCGCCTTTTTAAATTAAAACCTTCATTATGTTATTTCCTAAAAAAGATAGTGTCACAAAAATAGTTTTTTAAAAAAACCCCTCTAAAAAATCATTCTCATGAAATTAATCTAATTTTAAATTAAATAAATAAATTTTAAAAAAATTTATGGAACTCACATGATGGTCAAATAATTTATTTGATAAAACCTTTCTACATATACACCTACCTCATGAAGAGAGGGAAAAACCACACCATCATGAACAGAGAACATAAATGAGTTGATCAGGTACTCACGAGACATGATCTATACAAAACAACATCAATAAAAAATCATACCTTATAAATATAGTATCAAAAATATAATATGGTTAAACAATCTTATTAGAGAAATGATATAGTGAGGATCTAAAGAGGTGATAGAAAACAAGATCAAAATTATCACATATCTTGAAGAGATTTATTAATAATGATGATAAATAACAAAGAATCCAAGAGGATAATCCACTAGATATCTACTTATGGTTTATCTCAAGAATAATGATGATTATGGGGGATGGGACAAAAAAATATAAATGAAAAAAATGGTAAATTCTCTCTTTTTAATGGTTCGGATTAGGGAACACAGTTAGGACACAATTTAATTATAACCATGTTATTTTCATATGTTTCTTCTATAACATTGTAAAATGATTCCCAAACATTCTTGGGATGAGATTCATGATTTTTATAACCAATTTCGCAAAGAAGAAAACCTCGGGACAACCACCAAGACTCCCATAGAGTTTCCATGGCAGGTAACACGGTTCAACTAACTATACAGAAACCATAAAAAGGCCATTAGGCCCTCAATGTTTCATGATACAGGGTTATAGAATATTTAGATCTAACCATGAACCTAAAATATGTTTCTAGATTTTTTTCTTAGAAAACCAAATTTTCCAACCCCCGACTCTTGGAAACCTCAAAAATGTCAAAATAGAAAAAAACCACGTTCAAAATAAGGATTACATGTGACTCTGTGAGCATCACAATAGAACAAATAATTCATGGATAAGGTAATTTATAAGAGAATTGGTCCATGTTTGGTAAATCTAGAAGTCTCATGGATGTTTAAATAAAACATATAAGTAGTTCCCTTTATTAATGGAGGGGAATGACACACTTGGAATTTCAAAAAGATATATATTTGATTAATTTATTTCTCAAGTATAATCCTTCCAAATTGTCATTATTTTAAAAAACAAAATGGGTATATGATCTAAATATATTTATAAAAGTAAATTTAGATTGGTTTTTTGTGTCAATATAATCCATGTATTTTGGGGTTAAGCCCTTTTTCCACCTATTTTATCTGAAACTACGTTAACATCATTTTAAATCCTAAAGGATTCTCAATTTACCTATTAGGTAAAAAATTTCACAATAATGGATGAGGTATGGAATTATAAGACATTTATAAGTATAAATTCCCTCTTCAAATATTTTTATTTTTTAGCTAATTTAATAATATACTATTTTTCATAAAAAATATTTATATTCATTTTTGACACTATTCACCTAATTTAACTATAAATTCATAAAGATAGTTATGGAATTTGATTATAATTTTTTTTTAAAAAAATAATATGCTAAAAATATCATAAATATTTGTGTAGCATAGTAATTCTGTAAAATTTTATTACATTCAATATTTTTAAAATCATTAATTTAAGAATTCTATTATATCAATAAATAATATATTGGTTTTGTATAGAAATTTAAGGTAATTATTTAGCCACTAAAATTTTTAAATAAATTACCTTGATAAAAAAATTAACTTATAATTCGGATAAATATTTTTACACACTTATCCTCTTTTTATAGTTATAATAGAAAACATGGGTTATTAAAGTTAAGAGAGAGGCATTTTTTATCCCTTTTATAAAAGAATAAAATGTTCAAAATCAAAGGAAATTTTAAAAAGTGGACATATATTCAAAACGTATATAATAATTAACAAATTTAAATCATATTATATGATAAAGGACATATTAATAGTATTTTTAACACATTATCCCTATATTTTTACCCTATTTTACCCATTTTATCCTTACAGAGTATTTAATAATTTACCCACGATACCATTTATACTGTCCAAAAAATGGAATATTTTAAATTTTTTTTACCTCTTTAATCTAAAAAATTGATTCCATTTTCAATATTAATCCCTAATATGTGGCAGAAATTCATTTTATAATAACCATTCAATACACAACAAAATAGGTTTTTTGAAAAATCTATATCTAAATAAAATACTACAGCTATTATTATTCCATTCATAGTAAAAATATTTAGATGAATATTGAAACATTTTTTATGTTATATTTTTATTTCATTAAAATAATTCATCAATAAAAATTCACACAATTTATTTAAATAAAAACAATTTTTTCACATAAAAACAATTTTTTTAAAAAACATTTCTATTTGACTTCAATCACATTTATTTCCATTTATATCCATTTTATAACTTAATAATTAATTTTATACTTAGGTAAATAAAATTTATTTTAATAATTTAGTTTTATCTATTAATAACGTAAAATCCAATGGAATGGTGATTACAATCCCATTAAATTATAAGATTTCATAGTATATAATGATTCATTTAAACTCAGTTGTTCATATAAAACAAGCTATCAAATATATAAAAAAATGGATTAAAAAATATCATAAAATATATAGGTGTTATAGATTTTAGTCACTATAGTTGGTTTGTAATAGTGTTCAATAACATCTGTATTTGATGGATACACTGATATACCCTCGCATAGGATTATATGACCCAAAATTGAAACTTTACATTTCTAAAATTTAAACATGTTAAATTTTTCATATAATATTCCTTACATAGGGTCTTTAGTAAAATAATTAACACCATATTACTTTATGATATATTTTTCATCAAATAATTTAAAATTATTTTATTGGATGTGATATACATAACATTTAGTCTAAATGGTTTGTATCATAGTATATTTTTATAGCTTAATAGTTAAATTGTTATTATGAATATTAATAGAATAATTTTAAATATATTTATAAATGATTTAGATAGTGAAAATATTTTGAAATATAATTTCAATATTTTTAATAATTCCTTTTTATGATTCCATCCAAATTCTACAAAAATTGACTTTTAATTCATTTTATGATAAAATAATATATAAATTTAATGAAAATTTTATTAAATTTACTTTAAAAATAATATTGTTTATAAAATAATCATGTCAAAATTCTATAAGTGTGATTGTTTTATAATTTACTAAAAAAATATTTTTTAAAATTAATAGTAAGAAATATTTATTTTTATTGAAAAATAAATTTTCCATTGAAATATTTACAATCTTCATGATTATTTAAAAAAAATTAAAATTGAAATTATTTATTTATATTATTAATAATCAAATTTATGTAATTGAAATTAACATTATTAGGATTCTTTTATAAAACTTAATTGTGATGAATTTTTTTTCCATGAATATAGTCTTCTATCACATTTTTTGAATTTATATTAAAAGTAATTTAAAACAATATGACTTGTTGAATTTGATAAAATGAAACAATTATTTATAATTGTCATTTAAAAATTTGTTAAAGATTCAAATTTCATTTTTGGTCTTGATGTGTAGTATAAAAATTGAGAAAATCATCACGTTAAAGGTTAAAATATGTTTAGTATGATTTATAACAAAATATAAAGTTATTTTTAAAAATCTAATATGTTTATATCCTTTATTATTACCACATTTTTCTATATACCTACCCCAAATTCTAAAATTTGGCCATTTGGAAACACTTTTATTAAGTAATAATTAATAATATTTTTGTATATTAATAAATTCCTTATTTTCCTACCTTTATTTAAAAGGACACACCTCCTTTCTATTCATTACAAAAATTTTATCCTTATATAAATAAAAACCCTAACCCATTTTTTATAAACTCATATTCATTAATTATATGTTTTGGTATTCATAAAATACAATTGAAAGCATCATTAAGAAATGACCTAAAGGATGCCTACAGAAGAATACATAATCATCTTACCTGACCAAATTCAATTTACTTCTTATTATAACACCTAAAAATATTAGGTATTTATCAAAAAATAATACATTCATTATCTATGATATACTAAAATGTTTTTGTGATTATTGAACCACTCTAGGTAGTGACACGATTCATTTTCCATCACAATATTTCAGGGATGATCATTATTAAAGGTTTAATCTTTATATATATATTATATTTATGATTCAATGAGTCTTCACGAATTATAAAATCATATATATATATTCTATCATCCAATCATTTTCCAAATGAAAGCATCGATTAGGTGTACATTAGAATTATCACCTCCATAAAGGGATGTAATGTCCTAAAATTTTCATTTTCTATTTACATTGACAGAAATGAAAATACATTTACTGAATATATATGATATATATCATAAAATAATTATTATATAATTTTTAGTTATTATTTTTCTTATCATTCATTATAACCATCGAAATGTTAAAATAGTGTTCATACATACATACAGTGTAACATCTCTATGAAAAAAGTAGTTAATTTATCAATATTTATCCTATATGGATAACATTATATATATATATTTATATATATATTTTATATATAATATATTTAAATCCTGAAAGAAATTATACATATGAAGGACCTATGATCAAAGTACACATACCAGAAGTAGAAAATTGCAATCCTCTTGAAAAGTGAAACAATTAATACCATGATTAATGATTTTAAGAAATAATTTTTAATAAATAGTTGTTAAAATGATAAAAGTTGGTCACATATTATATTATAAATATTTAAATGACTCTTCTATAAATCTAAAAACACTAACTTTATTATAAAATTAGTTAATGTACTTTTTATGTTAGTCAATGTCATGGTAAGGGATTTTTGTTTCAATCTCATTTTAATTGGAATTGATTATGCATGGATTTCCATTGAAGGGAATTATATTATCACATACTAATAAATACCTTTAATTTTATTATATTATACTTATTTCTTAATAATATATATATATTTTTAATATTTCTATCATTATTTTCTCAATATATTGAAAGATATTTTTTAAAAGAAAATGACATTATTTCTCTCTTCGAACATAAATATATTTTTATCCAAACCCATTTTTACTGATAATTTTTACAAATTTATATTTATATTATTCTATGATATTTGAATTTCATTTTTAACAATGGTTTAATTATTTAAAAAATAGTTTGAAATTTTTATTATTATAATTTTTCAATCAATGTACATTTAAGTTTTCAAAAATTGGTAAAGGAAAAATTGTTTTTACAAACATGACAAGAAAAAAAATTCTATCATGGAAATTAAATGAAATAAATACTCCAGAAAAAATTTCTGGGTTTATTTTCAATGATAATGTTATCCTTATATTTATAGATTTTTTTAGATTTTAAATAATATATTTCAAAGTGAATATGTAATTTTCCTTATGAAATGTTCTAGGGATATTTTAAAAATGTTTCTCATATTAAAAAACATCATTCAACATTACTTATTAATTAATGGGTATTTATACCAAAAAAATAAACCTTATTATATATTTATATTTTTTATGATTATGATGATGTGATTTTAATGAAACCCACTTATTTTCTAAAGGAAATGTTATAATGAAATGATGAAATTTTTATGAAACCTATATCTTTACCTTGGGTTAGGATATGATGAAGTTTTTGTGATATTGTATCACACATGTGTATGATTTTAATTGTCCCATGAGTGGGCTCATTGCTATATGGACCTCTATTATAATGGTTAAATTTATATATCTCAAGAGATAATATAAACTATAATGGGGAGTAGACCATGTTCATTTAGGCACACCGTCCACTATGATAGTAATGGGAGTGAACCATGACTATGGATATGATGAAATGTGTAGTGAATCCAATCCACCATGATTGTATTGGCACTAATCCATGACTAAGGAAATAATTTTCCCAAGTTATTGCGTATTTTAAAAACATTGGTCTTAATCAAATGTTAATATCTCATGGTTCATTTTTTTGATTCCTTTATCACTCACATCATATAAACTGCCAAAAACCTTCCATTATTCAATTTTATGATCTATTCTATGTTGGTTATGGTTATTAAAATTTTATATCCGGATATCATATTATAATTCTCTTGTTATTATTTATTTTTCATTGATATCTCAATTGTCTACCGTTTTTTAGCATATGACTGAACCCTTTCTTCAGTTTCCATTCCCCAAGTTACAAAGAATGTTTTTTTGTATTATATGCATAAGTACAATGATAACAATGAATAACATAGTGTAATGTGTTGTAGATATCATATTAATATGTTTTTATTAATCAATGTTTCAAATTATAGTAGTCTTATGAAATTTTATCTTGGAAATTAATATTATGTATTGAATTCTCCTCTTTTATGACGTAATATTTATAAATGAGAAGTATGGATTATAATAATTGGTATTAAAGAAATGCCTAGATACTTTTGGAATCTAGTATGTGAAATAATTATTAAGAGTCCTTTGGGGTAATACAATATATATATATATATAACCCAAATTTATTGTAAATAAATATTAGTGTGTTTTATAGACAAATGTCTCTATCTGGCTACTACAAGTTGACATGGATTTAAAAAAGCTTTTTCTTGGGTTATGACCCTAAGAAGAGTTGTTCGTGTACCTCTCAACCATTGTTATGGCCCATAATTAACGTTACCATAATTTACATCTTATTTATACTCCCTAGGAATATTATTGGTTTAATTAAAATACACTTTATGAATCATTATAAAGAATTTTTATAGATATTGACCATTAATGAGAAATAATAAACCTATGTGGTTATAAAATGAAAACAATGATTCATTATTTAGACATCCCATAAATGTTTTTTCAAGATTATTTTTTTGTCACTATGATTATTGTTGTTAACACTATAATTTTTCATTTTATTCTATGCATGGAACCCAAAAGAATCATGTTAACACTGAATGTTATGAAAAATACAATTAATTATTGTCTTGAGTAACAAAATATTATGGGATCTAAAATGAAAAATATTTTTTTCCCATTTTTATGAATCATTCTCAATATATGAATCAATTTATGCATCCAAATGAGAAAACCCATTAATGGTGTTATTGTGTGTAAATAATAATGAAAATACCCACATTATTTTAGGGGGTTCTCAGTTATAAATGTTTTTTGAAAGGAAGAAGTACCAATTATATTATATTTTCCATTCACCTTTATTTAGAACATTAAATAGTTATTTTAATTATTTATCATTTATAATTATTATCAAATCCGTGGAATAATTTTTTCATGAAAACGATCAAACTAGAAAAACATGACACTGTGGATTTGGATGTGTTTAGGAGAATATTTTTAAAGAATTTGTTTAATTACATAATTTTTATGATAATAGATGTGGAAATAATTCATTAAAAGAATATGTATGATGAATCTATTTGTACCTGTAGTAAAAAAGTTTATGTGACATGTGAGGTATGGGTTTGCTTTTATCATCAATCCAAAAATCATGGTTGATCAATTATTCATAGGATTAATAACATGTCTCCAATGGGTGTTATCCATAATGAAATTTCATAACTATGAATAAATCATTTTACGTAGTTTTAGGGTTTAGTTGGAGATTGGGTCAACCCATTAATATCATAGTTTTCATTAGATAATAATCATTTAATTCAGAAGAAATTATTAATACCATTGAGAGAAGATTATTATAATGACATTATTCACAAAGTGGGGAAGGAAAAATGAAATAAATTTTATTATGTGTACTGGTAAATGTTTTATGTGTAGAAAGGATGGTCATCATGAAATCTAATGTTCAAGTGATAGGAATAAGAAGTTAGCTAATTGTGGAGGAAATGATAAATAGAATTCCCCACCCACACTCTTCTATTTTAAATAAAAGGAGTATGGAAATTATACTAACAAATTCTCCAATATGATGGTTTATGATTATGGTGATTGATGTTAGAAGTTTCTTAATCCTAGAGATAAATGTATATATAATTAAATCACTATTGAAGTTGTGGATTATCTGGTGAAAGGTACACAAACTATCTACTCTAAAACATTAATGTCTTGTCCGATATTGGATCTACCCAATATTTTATATTAAAAGAATATGATAAGGGTATCTACATAACACTTAAATGATTACATATTGAATTATTATATAAAACCCCAGATGGTATGACGATCACATCATAAATCTATTATTCTTATCTGATTAATGATTATTGGAATGTGCTTCTTTAAAATATCATTATTCTCCCCAAGTATATTTTTTTTGTGATCTTAGGTATTTTTTGGATTTCTTTATATAAATATCACATCAATTTACTTTAATGGGATTTTTCATTTAATATTCTAAACCATCCAATGGTCATAAATCAGTGTGTGTATAAATATGAAACTACGATGGAAATTACATCTATTAAATGAGACTTTATTCCAACTCAAAAGTAGTGATTATATTTGAAGGTAAGGGACACTGTCAATATGGAAGATATTCCTAATGTACACAAGTTTGATAATGTATTTTTCTATGAATTTACATGTTTTACACTAATTAGTGAAGTATATTTCTTAATATATCTCATAGATGGTTCTACAAATATTGAAAATAATCCATATAGAATGGACCGTGTTGAGTTTTAGTAATTAAAGTATCTTCTCATGAAAATATTGAAAATGGATTCATCTAACCAATTGTTTCGCCTTTGGGTGAATATATTCATTTATTATAAATTATTATAGATAAATTTGAATAAGTAATAATTATTAGGTACTAATCGAGATCTATTTTGGTATATTATATTAGAGGGGGTATAGATCTTTGATGATGGTCGAAGACGATGACCCCCCGGGCCAGTGCTAAAGAACGCCGAATAAATCCCCCCCTACTCAATGGTGGAAGGGTGGAGGATGACCTAGCTCCACCACCACTAGATAGGAAGAAACCATTAACCCCTTTTTATAACCCTAATCACCTCATCGATTCCCCACTGATCTCTCTTAGTCTGAAAGTTCTTGATCTTCATTTTGGTGATCCTCAGCTCTCGGTTTCTATATCAGAGTTCTCCAAATTGTTGAGCCTCCTAAAGATGAACCTTAGGGATCGTTTCAATCTTTTAAGACCCTTAGTGGATGATTTTTTTTCAATTTGTATTTAATAATTTTGGATTACATCACTGTGCGGTCATGGGTCTCCACGATAAACACCAACTAATGATTCACATCGGTTCAGAAGAGGACCATATTCGCACGTGGGCTAGGGCTCCTAGTAAATAAACCAGATGTAAATTGACCCTCATTCACTGGTCTTATGATCTCTATATGAACTAGGATTCACCCCTCGTAGCGACAAGGGTATGTTTCCTTCAGGGTTGATTGGCTTTTCAAAACCCTACGATTATTCGAATGTTGGGAAATATAGTGGGTTACTATCTCTGTTGGGATAGAAAAACCTCTTAGATGTGCCACCCAATTAATCCTAGGATATATATTCAGGTGTATGTCTCAAATATACCTATTATGTGAATTTGGATCATGGTTGGTGAGGAGTTTTGATGCAGGCAAGCTATTGTTTTTGAATCATGGGTTGATGAATGCTTGGTATGTCTCAAGATGGGTCATGGTGATACTATTTGACATTGTGCCAAAATGGGATTCCCCCTGGTGTGAATGAGATTATCACAGACTCTGGTCTTTCCCTTGGTGAACAGTGCTGCTAAAACCTATATGCATGACACCTCTTGAATTGAACTTAAGTGAAGTGTTTGGCAAGATGAAGCACAATCTTCATTTAGCTATTTCGATTGGATACCCAATTGAGACTGTTGCTCGTAGTCCTTCATGTGGAAAAGATGATTCATGGAAGCTTCATGATGATGATTTACTGAATGTGGACTTGCAGGTATGATCTGTAAAAGAGTATTTTGGAGAAGAGGTGTTGGTGGTGGTAAACAGGTAGGATTTTAGACAGGTGGAGGTCATTTGTCTTCTTCTCCTTCTGTTGAGACAATTATGGTTGGAAGGGGTGTCCATCTTACTTTTCATCGTTCATAACATGAAGAAACTGATTATTAGGAAAAATTATGGGTGCTAAAAGAGTCTCAGCTCCCTAATGTGAATGAGCCAGTGTCTCTGATCTGACTGGTGCCCCATCTTCATAAGGCTACAAAGCTAGCTGAGGTGCATAATTGATTATCGTTGTTGGATGAGAAAGGGAAATGAAATGAGGATACCAATGGATGGAATAATATCGTTACTAGGTGGAAAAGTTAGAAGTTAGTGAATATACACTCAGAAGAGAAGGAATTGAGTGAGAAAGATGGGGTGTCAAGTGATCAAGAGGGTGTCTTTATGACTACTGAAGACTATGCTGAAGAGGCATTGGTTCGATCTAGTTCAAGGAAAGGGAAACAAGGAAACCACCTATCCAGAAGCCTTTTGGTTCTGAAGGGTGGGGGGATAATTCAAGATCTCACAATAACAATTTGGGCACTCCAATGATTATAGTAACGAGGTCCATAAGTAAGGATACATAAAATGACATAGTGGCTATTCTGATGGATTCTTCTTTTAACAAGAAAGGGGTCTTGGTTTATATAAAGAACCCTATAAAAACTACTTATGAGGTTAGTCAATCTCCTACGCACGGAGTTGAGAAGTAGGAGAGTGAATTTTTGGAACCTTATGCGATCAACAAGGGAGATATTTGTGAATCAGGAATGGGGGATTTTTCAGTTGATGTGGCTATAGAAAAATTTTGGGAAATTTTAATGTCCTTTGAGGAAGAGATAATGGAGGGGATTCAGATCATTTAGGCCTAAAATGGGGAAGCAGAAAGGATAGATCGAAGAGTAGTTCATGTGGATGAATGACTAGAGTATGCCACATGGATCAATAAAAAATAATTCATTTTCACAAGAGGATTCAATGAAATAAATATTACAGTGGAGAAGTTCTTACAACATTTGGGCAAGTTAGCCTCTCATATTGAAGTGATCATCAACGAAGAACTAGATAAAAAGGTAAACGACCTGCCCTCTAAATTATTCAGGCAGTCGCGTCCAATATTTTCAAGTTGATCTTCAATAGTTCCATTTTCTAATTTTATGATTGATGTGATGTTGATTTTTTGGATTCTCAATTTTTTCATAAATGTAGTTATTAATAAAAAAATTAACTTGAAAGACGAGGTCTTAATAAAGATCACAATAATGAACAAGTATTTTCTACCCCGTATTGATGATTTCTTTGATCAATTTCATGAAGCTCAATACTTTTCCATGTTTTGAATGCAATTTGGAAATAATTAATTAATGTTTAAGAATGAGGATATACACATTGAAACATTCCATAAATGTTATGGACGCTATTAATTTATATTTATTACATATAGTCTTATATATTCCCCCACTATCTTCATGGATTTAATGAATATGGTGTTTAGAGATTACCCTAAGAATTGTGTTATATTCTTTATAGATGGTATTATTATATATTCAATGAATAAGGATGAACATGATGATAAAATGATAATTGTGATGAAGGGCCTATGGTAGTAGATAATTTTTTAAAAATTTACCAAGTTTGAATTTTGGATACAAAATGTTTTATTTCCCAGTCATATTATTTCAATATAGTGTATATTGGTGGATCTTTAAATAGAAGGAGTTATTGATGATTGTAATAGATAAAAATCATTATTTTATATCAATTGTTATCTTATTTTGATAGATATTATCAATTATATATGAAAAATAACTTACATATTTCTAATCCACTAACCATGTTTACTCACAAGGGATCCAAGTTCCTTTATAAATATGAATGTGAATAAAATTTCATGTAATTAAAGAGAATGTTATTTAGTGCACATGTGCTTACACTACCTTATAATGGATAAGAGTTTTTTATCTGTAATTTTGAAACAAATAAAGTACATGTATCCTCATGATATGGTGATAACATATATCTTATGGTAATTGAAGGTTCAAGAGAAAAATTAATCACCTCGCAATTTGGAGTAAGAAGTGTTAATTTTTTTATTAATGATATCGAGTCAATATCATTATGAATAATAGTGTGACATATATTTTATTCTAAAAATATTAAATTGTAAATTGAATTAGAAAAAGTTGAATATATGATAGATAATATTTTTGAAATTTATTAAATATTATGAGGGCTCAATACATTACCACCTTGGTGAGGTGAAAATGTTTGATGATTCCTTGAGTTTAATGGATCGCCCTTGCATATATATAATGAGGGATAGAAAAGATCCAATATTTCTATCTTTGATTTTAATGGTTATTGAGAAATGAAATGATGTGGAGATATATTATGTTGGTCAAATAAATGTTCAATCATCTATCCATGTGAAGATGAAATTGGAATAAAAATTATTAGAGATAAAAAAGAAGGTAATAATAGATACTAGTCTCATACGTTATTTTGAAACAATGATAATTTTCAAAAAACATGTATATTTCCCTTCCAAACTATATTTGATAAAAGATATATAGGATGAATCTCATAGTTCATGATTCTCTATTCAGGTTTGAATTATAATGATGTATAGAGACTAAAATAAAATTTCATATGGGAAAACATGAATAATGATATTGTAGAGTATTTTTAGTAGTTATTATTTTGTTATCGTGATAGGGCTAAGAGAAATAAGTATAAGGGGATATTACATCCATTAAACATGCCATAATGTAAAATTAGAAACATAACCATGGATTTGTTCAATGGAATCCCTAAAATAGATAAAGGTACTAGTATTGTTTGGGTTGTAGTTGATCACCTTACGAAGTCAGCACACTTTTTTTCCTATTAAATAATATTCCTCTATTGATCCTATTTCCAAATTATACATTAATAAAGTAGTATTACTGAATATAGTTTCACATTATATTGTATCTGATTAGGATCTGAGGTTCACCTATACGATCTAGAAAAGGCATAACTATTATCTTGATTCAGATATTTGATTTAGTATTGAATATCATCCTTGAAAATATGGTTAGTCTGGGAGGACCATACAAACCCTATATATTATTTTGAGTTCTTATTAAATGTATTTAAAAGGTTTTTGGGATGGCCACCTTCACCTAGTAGAGTTTTCTAAAAAATATTGATTTCAATTGAGAATTAAAATGGATCCTTATAAATTCCTCTATTAAAAGACGTGCAGAACTCCATTATGTTAAAATTATGTCAAACAGAGAAATGAATAGGTACGTAATATAGTTATGGAAATGTAAATTAAATTAAAATCCCTTCATAGACACATTAATGAATCAAACATTTGATAGAAATGTTATGTTAACCATCATTGGTGTAATTTATATTTGATGTTAGTTATAAGGCATTCATATGAATTTATACGTTGAATAATCTTAGGCGATATAAAAATAATGTACTGTAGATCCCTAATTATATTGTATCATTTTATATTCTTGATGGATTAGGGAGAGTATGTTATCTCTTTCTCCATCCACTAAACCTATCTTATGATCAAGATGTGTTCTATGTATCTCTCTAGAGAATGTATACACCAGATCATTCACATGTAAAGAACATTGAGTTAATAATATCATAAAATGATTTATCTTAGGATGAAAATCCAGTATAAATCCTTCATCATTGAGATAACGTGATGAAAAAATACTTCTGATAGGGTTAAACATCTTTAGAGGAATAAGAAATTCAATGAAGTTATATGAGAACCCAAGGATGCGATGAAATATAGTTATCCCCATTTTTTCTGAATGATATAATTTTGAGGGAAAATAAATTTAAAGGGGTATAATTTTACACCATGATATTTTCTTAATTATTTATATAAAAATGAATTTAATTTATCTGATAACTTGTGATACATGAATCCCAGAGTTTATGTGAATCCTAATATTATATATCCATATATCCCAACAGTGAAATAATTTGTTTGAATAAGAAATAAGAATTTTTTTATTTATTTATAATGTACATAGATATCTAAAATATATTTATAAACATTTAATCACTTTTTGTAACGTAATTATATGCTTCTAAAATAATTTTTACCTCCAAATTTTTTTTAATGATTTCTCTATAAAATACTATATTTAATTGTTTATTCTAATTTTATAAAATTTATTTGAAAAAATTAACTTCAATTTTAAAATAAATTGGAAATAAAAGTTTAGATTTAATTTTTTAGAATTTTATGAAAAGATTGAATTTTTGATGAATAGTGAAAATACTAATATTTATTGAAAACATTCATTTCTTTTCCATAATTTAGAAAGACAAATTTATTTTTAAATTGGTTTTATAATAACAAATATCACATTTATTTTATTAACAATATATCTATGTTCATTGAAATTAATTTTATGAGGATTTTTTTTATAAAATGATTTTATTATTTAGTAAAAATATTTCATAAAAACTGTGTTTTGTAGAATTTTTTTACTATATATTAAATGAAATATTTTTATTTTTTATACATTGTTTATTATAAAATTTATTCCATTTTATTTATCATAATTTAAAAAAATGATCGTGTTTCACTTTTTCAGGATTAATAGCAAAAAAATATCAATATAGTAAAGATTAAAATAGGTTTATGAGGGTTAAACCAAAATTTAGTGGTATTTTTTCCTATTAAACATATATTAATACTATTGTCTCGAAATATTTTGACCTCATAATATCCCAAATTTTAATATATGTCCATTTGGAATAATTTTTCTTAAGAGTGACTTTATTATATTTTAATCTTTTAAGAAACACCATGTGTGTTATATCCCCCACTTATAAAAGGACACCCTTACTTTATCTTATTTACCCCACTTAGAGACTTATATATTGACAATGTAGAGAACCATGGATGACATACATGGGAATTACATTTTTTTCGTGGAATACATAATACATGACAAAAACATATGCCCAAAGACCATATAAGTTTAGTGTGTTTGGAAACACCGAATATAATCTTCTAATCATGGTGAAAGATCTTCAACATCTCCCATAATGATAATACCCTTTCTTCCTACCTAAAAAATTTATTTATATCTCAGGGAGAAGTAAAAATAAAAAGGTGATTTCAAATTCTCATTAAGGGTAAACATGTTGAATGTAAAATAAACCATAAACATTTGAATGTAAAAAAACAAAAATATAGACTTTAAATATCAAAATCATGATAAATGGAATAAATCATGGAAATTTTTAAGGAATAGATAATTAAATAACATTAACCATGATATAATCATATTAACACAAAACCTGTAATTTTTTTATACAAATAAGCACATAATATGATTTCATCAGTAGCTATGGCATTGCTGGCAAGACCATCATAGAAGGCAAAGTCCATTACTGAACGGAGTATACATTTTGTTTCATCCATGTAGTAATAAACCAGATTTACTTGTCATTATAGTAATTTTTATCTCAAGGGATATAAATGATTACCCAATGCATTGTAGTGAGATATAGGCTCCATGCATCTCATAATAAAATCATTCTTACATGTGTCAAAAAAAACTTAAATCATTCATCATAGAAAACCCCATGAAATAAAATGGGCTACTTAAACATCATTACATCCATATCTATATAAATTTAATTGATTTCCTAAAAATAAGTCGATCATAAAAACAATCAAATAAAATTAATAATTGGTATAGAAACATAACCTTATGTCATCTTATATGGAAAATAATTTTGATATAACACTTAAACTCAATTCTTGTATGAAATATCCATTCTTTTTCAAAAATGATTTCTTTTTTAAAAATTTCTTCAAATTTTATAAGAGAATAATTTATTTTAAAATAAATATGTTGAATTGTATAGGATGGTTCTTTTAAATAAATTGTTATGAATATGTAAAAACTCATTCAGGTCATATATGTTAAAAACATTATCCTCATAATTTTTTTGGAAAAGTCATAAAGTTCATTGTATGGTAAAAAAAGATTCATTTTATACAACATAGTTATATTAAAAAGGAAGTAAAAATGAAATTAATCAAAAATATAATAATAGATAAAATTTTATGAAAACATTTTTATAAAACATGTACATGGATGATAAATATATCCCAAATAACTACTTAAGTATAAATAGTCTCATATAAAAGTGAGATTACAAAATTATCCCATAACATAGTTCTGATACGATTCATGTGTATCTGAACCTTATGTATAATGATTTAAATAATGTTTCTGATTTATTACAGAATCATAATAATTTTTTTTGAAAACATTCATTATCATATTTTCATCCGTTTGTTAGAAACATTTCATTGTTACTCATTATTCGTGTATTAACTGCTTTATGTTATTATGTATGTTTTGTCAGAAATGTTGTTATTACTATTTTATGTCATAGATATGTCATTTAAATAATGGTATTATTTTAATATATATAATATTAATTCATTCAATTCATTTATATAATCAATTTTTAATGAAGAATATGTATAAAGAATCACATTTCATTGGGGAGATGACAATTCGTTCGTACACATGAGCGATGATATTGTTCCCATAATTGTTGAATAGAATTGACTTGGATTGGGTATAATATGTCTGAAATAGTATCATGTTATAATAATAATATATAGTTATTATTTATTCTATTATACCCATCCATGTAAGGCGGTGGTAGAAAATAGATTACACCACGGTGTGGAGACGGTAAGCTGTATGTAGGTACGCATGGTGATTTCATTTTTTTATGATGGATAGAAGGTGAAATATTATTTTTTTCATATTTATAATAACATATAAGTATATGAGTTCTAATGATTCTATTACTTTATAAATAAAAATATAAATTAGATGAAGTAGAAGAAGACATAAATTTGATTGAATCATTAGAAGAGATTACCTCTTCGTCGACGTGCCTCATTTACATTTCCTCATAGGGCACCAGAGTTGGACTTTTGAAAAGACAGAAACCTCTAGAATGTTACTATGGAAATTGATTAGTGTAATGAGTATTCTATGTCAGATCATGAAGGCTCAAAATGGAGTGAAGATAAAATTCATGAGGATCCCTTATATAAGAGAGGAGAGGGGAACTTTAGGAAACTCTCAAAATATAAATTTATTATAAATTCAATTTTGATTAAATATAGTGCAATGTTTATTTAATTATTATATAAGGTGGTTTTTTTTCAAATACCTATCTTTTGATTATTTTAAGACATGTTTTGGTTATATAATACATCCTTATATTTTTTTATAACCCATATTTTACCTTATTTAATCTTACCTTGATATCATGTTATTTACACATTATAGGTTAATCTAAATACCATATCATTTAAAAATACCCAAAAAAGTAATTTATGAAAAATTTAGACTCATATTAATAATTTTTTCAAATATTATATTTTTATAAATTTAATGTCATTTGATAAACTATTTTATGTGTTAAGTTATGAGTTATGTCAATTTTGGATACTATCCATACATGACCTTTTTAAAAAAAATCACAACATCTTCATTCCATATAACCTATAGATTTACCTCAAATATAGTTTTCCAATATCATCAAAAAAAATTCGTGGATGACATAAAAATAACCAAAATACATTTATTTTGACATTTAAAATATCATTTATTTGAATCCTTTATTAATGAAGCAATCAATATATCATCATTTTGTCATTATTAAATTTTTTAATTTAATTTTAAAAAAAAATAATGAATAAAATACCTTGATTTAGTAAATATTATTATATTTATAATGACTATTTATAGTTAAACATATAATTTATATAACTCTATATTAAAATCAATTTAGTAAAAGATATATGTTTAGGTTATAATTATCTTTACATTAAATTAATTGTTATAAAATGTCATTTTCAAATCCAAGTGAATACATGGGATCCAAAAATTGACCCAAGGGTTATCATGTTTGGAAATATAGTATCCAATAGGATTAGGGCAGATTTTAGGGTAGTTTAATATTATTATAATATAATTTTTTTAACCCTTATTTACAAGATTTACCCTTTAACCATGGCAAATAAAATAATTTTTGATGTTACAATTCATAATGTAAAAAAAGTAAATGATACCTATTTATACAATTTATACCTTCTAATTTAAAATATGTAATCCATTTTTTCAAAATAAATACACAATTTTTTTTAATTATTTTCAAATTAATTCCCGTTATCAAAACTGAAAAGTTTGTTTTTAAGAAGTAATAACTATCAAAAAATTGAAATGTGTTTATGTCCAATATAAAATTGAAATTACTTCCAATGAGAAAAATTGGATTAAGTGATAAAAACATAATCCAATTAAAATTTAAAAAACAATTGAGAAGATAATCAAACTATATAATTAAATTATATGAAAAGGCAGTTTTGAATTAAAATGCTTTATTTTTCACTATTCATTTGAATTTAAATTTTATTATAAAAATACCAAAAAATCAACAAAGTTAAATTTTCTACCTCTATACCAATGAATATTTTTATCTTGTTAAATTTAATTGATAAAATTGCCAAACACTAGATTTAATATGGAAGCGCCATTAAAATACTGTAAAGCTGCATTTTTGGAAAAATACTTATTTTATCTGGAAAATTGTTTTTGTTCACATAACATGTTTAAGAAAATGACTAGTATTAATGATAATTTTTTAAAATCAATAATTTAGTTAATAATATTCATAACGACAAGTTAATAACCGGTAAATAATAAGAACATAATAATGTATCATTTTTTAGTGAAACTCAGAATCTGGTACAACGAAAGATATTCATTAATGTCACTATTCTTTGTAACGCAAGACAAGTTAGTGTTGTGTCTATTGGAAGCATCCATTGGTGTTACATACAACACAAGAAATCAAATAAATTAGAAACAATCTATCTCATAAAATCTCGGTGTGTTACATTGTCACGACCCGTCCTCGGGGCCCGTGCTGTGACTACCCCAAGCCCGCCTTCCATAGGCCAGGGGTTGGCGACTAGCACCAAAGGCGTAAAATCCCGATAACTGGGAAGGCATTGCCTTTATAATGAAAAAAAGCACCACAGAGAACAAGCGGAAGTAAAACACTAAGTACAAAAAAGAAGAGCTGAAAAGTAAAAAGGGGCCGGAAATACAAGCCCAACTGTAAAGTACAACTCGAAAGGGAAAACAGCGACTGAAAAGTAAAGCTGCTACGCTGAGATGTCCACTGGAAATCCCACCTGAAGGGTGGGTACAGATAGCTCCTCTGCTCTCCGGGTCCCGCCATCCGCTCCGAGTATGTCCCGCCCAGTGGTCCACCTCCGGGTACCGCCTCGTCGTATAGTCCACCTCCAGGTACCGTCAAGTCCTCGAACCTTCGGCTTCTGTCAGCTCTGTCCGTCGTCTGCAACCAACACAACGAGGTGCGGGCATAGCCCGTGCAGGGGTGAGTATAACGATACTCAGTAGGGACCCCGAGACCCTCAAGGTCTCACTTAAACCAACAAGGATAAACACAAGAAGATCTCAACAGATAAACCCTACTTAGGTATATGCCCATACATATACCTAAGTTATCAAGTAACCCATCTCAATCATGAGGAAACACAAGGATTGTGAAAACGACGGATAACCACTACCCGGGTATATGCCCATACATATACCAAAGTTAGCAAGTGACCCATCTCAATCATGAAGTAAACACAAGGTCAAAAGTCTCAGCTCAAACCAGGATTTTCATTATCGAAACCGTAACTGCTGAAGAGCTCCGTCTCTAGAGTGTACAGTGGTCCTGTCACGACTCCGAGGCTGCCGCTCACTAACCTAGGACTGCTGAAGTACTCCTCCTGTCGAGTACTGCGGGTTTGCGGCCAACTACCTGGCGCTCCGTCCGCTGAGGGTCTGTCGCCAAATACCGGGCGCTACCCAGATAGCCTACTGAGGTACTCCTCCTGTCGAGTACCGTGGGTCTGCTGCCAACTACCAGGCGCTCCGTCCGCCGTGGGTCTGCCGCCAAGTACCAGGCGCTCCGTCCACTGGGCTAGTCGACTCACTCCAAGTCGAGTCGGTCAAGCAGTCGTCAGGTCTCAGCCGGCTACACGGTCTCCGTACTCTGCACGCTCGTCTCCGGGAGGGTCCGCTCCACGAGCTACTGGTCGATACTCCAAGTATCACAAAGTCCCACGAAGAAGTGTTTCAAAGGTCCGTCTCGTCACAGGGGTCTCAACCCAACAGACGGCGTGTCGATCGGACGCCCGGTCTGTGAGTTATTAGCCTTTTCGTCCCAGGGGCCCGGATGGTTTCGTGAGCGAAACCAATCCCGGCCGTATCTCATCTGTACCCCGAACTCCCATAGGGTAAACTCAAAGGGACCGTTACTCAACGTAACCACCAACGCTGCTGGCGGCTCGTCAAGCGGACGTTCTGTCTAAAAGATATCAGCTTTTCCGTTCCAGGGGCCCGGTTGGATTTCGGGTACAATCCAACCCGGCCATACTCCGACTGTATCCAAAACTCGGGCGGAGTATGTCAAAAGTTCCGTCTCATCAAGAGGAAGTCAACGAAACAGACGGCGCGTCAATCGGACGCCCGGTCTGTGAGTTATTGGCATTTTCGTCTCCGGGGCCCGGTTGGTTTTTAAGGCAAAACCAACCCGACCGTACTCCACCTGCGTCCAAACCTCGGGCGGAGTATGCCAAAAGATCTGTCTCATTAAGAGGAACGCAACGCGACTGACGGCGCGTCAATCGGACGTTCGTGGCTCAAGATATGAGCGTTTCCGCTCCGAAGGTCCGGTTGGTTTCGTGAACGAACCAACCCGACCGAACTCAAAGTAACCCGAAACCTTGAGTGCGATATACCGAAACGACCGTCTCGATCCAAGGATCGCGTTGCCGCAGACGGTTCGTCATTCGGAGGTCCGAGGCTCATGTTATGAGCCAAAAACCAAAACTGGTTCGAAACGGGGGGGTCCGGGTCCGGGCCGACCCGGGCCGACCCCCCCCCCCCCCCCCCCCCCCCCGGGGCGGCGCGGCGCGGCGGCGGCGGCGGGCCGCGGGGGCGGCGGCGGCGGCGGGCCGCGGTGGCGGCGGCGGCGGCAGGCCGCGGTGGCGGCGGCGGCGGCTGGCCGCGGGGGCGGCGGCGGCGGGCCGCGGTGGCGGCAGCGGGCCGCGGCGCACGCGGGGGGCTAAGCCCCCGCCCTTCTTCAAGTGGCGCGGCCTATGTGCCGCGCCGGTTTTATTAAAACCGCCCCCCCTCACGTGGGGGGGCCTGCTGGCGCCGAACCAAGGGGGCGGCTTCCCCCTTCCCTCAAGAACCGCCCCCCTCATTAAGAGGGGGGTTTTAAAGGGTTGGCCGGGGAATTAAATTCCCCGGTTTTAAGTCATCCGGCCGGCCAGCTGGCCGGCCGGTTTTCTCAAACGGGACCGGAATTTCCGGTCCCCTTCTTCGGCTTCCGACGCCGGCGGCCCGGCCGCCGGTCTTCCCTTCCGCCGCGGCCCGGAACCGGCCGCGGTCTCCTCGTCCCGTCGCGGCCCGGAACCGACCGCGGTCTTCTCGTCCCGTCGCGGCCCGGAACCGGCCGCGGCGTTCGTCATCCGGCGCGGTGCGACGGCACCACGCCCCTTCGTCGTGCTTTGATTCTTTTCAACGCGGCGCGACGACGTCGCGTTCTTGAAGTTTCTACCTCGGCGTGGCGCGACGGCGCCGCGTAAAATAAACGCGTGGTAATCCGCGTGGTGCGACGGCACCACGCCACTTTGCTTCCATCGCAAGAATTAAACATGAACGATGGAGGGGGTTCGGCCGTGTTCATGCGGTCCGGCCCTCCTCACGTTAAGCAATAACGCATCTTAAAATAATCAACATCCCCACGTTAGTTATACGAACCACGAGCAAGAAAAGAAAAAGGAAACCAAGTGAAATCAACAACCCCTACCTCAGGTTTAAGATTCGAAGAATCGTCTACGTTCCGCGGAAGACGGCGTCGCGGAGGTCGGGCGTCACGGTCGTCGTTCGTCAAATCCGTTGACGAAGAGATATGCCCGAAGAGATACGTCGTTGGCGAAACTTGCACGCCGACGAAGGTTGTCCGAAGAAGAGGTGGCGTCCCCTTCGTTGTCACGGTGAACGAAGAAAGGAGGTGCGGCGTTCTTCGTCGGAAAAAGAGCGTTCCTCGTCAAGTCTTGAGGAAAGTCAAATAATAAAGTAAACAACGAACTCAAGAACCCCTACCTCGATAATCACACGTTGACGTAGTCGTGGAATATCGGTGTCGATTCCTTTGACGTCGGAGGAAGAGTCGTTGTCGATGGCATTCGTCGCGGAAAACGTCGCGGAAGAGATGACGCAGAAGAAGTACGTCGCGTCGCGGATACGGCGTCGCGGATGGATCGTGTTCTTCGGCGGAGAAGTTATTCGTTGAAGAACGACGTTCTTCGCGTTCTTCGTTGAGTTTGAAGAAGTAGAAGAGGAGCTCTCCACCTCTCAAGAAGACAACGATCAACCCAAAATAAAATAAGATAACATCTTATTTTATTATTACAAAACATAAAAGAATTTCAAAAGTTTGAAATTCAAAAGAGTTTAACCCCCAAAATTAATTAAGTAACTAAGTCAATTAAGAGGGGGTTAAGGGAATTTGAAAAGTCTAGGGGTTAGTGTGGGCCCCACCACACTTAATCCTCCCAAGGGAGGTTAAGTGGGTGTGGGTCCCACTTCCAACCCCCTTAGGTAGGTTTTTAACAAACTAAAAATAAAATTTGTCTTACACAAATTTTATTTAACTCAACTGAAAACCCCAAAACATAACTTTCAACCCGCAACAAACGCAACTCCCGAAAAGGTCTCTTTAAGCGAATATCGGCGCTGCGAGTTCATCGGTGCCCTCGTATTTCAATTCCGAGCACCGGATCAAAAGTTAGGAATTCCCGCTCGTTCGTTCACTGAACATACCCGAGCCAAACTTTGGAAATTAATTCCGGGCACTCCGGGCCTCGGAATCAGGTGCCGTCTGAAACCGCGCTCTTGTAAAATTCTAAAGAAAATTAAGAAAAAATTTCCCTTGAATTTTACGGGTCTTTACATTACTCCCACATCAGGGCTTTACGTCCCCGTAAAGATACAACAAAAACTAGGGAAACAAAAGAGGGTACTGAGCACGCATCTGAGCCTCCCGCTCCCATGTGCTCTCCTGGAGATTCCCGTGCCGCCATCTGTTGCGCACAAGAGGAATCGATCGCCCAAGTAGGACCCGCTCCTGACGGTCCTCTATCTCCACTGGGACCTCCGTAAAAGTCACCCCATCGTCAACGTCAAACTCCCCATGGTCAATGATGTGCGTCGGGTCGTGCACGTATCTCCTCAGCTGAGATACGTGGAAGACGTCGTGCACCCGGTGCAACTGAGGTGGTAGAGCCAGGCGATAAGCCACCTCGCCAACCTTGCTGAGGACCTGGAAGGGTCTGATGAAGCGTGGAGATATCTTGCCGCCTCGGCCAAATCTCCGAATACCACGTCGAGGTGAGACCCGCAAGAAGTCGTGGTCGCCATCCTCGAACTCCAGTGGCCTCCGCCTCCTGTCAGCATATGACTTCTGCTGGCTCTGAGCTGTCCTCATCCGCTCCTGGATGACCTGGACCTTCTCTGGTTCCACAAGAGCTGCAAGATTTCTTCTTTGCTGATAAGAGAAATCTGGTCTCATCCCCTGGATGAACCACATTCTTTGCCTAAAACAGTCAATCCTAACATGGATGATTCTAATCCATACCAAGGATGACGTCGTAAGGCCTCGACGCTACTACTAAGAGATTCAACCGTTACTCTCGCCTCCAAGGGTTGAGTCACACTGTCGGCATCAGTGTGTGGTAACTGGGTCTCCTCCAGTAGATGTCTCACAAGTGAGGGTCAAGTCAACAGCCAAAACTGGAACCTCTTAGTAACATCACGAAAGAGGACAGGAACGAAAATATCACAAAGGTATGCGTCTTTTATTATTGCAGCTCATAATACAAGATGCTACACAAAAGCAACAAGGAACCAGAAGTACAAAGGTTGTTATCCACTAGTTCTGCTCCTGTCCATCGGCTCCCAGAGCTCCATGATCGAAGGCCTCGGCTGCCTGAAGCTGAGCTCTCCCCTGCGGTCGGGGTGGACCTCCTGGTGGTGGTGGTGGAAGTGCCTCAAAGCGTCACCCACCACCTGCTGCTCGTCCAGCTCCTCTGCCTCGTCCGCCTCCTCCCTGCGGACCGCCACGGTCGAACCTCTGCCTCTGCCTGGGAGGTTCTTCACTTAACTGATGATCATCAGCATGGCGGGTCGGACAGTCACGAGCCATGTGACCAATCCCACCACAGGAGTAACACTGCCCACTCTCGGCACGCCTGGCTGTGACTCCACCCCGGCTTCCCCGTACAACTGAGCCTGAGTCGTGCAGTCGACCACCGGTAGGTCTGGTCTGCCTGGAACCCTGAGTCATCTGTCGGCTACCTGCTGCAGATGACTCTGCCACGTGCCGCCCTGCGGTGAGTTGCTGTGCTGGTGTAGACTCAGCAAGGAAACTCTCGATCAGAAGTGCCCGCTCCAGTACTCCTGTCTGAGTCGGTATGCTGAGGGAGATCAGCGATGCCCTGATCTCGTGTCTCAAACCCTGCTCGAAGGTCCGGGCCCGGAAGAAGGGGTCTCGTACCATGTCTGTCGAGTACCGAGAAAGGTCGGTGAACCTCGCCGCGTACTGAGCGACCGTCATGCTGCCCTGCCGCAGCTGTAGAAGCTCCTGGATACGTACCGCACGAAGGGTGGCTGGGACGAACTCCGAGCGGAGGAGGCTCTCAATGTCCGTCCAAAGAAGAGATGCCTCATCGTGCACCTGGAGCATCAAGCTCCACCATCGTCCTGCTGCTGCGTGTAGTAGGCTCGCAGCGAGGATCACCATGAGGTCTGCTGGTGTCCTCACTAGCCTAAACACTCGAACTACTGCCTCCAGCCAGTCCTCTGCTGCCTGGGGATCCGTCTCCCCGCGAAACCTGGGCGGTCGCTGGCGCTGAAACTCATGCAGTGCGCTGAGGCGACGTGCATCGTCAGCGGCTGCTGCTGGAAGCATCGGGGGCTCGGCGGGTAAAGCTACCGCCGGTGCCACTACTGGAAAAGGGCCCTGCACCGAGGCCTCGTCGCTCGGTGGGCTGTCGTCTCGCTCGACTCTCGGAACCCTAGCTGGCTGCCGTCGTGGGGCCATCCTGAAAGAAACAACGTAACACGATCAAACGATTATACCTGGTGAGCTGACCAGGTTTGAGCTGTTTTAAGGGGAAAAAATTTTGAAAACACACACGCAATCAGTGTTTTCGTGCACAAAGTCGGAAATCAGTTGTCAGGGTCCTGGTGTATGGATACGTCGGCCGCCCGCACCAACACTGGACTCCCTGAACTGAAAACCACACTTGGTACCCTTAACACTATTGCTTCACAGAAAGAAAGATCAGAGTCTGCGGTAGAACCGAACTCCTCTGATACCAATTTGTCACGACCCGTCCTCGGGGCCCGTGCCGTGACTACCCCAAGCCCGCCTTCCATAGGCCAGGGGTTGGCGACTAGCACCAAAGGTGTAAAATCCCGATAACTGGGAAGGCATTGCCTTTATAATGAAAACAAGCACCACAGAGTACAAGCGGAAATAAAACACTAAGTACAAAAAAGAAGAGCTGAAAAGTAAAAAGGGGCCGGAAATACAAGCCCAACTGTAAAGTACAACTCGAAAGGGAAAACAGCGACTGAAAAGTAAAGCTGCTACGCTGAGATGTCCACTGGAAATCCAACCTGAAGGGTGGGTACAGATAGCTCCTCTGCTCTCCGGGTCCCGCCATCCGCTCCGAGTATGTCCCGCCCAGTGGTCCACCTCTGGGTACCGCCTCGTCGTATAGTCCACCTCCAGGTACCGTCAAGTCCTCGAACCTTCGGCTTCTGTCAGCTCTGTCCGTCGTCTGCAACCAACACAACGAGGTGCGGGCATAGCCCGTGCAGGGGTGAGTATAACGATACTCAGTAGGGACCCCGAGACCCTCAAGGTCTCACTAAAACCAACAAGGATAAACACAAGAAGATCTCAACAGATAAACCCTACTTAGGTATATGCCCATACATATACCTAAGTTATCAAGTAACCCATCTCAATCATGAGGAAACACAAGGATTGTGAAAACGACGGATAACCACTACCCGGGTATATGCCCATACATATACCAAAGTTAGCAAGTGACCCATCTCAATCATGAAGTAAACACAAGGTCAAAAGTCTCAGCTCAAACCAGGATTTTCATTATCGAAACCGTAACTGCTGAAGAGCTCCGTCTCTAGAGTGTACAGTGGTCCTGTCACGACTCCGAGGCTGCCGCTCACTAACCTAGGACTGCTGAAGTACTCCTCCTGTCGAGTACTGCGGGTTTGCGGCCAACTACCTGGCGCTCCGTCCGCTGAGGTTCTATCGCCAAATACCGGGCGCTACCCAGATTGCCTACTGAGGTACTCCTCCTGTCGAGTACCGCGGGTCTGCTGCCAACTACCAGGCGCTCCGTCCGCCGTGGGTCTGCCGCCAAGTACCGGGCGCTCCGTCCACTGGGCTAGTCGACTCACTCCAAGTCGAGTCGGTCAAGCAGTCGTCAGGTCTCAGCCGGCTACACGGTCTCCGTACTCTGCACGCTCGTCTCCGGGAGGGTCCGCTCCACGAGCTACTGGTCGATACTCCAAGTATCACAAAGTCCCACGAAGAAGTGTCTCAAAGGTCCGTCTCGTCACAGGGGTCTCAACGCAACAGACGGCGCGTCGATCGGACGCCCGGTCTGTGAGTTATTAGCCTTTTCGTCCCAGGGGCCCGGATGGTTTCGTGAGCGAAACCAATCCCGGCCGTATCTCATCTGTACCCCGAACTCCCATAGGGTAAACTCAAAGGGACCGTTACTCAACGTAACCACCAACGCTGCTGACGGCTCGTCAAGCGGACGTCCTGTCTAAAAGATATCAGCTTTTCCGTTCCAGGGGCCCGGTTGGATTTCGGGTACAATCCAACCCGGCCATACTCCGACTGTATCCAAAACTCGGGCGGAGTATGTCAAAAGTTCCGTCTCATCAAGAGGAAGTCAACGAAACAGACGGCGCGTCAATCGGACGCCCGGTCTGTGAGTTATTGGCATTTTCGTCTCCGGGGCCCGGTTGGTTTTTAAGGCAAAACCAACCCGACCGTACTCCACCTGCGTCCAAACCTCGGGCGGAGTATGCCAAAAGATCCGTCTCATTAAGAGGAACGCAACGCGACTGACGGCGCGTCAATCGGACGTTCGTGGCTCAAGATATGAGCGTTTCCGCTCCGAAGGTCCGGTTGGTTTCGTGAACGAACCAACCCGACCGAACTCAAAGTAACCCGAAACCTTGAGTGAGATATACCGAAACGACCGTCTCGATCCAAGGATTGCATTGCCGCAGACGGTTCGTCATTCGGAGGTCCGAGGCTCAAGTTATGAGCCAAAAACCAAAACTGGTTCGAAACGGGGGGGTCCGGGTCCGGGCCGACCCGGCCCGACCCCCCCCCCCCCCCCGGGGCGGCGCGGCGGCGGGCCGCGGTGGCGGCAGCGGGCCGCGGCGCACGCGGGGGGCTAAGCCCCCGCCCTTCTTCAAGTGGCGCGGCCTATGTGCCGCGCTGGTTTTATTAAAACCGCCCCCCCCCCCCCCCCCCCTCACGTGGGGGGGCCTGCTGGCGCCGAACCAAGGGGGCGGCTGCCCCCTTCCCTCAAGAACCGCCCCCCTCATTAAGAGGGGGGTTTTAAAGGGTTGGCCGGGGAATTAAATTCCCCGGTTTTAAGTCATCCGGCCGGCCAGTTGGCCGGCCGGTTTTCTCAAACGGGACCGGAATTTCCGGTCCCCTTCTTCGGCTTCCGACGCCGGCGGCCCGGCCGCCGGTCTTCCCTTCCGCCGCGGCCCGGAACCGGCCGCGGTCTCCTCGTCCCGTCGCGGCCCGGAACCGGCCGCGGTCTTCTCGTCCCGTCGCGGCCCGGAACCGGCCGCGACGTTCGTCATCCGGCGCGGTGCGACGGCACCGCGCCCCTTCGTCGTGCTTTGATTCTTTTCAACGCGGCGCGACGACGTCGCGTTCTTGAAGTTTCTACCTCGGCGTGGCGCGACGGCGCCGCGTAAAATAAACGCGTGGCAATCCGCGTGGTGCGACGGCACCACGCCACTTTGCTTCCATCGCAAGAATTAAACATGAACGATGGAGGGGGTTCGGCCGTGTTCATGCGGTCCGGCCCCCCTCACGTTAAGCAATAACGCATCTTAAAATAATCAACATCCCCACGTTAGTTATACGAACCACGAGGAAGAAAAGAAAAAGGAAACCAAGTGAAATCAACAACCCCTACCTCGGGTTTAAGATTCGAAGAATCGTCTACGTTCCGCGGAAGACGGCGTCGCGGAGGTCGGGCGTCGCGGTCGTCGTTCGTCAAATCCGTTGATGAAGAGATATGCCCGAAGAGATACGTCGTTGGCGAAACTTGCACGCCGACGAAGGTTGTCCGAAGAAGAGGTGGCGTCCCCTTCGTTGTCACGGTGAACGAAGAAAGGAGGTGCGGCGTTCTTCGTCGGAAAAAGAGCGTTCCTCGTCAAGTCTTGAGGAAAGTCAAATAATAAAGTAAACAACGAACTCAAGAACCCCTACCTCGATAATCACACGTTGACGTAGTCGTGGAATATCGGTGTCGATTCCTTTGACGTCGGAGGAAGAGTCGTTGTCGATGGCATTCGTCGCGGAAAATGTCGCGGAAGAGATGACGCAGAAGAAGTACGTCGCGTCGCGGATACGGCGTCGCGGATGGATCGTGTTCTTCGGCGGAGAAGTTCTTCGTTGAAGAACGACGTTCTTCGCGTTCTTCGTTGAGTTTGAAGAAGTAGAAGAGGAGCTCTCCACCTCTCAAGAAGACAACGATCAACCCAAAATAAAATAAGATAACATCTTATTTTATTATTACAAAACATAAAAGAATTTCAAAAGTTTGAAATTCAAAAGAGTTTAACCCCCAAAATTTATTAAGTAACTAAGTCAATTAAGAGGGGGTTAAGGGAATTTGAAAAGTCTAGGGGTTCATGTGGGCCCCACCACACTTAATCCTCCCAAGGGAGGTTAAGTGGGTGTGGGTCCCACTTCCAACCCCCTTAGGTAGGTTTTTAACAAACTAAAAATAAAATTTGTCTTACACAAATTTTATTTAACTCAACTGAAAACCCCAAAACATAACTTTCAACCCGCAACAAACGCAACTCCCGAGAAGGTCTCTTTAAGCGCATATCGGCGCTGCGAGTTCATCGGTGCCCTCGGATTTCAATTCCGAGCACCGAATCAAAAGTTAGGAATTCCCGCTCGTTCGTTCACTGAACGTACCCGAGCCAAACTTCGGAAATTAATTCCGGGCACTCCGGGCCTCGGAATCAGGTGCCGTCTGAAACCACGCTCTTGTAAAATTCTAAAGAAAATTAAGAAAAAATTTCCCTTGAATTTTACGGGTCTTTACATACATTCTACCCCTTTAAAATGAATTTCCCCCTCGAAATTCGTCAGTGTTATAAATGGTTTTCTACTTTAATGATTGTTTTCTTGGAAACCCAAAATGTAAACAGGGATACTAAAACCTCATTTTAATAAGGGATGTTATAAATATTATGGTTAATCAAATTAACTCATCACTAGGTTTCAACAAAGGAGAACATAGGTGGGATGTGAAAACATGGATATAGAAGAGAAATTTATCCATCATGTTCTGATGGATAGTGGTAGAGAATAAGGTTTGGAGAAGTTTAAATACATAAAATACATAAATATATGATGATTTATTGGATTATATGATTTATCGGAAAAGAATGTACTCAGATAACATTTTTTGTTTTCTTGATTGTTTTCTTAATGTTGAAAAAAAATTATATAATATATACTTACTTTTTTTTGGTACAATATCTCCATTATTCATTCCCTAAACAATTTCCACATCATATATTATTTAAATAAATTATTATTAATTTTTCATTATGGATGTGTTATCAGATCATGTGATAGAATGATATGTCATTCAATACATCTCAACAAAATGGTTAACACGAGTAATCAAATATTCATAAGCCCACCAATAGTGAGATAAAAAATTAAACTAACAAAATTAAAATGGTAAATAACATATACTATCTATAAATGGATAAAATTATAATACTTAAAAAATCTAAAAATATAAAACATTAGAAGGAGGTGAACTAAATCGACATAACATTTATCTCTCATATCTCATAAGATAGTTCTTTGTTGTCAAATTTCCAGTCATGTGAATACCTTAATAATGTATTATATTAAAACATGATAATATCCTGAATTACCATAGAACTGTAGTGACAACATGAATTATATAAAAAGTAACTCTATACAGACAAAAAAAAACAAAAAATTGTATATACTCAATCTATGATATCACTTTGTCCATTTAACTATCCAGAGGTCATTAATTCTATAAAACAACTCATTCTCTCTTTATCCCTTCATTGTGTGCATATCACGTGCTTTCCAAAAAGTATTTTAATCCCTTTTCATGGATACCAGTACTATATGAATATTGAAAACCACAGTAAACCAATACATAGATATTCCAATATTCTATAATACTTAAAATGAAATTCCACAATACTCTTTTTGAATCCCATTAGATAAACACTTAATCATTACACCACTTCATTATCATACTCAACATCACCAATAATTATCGCATTTGACTTTCCCTTATATTTGGCTTTAAGAAGTTGTTGAATTTGATCATCATTAACCCTTATATTAGGTTATTGGTTAGTATAATGCCCCATTTCCCTACCCTTATAGCATTGAAGTGTTGGTTGTGCGTTCTATGTAGTCATTTATCTATTAACATAATTAGAAACATTTTTTCCATTACATCGACAATCAACTACTCGATGAAATTGTTTTCCACACTTGAATCATTTTCTATTACCTTATTGAATATCTCCGTCATTCTTCTATTCACACTTTGAGAATAATGAAACATACATATTCTTTTCACTATTGTTTTGATATTTTCCCTTGAACTCAAACTTTCATTTCTTTTGAAAACCATGAGACGGATATGTAACACCAAATTATTGTTCTAACATAATAGAAAAATGAAAAATAAATTTATATCTAATGAACTATTTTATAGATAATTCCCTTCAAAGACTTTGTTTTAAGAAAGTAACGAATCGATCAACTTTACTTTTATGTTGGATGATATTGCCAGAAGCATACCTTGCACACCATGTACAATTCACCTCATATGTACCAGCAAATTCATCATCCATTTTATTATGCTAAAAGAATTCCTTTTCAATAATTTTTATAAGAATATGAGGGAATTATTTATTGAAAAATAATTTTTTTAACTCATCTCATTCCATGGTTTCAATTTCATTTTGCTGCCTTGGATTCTTAATTATTGTCCCCCACTAGTCTACTTCACCTTCTAAATGAAAAACAACAATACTTAATTTTTCAGGTTCCGAACATCGAAAGATGGAAAATATATTCTCAATTATACTGATCCTTTTTTAGCAATAAGTGGATTAGAATACCCACAAAAGAATGTAGGCATTGCCTCATGATGGACTCAATAGAATGTTGTTCCCTTCTCTACTAATTTGGAATTCCAGAATGATTCAGATCTTGTATAAATATAACAATAATATTTTTAATTCCATATACCATAACATTTGGTTTTTAATGGGGACAATCATTTCATTTCCTAGTGCATTGATCATTAACAATGTTCCTTCAGGTTACATCTATTGCCTAAAACCCAAAAATAACTATGTGAGAGGCAAAAATCATACTAGGAAAACAACATTATCATGGGGGAGTACATTCAATATCTAACATATTTTGTTTAATTCATAGATATTAATGTTCATTATTACAATTCCAACACTATAAACTATAGATATACTTAACATTAGGTATATCCATAGACTTTCCTTAGAAATATCTCTTGGGATCTCAATAAACTTTTAGCATCCAAATTTCCAAAGGATGACTAAACCTTCACTTTGGTAAAAATTGTAGATACCCAATCATGAAATACATGGACAATACATTTATTTTGTGGAATATATAATACATGAATCCAATAGAATCCCATATGCCCGTATTAGTTTAATGTCTTTGGAAACATGAGACATAATCTTCTATTCATTGTGAATGATCTTTAACATCTCCCATAAAGATCTTCCCCTTTTTTCATACCTAAAACCATTCATTATATCTTATAAAATAGATAACATAAAAATGGTATTCTCAAATTCTCATTATGTATAAATAGAGAGAATATTAAATAAACCATGAACATTTGAATGTAAAAAAGATGAATATAATGTCTAAAAATCAAAATCATGAGAAATGACATAAATCATGTAAGTACATAATTCATAGATAATAAAATAACATTAACCATCATATAATAAAATTAACATAAAAATTTTAATTGTTCCAAAATAATAATCATGTAATATGATTGCTATAGTAGCCAAGGTATTGCTGCCAAGGCCATCATAGTAGACAAAGTCCATTACAGAACTATGTTCACTTACCTATCTAGCCATGTATTAATGAACCTGAATTACTTCCATTCCAGTCATGTATATCTCAAGAGATATAAATATTTACCTAATTCATTGTAGGGATATATTGATCCCACCCATCTCATAATGAAATCATTCTTGCATCTTCCACAAAAAGATAATTTATTCTTCATAGCATAACCCATGAAATAAAATGAGTTTAAACATCACTCCATAATAATACATATAAAATAAATGGATTTTATAAAAATATATCCACTATAAACAAAATAAAATAAAAATAATAATTGGGATAGAAACATAACCCTATTTCATCTTATATGGAAAATATTTTTTGATAAAACACATGAACATATTTCTTGAGGAAAATATCCTTTATTTTTCGAAAACTGCTTCCTTTCAAAATTTTGTTCAATTTTAAAAGAAAATAATTTAGTTGAATATACAAATATAAAAATTTATAGGAATATTCATGGAAATAATGAGTTATGAAGTTTTAAATACTCATTCATGCCTTTATGTTAAAATCACATTCTCCTCATACTTTTGTCTAAAAAGTAAAAAAGTACCTCGTATGATAAAAAAAGAATCATTTCATACCACTTAGTAAATATCAAAAAGAGTAAAAATTAAATTAAATAGTAATAGAATAATATTGAACAATTTATGAAAAAATAGAAATCATGTACATGGATGATTAATATATCCCCAATATATACTTATATATAAACAATCTCGGATAAAAATGAGATTGCAAAATTATACTTTACCTTAGGTATGATATGATTTCTATGTATCTGAACCTCTTATATTTGGATTTAAATAATGTTACTGATTTGTTACAGAATAATAATCATTTTTATGATAATATTTATCATAATATCATAATATGTTTATAGTAACATTTTATTGTTACTCGTTATTCGGGTATTAACTGCTTTATGTTTTTATGTGTGTTTTGTCGTATATGTTGATTTTACTCTTTTTAGGTAATAGATATATCATTTAAAGAATAGAATTATTATAATATATATCATATTTATTCATTAAATTCATTTATATAATCATGGTTTAAGGAATATTATTTATAATGAATCACATCGCGCTGTGGAAACGGTAAGTCATACGTACACTACAGCGTCGCTATTGGTCCCATAATTGTTGAATGGTATTAAAGTGGATGGTGTATAGTATATCAAAATTATTATAATGTTATAATAATCATATATTGTTCTTATTTAAACCATTATACATATACAAGTATGGTGGTGGTGAATAAAATATAACATCACGACGTGGAGACGGTAAGTCGTACGTACACACGCGAGACGAATTTGTTTTTCATAGAATGGATAGAAGGAGAAATATGGTTGTTTTATATTGATAATAAAATATAATTATATAATTGATACATATGGAATTACTTTATAATGGAAAAACTAATAAAGAGAATGTAGAAGAAGAATGAAATTTGAAACAATCATCAGAAGATATTACCACTTCCTCGATGTGCCTCCTTTAAATTACATCTCAGGGCACTAGATATGGTTTTTTGAGAAGACCATAACCTTTAGAATAGGACAAGGGATGTTAAGATGGGTAATGGGTATGGGTTTTCTTGGATTGAAGGCTCAAAATGGAGTGAATAGTAAAGGGATGATTTTCCCTTTTATAAGAGAGTAGAGGTGCACTTTAGGAAACTGTCCAAATATTAATTTATTATAAATTATTTTTTGATTAAAAATGGACCAAAACTTATTTAATTATAAGATATGATTTTGGTGGTTAGAATAACCATCATAAAATTATTTCATGAAATATTATGAATATAGTTTTTATCCCAAAATTTTTTGTACTACCCTTATTTTATTATTTTGAATCATACTGTGATGTCATGGTATTTACACACTGCGGGTTAATGTAATTACCATATAATGTAAAATGACCCAAAAAAGTTATTTATTTAATATATAGACTTATATTGGAAATTTTTACAAATATTATAATTTTAGGCATTTAATATCATTTGATAAACTATTTTATGTTTTATGTTATAAATTTTTTCAATTTTGGAAACTACTCTTACTTTACATTTAAAAAAAAATTATAACAACCTGATTCTTTAAAAAAAGAATTAAATAAATTATAATATTTAATTATGTTCCAAATATTTAGTGTATGAAATAAAAAATAACCAAATTACATTTATTTTATCATTTATTTTAATCCGTCATTATTGAAACAATCACCGCCTCATCATTATGTCATTATTAAATTTATTACATTAATTTCTATAAATTATAAATAAAATACCACGATATAGGAAATATGTTTATCTATATAATGATTATTTATAGACATAGAGATCAATTAAATAACTCTATATTAAAATACATTTAGTAAAAGATATATGCTTCGGTTATAATTATCTTTACATTAAATTAATTCTTATAAAATGTCATTTTCATATCCAAGTCAATCCCTAGGGTCCCAAAATCAACCCAAAGATGCCCATGGTTGGAAATATATTATCCAATAAGATTAGAATAGGTTTTATGGCAGTTTAAAATTATTATAATATTTCTTTTTACCCACATTTACCATATTTACCCTTTAAGAGTGGTAAATAAAAAAACACTATTGTTACTATTCATAATATCAAAATATATAAGGTAAATATTTACACAATTTGAACCATATGATTAAAAATATAGAATCAATTTTTTCTAAATTATAAACACAAACATTTTATTAATTATTTTATAATTAATTCCATTGTCAAAACTAAAAGGTAGGTTTTTATGTAGTAACAACTATCAAAAGACTGACATGTGTTTATGTCCAATTTAAAAGTAAAATAAATTCCAATGACAAAAATTTTATTAAATGATAAAAAATTAATCTAATTAATATTTAAAATCACTTTAAAATTTAATCTATCTAAATAAAAAAATTATATGAAAAGTTAGTTTTGAAAGAAAATGCAATATCCTTCACTATTCATTAAAATTTAAATTTTATCAAAAAAATAAAAACAATTCAACAAATATAATTTTTTATGTCTTGATTCCAAAAAATATGTTTATATTCTTAAATTTAAATTATATGTGTCAAAAATAGATTAAAAATGGGTGCTCTATCAAAAGGCAGTAAAACATGTATTTTTGAATAATACATCATTTCGCCGAAAAATTGATTTTGTTCTCATACCATATTCTAGAAAATTATTAAGATTAATGATAATGTTTAATATTAAAAATATTGTTAAAAACAATTCATAACATTTAGTTTATATATCATTAAATAATAGTAATTTAATAATATATCTTTTTTAGTTAAACTTGGAATTGTGTACAATGCATGATATCGAGTAAGGTTGCTCTTATGTGTAACACAAGGCAAACCGAGGTTGTGTGTAGTGCAAGGATCCTTTTGTGTTGCATAAAAATCAATACATCAAAGAAATTAAAATGAATCTATCTTATAAAATCTCAATATGTTATAGAAAAACCCCAAAAAATTCCCTTATAAACTTCCCTATACATTAATTTTTATTTTTTCAATTCTTAAAATAACTGTCAATTTATTTAAGTTAATATCTAAAGAAGGCCTACCAAAGAAGGGGTAATGATCTTAATCGGCCTCTTCAAGTTTATTTATTCTTATTTCTCCTAACGATTAATATTATTTATTATAAAATAAATACATAATAAAAATAAATACAAATAAATGTTATTATTGTTATTGAACTACTAATATCCACCCTTTATTCCACCAAATGTGATTTGAATGTATTTCAGTTCATAGGTGCGAATTACCACCTCCAAATAGTGACACAATTCATTTTAAAACACAATATTTCATTTATGTTTATTATGATAGGTTTAATTATTATGTATGATATTAATTATTTATATATTAGTCTATAATTATAATATCATTCCACCTTTTCACTGTCAAGTACTTTAGAAAACGTTAATGTTGATTGTGTGTATGTGTGGACCATTACCTCCACAAATCAATAATTTTTTTTAATTTTGGATATAAATGGATTGTAATAATAATAAATTTAATGAATATATATGATATAATAAAGATTATATAAACCTTAATTATTGTTTAACATTCTTTCCTTTCATACATAAAATTGGTAAAATAGTGTTCTTGTTGGGGTACGATTTACCATCATCACAAGTAGTGTAATTCATTTTTCAATATATATATCAATTATAAATGAATATAAATATATAATGAATATATATATATATATATATATTTTATACCATGATTAATATCCTAGATATGATAGAATTATTGCAAAAGTATAGTGACCAGAACTATCAATCCAAAATTTTCATAAAAAACAAAACAGTTATTAATAGAAAATGATGATTTAAATAATGAATTTTTAATAAATGGGTGTTGAAATTTTATATGTATGTCATATATGATTTCCGAAATATGAAAACTACTTTTCTATATAAATAAATGACATTTGAATTTACTATGTTGGAATTTGAAGTGGTTTTGATGCAATTCAAACTCAATTTATTTAATTTATGTTTTGATATCTTCTTAATCATGATGGTTTATTATTGATTTCAAATTAAAGGAAGTTATTATATATATTCCTGATAAATCAATTCATTTATATTCTTCTATGGTTTCATCTTATGAATACATATTTTAATTTTATTTTACTCACATTATGTATTCATGAGACCGAAATAATATTTTAAAGAAAAATACATTTTTTTCTCTCTTCTGTCGAAAATATGTATTCTTACATAACCATATTTTATAAAAATGTTTTCATATTTTTTACTATTGAATGTTTATTTAATTTAAATTAAATCCTAGATGTTTTTTCTTAACTAAATAGTTTGAAATTATTATAATTGTTTTTTCTCAATGGAATAATTTTGAATTTTCCCCAGATATTTGAAAGGAAAGTTATTAGTGTTTAGGTCTTGAAGTCAATTTACCACCCACATGACCACTAAATTATTGGTAAAGTTTCATTTTACCTATTTATTTTTAAATATATATTTTTACTTAATATTTGGAAGTTATTTTATTTTAATCAAGTGATTTCAATTTGTAAATGTTATATTCTACAAGAAATTATCTAAATATTTTTTAAAGGAATTTTTATTTTATGGAATCAACCTTTGTGGTTACTAATTTATAAAAGAGAATATTATATCGTTCTTTAATCCTTATTCGTTCCCTATATTGTGTATGATTATGAGGATGATATTTTTATGAAACACCTTTATTTATTGTGGGTTATTTTATCAGGAAATGATGATATTTTTAGGAATATTGTTTCATTTCATTCGGTGATGTAATTATGGATGTTTTATGATCTTCTAGAAAACATATACATGTTTTTCATTTTCTGATCTGGATGGCTAAAATTATACCTTCCAATTCATTGTGTAAATATGTCTATATCATGAGATAATATGGATTGAAATTGGTAGTGAACCCAATTTAGTAAGGGAAACTTTCTACTATGATAGTATTTGGAATGAACCTTGACTGGATATATGATGGGATGGGGAATTAGCCCAACAAACAATATTATTTTTTGAATTTATCCTTCATTAAGGAATTTAATTCATGATTTTGTGTATACTACAAAGTTATGACATATTTTGATGTTATTCACTCATATCTGATGTTAATTCATTCCATTAAGATTCATGTCCTAAGAACTACAATTATTTCTTCCATGATTCATGATTATGATCTATGATATTTTGGTATAGTTTTCACATTTTTAGTTCATGTTCCCAAACCATTTTCTCATGTTATGATTTAGTGGTCAATGATATATCCCTTTCGTACCCTTACTAAAAATTTTATCGTTCCGTTTATTATGTTTTCATTCCCTAGGATATGAAGAGACATTTAATGTATTATATATCTTATAATGGTTCTATATATGAATAACATAGTGGGTGATATAGTAGAAATTTTATGAAATTTTTTTCTTAGTGTACATGTTTCTAAATTCACTAGACCTATATGATTATAGAAGTGATTTTACTATTTTTAATTTGGTATTCATCTATTAAAAATTCATGTTTATATAATGAAGAATGTGATTTTTAAAAACATTAGATGATCTTCATACTCTTATTCTTTCTTGGAATCTATAACAATATATTCTATAAATACTTCCAAAAATGATCAAGGTAATATCTAAATAATATATTCACTAAATCCATGATGGTATATGGAGAATTATTAAGGCCAAAAATAATCCCTATACATTCATAGTGTCTATACCTTGAAGGGAAATATTTCGTTGGTTGATCTTCACTTTTGACCCTTAAATAGTAGTATCCAGATTGAATATCCCACTTGAAAAAAATATTGAACAACTAAGGATTAATCAAAAAAATCATCAATATGTGCAATTGGATATTTATTTTTGATCGTGATATAGTCATGTTCTGAAGAATCAATGTTATGTCCCATTGATCCAAATATATTCATAACAAAATGTACAAGTTCATCCCATGGTGATACACATGGATAATTGAATCCCTAATCAGTACTACTCTATAGATACATATTTAATTCCTATAACTCAATCTGTTCTATTCTATATGGAGTTATTAAAAAATTTGTAGCATCAGGTATCAGTTACATTGAAAACTCAACTTCTAGATTTGGATGTAGATTAGGAAACTCTTCTGGAAAGATATCAACAAACTACCATATAATAGGAATTTCATCACTGTTGTGTTTCTCCCCATCCATCTAAGATAAATACACATAATGAATGGGAATAAATGAATATGAAATGGAATTATTTTTCATTAGATGTCCCATTTACCCTCAATATGATAATAAATCGTATGTTTTATTGAAATATCAATTAAAAAATTCATTCTTTAAAAATTGATATGTACCTAACATAGAGAAAACCAAGCCATTCAAAAATCCAATCAAATTTAACTAGAGGAAGAATAAAAATATTTATAGGAATATAATTATCACAAACATAAATTATCTATGAGTCAAATAGTTGAGATACAATCATTGTACCATTATATTTTTTTACTATAATTTAAACATCTACGCATTGAGGTGATAATTTGACACCCTTAGTAAATATTTCAAATATAAAAGAGTGGGTAGATCTAGAATCAAATAAGTAATTATTCGTTCTATAATTAATAGAAAGTTTACCTTTCACCACTTACTTTTCACAACCTACATCAGCAATTGTAATCACATGATATGTCAGTTTATCTCTCGAAATATTATGCTTTATAAGTGAATTGCCATCATTGACCCTCGGGTTTGAGCAATGGTGGCTATAAGGACCATACACGTTTCATTAATATCATTAATGTGTGGGTTTCCCATTTTGGGGATAATTATCTCTATATTCATCTTTGACTAGCTTCTTCCCAATACATTGTCATTTAATTTCCCAATGGACCTCTTTTCAATAATTAAAATATTTTCCAATCCCCTCTTCATAATTTCCTACATTCATTTTTACAAACATTTGGAAAAAAGTAAAACTCATATTCTTCCATCCATGGGTATTTGTTATAATTTTATATCAATTCCATGTTTAATTTCTTATAAGAACCATCAAATTTATGTGTGACACAAATATACATTTCCTCCTGGAGACCACGTAGATTTATTTCATCATAATTAATAAATTCTATTATGGATAACACCCTCCATAGATGTCAATTTAAAAAAATTATTAATCGATTAATATAAATTTGTATCTTAATAATAATAATAATAGATAATTACCATGAATGTAATGTAAAATTTTCTTTATATGTACTAGTAGACTCATCATCCTTCTTATTGTGATATAGGCATTTATTCTCCGTCATTGAATAATGAATATGAGGAATGTATTGATTGAAAAATATTTTCCTAAAAAAATACCAAACTGTGGGGTAAATTTCTTCCCACTGAGTAATATTCATTATAAGAATACACCATTAATCTACCACACCATAAAAATGATTAACATATAAGATAAATAATTATTATTCAGAGCACCAGAGAACAAAATATAATTCTTTAGTGGTTTTGTTTCACAACTCAGCAATTAATTGATTGGTGGACCCAATAGATGAAGGGGACATTTCCTCATAGTGAAATTAAGAGTATTATTTTCCGTTATTTTTTAATTTTTTAGATAAACCTGATTTGGGGATTGGTAAATTCAATCAATCATAGAAATATGATTATTCATTCCAGCTCCATTGAAATTGATTTTCTTGGGGGGGGGGGTGCATACAATATTTGTACATTCCATCACATTCATAATTTACATGAATATTTCTGGTTCTATAAATTTATTGAAGTAAAAAAATAATATTATAAGAAAAAACATCATATTGGTAAATCAAATAATCATTAAAATAATTCACATGATGCCTAAATCATGGAACCTTATTTTCAGTCAATGACTTCTAAGTTTTAACCTAGGTCATTAATAGCCATTTTCTATTAAAATACATTATAATATCTATTAATGAAAATGTTATTTAATCTAATCATATTAACTAGGAGAATAAATCATGGTGCATAGTAGGGCATATTCATCGCTCACCAATATGATTGTCAAGATGTACTAAAAAATCTTTTTTCATGGTTATTAACCCCAGAATCATATGTTCAAAAACCATATCCACATATAGTATCTAGAATGATACTTATTTTCTTATGTAAACCAAAATAATTTTGTTACAATATATTAGGATGTTATCCTAAATTAAAAATAGTCCTATAGGGTTAATAATTAATTTTCCTCATCCTAGATTAGAAAAATTACTAAACGTTTCCTCCAATACTAACTATTGAGACCTATAATTTTCACACATAAATGTTATTTTATTTAAGATAAATATTCAATAAATTTCACAATTATATACACTTTATAACCATAATTGTTTATTTTATTTTTAAATAGGGTTATGTAAAAAATTATTATATAAAATTTCTATATCATTTTTTATTTTGTTCTTGAGAACTATGACCCTTATTACAAATAACATATACAAAAATTTTCAACATAACAAGGGGAAGGAAAAAATAAGAAATAGTGAGATCATATTATTAGTAAAGGTAATCATACCATATAATAATAAATGATCAAAATTGTAAAGCCATTAGTTTTTATGATTCATATTTTTCCAATTAAATTAAATTTCATTGATATCTTGGATTTCGTGCTACACCAAGATAAGCATTCATTAAAAAATAAAAAAAGTTTATCTTTTTCTATAGAGAACAAATATAGTAGATTTTGGTTCATAGAAAACAATATTTTGTAGGTGTTACTCATAATACAGATACCCTTCGATATCTTGGGATACATGCAAGATCATGTTCCGTCGAACTATAATATTATATTAATATTGTTATTAAAATATTTTTATAGACAAAAACTATCCATTGGAATAGAAATTAAAAATAATAATAAATATTTTTTGGAAAATAATATTTAAACATATGTATAAAATGATCCCCTCCATTATCTATTAGCTAGAAATGTATATTAGAACTATTTGAGAATAATGAAAATTCCTTTAAAAAATGTATATCTATTTAAAAACAACATTTTAAATCTATAAATTTATCAAAACAAAATTTTTAAATTTTATTAAAATTTTTTTTATTTAAAACATATTCAAACTCACCCAATTTGTTTTATAAAGAATAATATAAGAATAAATTCAATTTTATGAATAAAAATTGAGTATTTTTCTAAAATGTAATTTTTTCCCACATAATGGATAAGACATTTTAAATAATATTTTTCACAATATTATAATTATTATTTATAAAATAATAATTATTCATTTAGTAATATAAAAAATTAATTTGTGTTAATTTATTTATTTTTCTTATAAATTTCGTTTTCTAGTGAGTACTAAAAGGATATTGATTTTTAATTTGAAATTTTTTATTCATATAATTATTTTATATAGTTAAATTTTTTATAATTTATTTTTAATTTATAATTAGTTAAATTATACATAAATTAACCTATTTTAGTTTATTTTATATAATATCACATTGAGAGTTTAAAAAAAAACATTTCATACTTTTGGACTTTTCAAATTAAAAGCTCACCATCTCATCTTGTCAGCTAGAAAAGTTTTAAATTAATTTCTACTACTTATATAATTCTAATTTGGATAAATATATTATATTTTTGAATAATAATTTATAATTATGAATATGGTAAAATTTTATTTTATCAAAATTATTAGTGAAAGTGAGAAAAAATAATTAGGGGTATTAAAGAAATAGTAGAATAAATAATTACTTAGAATGAAAATAATGCATTAAAACAATTTTAAATAGGTATAAGTTTTTCTCAGAATATTTAAACTATTACAATTATTGGGATCTCTAATGGTTAATTATACTCCCTTTAGGGATAAGTAAATCATGGGTAGAACTTAAATGTTTTATAAAATACCAAAATTTTTATTTTCGCTACTTATAAAAGGCCTCCTCTCCTCCGTACATCTTCACTATTCTCAATAACTTTTTCCTCATCCAAAACTTTCAAAAATAACCTCCAAACATCATTCTCATAATACTATAGTACCACCATATTGAATAAATCCATCCATATATGCATTTTGTTAAAAAAAAGAGTTATGCAATAAAGATGTAGCATCCTTCCATGAGATCTTTTGTTCTATTTGAATTTTCAACCTCATAAAATTGTTTTATTAAATAATTTAATAATATCCTCAGTATAATAAATACACTTATATTTTTTATATTTTGGGTTCTACCTACACTCTGACACCCATCCATCAAAGGGTATACATTATCATCATTCATGTGTATAGAGGACTATCGCCTCACGAACCGATGTCCTCCATTCTTCAATTTAAAACATCCATGGTTGGTTGAAATGACCTTATTTATGTTTTTATATGATATTTATAATGTTTTAATTCTTATTTAATTATTATATAATGCATAACTTCTTTCTTTCTATTTTCTATAAATACAATAACTTCATAAGTGGATGTGTGGAGTATCACCTCCACAAAGCGATGTGATTAGACAACACACTAAATATAATGTGTTTAGTATTGGTTTAGTAAAATTATATGATATATATGAAATAATAATTATACTATAATTATATAATATATATATACATAAATCATGTGTACCTACGACCTACTCTCTCAATAAACGATTTATTCCATTTCATATTTATAAATTTTATAGATTGTTATAATTATTTATATAAAAAATATATATGTTATTTAAATAATTTGTTATATCTATTAAATAAATAGACAATTATTTATGTAATAATATCACGAAAAACATGTCATAACATATACAAAAAATGTGGATATTATATGAAACTAAAAATTAACAATAAATTGTTAATAAAACGGTAATATATAGTCATAATAAAATAATATATTTTATGATATATAATAATATTGTTATACAGAAGTTTTATAATAAAAATATACTTAATATATATGATTTTAATGTGTATGATGAAATTCAGGACTTAAGGTAAGAGTTTCTCAACTCAAATTTATTTCATTGAGATATATGCTATTTTGACATCATATTATTATGGTGTGGTGTATATAAAAACATATGAATTATAATATCCTGAAATTACTTTATTAAATTATATTAAGAGTATCAATTAATTTTATTCTATAATGGATGCCATAATTCACGATTTACACACGTAGTAAGGGGATTTCCAAGTCTTACTTTAATTTCTATGTGACTAATGCCTTATTCACCACTCATTCATTTTGGGTGATATATATAATATCCATGAAATTATTATATTATTACTATACATAAATTTATTTATTTTTTAAAAATCCATTTGATTATGTCTCTTTCATGGGGCTTATGTTTCAAAAATTACCAAATCAATTGTGTAATTTTTCTTCATTCCTGTTCTATGAGTGACGATCCTTGTTATACACCTATAATCTTCTACGAGTTGTATATATTGTCATTTAAAATGTTACATCATTGAAATACTTACTTTCAGGATATTTTATGCTTCATGTAATGTTATTATTTCAATATTATTAGGATTCAAATTTACCAAATTGGTAACAGTTTATTACAAAAAATATCTATGTTTATCGATATTGCTTATGATAATATTTACATTGATGAAAAATATAAAATATATCTTGAAACCATCCATTAATTTTCTTAAAACTTGTTTACTCCTGATATATTCCTATATTACTACAATTTTTCAACTATTTTGTATTTATGATACTTAAGAAATATTTTATTAGGAATGTATTACTTTATTTTTCTCTTCAATAGGAATTTTTTTTTCAACAAACACCATGCTTTTATAAAAATATTTCAAAATTTTATTTAAGTTATATTTTAATAATACTTTCAAAGAAACTAATCTCATAGAAAATTACATTCTAAATATGTTTTAACATAGATTTCAAAAGGTCCATTATATTTTAAAGGTAAATTCTAATGAAAATTGTTGTCAGGATAATTTTGGTTTTACAAGTGTTTTTCTAAGAGGAATGTATATTTTTGTATAGAAATGTAATATTTTAGTTGTAAATATTATTTTATATTTTCATAATTTATTTTCAATGAATTTTTTTTAGATATTTTAAATGTCTTAAAAATGTTATTTTCAATGAAATGTTGCATTCCTTAAGATATGCTCCACGTGATCATTCAAAATCAGTCTCCACATATGAAGAAACCAATTTATATAATTTATTGTTTTTGGGATAATAACCCAGGGCACCATTCATATAATTTCCCTAAATGATTTATGTTTTATGGAATGATGTTAATGATACTTGTTTCACATTCATGGGTTATATAATTATGAAACCATTTTGTCTTTTAAGAGTTATATGTTTATGAAACCCATTTCTCTTTCATGGGTTATATATTTATGAAACTTGTTTCTATTATATGGGTTATATGTTTATGAATTTGTTTTACCATTCATGGGTTATATTATTATGAAACTCTCTTATTTTTTTTGAGTTTTTCATTAATGAATTGATTTTGTAACTTGTATCCTTTCCATAGGTAATGGTATGATGACATGTTTACAATACCCATTACATTTCAAGGGTTATGATATGATGTTTATTAATGGAATATATTTTATTGTTCATTATTTAAGGAATGTTTTATTATCTTGTGGAAAATATATGTATGATTTCATTATATGGGTAGTGGGACCTATATCTCCTTTAAATGCATTGGTTAGTGATTTATATATCTTGATATGGACATATATAGAACAAAGAGTTAACTTATTTTAGTAATACAGGTCTGGAATAAGAGTGAACTTTGTTCATTAATACATGGTTGTAATGACGAGTGAATTTAGAATATTAATACAAGGACAAAATAAGGAGGGAACTTGTTTCGGTAATATAGGCTTGATTACTGCACTCAATTCAGTAATACATGGTTTGAAAGAGGATTTAACTAATATCTATAATATAGGTGTATAATGGTAGGTGAAACAGGTTTATTAATATAGTTTTGGAGTAGGGAGTGAACCCATATCAGTATTTTAATTTTTCTACTATCATTATTATTAGAGTAAACTTTGATCACTCTGATGGTTTGGGGAGTAAACCCATTCCACCATTATGGAATTTTCATTATGCACGGAATGCTATGGAAATAATTTTATATGTTTATGTGTCATCTAAAATCACATTTCATATGATTATATTATAATATGATGGATTATTCTCTTTATTTTCTAGTGATTCATGTGTTATGAACTACCAATATTTATGCGACGAATCTTGGTTATGAAAATTTATATGTATGATATTATCTTTTAATGAAAATATAATGTTCTTATACCCTTATTCTAATGTTATTAATACATATCTTCCTTGAATACCCTTACTAATAATCTGACCCCACCCTGTTCTAATGTTTCATTTACTAGGTTATGATGATATATTTTATGTAGAAGTACAAAAGGGGAAGATACTTAAGGGAAATGTTGATAATCTTTCACCAAGTTAAAAATATTATGTTTTCGAGTTCTAAAATAAAATAAACTATTACAGTTTTAATTCTTGAATTTTTTTAATGTGTGTTATATACATCTAAAATTAAATAATATCCATATATGTTAATAATGGATCCCTATAGTTAGTATCAAAGTAATTTTTTAGTCACCCATTGGATCATAGGATGAGAAAAAATGTGATACCCTGAGATATATTTCTAAGGATAATTATAAGGATGTATCTATGGATAATCCTATGTTTTATGTGATTTAAATAAAGGTTTAATGATTTATGAATCCTATATTTAATTTTTCATGATTACATGGTTTTCTTCATTGATAAGTGTCTCTTATCCTAGGATTTTTTGTTTCATTCAATGGATGGAACTGGAAGAAACAAGGTTAACAATGAATGATTCAAATGTGGAATGTAAGGGTATGATGGAAATTTATTTCCAATGTCTAAGTCTCTTTATGAGAATCATGAATGTAGTACAACTATTGGTTATAAAACTGAAGATAATGATACCATAAACTACATGGGTAAGGTATGGGTTTTTCTAACAGTATTTTTTTAGATTATATCTATGAATCATGGTTATCTTGAGATAAAATAACCTAAAGACAGGATTCTTATTTTATAATCTAGGAAATTGGTATTAAGAAATATGATGAAAAAAACAATGCAAGAGTTTAAACACCATTTTTATTAATTAAAGTGTTTATGTATTGAAATTAAATAATTATATTATATAAATCATTAATTATATGTTTTTATAAAAGTATTTAAAATGATATGTTTAATAGTTCAAATGATATAGAAAAGTGATTTCATAGAATGGTGATATCTTGATTAGGGGAAGGTAACCCTTAATATGTTTTTTATTTTGATAAAATATTATCTATCATGGATAAAGACATGATTGATTTGGATAATTTTTTAATATATGACAACGAAACTGGTGAAGGATTTTTTGAAAAAACTAATTTACACTCTCATAGATGTTTTATATGACCTTTTATGGTTTTTGAACTATATATAATAATCTGTGGAATGAGAAATAATGAATGTTTTCAATAAATATTTATGGTAATTACAGATATTTCTATGTTTTAAGAGGATACATGAAGAAGATATTACCATTTTGGTGTGTGAAAATAAAGATCAATATTATGATATATGGGTTGTCAATGTTGAACTTATTTTGATAAATTTAGTTACCTCATTTATAATTTTTTGGACTTTCATCATTTGGAAGGGTTATATAGTTAACCATTTAGGGAAGGGTTTATGTAAAACATGAGATGATGTTTTCTATATTACTGTTTTATACTTTCATATGAGGATTTACGTAAATTGTATAACATGTACTATACTTTTGTTCTAGTAATTATATATGGGTTGACCTATACTTCTATTTTTGAATCTTATAATATGATAGCACTATAGAAATGTAAAATTCACCTCAATTTCATAGAATTAGTGATGAAGTGGAAATTTATCAAATAAATATAATGGTTGAGGATGTCCTAAAATCATATAATTATATATTCTCATGAAAATTCAACAACATTATGAAAAGGGGTATTGAAATAAAATTATTTCCTCTTATCAACATTGTTTATGATATCAATAATATTTTTCAAGATTTTTTTGTTATGTATTTTAATAGTTAACATTCTCCTAACCATTCTCTCTATCACACTCTATCAGAACTTAATAGTTATATTTCTCTTCAATATCCATGTTCCCACATTCAACATATTTCATCCTATGTAGACACCTAGTTGTGTGTTAAATTGGGTAATAGATATGTTTCCAAAATTTAATTATAAAATAAATGTTTAGTATTTATTTTTATGATTTCCATTTTTATGAATCAAACCATTATGTATTAATCATAAAATGAATTAGACTAATATCTAGGAAAAAGATCAATATAATGGAGGTAGAATATAACACCCCTAGTATTTATGAATTATTTTCTCGAATAAATAAAATATCATTACTGTATTTCATTTCATGCCACACCAAGTTTAACAATCATTATAATCTACTAAATGTTATGATTGTGCTACAAGAAACACAATTAATGTCTTTTTAAAACTACACCACTATGTTATTCTTGTGTTACACACAATACCATGTCCCTTATATGGCATGTATTACATGGAATACAAGATTTTATCGAACGAATCTATTCTATTAATATTATTATTAATGTATTATTATTTATACCACCTAGGCATTGGAATGAAAATTAAAAATAATATTTACTAAATTATTAAAATATGACATAAATATGTATATAAAATCAACCCTTTGTTTATCAATTATCTATAAATGATAAAACCATAAGAAAAAAAATAAACTCATTTTAAATAAAAAAATATTTTTAATTGTATATACAACATATTATCTCAATAAATTAAAAAAACCACTGTTGATGAATTTTATTTATATATGTTATATTCAGTCATTTTTTACACTCATCCAATAGATTTGATATGCATAATATAAAAATAAATCCAATTTTAGGAATAAAAAAGTTGTATTTTTTGAAAAGGTCATTTTTTCTGCCATTTAAAGGTGAAACCATTTTAAATGCAATTTTTGAATGATTTTTAATTTTTATTTGGAAAAATAAATTAAAATTTTGAAATAGTAATACTAAAATTTATGTTGGGTGAAATGTTTTTTATTTTTCATAGAGCTTTCATTTTTTGGTGAATAGTTAAATAATATAAAATTTTAAATGAAAACTGCTATTTCATCTAATATATTAATATAGTAAATTTATGTTTTAATTATATTTTATTTTATAATTAGATAATTTATACATAAAATAACCTAATTTGGTTAATTTTAACCTGTTTAACATTAAAATGGACAATAATAACATTATAATCTTTTTGACTTCTTTACATTAAAAACTAGTCATCCCATCACATCTGCTGGATTAATTTAAAATTAATTTCAACAAATTATGTGATTATAATTTAGTGAAATTAATTAAATAACTGTAATAGGTATAATATAAATTTTTTAATATGTTCAACTTGTTTTTATAAAAAAGTATTACTGAATGAAATATAAAATAATTGCGGTGATTAAGGGGAAATATGCTTAATTAGTAATTGTTCATGGAAAATAAGTTTCAAAATTTATTTTAAAACAATATAAAAAATATTTTATGGACATATATAGATACTTAAACTTATAAGTATTTGTAATGGTTTATTTTTAACCATTGGAGAAAATTAAAATGTTAAGGGAACTTAAATAATTCCAAGAATACACAGTGTGTCCTTTTCCCCACTTATATACAGCCTTCTCAAATCATCCATTAATGAAAACACTCTTGTCCCTTTTATCAAAAGATAACTAAAAAAATAAACTCCCAACATTCTTACCATATTCCTAGAGGCCTTATATTGGGCATAAATCATACTATTTATTCACATTTTTTCAAACCAAAAAGAGTTACCAAAAGAAGAGGTAACATCCTTTGAAAAGATCATTTGTTTTATTTAAATTCTACACCCCCCATACCTTTTTACACAATTCATTAATAATATCCTAATTATCCTAAATATAGTTATTTTTTATACTAAGTGTTATACCTATACTCACACACACATTCATAAAATGAAATAGGCATTCATCACTCACTTGTACGTTGGACTATCGCGACGTGAATCGATATTGTTAATTATTCCATTGCCACATTTCATTATTGGTAATAATGATGGAAATTATTTTTTTACAAGATATATAATATATTAATGATTTTTTATTCTTATAAAAATTTTATAAAAAAAATAGCATGATTTACTTTTATGTAAATATGATATCTTTGTTTGTGGACGTGTGGACTACCGCCTCCTCAAATAAATGTTATTCATCCACATTTTAAATGGTTTTATATTAATTTAAATAATTTCTCTTTCCATGTTTATATGTTTAATAACCAATTTCTATTTAATGGGTAATATGTTTATGAAAAACCATTCTATTTCAATGGTTGTGTGTTTCTTAAACCTATTTCTCTTTCAGAGATTATATTTTTATGATACCCACTTCTTATCCTGGGTTATTCATCAATGAAATGGTTGTGAATCTTATCTATTTTCCAAATGTTATGATGTGATTATGGGTTTATGTTACATAATCCATGTAATGGATTATGATTTTATGTTTATGAAACATCATTTTTATGGGTCATGATACGATGAATGTTTTATTATCTTGTGTCTCACAAACTAATGATTTCATTATATGAAGTTTTGGACCTATATCCTATTACAATTAATTTGTTAAAGATTAAAATATCATGAGATAGCCATGGATGGAGCATGGAGTGAACATGATTTAGTAATATATAGCTGGAATGGGGTGTGAACATGGTTTAATAAGACTGGTCTAGAAAGAGGAGTGACATTGATTTTGTAATATAGGGTTAGAACATGTAATAAACATGGTTCAGTAATATATGTCTGGAACAAGGAGTGGACATGGTTCAATAATATAAGGATGGAAAAAATAGTGAATCTGGTTCATTAATGTAGTGCTGGAAGGGGATGTGAACACGGTTCAGTACTAAAGGGATGGAATTGGCAGTGAATCCAGCTTAGTAATGGATTTCTTCAACTAATATGGTCATGGTAGTTAAACAAAACTACTAAGATGGATTGTGATGTAAACCAATTAAACTATGTTGACTTTGGAATTAAGGCTTTACTATTATAGAAATCATTTTATATGTTTATGTTTTTCCCACAATCTCATATCTTATGATTATGTTAGGATCTCATTGATTATTCTCAGGATTTACTTTATATTCTTGTCTTATCAACATCCATAATTTTTCATGAATGTTTATTATTATCATTGATATATGTGGTATGATCTTTAAATTTGAATTTCATGTTCTCATACAATTATACATAGTTATGATTTTATATCTCCCAGGATTACCCTTACTGAGCATCTGAGCTCACCCATTTATATTTCATCCTTTACCTAGGTTATTAAAATATTTATTTTGTAGGATTACTAAGGAGTAACATATTTATGGAATATTTTGATGATATATCATCCAATTATAATATTATTTTACCACGAATCCAAATACAATAAACTATTTTTGTCTTCAGGAATGTATTTTTGTGATGGAATGATTATTATATTGAAATAATGTAATAACCATGTATGTTTGTCTCGCGTTGCTATAAATATTGAGTCTAATATAATAATAATGGTATTAGGACCAGATCAAGACATAAAAAAATCCAAAACAAACAATCATATATCATTAATTATGAATCATAGAAGGGGTTTTTCAAACTAATGGCATAAGAAGACATAGTGTGGCATCAACAATAATCAATATTGAGAAGTAAAAAATATCATAATCATGAGTGATATCATTTTGATATGCACATAATCATATAAAAACATTTCCTTTGTAAAATATTGATACCAATACTAAAATAGTGTATTTAGTTCATTCCTTAGTCCATTATTTCCTTTATTAGTGTTTACTCCTAATACTATATTATTAGACAATGTCCGTTTTTGAATTGGTTTACGCCGCATTCAAAAATTATTATCTCATGAAATAGCCTAAATTACCTAATTAATTTGACAGATATATAATTTAAATCCCTCTCATTATATATCTTCCCAAAACTTACACTTCCAGATCTAGTAATAACACATAAACATTAAAATTCTTGATTTTTAGAGATATATATGTCCAAATATATACCATGTCAAAAATATAACATAAAAAGGGGATATTGGATAACATATATACCAATGTAATTAATATGTTTATATTTTATTATATTCATAAAAAACATTTAAAATTGGACACTTCTACATAATATCTATTTTTTCTATAGTAAAATACATTTATGATCAAACATGAAATTTCATAAAAAAAATCATCTTTAAATATAACTTTTTCATAACCATTATTAAACATTGTGAATAAAATTTTGAAAATGTGGTATGAGTATAAAAATATCAGTATGGGACATAATAATAAACAAAGACACCCATTAGTTCATGATGACATTAATTTTTTTTACCTTTTTCAAAAGAATTATTGCGCTCAAAGTAAAAAATTCCGACTTATGAAATCACATTCAATGGTTAAATATGATAATAAATTATTTCATAATAAATCTTAAAGGGTAAAAATAAAACTCATATTACTTTCATCAAAATCATGAAAAAACCCAAAATCCTGTTTACAATGTTTTACATTTCACACATAAGAAGTATAATATACCATCATCTAATAATAATTTTGTTGATTAAAATTTTGAAATTACATGGATTACATACAAATTCATATAAATAATAAATAAATCATATAGTTATCTTGGTAAATTGTTTTTATATCATTATTACAAATTTAATAACCTACCCATTAAATTATAATAATCTCTTAGGAGAAACATATAACCGGTTAACATTGACTCATTACCCAATATATTAGTGGGTTATAATGGACCCACATGTTCCTGGTTTATAACATAACCATCCCTACTTTGTTTATAAAATAACCAAACATTCTAGGTTTATAATAGAAACACTCATCAGTAAAAAATATTTCCATGAACTATAATTAAATAACAATACATGAAAATATTTATCTTTATTATATTAATTTTACAAATATTTTTTACACTCATAAAACACACTTCCATTAATTAAAATATTATTTTATTTTAAAACTCATAGTAAAAATTTCAAAAAAAAGTTACTAAGTGTTTTTCATTGATGAAATAATGAAATTTTGAAATATAATCCAATCATTTAATAATGTTTATGATGGTTGTAAAATTCAATACTACTATATACATTAAAATATAACATTCATTTTATCGATATAAAGAATGTAAAAATTTGTAGTAAAATTATTCATTTGTGAACCTTTTAATGAATGTCAAAAGTAGAATAAATTTCCCATTATAATTATTTTACATTCATATAAATATAAATAAAAATGTGTTTTAATAATATTTACATGAACAAAAATTTTATTGAAAATAAATAGTTGAAATATTTAAAAAGAATATCCTAAAGTAAAGTATCCCTTACCATGACTCCCATTCATTAAATAAATTCTTTATCTTATTAAATAATAAAATCTACAAAAAAAATTCTTTATTAATCCCCTTTATCATTATTATTGTATCTTTTACCATGTTATAATCAACTACTAAATAAATTAAGTTCACATCATAATTTTTTATGATATTCATCTCGTAATGCCAGAATGGCAATAATTGGTTGTCTATAGTCAATGAGGTTATTATTCCTTCATATCCAGAATAATAATCATGATATAATTTTAATTTTCATTGATAAATTATAATATTGAAACCAACCATGACTGGTGATTATGGAGAATTGAATTCAAAACAATCATGGAGATGGTAGGTCCTATGAACACATGAATAACATTTCCATTTTACAGAGATCATTCTGAAAAATGGTAAGTAGTGTTTTATATTTCTCAAATTATTATTATAACATGAATAAAATATTATTTTTTAAACACACTTATATATAACGGTCATTTTTTTATTATGAAAAACTATTCATGTCATTGTATAGAGGTGTTAATCTTAATATATCGGAAAATGATGTTTAAATTCTTTAATTGATAGAAAATTTATAAGGTCGATTATATTTTATCTTTACATAATGGTATACAAATTATGAATATTTTAATGACTCGTATTTTTCATGTATTATTCTTTGATATTTTATATGTATTATATTCACATTGATGCACTATGATGGCATGTGATTTTATGGTTTGATATTCCTAGAATACATTCATGAAATATATTAAGAATATTAAATAACATGCACATAAATTTTTCAGGAAGAAATTGAAATAAATCTTGAATAGGGGATGTGATCATAAATATAGGGGTGCCTTTGAGTTCTGAATGCCTTTTTCCCCCTAGGTGTGACATAAACTTTTTTTTTCATGAGGCGTTGGTGGGAATGTCATCATTAGCACAGATAAATAAAATAAATTTACTTGTTTAATTATTTTTTAATAGGGACTAGTTTAGCTATAAATCCATATTTATAAATTTTTTCTTAGGGTTAGACGCTAAACTCAAGTGACCTAAAGGCCATGGGACGAGATATTTCTTAAAAACAACACCAGGTCAAAACCATATCATGTATTTTTGCATAAAAATAGTTTGTGGATCTCATCAATGAACAAAAAATATAACCATTCTTTATTAATGATCGATCTAAACAACATGTAGATGATGGTGTCAGGTACACAATGTTTTGTAATTCATTAATGTCAAAAATTGTGATTGTTCTAATGCAGAGGAAGGAAGGTATTGCTTATGGTTCAACCCTGTTGAGACCACATGGACATTACTATGAAACCCATGATCTTGAGATAGCAATGGAAGTCGTCACATTGATGATGTTGTGACACTAACTGATTGATGAGTGTTAATAATGTAATATTAACACAATATTCCAATCTATACCTTCTCTTGAAGGATCTTGACATGAGAAAGAATCAATTGATATAGTTCTTTGAGGACTACAACATTGAGATTGTCTGTACTACTATGAAGGGGAACATGGTGGATGTTTCTCTCATCTAGATATCATGTTACCAGTTGATGGTCGAGGAATTAGAGAAGCTAGCCTCGTTGATGTTTTCCTTCATAGATAAGGATGGTAGTTTATGTATTCAACTGATGGTTGTAACCCCATGTATTTTAAAATGATTATGGGATTCTCATCTTTTCAAATCCGACAATGAGGCATTTTGTACTCAAATATCCACTAGACATGTTCTTAATGAATATTCTGAATGTGGGTATCATTCTATCCTTCTCACAAGATGGATGATTATACCAATGTGGTTGAAAAAGGAGGTGATGTTGGAGTTTTATATATCCCATTTCCATGTACATCGTGATGAAGAAATTATGGATGAAGACTCCTGGTGTTAGTTGTGTGGCCTTGAATAAATAAGGTGGTTGTAGAGTTTGTCTCTAGACGCCACACTTTTCACCAATTGAAGGATGGGAAATAGGGTCTAGCAGGTTTATCCAAACACCATGAGGTATTAAATTGGAAGTAGGATGGGAAATACATGGATATCATCATTAGGTTACCACATTTACTTTTGTACACAATCCATCATGGAGATCATAGTCAAACACACTATGTTGGAACAGTTCCAAGCTACTTTTCAGATGTGCCTTTTATAGTTATTGGCATTCCTCTATTGTAGTCGATAGTTCGAATACATGAATTTCCTTATTCTATAATTTTAGACAATGAATCTTACTTAATTTTTATGATTATAGAGAGGATTGTTGGAGGCCTTTGGGGAATGGTGATACTTGAGCACTATGTTTCACCCTCTGACCGCTATCTACGCTAAGCAGACCATTTTGTTTTAGGAGGAAATGATAAGGGATATCATTTAATATTTTTTCTATATATTTTATGATTATCAACCATTGGTGGTGTTTTATTTTAAAAACATCTACCAGTCCACCACTGGTATGGAACCATCCAAGTCTTTTTATAGGTAACCCTAAAGGTTACCCTATTCTGGGACTAATCTGATTGAGTCAACACACATGGTTGTAGTGTTTATTTGATTTATTATAGAGAAGTTTATGATCATCTAGGAGTGGTTTTGGATCACCTAAAGACATCAAATGGCTTATTCAGACTGGTGATGGAGACCTCTTGATCATGTGGAGGAAAATCATGGGATTTTATGGGTGACTTATAAATGTGGACTGGAGATATTTTTATGGGGTGGAAATTTATCTTGGAGTTTCATTTTCCCATTTAAATTACTTAATATAATTTGGGAGGTTTAATATGACTATGATCTACCACCACATTTAGACTGGGTACATAACATATCCCATGTGTCACAGCTAAGGAGATACATGAACCACCTATGGCATATTATTATATGGAATCATCTGGAAATTGAGGAAGGGGTTACAAATTTTGATTACCTAGTGGAGATAATGGATCTATATGATAGGATCCTTCATGATTGATCAATTATACTTGTTAATGTCTGGTGGAAGCATGGGAATATTCAAGAGATCTCCTAGGAGTGGGATAGCTATGTTTGAGCCTTGAGAACTAATATTTTTGAGTCGTTTTTTTCATTCTATAGAAAATCCCTAAGCTGGGGAAAATGTAATTAATAATATTTTCTGTATATTATTTTAGGAAATTATAAACATTATTTATGAGGCTAGAAACTGAGATAAGGTGTGATTCTATGGACTAAGGTGGTAAGAATAAATTTTTGTTATATATTATGAATATTAAATAACACTCACATTCTATTTTACCAAAAAAGGTTAATAACAATTGAATGGGGGATGAGATGAGAAATCAGATGGCACCATTGAGTTCATATTTTTAGTTTTACCCTAGGCATGACATAATTTTATTTTCACGATGTTCTTTAGGAAAATTTATGATGTGAAAAAATAAATAATATATATATTTATATATATATATTACATAGTGATAAGGTTATCTAAAAATTCATGATTTATCTTCTGTCTTAGTGTTGTACGCTAAACGCCAGAGTCCTAGACGTTGTTGGAGGAGAGAATTATTTTTGAACATTGATGGATTTGGATCAGATCATAGATCATTTCCTCAATATATTTTGTGGACATCTACGACAACGGTAGTGACGAACCATTATTCATCAATGATCGATTCAATCTCTAAGTAGAATGTATATATATTTTTATTATGTTTCTTAATGTCAAATGAACACAGATGAATTCAATGAATATAATTGATACATATATCATTATTATATTCAAATTGACGATATTATATATGTTCATTGTGATTTATTATACTTTATTAATCTTATTTTACAAAAAATGAATTTATGTCGAATGAAAAAAAAACTCATGTTTCGTTCCTCACAAATTATAGATTATGGTTATATTCCCCATTTTTAAGCATGTTCATCATGGACATTAATGATGTCCCATGTTTGATTAATACCCGATATTTAATATTTTCATGTCTGTTCATTGGTGTAATTGATCAATATTGTGGATGTGGTTCGTAATCAAATGTTTGATTGAGGTATGATGATGTTTGTGGTTGATCAGAGGCATATTAGATGTATTTGAGGTTCCTATTCTTATAGGTATGGATGCGTGGTGATGAATGGATTAACAGTTTCATTTTTTAAAAGATCAAGAACCCGAATCCTATATATAGATAATGGAAAGTGTTAGACTATCCCAGATCTTTGGTTTTTGGAATGGAAGGTGGTTATGTTGATGTAGAGATAACTATAGATGAGAAGGACTGAGAGATATAAAATCTTGATCAACATGTTGTGTACATTAGGATTACACAACATGTGGGACCCCTAGATGCAGAGTTTTGGGTTTAGTTGGATTTTTATATCTCACACCATGTGATATGGTCACAAACCTTATGTAACACTCCTTTTTGGCTCGACATGTACTTCCGAATGTTCACGGACAAATTTATAAGTACACAGAAAGTGCAATGCAATGTACTCAGAATTTGAAATGAAAAAGTGTACATGGGATCGCACATGGGAATGATAAATGGTAAAATTCATTTTCTAGTAGAATAAATTATGGTTTCGAGAGATCTTTACATGCCATATAAAATTCCTATGTGTCATTTATTTTGGTATTTACATGTTGTTTGAGGCTATACAACAATAGTAGACTTGGGGATTGTTGAAAACATTGCCTACCCATAGTACAATCCATGTAGCCCCTTATGTGGTGTTTAATGACTTTTGATTATTTATTCAATACCAATATTTATTGAGTGTGTTACCTTGGTCCATTCCCTCAAGAGTTTAGTAAAAAATTACATCTACAACACAGGATTATGACCCCTATTTTGGTAGAGACTCGGATAATGTTCATGGGTCCCTATATGAGAATAAGGAGTGATACTCTATCATCATTATAACCTAGGTGGTTCTTGTTGAATTTTCATGACCTCCTTGATCTAGGAATTGATCCTCCATCCAGTAGGTCATATCGAATTGGTTAGTGGTATTATTGAAATGTGTTCACATATGTTGTAGTTTGATCAAGATTGGGTTCATGGTGCCCCCAAATGATTCTGGAAATGAACCATATCTTAATATCAATGTCTAAATAGACTAGTGAACATTATTAGGTGAGTCCAAATTAAAATGACCTATTGACTGATTTTCTCTATAGATAACATGGATCATGGAGTGGATTCTACAATAAAAAGCATTGCTTTAAGACAAATCTGGTGGCTGGCAGTTGGTTGCGACCGCCGGGTGATGGTGTGTCCATCATGAGTATCTATTCGTGTTTCTAATTACTATTTACTATTATATATTCTATCATGATGACAATTATAGATTATTTATGTTTGTTTTTTGGGCGTCCACCTAGGTAGAGTTATATACACCCCTATATGGGATCTTCCTATATATGCCATGTCTTATAAAAATAATGATCCTTTTGACTGTGTTCTAGGAGGAAATTCTAGGGGTGGTGCATAGCTTTATCCTGAGAGATATTGGGTTTTTATAGGAGCTTGTGTTTTGTCGTAGTCCAATCCCATGGAGTATTGTGGACTCCTTAATGTTTTTTATAGGCATGTATTTATACCCCTTTTCAATTTTAGTACTTTTTTGACATACTCCAGTTATGGGATAATAGTTATGTCCATGAACTTGTTGTTATTTGTTTTAGATTTAATTATTGCATGGTCATGGATTGCTGCATTTTCATATAGGTATATTATTCTAATTCCTCCCATGGGTGGTATATGCATATTCAGTGTTGGTTACTATCCCTTGGCCAATTGATTGTGAGATAGTGTAGTCACAAATCAAACCCAGATAATTCGTGTCAGAATAATATCATAAATATACATTAAATATATCATTATATCCAGCCATTACATGCAGATATATATATTAAATTATGTCATTTAATAAGGGGATAGTTCTCCATATACACGATTGATGGATTCATTTCCTATATGATTGAGATTACATATGGATGTAAATTTTAAAATTAATATAATATAATCTAATAATTTGTAGGATACTTTTTTATTATTTAATAATGGTTAATGAATATTTAATGTATTCAATTTATAATTAATTCAAAAATGCACGGTTATGAATGATATGACTTCCTTAGAAAACCTCATACTGTATAAACTGAAATCCTAACATTTCTAGTTTTCTAACAAAACTAATTCATCTCAGATGTGAGGGACTTAATGAAGATAATTATGATTCTATTGGACAAACAAAAAGGGTTTTTATGTTTGAAAAAAAGGAGAGAAGGTTCATTTTTATATGATATGGGGTACTATTTGAATTTCCAAAAGTATTTGAATTTAAAAAAATTAATTTTTTAGTTCCAATGGATTAAAATTAATATTATTCAAAATTAATAATACAATTATTCGAAATACTCTCACAAAATAATTTTTTTACAATATGATGTTATGTTATTACCTTTGGTTTTTGTTTTAAATATTTTTAGTTATTTATGAAAATTAACATTATAACCATGCTTTTTATTGAGAAGGGGTTAAAAAATTTAATATAAAAGGGAAATTTTCCCATAAATGGAATATGGTTTGTATTTCGAACCATATCCAAATATATTGGATGAATATATTATTTCCATCAATTTTATATCATAATGTAAATTATTATTTATAATAAAATATCATTAATTCCAATTTTTGAACTATTCATTAAATATTACATTGAAAATGTCATAGCAGCAACGGATTTAGAATCTATTACATTCACACATAACTATCATGATATATTTATAAGTAAAATTTAGAACATAAGAATTAAATTATATTATATTGCATTTAAAATTTTTATAATCATTTTTTTATTTTTTTGTTAATTTAGGAAATAATTGGCCAATATTTAATAATAAATTAAGGTAATTATTCCTTCAAGAAATAATAAAAATAGATTAAAATGGTAAAAAAATAACATTTAATCATTAAATGACTATTTAAAATTAAAAGTACGTTGTTTTTAATATTATCACCAAACATTATGGTTATTTAAATGATGAGACTACAATTTTATACATTTACTTTTACTTAAATATTATAATGGTAAAAGAAAATTTATTTTGTACCAAGAGATAATATTTTAAAAAAATTTGTGTTCATGGACGAACCCCACAAGGATGAGTTATTTTTTGAAAAATATAATTCTATGTATAAAAATGGTTCTCTACAATTTTCAAACTGAAATTAATTTTAATGACCATTATTGGATAATTCATAATATAAGAGAACTAATGTTAATTTGAAAAAAATTATAAAATAATAGATCTTTGTTAATGTTTAAAAAAAATCAATGAAAATCCTTATTTTCACTATTCACAAGGAAATAATGCTTTCTAAAAAAATTAAAAAATTTAAAACGACGATAATTTTGAAATTATGATTTAAAATATTATATTTTATTTTTAAAAAATATAAATTTTTGTTAAATTTATAAATTTTTTCTAACAAAATACAATAAAAATAATTTGTAATAAAACAAAATTTAAAGAATAAATTTATATTACTAAACAATTGTGATACTATTTACTAATAGTCTAATAATACAATTCAATTTTGTATGAATTTTTTTTATATTTCATAGAAAATTTAATCATATTCATACCCAACCATTTAACAACTATGTTATGATATAAAATTTTAAATAATTATATTTCTTGGTTCATTTAGGCTCAATGTTGAGTATATTTTATGCTATCAAATATAATATTATTTTCAAAGCCAGGTGTGTTACCTTATCCCCTCGTTTTATAAATTTATTGCTTAAAATTTTAAATTGATCTATATAATCACGGGTTTGACATTTGGAAATATCATATTTGAAATCCCACATACAAAAAATTGTAAATAAAAAACTCTCTTTAAAAGAATGAAGGGTATATATTTTGGTCATGTGGAATAACACATAACTAGGTTTTAAAATATTAAAATTGTAGTAGGAAGTGAACCATAATTTAAAATAATTATGGATTCTAAAACCTAATATTTATTTTTAAATAGTGAATGATCACGGGAAACTAACAACAACAAAACCGTAAACTAAGCAGCTGTAAAAAGAAAATTGATTTATTTGGAATGATAGTAATATGATAAAATTATTTTCATGATCCCATTTCTGTAGTTGAGGTATTTCTTACTAGATTGACTATTAATAAACAAATATACATACATTACATGTATAATTTCCTATATGAATTAATTTCAACCTCAATCTCATCATTATATCCCACTATAGAGTATTCGAGATGCACTTTTGATACCTCAGTCATTAAAATGAAATTCTAATGGATCACATAATTCTAAAAAATGAAACCATGTTATTCCTTATACATTTACACATTAACTTAAACTGAAATATTTAACTCAAGGTAAGATAATTCCCATAATTAATAAACAGTAAAATGCAGAAAGACTAATTTATTCTCCAAAATTAGATACTAATCCCAAAGTTCAAACTAAATCATTCTATAAAAGACTATAATTAAAATTAATCAAAATATTCAGGAATATGATTGAAACAAAAAAGAATTAGAATGATTTTTTCATAATTTATTCTGAGATTAATATACCATTTATCTCCAATATATTTTAATCATTTCTAGAACTAACTTAAATAACCATAAAGCCACATTGAAATCAAATATTCTTACAAAACATATTTGCACAATTATTGATAAAAAAACTTTTTCACTAAAACAAAAACTAAATCCAAGGGTTTTTTGATCATCAATATTATTTTTTTCCAAAAATGTAGTAAATGTTTACATTACCCTCAAAATCCTATCACATTAAACCAAAAAAGGTGGTGTCTATGCATTTTATCTTATGATCAACCTAAATCATAAAAAACAGGATTATTTAAAAATATATTATCTTAACTTGATATTAATGAATTTTAATATCTAATGTTATCTAATCCGTACTCTCATACCAACAATAACATACCGAACCCACAATCCTGGATCTGGGGTTAAAATATAATCATTAAATTGCTACCATCTATATTGATAAATATTACCCAATTTCAACTATTTAAAACATATAACAGAAAATAGTATATTGGATCACTTATAAACCCAATTACCTTTTAGGTTTATTGTTTTTAGAATAAGGATAAACTATATCAAATTATAAAATTCCAAATAGTATACAAATAATATGTGAAATGTAATATATAACATGAGATATCTTCACAACATTAATAATAAATTCCTATTTTTAATTAAATATCAATAAACATTGAGGAAAAATAATTTTTAAACATGGGGTGAGAAAAAAATATCTGTAAAGAACATAAAAATAAATAAAAAAACCTACTATTTCATGAATACTTATAAAAAAATCAATTTTTAACATTAAAGTCAGACTCAAAATAGACAATTCCATACTCAATAAATCACTTTATCTACCCAAAAAATTTCTAGAAGGAAATCATAATCCATATGAAATGACAAATAAAAATCTTAAAGGTTTTATATGAATCTTGAAAACATATAAATACATTTTTACGATGTTATAGTATTAACCCAGAAGATGTATAATGTAAATACCCGGAATCCCCGTGGAAATTTTTTTTAATACATGGGATTTTTACGAGTATGTGAAATTTTACGGTGCTTGATTCCGAATCCAGGTGTGCCCAGATTCAATTTTAGACATTTTGTTCGAGAACGTTTAGTAAACGTATGAGCAGGTTGTTATAAATTTTTAACCGCTGCTCGAAATTGAAATCCGAGAGCACCATTGAACTCGCAGTGTCAATATTCACTTAAGAAGACTTTAACTTCGATGGAAGTGAGTCAAGGATAAAAGTTAGTATTTGAGTTTTCGTGCGAAGTAATAAAATAAAGTAAGCTCACTTTATTTTATTTTTAACCACCATGTGGAAGTTGGGTGGTTATAACCTCCTCATGGGAGTTGGAGGTGGGACCACCACACGTTAACCTCCCTTCAGAGGTTATGGGGGTGGGGCACACCCGATCATAACCTCCCGTGAGAGGTTATGATGTGGGGACCAGAGGAGTCATAACCCCCTATTAATGGGTGGAGAGGAAAACCTCTCAACACTCTCAATTAATTTCATGTGTCAATGTAAAATTTTAAATTCTATCAATTAATTTAATGTGTCAACATAAAATTAAATCCTAGCATTTGTGTTGATGTAGGCTATGTGGGGGAAGCCTCTTTGAATCCTCCGAATAATTAATCCAATACACCTCTTAAATTTCGCCAAAGATATTTAATTCGTTTGACCCGCCTTTTTAAATTAAGTAACTGCATCGTTGGAATTTAGGATGGTTCTAAATAAATGAACCGTAATAAATTCCACGATGGTCACATACCTCTCCCCCTGTCCAATATATCGTTAGATCGGGAGGGGGATTTGGGATGGCTTCACCATGAAAAGAAGTGTTGGTAATGTAACATGATTCCCAACACATGGAGGATTACGCTCTGCAACATAGAACGCTCCACCGATAGAGAACGTCGACCTCGATTTTGACCATCTTCCTCAGAAATCCTTCTGACGTGAGACGTCCTCGTCCGCAACAAATCGGCATCCGCATTCTTGTGCCGACCCCAACCAACTACAAGCAAGGTAGGGGTTTATTACATGTTGATATTTCTTTTTATATCAATTTCAACGATTGGTATGGAATTTTTGCGGGTGAATTGTTGACCATCTTATTCTCTTGATGAGCCTTTTGTTATCACCCCTAAACGCGGAGGGTGCGGGCCAACAAACATGGTCCAACTCCCTCCGTCGATCTCTTATGATGTTTCTCCAGCATGGCAACGTAACAACGATGAGGAAATATAGGTGAAAATGATAAGGACACACTACCCACTGCCTCCATGTACCGCGGTGCCCCCACATTGCATGGTGCCCAGCCGACCTTCCTGTGCACAGCTGCGCCGGCCCACGTCCCCCCGGCGCACTTCCGGGAGCCCCAGATGACTGCTCGCGGCCTCTCTGCGCGCTGACCGGTGCTTCGGCCCCCTGCCCGTGACCTCTCGGTGTGCTTCCCTGCACCGGGAAGGCCTCCCTCATGCTTCCCGGCGCCCTGTCGGCCCCCCGACACGCCCTCCGGTGCCTCGGCCGCCTACCCACAGCCTCCCAATGTGCTTCCATGCTCCAGGGTCCCCTTCTTGTGGCCTCCAGGAACGCTTCCCGGTGCCCAGGCCGCCTGCCCGTGGCTTCCCAGCGTGCTACCCGGCGCCCGTCCCCACTGCCAGAGGCCTCCCGGCGCGCTGCCTGGCACCCCATCGGCCTCCCGGTGCACTGCCCAGTGCCCAACCGGCCTCCCGACGCGTTACATGATGCCCATTCGGCCACTCGGTGCGCTGCCCCATGCCTAGCTAGCCTCACGGTGCGCTGCCCCCGCCTGCCCGTGTGCCCCGCGGCCGGCCTGCACGCCGCCGCACCCCGCGCCGCCTGCCTGCACTAGCACGCGCCTCCCACGGTTTGCCCGTGCCCCGCTTGTCTTCCTCCCCGCCTTTGGGCCACCGGTCTCTAGAGACAACCCGTAGTATAACCCGCGGCGTCGCTGGCTAAACCGGCCCGACCTCCCAGGGAAAATCGCCAAGCTGCTCCCCTCTCGGTGCTAGCCAAACCGGCCCCAGCCTTCAGGTCGAGCTGCCAATGTGGCGGCCTCCAGGACGAACAACCCTCGCGGTCTGCTGGGCCGGGCCCAGCGGACGGGGTTGAACCAAACGGTCTGACCGATCTAAGGGGCCGGGCCAGACCCCATGGGTCTATCCAGGTTGACTCAGACCAGTTCGGCCCAGACTGGGTTATGTTGAGTTGGTCTGACCGGTTCGGATCAGATCCCACCCCATTACTGACCCTGTTATTCATTTGGTCGTAACATTGGCACCAGACAACCGTTTGACGAACCGTCAGCGGCACTGGTTTTCGTGGAGCATGACGGTCCCTTGAGTTTACTCCGATAGTTTCTAGAGTAATAATGAGATACAGTCAGGTTGGATCGTACAGGAAACCAACCGGGCCCCTAGGACTAAAAAGCTAATAAATCACAGACTGAGCATCTGATTGATGTGTTGCCTGTTGCATTGAAACCCTAATAATGATACAGACCTTTGATATTCTTCGTCGGGGGAATTGGTGACAGTTGACGTGTCGACACTTGGCTTGAGGAGTGGACCCTCCTGTAATCAAGCGTGCTTTGTGGAAACCATGTGGCTGTCTGTGCAATGACGACTGTTCCACGACCATGTGTTGGTCCGAAATTTCTGACTTCTGTTCTGGGATCATGTGTTGGTCCGACAAAATAGCTTGTCCTGGATCATGTGTTGGTCTGACAGCTCGGATGACTTTTCTTGGATCACATGTTCGTCTGACAGTTCTGAATTCTATTCATGGATCATGTGTTGGTCTGACAGAATAGCTGGTCCTGGACCATGTGTTGGTCCGACAGCTCTGATGACTATTCCTGGATCATGAGTTGGTCCGACAGTTCTGACTTCTGTTTCTGGATCATGTGTTGGTCCGACATAATAGCTGGTCCTGGATCATGTGGTGGTCCGATAGCTCTGATGATTCAGTGGATATATCTGATCATCTCTATCTCTCTACATAAGTTGTATACCTGTGTGATCTTAGTTAGCGACTTCTCTATTTTCCCTCATGATTGAGATGGGTTACTAGATAACTTAGTTATATGTATACGAATATACATAAGTAATGGATATCTGTTAATTACTTACTCTGTGGTTTGTCCTTGGTGGATTTTAAGAGACCTTGGTGGTCTCAGGGACCCTACTCAGTATCGATAAACTCACCCATGCATGGGCTATGCCCGCAAAACGTTTTGTTGGTTGTAGACGAAGACCAGTGTTGACTGAGGATCAGAGTAGCAGTACTGGTCGGTACCTGGAGTTGGACCTTACAACGAGTCGGTACATGGAGGAGACTGACAGGCATGGAGTGCTAGGGAGGCTATTTGTACCTACCCTTATGGTAGGATCTGTGGTGGATGTTCCAGGAGCTTCTTTTCACCTTTACGCTATTTACCTGTCTTCAGTTGTTCTTGATTTCAGTTTCCTTGTACATTATAGTTGGGCTTGTATTTCCTGCCCTTTTTTCAGCACTCCTTTTGTATACAGTTTTACCTAGTTTTTTGCTTCCATCATAATCTGTTGTGTGTGTTCCTAGTTTATAAAGGCAATGCCTTCCCAAATTTAGGGATATACTCCATTGGTTCTAGTCGCCAGCACCTAGCCTATGAAATCCGGGCTTTGGGTAGTCATGACATAGGCCCCAGGTGTCGGGTTGTGAAAAATTGGTATCAGGGGAGTTGGTTCTACTGTAGAACTTAGATATCTGATCTTTTCTATGAAGGAATAGTGTAAATGGTACTGAGTGTGGTTTTCAGTTTAGGGAGTCCAGTGTTGGTGCGATAGCCGATGTATCCATACACCAGGACCCTGACACCTGATTTCCGTCTCAGTGCCCGAAAACAAAAATTGTGTGTGTTTTTCAAGTGTTTTCTTTGTGATATCTTTGAGTCAGCACACCAAGAATAACTTATTGACTATCGTGCACCTCTTACGTTTCAAGATGCCGCTGTTTAGACATCCATCTAGGGTTTTTGAGAGAGTACATGATGATGGCCCACTGAGAAACGATGCTCCGGTGCAAGGCCCTCTTACTATGTTGGCACCTTCGGGTGGTGTAGCAACAGCACCACCACATGTTGGGTTGTAGATCCCACCAGCTGCACTGGTAGTCGGAGCACACTGACTGAGCACATTGCATGAGTTCCAGCGGTAGTGGCCTTTGAGTTTTTTAGGCGAGACAGATTTCGAGGTAGTAGAGGACTGGATGGAGGTGATTACTAGAGTTTTCTGCCTAGTTGAGACACAAGTAGAGAATATCGTGATCTTAGCTAATAGTGTTTTCCAGTGAGTGACCATGAGGCTGGTCCTTATAGTGATGAGGCTTTGGCACGTGGACCGTTGCTTGAGTTTGTACCTTCAGGTAGTGTGTCTGCTATATCACTACCTGTAGGTCAGCTGTAACAACTAGAGGTATCGGTAGATGACACATGTAGGCTTAGTGCCTTACACATGTTTCAACATCAGATACCCCTTAGGTTTTGATACGAGCCCGACTCACAGGCGGCTGAGGACTGACAAAAGGAGGTGGCTGAGAGTTCTCCAGACCATGTAATACTTCTTCAAGATGACATGTCAGTAGCTGAGTATTCATCAAGGCGTACCGATAATTCATGGTACTAGATGAATACGTTACGATCAGTGCTTTGGGCCTCAGACTACCAAGCGAGGTGTGTTTTAGGACATCTGAGCCAGCACATTTCTCTAGATGCTATAGAGAACCTTTGGGGTTGAATGTTCTATGGATGAGGGGATACTACCAGTGAATGTTAGCAGTGGGAAAGCATGAAACCAGTTCCAATAAAAGAGAGTTAAGCATGTAAAATGTTTCGAGAAGAGGAATTTTTAAGGACAGATGTATCTGCAAGGCAGAAGATGTAGAAGAAGAGCTAGAAGAGCAGCATGAGGTGTTGTACATTTTGACATGTTACAACCACCCGCCTTTGGAGTCTCCGTCAGGCCCAGGGAGCTGGAGGGTAGTGGAAGAGAGTAGCTGCATGCGATCAAGGAGTGTGACCCAAGGGATCTAGGAATGATTCGAGATATGGTATGTGTCTACTACTAGCTTCTTTATCAATACACAATTGTACCAATCAATCCTTCATTCCACGAATCTTGTCCCATACCTAGATTTTTCGGTTAAACCATTGAATTGACCCTCATTTCTAGAGATTCCTTTGTGAGGAGATTCGATAATCACACATACGCGGATGACATGATCTAACCATTGAGGTGAGATATTTGGTTTGAACCTCTTGGTGGCAGCATCGAGGCCTTACGATGTCAGTTTGGGTATGGAGTGGGGAGCCACAGTTCATACATAGATTGACTGTATTAGGCAAAAAGGTTTTGGTTTACCTATAATGTTGGGATGAGGTTTTCCTTAGTCGAAAAAAAGGAAACAAAGGTAGCACAGGTTAAACTCATGCAAAGGAGGGTGCATCTGATCAAAATTGATTCGACCGGCCTTGCCCTCGTTGTAGCAGGATTTTTGAGTTTTGAGTTCCAAACAGGAGTGACAGAACATGGGGACATCTTTTCAAAAGATTTTTATAAGATTACCCCCCCCCAAGGGGGAGGGAGGTCAAATTTGGCTGGATACTACCAGAGGTTCGTTCCAGGCGTTCCTAGTGTTGCAGTACAACTATCAGCCTTGATAAAGAAGGGGAAACTATTCATGTGGTTGGAGAGATGTCAGTTGAGCTTTTAGGAGTTAAGGTAGAGGCTGACTAGTTCCCCCATCTTGAGGCTTCTGGTGGAAGGCGTAGGGTACTTAGTCTACTGTGACACATCATGCACCGGGTTCGGGTGTGTCTTGATGTAAGAGTGAGTAGTGATTGCATATGGTTCCCGCCAGCTAAGTCAACATGACCATAACTACGATACTCATGACCTAGATATAGTAGTAGTGGTCTTCTTCTTGAAGATGGAGGAACACTATCTTATGGGAAAAAGTCTTACCGTGTACTCTTATCACAAGAGTCTCAGTTATATATTTTCTCAGAAAGACCTGAACCAGATACATCTGTGATGGATTGAGTTCTTCCAGGACTATGACGTTGAGATGGTCTATACACTTTGGAAGGGGAATGTTGTAGCTGATAAACTCAGCAGATGATATGGTATTCAACTGCTAGATGAGGCGACAAAGCAGATAGCTGTATTACAGATATCATTTATGGATAGAGATGGAGTAGCCTTTCTACAGTCTCTTACAGTCACTCCTCCACTCCTTCAGCGAGTTAGGGAGGTGCATCCTAGAGATGCTGACTTTGAGAAACGAAGTGCCCAGATATCCACATGGTAGGCACCTGATGGACTTTCTGAAGGTGGGGAGCACGTCATCCTCTTCAGAGGATGTACCTTGGTACCAGTAGAACTTCAGAAGGATGTCTTGAGGGAGTTCCACACATCCCATCTAGCGGTACATCCAGGTGGGGCCAAGATGTATTAAGAACTTAAAAGACAGCACAAGTGGACATGTATGAAAAAGTCGGTAGTAGAGTTTTTCTCACGATGCATCACTTGTCATCAAATTATGGAAAAGCACCAGGTACTAGCAGGCATGGTTCATCTTTTATAGGTCCCAGAGTGGAAGTGGGATGTGATATACATGGAATTTGTGATGGGTCATCCACGTACATCCAGGGGACACAACTCATTTTGGGTGATCGTCAACCGACTCACCAAGTCGGCCCGCTTATGACCGATCAAAGTGTAGGGTTCAGTATAGAGGTTGGGAGGACCTTATGTGAAGGAGATTGTGAGGTTACATGGAGTACCTTCCACTTTTATCTATGATCATGATGCACTCTTTACTTCCCAACTATGTAAGGGGTTGCAGGAGGGTTTCAGGACACATCTTTGTTTGAGCACTGCCTTCCATCCTCAGACGAATGGTCAGACTGAGCAGACTATTAAGACCCTCGAGGGCATGCTACGTTCTTGTGTCCTCCACATCGGTCGGATCTAGGAGGATCAATTAAATTTGGTGGAGTTTTCCTATAAAAACAATTGTCACTCCTCCATAGGGTTGACTCTTTTTTAGGCATTATACGGGCGACCTTGCATATCACCCATGTATTGGACTGACCCTGGGGAGTAAGCACTAGTAGGACCATAGATGGTATGAGCTACCATGAAGAAGTTGCAGATCATCCAGGAGTAGATGAATACTACCCAGAGATGGCAGAAGTCGTATACTGACATGAGACTGATAGCTCAAGAGTTCTAGATGAAGACCACGTATTTCTACGGGTCTAACCTTGATGAGGTCTATAGATATTTGGTCGAGGAGGAAAGTTATCTCCGAGTTTCATCTACACTTTTTAGGTCCATAGAAGATTAGGCGAGGTGGATTACCGCCTGTCTCTTCCACCTAAGTTGCACCGAGTTCCCGATGTCTTCCACGCTTCTCAGTTGATGAGATATGTGGACGACCCTTCCCATTTCATCGACCATGGAGAGCTGGACATCGATGATTGGGAAACTTCCATGGAAGTTCCAGTGGATATTGAGTATTGACAGGAGTAGGTCCTTCATGGATGGTGGATACCTCTGGTGCACGTACACTAGCAGCATGGTATCCTCTAAGAGAGAACATGGGAGTGGGAGGCTCAGATGCGTGCTCAGTACCCCCATTTGTTCCCTTAGTTCGAGTTGTAGCTTATGGGGACGTAAAGCCCTGAGGAGGAGAGAATTTAAAGACCCAGAAACAAAGTTGAATTATGTTTTAATAAATGGAATTTTTACGAGTCTGTGAATGTTTAAGGCACTTGATTCTGAGGCCCGGTGTGCCCAGAATAAATTTTTTATGTTTTGTTCCGGTACGTTCAGTAAATGTACAAACAGGTTGTTATAACCTTTGAACCGGTGCTCAGAATTGAAATTTGAGGGAACCATTGAACACGTAGCATTATTATTCTCTTAAAAAGGCTTTCACTTAGATGATAGTGAGTCACGGATAAAATTTAGTTTTTGGGTTTTCTTGTGAAGTAATAAAATAAATTAAGCTCACATTATTTTATGTTTAACCACTATGTGGAGGTTGGATGGTTAAAACCTCCTCATGGGAGTTGGAGGTGGGACCACCACACCTTAACCTCCCTTAGGAGGTTATGGTGGTGGGGACCACCTAAGCATAACCTCCCGTGAGAAGTTATGATGTTGGGTCCACACGAGGCTTAACCCCTAATAAAGGGGAGGAGTAGAAAACCTCTCAACTCCCGCAATTAATTTCATGTGTCAATATAAAAAATAAAATGCTATCAAATAATTTTAGGTGTCTACATAATATTAAAACCTAGCATTTTTTTATGCAGACTATATGGGAGAAGCCTCTTGGATTCGTACCAATAATTTATCCAACGCACCTCTTAAATTGCACCAACCATATTTAATTCTCTTGACCCCCCCCCTTTTAAATTAAGTAACCACATTGTTGGAATTAAGGAAGGTTCCTAATTAATGAACCATCATAAATTCCGCAATGGTTACATAACACTCCCCCTATCATATATATAGGGAGCTTGGGAGGGGGATTTGGGATGGATTCACCAAGACATTAAGTGCTGGTAAAGTGACGCAATTCCCAACACATGGAGGATTAATCTCTCAAAAGAAGAATGCTCCACTGACGAAGAATGTCGACCTCGACTTCAACCATCTTCCTCAGAACTCCTTACGATGTGTGACATCCTTGTCAGCAAAGAATCAATGTACGCCTTCCTCTGCCAACATCAACCAACTACGAGCAAGTTACGGTTTTATTATGTTTTGATATTCCTTTTTCTATCTCTTTCAATGATTGGAAAGGAATTGTTATGGTTGAATTGTTGACCATATTCTTCTCTTGATGAGCCTTTTGTTATCACCCCTAAACGTGGAGGGTGCGGGCCAACTAACATGGCCTGAGTCCTTCTGTCGATCTCTTATGATGTTTCTCCGGCATGGCAACGTAACAACGACGAGGCGACGTAGGCGGAAACCACAGGGCCGCTCTACCCGCGGCCCCTGTGAACCACGCCGCCCCCAAGCTGCCCGACGCCCAGCCGGCATCCCGGCACGCTGCCCGCGCCTGCCTGCGGCCTCCCAGCGCTGTAACACCCCGAGATTTTATGAAAAATATTATTTTAATTTCATTAATGTCTTGTGTTATATGCTCCACCAAGATTACCTTGCGATATAGGCAACACCGTATTAGCTTGCAGTATACGCAACACTATTCTTCGATAGTGTTACACACAATTTTGATAATAGTTATTCTATGAAACATTGAGTATATATATATATATTCAATGTATAAATGAAATATTATTGGATTATGTTATACGAAACAACGAAGGATTCTTGCACAACACGCAACCCTGACTTGGCTTACATTACATGCAATCACGACTTTCCTCGATAGCGTGTGTTGTACGCAATACCGGGTTTTACTAAACAACAATATATTATTATAATGTTATTATAAACTAGCCGTTATGAATAGTATTAACTAAATTTTGAATTTTATAACATTATTATTCATCTTACACATTTTCTAGAACATTTTAAGAGAACAAAATAAATTTTTCGGGTAAAATAAGTATTTTTCATAAAATGCAGTTTTACAGCCTTCTGATGGCGCACCCACATTAAATCTCATATTTGACATGTTTATAAGTTGAATTTTACAAAATAAAATTCTTCTTTAGAATAAATATATAAAAATTTACTTTGGATAAATTTTTCATATTATTCTGATAACTTTCATATTTTAATGAATAGTAAAAACACGCTATATTTTAATTAAAAACAACTTTTTTCATCGTAATAAATTATGTGGTTAAATAATAATATTGAATTGTTTCAAATTATAAATAGAATATATTTTTACCATTTAACATAATGTGTGTCATTAGCCTTGATTTTACATTGAATTTTTAGGTTAAATAAATTCAATCTTTGGCAATGTTTTAACTTTTAAAACCTATTTGCTTAACAACGGGATTAATTTTAAATTAATTACTGCAACTTCTGTGTTTTGAATTTTGAAAAATTGATTCCATATTTGGAATCAGTGGGTCCAAATTATGTTAATTGGTTACTTTTATTTTTTTTGATATTATGAATAGTAACTACGGTAATTTTTTATTCACTACGGTTAAAGGTAAATAGGGTAATTCATGGTTAAAAGAATATTATAATAATTCAAAATTACCATAAAACTGGTCTTAACCTTATTGGATGAGTATTGGTATACCATGGGCATACTTGGGTCGATTTTGGGACCCCATGGAGCCACTTATGAAAGACAATGACACATTAGATTAATTAATTTAATGTAAAGACAAAATTGGAATTAACAAATATCGTTTAGTAATTAATTTTTATATGGGGACATATAAATTATATTTTGGAATATAAATATTCATTGGAAATCTAAATATATTTCCTAAATCTTGGTATTTGTTTTATAATTTTTATACATCATATAAATTAAATTATTTATGACACAATAATGATGCAGTATTTACCTCATTAATAAATGATTTAAATAAATAAGATTAAAATGATTAAAATATCATCCAAAACCTATCCAATTACTATTGGATGATTTTATTTCTAATATGATTCATCTTATCTTCGAAATTAATGTGTTTTTTACCTCTTAAAACCGATGATAAGTTTATAATAAAATATTACGTTCACACTTTTCTAAAGAGCCCCTCCACTCCCTTATAAAAGAAGACCAATTCTATGAAATTCCTCACACCTCTCAAGACTTTTGGCTCATCCAAACTCTGCCCAACTAAGCTCCGTACATCCCTCTCCTTCCCCTAGAAGCCTTAAATTATGAAGAAGACTCTCCAAGAAGTCCTTTTTGTTCAAACCAAAGAATGTTACCAAAATTAATGGTAAGAGTTTCTGTTAAGTTGTTTTCTTTTATTCTACTTCTCCAACCCCTAAAATCTTTTTAATCCTTTATTTTGTGACAAAACCTGTATCCTTAAAATACTAGGATGTTGTTATGATAATGTGTAGAACTACACTTACACACACTTCCATCTAATGGATGAAGAGCATAATGTTTCTGTTATGGCAAACTAACGCCCCACGAAACGATGATTGTTCGATTTTCCCCTACCGCCTATCATGGTGGCCATTATGACGGCACTTTATTTATATATAATATATATTATGTTTATTATTTATTTATGCTTCTTTACTTACCAATTATATCAATCCATTATGGTTTCCATAGTCGGTAAATACGATAATCTCATTTGAGGAAGTGCGGACTACCGCCCCCTCAAAGTGATGTGATTTGTTAATACCTTATGTGAGATGTATAAAGGATGTGGTTAATGATATTATATATGATATTATACTGGAATTATAATATACCTATGTATCATTATGTTTTAATTCCATTAAAATAATAAATAGAAATGAAAGTAGCATTCATGCGTACGTACGACTTATCGTCTCAAGGAATGGTGCGTTACATTTGTTACCTCCATATGTCATGTACTATTATAAATGATTGTATATGCTAGATATATAATGAATGTATATTATATATAAAACATGATTTACATTTTGGAAGTAATTAAATCATGATATAATTAATAATAACATCAAGAACAACAAGTCCAAACACGTACGATAAATAAGATGATTTTACCCAAAACACTACTTTAACATTAATTTACATAATAATGGGTTATATAAAGTCATAAGTGAACCATATATGATATCATAACAATGAATATGATTCTGTAATAAGTCAATGACATTATTTAAATCATTATACAGGAGGTTCGGACTCTTACGAAGCAAATTGGACCTAAGGTAAGGGAAATATCACAATCTCATTTTTATCCGAGATTGTTTATACTTTGGAATTTAATGGGGAGTATTTAATCATCCACATCCTTGTTTCCCCAATATGTAATATTGTTTCCATCCACCTAAAAAAATTTTAAATCCAATTTTACCCTTCGGTGAGTTTTTAGTAAAATATCTGAAAGGAATCTTTTGATGTTTTTCATACGAGGTACGTTTTGACTTTTCCGAACAAAGTACGAGAAGAATGTTTTTTTAACTTATACGGATTGAATGGATTTTTAAAACATTATTTCCAAGAGCTTCCTTTACATGTTTTCAATTTTATTTTTAATCAACTTCTTTTAGTTGAAAATTGTATGACATGTTAAGAAAGGAAAAATGTTTTTAAAGTAGAAAGGATATTTTCCTCAAGAAGGGAGTTCAAGTGTTTTATCAAAATTATATTCCATATAAGATAATATAGGGTTCTATTTCTATCCCTATTATTACATTGATATGTTTATGTTGTTATGGAATAATTTTTATGAATTCCTTTATCTTATATGAATTGTTTTATGATGTTATGATGTTTAAGAATCCCATTTTTATTACATGGGTTGTGCTATGATGTATGGTTTATGATTTTGTGGCACACATAAGAATGGTATCATTATGAGATGTGTGGGACATATATCTCTCTCCAATGCATTGGGTAAAGATTTTATATCTCATGAGATAGACATGGCTGGAACGACGGGTTAAACCGGTTCAGTGAAACAGGACTGACACGAGGAGTGAACTCGGTTCAGAAATGGACTTTGTCCGCTAAGATAGTCTTGGAAATGAGTCTTGACTACTAAGAAATTATTCTCTAGGACTATGTGTGTATGCCACAATGTTTCATTTTTTAAGTTATGATTATTGGGATTACATTTCACTACTATGATTTATACCATGTTATGATATAATGATCTCTTTTGCAGGATTTAGATTTCCAAAATGTTATGTTCTTATGAATATGATGTGATTGATATTTCTTTTGTTTACCCTTACTGAGAATTTAAGCTCACCCTTTTATGTTTTCTTTTCCCCAGGATATAAAGAAAGGTTTTAGGTATAAAAAATGAAGATATTTATGGGAGATGTCGAAGATCTTTCACCACAATTAGAAGATTATATTCCGTGCTTCCAAAGACACTAAACTATTACGGTCCTTGTGTGTGTGTTTTTGTTATGTACTAAGTATTCCGCAAAAGTAATGTAATGTCCATGTACGTTAAGCTTCAGGTCTCTATAGTTGGTATAAGAGGAAAGGTTTAGTCAACCTTTGGAAACTAGGTTGCGAGAACTTTAGTGAGATCCCTAGAGATATTTCTAAGGTATGTCTAGGGATGTCTCTAAGAATAAGTATACCTATAGGTTATAGTCCTAGAATTACGCTATCGATCTTATAATTTAACCTAAGATGTTAGATATTGAGGGTACTCCCCCTTTACTATGTTGTTTTCTCTAGCATGATTTTTTCCTCTAATATAATTCTTTTTTTGTTTTAGTTAATGGAGGGAACCAGAATGAATTTGGTTAACATTGAATCCAATTGACAAATTGGATACTATGAGGAACAAAATTGTGTAATTCCTAGAGAGAAAGATATTGTGATTATACCGAATCATTAAACACGATATATGATTAACAAGTTGAAATTTAGTGGTATGCCTAATTCATCAAAAAAGAGGAAGATAAACTATTATGCATGTTCGCATGATGAGGATCATAAAGAATGGAATATTGAGATTTCTAAAGAAGGGAAGAAGAACCTTGAGGAATAACTCAAATGGAGGGACCGATGTTATCTATGTGGAGAAAAGGGTCATAGAGTGACAGACTGTTATGGAGTTCAATGTATTATTTGTGGAGATCATGGGCATTACCAAACTCAATGCCCTGACCTAAAAAGTTACTTCTAAATCAAGGAAGGACTTATTCCAGGAAAACAATTAAAGAGGATAGATTAAAGTGTTTATGTATTGGTATTAATGAATAATGTTGTTGAGGTAATTTTATTTTGTATTAGAATATATTTGTATTATTCTATTGTGGTTTTCAATAATTTTAAGGTACTGGTAACCATGAAAAGTGATTCAAATATTTTGGAAAGAAGTTGATATGCGCATAATGAAGGAATAAGAAGAAAATGAGATGTTTGAATGTATTAATGAGCTCATGATTGATATAATGACTAAGTGATATCATGGTTTGAGTATATTGAATTTTGAGGATTTTGGTATGTGGAAAGAGTTAACTTTTAACAGCATTCATGTTTTCAATAAGGTTCAATGGGTATACATTTTTTTCAAGAGAATACATGATTAAGGACTTTGAATGTTTGGAATGTGACCAACAAGAAATATCTCATGATATATGGGGATCAACAATCGTATTAACATGCTAGTTGTATGAACTCTTTGGTAATCATTTTCACTAAAAAAAGAGATTAGACAGCATTATTTTGGATAAGCCTAAAGATTGGAATGGATTATGTTGGACATAAGTTAGTATTGTTTAAGGATAGAAGTTTTTTTGATATTATTTATGGGATGTTTTAGTAATGTAGTTTTATAAAAAGGACAACCTGCAGGATGGGCGACAACCCATCGCATCAGACAAGGCTATGGGAATTGAACCCACAACCGAAGTGCGACTGGCCTTTATCACCTACCACTGGCCTACAGGAAGTCCCTGTTTAGTATAAACTAGTTTTATTATATTAAGCAGTATGATATATGAAGTATAAGTCCATTTTACGAACCATATATGATTAATCTCACTATAGATGGACTTATGTATTTTTGATAACTTTTCTAACCATTTTTTTGAGATAGATGGAATGACCCATCATTCTATCACATGATCTGCTAACAGATCACGAATGACAAATTAATCTTCATTTCTTTAAGAGATGAAGTGGAAATTGTCCAAAGAACGACCAACAGTGAGACTATACCAAAATCACAAAAGTATTTCTTCTAATTCCAATTGCATCAACTTTAGGGAAATGATCATGAAAACCAAAAATGTTTTCCTAGTGCTGTTATATCTAATGAATCAGATAGTACCTTAGATCGTTACAAATTTATGGCTTTGTGATTGCTGTCTTTTCCATAGCCATGTTCTCTACTACTCTCCATCAGAACTTGATGGTTAGATTTTTCTTCTATATCCATATTTTCACCTATGTTCTCCTACGTAGAAACCCAGTGATGAGTTAATTTGGGTGACCGGTACATTTCATACATTATTTTTTAAAGCCATGTTTTGGTATTCCTTTTTACGATGTGGGTCTCTATTATACAAACTTTCGAGTAATAAACCGTTTATAACCCCGATGAATTTTGAGGGTAAATTCATTTTAAGGGGGGAAGAATGTAACACCCCAAGATTTTATGAAAAATATTCTTTTAATTTCATTAATGTCTTGTGTTTTATGCTACACCATGATTACCTTGCACTATACGCAACACCGTATTAGCTTGCAGTATACGCAACACTATTCTTGGATCGTGTTACACACAATTTTGATAATAGTTATTCTACGCAACATTGAGTATATATATATATTAAATGTATAAATGAAATATGGTCGTATTCTGTTATATGAAACAATGAAGGATTCTTGCACAACACGCAACCCTGACTTGGCTTGCATTACACGCAATCACGACCTTCCTCGATAGCTTGTGTTGTACGCAATACCGGGTTTTACTAAACAACGATATATTATAATAATATTATTATGAACTAGCCGTTATGAATAGTATTAACTAAAATTTGAATTTTATAAAATTATTATTCATCTTATACATTTTCTAGAACGTGTTAAGAGAACAAAATAAATTTTTCGGGTAAAATAAGTATTTTAAAAAAAATGCAGTTTTACCGCCTTTTAATGGCACACCCACATTAAATCTAGTTTTTGACAAGATTATAAGTTCAATTTGACAAAATAAAATTTTTCTTTAGAATCAAGATATAAAAATGTACATTGGATAAATTTTTCATATTATTCTGATAAATTTCATATTTCAATGAATAGTAAAAACACGCTATATTTTAATTAAAAACAACTTTTTTCATTGTAATAAATTATGTGGTTAAATAATAATATTGAATGGTTTAAAATTATAAATAGAATATATTTTTACCATTTAATATAATTTATTTCATTAGTCTTGATTTTACATTGAATTCGTTGGTTAAATAAATTCAATCTTTGGCAATGTTTTATCTTTTAAAATCTGTTTTCTTAACAACGGGATTAATTTTAAATTAATTACTACAACTTATGTGTTTTTAATTATGAAAAATAGATTCCATATTTGGAATTAGTGGGTCCATATTATGTTAATAGGTTACTTTTTTTTGGTTATTATGAATAGTAACTATGGTATTTTTTTATTAACTACGGTTAAAGGTAAATAGGGTAATTCAAGGTTAAAAGAATTTTATAATAATTCAAAATTACCTTGACACTTGTCTTAACCTTATTGGAATAGTATTGGCCGACCATGTGCATCCTTGGGTCGATTTTGGGACCCCATGTAGCCACTTATGAAAGACAATGACACATTAGATTAATTAATTTAATGTAATGACAAAATTGGAATTAACAAATATCGTTTAGTAATTAATTTTTATAAGGGGCTATATAATTTATATTTTGGACTATAAATATTCATTGGAAATATAAAAATATTTCCTACATGTTGGTATTTATTTTATAATTTTTAAACATCATATAAATTAAATTATTTATGACACAATAATGATGCAGTATTTACCTCATTAATAAATGATTTAAATAAATAAGATTTAAATGATTAAAATATCATCCAAAACCTGTCCAATTCCTATTGGATGATTTTATATCGAATATGAGTCATCTTATATTCGAAATTAATGTGTTTTGGACCTCTTGAAACCGATGATAAGTTTATAATAAAATAATGTTTTCACACTTTCCTAAAGATCCCCTCCACTCCCTTATAAAAGGAGACCACTTCTATGAAATTCCTCACACCTCTCAAGCCTTTTGGCTCGTCCAAACTCTGCCCAAATAAGCTCCTTACATCCCTAGCCTTCCCATTGAAGCCTTAAATTAGGCAGAAGACTCTCCAAGAAGACCTTTTGGTTCAAACCAAAGAATGTTACCAAAATTAAAGGTAACAGTTTCTCTTAAGTTGTTTTCTATTATTCTACTTCTCCAACCGCTAAAATCTTTTTAATCGTTTATTTTGTGACAAAAACAGTATCCTTAAAATACTAGGATGTTGTTATGAGAAGTTTTAGAACTACACTTACACACACCTCCATATAATGGATGAAGAATATAATGTTTATGTGATGGCAAACTAACGCCCCACGAAATGATGATTGTTCGATTTTACCCTACCACCTCTCATGGTGGCCATTATGATGGTAATTTATTTAAATATAATATATATTATGTTTGTTATTTCATTATGAATATTTAAATCCCAATTATATCAATCGTTTATGGTTTCCATAGTCGGTAAATACGATAATCTCATTTGAGGAAGTGCGGACTACCGCCCCCACAATGTGATGTGATTCGTTAATACCTTATGTGGGATGTATAAAAGATGTGGTTAATGATATTATATATGATATTATACTGGAATTATAATATACCTATGTATCATTATGTGTTAATTCCATTAAAATAAGAAATAGAAATGAACGTATCATTAATGCGTACGTACGGCTTACCGTCTCCATGAACAGTGTGTTTCATTTCTTACCACCATATGTTATGTACTATTATAAATGATTGTATATTCTGTATATATAATGAATTTATATGATATATAAATCATGATTTACATTTTGGAGGTAAGTAAATAATGATATAAGTAATAATAACATCAAGAACAACAAGTCCAAACACATATGATAAATAAGATGATTTTACCCAAAACACTATTTTAACATTAATTTACATAAGAATGGGTAATATAAAGTCATAAGTGAACCATAGATGATATCATAACAATGAATATGATTCTGTAATAAGTAAATGACATTATTTAAATCATTATACAGGAGGTTCGGACTCTTACGAAGCAAATTAGACCTAAGGTAAGGGAAATATCACGATCTCCTTTTTATCCGAGATTGTTTATACTTTGGAATTTACTAGGGAGTATTTTATCATCCACATCCATCTTCCCTAAATATGTAATATTGTTTCCATCCACCTACAATTTTTTTAAATCCAATTTTACCCTTCGGTGTGTTTTTAGTGAAAGATCTGAAAGGAATCTTTTGTTGTTTTTCATATGAGGTACTTTTTGACTTTTCCGACAAAAGTACGAGAAGAATGTTTTTTTAACTTATACAGAATGAATGGATTTTTAAAACATTATTTCCAAGAAGTATCCTTTACATGTTTTCAAGTTTATTTTTAATGAACTTGTTTTAGTTTAAAATTGTATGACATGTTAAGAAAGGAAAAATGTTTTTAAAGTAGAAAGGATATTTTCCTCAAGAAGGGAGTTCACGTGTTTTATCAAAATTATTTTCCATCTATAATAATATAGGGTTCTATTTCTATCCTTATTATTACATTGATATGATTATGTTGTGATGGAATTATTTTTATGCATTCCTTTATCTTATATGAATTTTTTTATGATGTCATGATGTTTAAGAATCCCATTTTGATTACATGGGTTATTCTATGATGTATGGTTTATGATTTTGTGGCACAAATAAGAATGGTATCATTATGAGATTGGTGAGACCTATATTTCCCTCCAATGCATTGGGTAAAGATTTTATATCTCATGAGATAGACATGGCTGGACCGGTGGGTTAAACCGGTTCAGTGAAACAGGACTGAAACGAGGAGTGAACTCGGTTCAGAAATGGACTTTGTCCGCTAAGATAGACTTGGAAATGAGTCTTGACTACTAAGAAATGATTCTTTATGATTATATGTGTATTCCACAATGTTTCATGTTTTATGTTATGATTATTGGGATTAAATTTCACTACTATGATTTATCCCATGTTATGATATTATGATCTCTTTTGCAGGATTTAGATTTCCAAAATGTTATGTTCTTATGAATATGATGTGATTGATATTTCTTTTGTTTACCCTTACTGAGCATTTGAGCTCACCATTTTATGGTTTCTTTTCCCTAGGATATAAATAAAGGTTTTAGGTATAAAAAAATAAGATCTTTATTGGAGATGTTGACGATCATTCACCACGATTAGAAAATTATATTCTAAGTTTCCAAAGACACTACACTATTACGGTCCTTATGTTTGTGTTTTTGTTATGTACTAAGTATTCTGCAAAAGTAATGTAATGTCCATGTACGTTAAGCTTTGGGTCTCTACAAGCGCGCTGCCTGGCCCCCAGACAGCCAGCCCACGGCCTCCCGGCGTGCTGCCGGTTCCCAACTGGCCTCCCAGTACGCTGCCTGGTGACTAGGCCGCCTGCCCACGGCCTCCCGTCACGCTGCCCAGCACCCAAACCCCTTGCCCGCGGCCTCCTGACCTACTGCCCGATGCCCAACCGGCCTCTCGGCATGCCGCCCGCGCCTGACCATGCATCTCACACACTGCCAGTGCGCCACATGCCTTCCCGCACACCATCGGGCCCCACGTTGTCATCCTGCGCTAGCCCGCGGCCTGTAGGCGCCCCATTGGCCTGCCCACCGGCCTCCGGGCCGCCGGCCTCCTAAGCTGACCCACGACGTCCCTCGCGGCGTCGCTGGACAAACCATCTCGAACTCTCAGGCCGAGTCGCCAAGCCGCACCCTTCGCGATACTGGATGAACCGGCCCCAGCCGTCGGGCCGAGCCGCCTACGCGGTGGCCTCCGGGCCAAACCGCCCTCACAGTCTGTTGGGTCGGGCCCATCGGAATGGGTAGAACCTAACTGGATGACCCACCCAATGGACCGGGTAAGACCCAATGGGTCTCTCTGGGTTGAACCAGACTAGGTCGGCCCATACTGGGTTGGGTCGAGTCGTTCCGACCGGGTCTGACCGGACCAGAGCCCATTACCGACCGTGTTACTTCATTTGGATGTAACTTTGGAACCGGGATACCTATTGACGAACTGTTAGCGGCATTGGTTTTGTTGGAGCATGAAGGTCCCATGAGTGTACCCCATTGGAGTTTGGGGTAATAATGAGATACGGTCAGGTTGAATCGTACACAAATCGAACCGGGCCCCCAGGACTAAAATTCTAATAACTCAATGATAGGGATTCCGATTGATGTGACGTCTATTGCATTGAGACCCCTACGACGAGACGAACCTTTGAGACAATTCTTCATGGGAATTGGTGGCAGTTGACGTGTAGAAACTTTGATTTAGGAGTGGTCCCTTTTGGAATCAAGCGTGCTTTGTGGAAACCATGTGGCTAGCTGTGCACCGAAGAGTATTCCTCGATCATGTGTTGGTCCGACAGTTCTGACTTCTCTTCCTGGATCATGTGTTGGTCCGAAAGAATAGCTGGTCCTGGATCATGTGTTGGTCCGACATCTCTGATGACTGTTCCTGGATAATGTGTTGATCTGATAGTTCTGCCTTCTATTCCCAGATCATGTATTGGTCTGATAGAATAACTGGTCCTAAATCATTAGTTGGGCTGACATCTCTGATGATTTTTCCTGGATCATGTGTTGGTCCCACAGTTCTGACTTCTATTCCTAGATCATGTATTGGTTTGATAAAATAGATGGTCCTGGAACTTGTTTAGGTCCAACAGCTCTGATGATTCAGTGGCTATATCTGATCATCTCTATATCTCTACATAAGTTGTATACCCGTGTGAGTTGAGTAAGTGACTGCTGTGTTTTCCCTCATGAATGAGATGGGTTACTAGATAACTTAGGTATATGTATGGGCATATAACTAAGTAATGGCTATCAATTGATTTATTACTCTATAGATTTTCCTTGGGGGATTTTGAGAGAACATGGTGGTCTCAGGGTCCCTAATGAGTATCATTATACTCTGCTCTGCATAGGCTATGCCCGCACATCATTGTGTTGGTTGCAGACGACAGACAATGCTGGCTAAGGATCAAAGTAGTAGGACTAGACGGTACCCGGAGGTGGACCTTACGACGAGTCGGTACACAGAGGAGAGTGATAGAAATGGAGTGCTTAAGAGGCTATCTATACCTACCCTTCAGGTAGGATCAATGGTGGACGTTCTTGGAGCCTCTTTTCACATTTTAGTAATTTTCCTTTATTTAGTTGGACTTGCTTTGATTTTCCTTGTAATTTACAGTTTGCTTTGTATTTCTAGCCCCTTTTATTTTCAGCACTCCTTTTGTATACAATTTTACATTGTGTTTTTCTTCCAACATACTCTGTTGTGGGTGTCCCTAGTTTATAAATGCAATGCCTTCCCAGATTTAGGGATTTACGCCTTTGGTTCTAGTCGCCAGGCCCTGGCCTATGGAAGGCGGGCTTGGGGTAGCCACGGCACGGTCCCCTGGGGTCGAGTCATGACATAACATATATTTTCTATTGGTAATATAATCATTTATAATAATTAAAACCATAATATTTTAATTAGACCACATAAAAATCGAAATTATATCATATAGGTAACTTGAGACATCATTTTTATATAAATATTTTAAATAGAATAATGTACACAGTATATTTCAATATCAACTATGGAGAAACCTATAACAGGAAATCGTAGTATCTTTATCCATTGTATTGAAGTGATATAATAGACCCACTCATCCTTTCTTTAAAACATATCATCCCATCCATGATTTATAATAGAACCACCTACCTTTTTTATAATAGTACAAACCATCATCATAAAAAACTCCCATGAACCCTGATATAATCATAATTTGTGAATCTTGTAGTTATATTTTCAAACTCATAAAAGTATTGTTTTCACCCATAAGAAAACGTTTTTGGTTATTGAAATATTCATTCCATCAAAAACAGTATTTTAGAATACCCAAAATTAAGGGATGAAGTCTTTTTTTTAAATAAACCAAGAAATATTTGAACAAAATCAAAATTTCAAATAATGGTTATAGTTGTGGGAATGTTTTTATCACCGTATATGTTAAAATAGAACAATAATTTTTTATTATTAAAGAATGTCATAACAATCCATAAGAATATTACTTTTTGAAAAACATTGAATTAAAGTAACAACTTAAATAGAATCTCTATTATTATTACTTTATTTAAATATACATACATATAAAAAGGATTATAAGGAATATGGATTTTGGAGAAAAAGAATTAGAAAAATAATATTTAATATACTTAACAAAAGGGTTTTAAAGTGATGTTTCCCATACATTGAGTCTCAGCCACCAGATATGGTATTTATGCTTCTAAATAATAACTTATGTAAACTATTTAGTTTCATGAAAACCCTTTTTCTCATTTATAATTACTTTTAAAATGTTATAATCAATTACATAATCAATTATTTTCATGTTTTTATTTTTTATGATATTCATCTCATATGTATAAAATGGATTTGGAAATTTAAGTATTGTAAAAGTGGTCACTATTACTCTATAAATAGAATAATAATGTTTAAGTAATTATCATTTTTCTATATAAATTATAAAATTTAAAAAAATCATGAAGAATGATTATTAATAATGAACTATGTTTTAATCATTGAGATGGCAGGTCGAACACACACATGAGAAATATTTATATTTTTCATTGGTCACTATGGAAAGAATATAAGAATGAAATTAAATTTTCAAATAAATAATTATAACATAAAAATTTTATTTCATTATTTAATAAAACGTATATCATTAATGGTTTGTGACTATAGAAAATGATTCACATCACTTCATACAGATTGTAATCCACTTCTACACATAAACAATGTTATCATTATGTAATGGATTAAAAGGTAAGAAACATGGTGATATATTATCATTAAAAAAAATTAATACATAATGAATAAAACAAACACACAAATATATATATATATATATATATATTAAATCAATAATTAAAATGAACTATGATAGTAGGTTATAGAAATTGAATTACATCAGTACACGAGGTGATGGCCTCCCAAAGATACGAATGATGGATTCCTTTCCCATATGATAGAGGATAAAGGTGGATATAAATTATATGATTAACATAATAAAATATAATTATATGTTATAAAATTATCTTATTATTTTTAATTGTTAAAGAATATTTTTTGAAGGTAGAAGAATAAAATAAAAAAAAATTCTTGGTTAAGAATTATAAGTCTTCTTCATAAAACCTCTTACGATTTTCTAAAAAAGCGTTAATAGGTTGGTTTTTTAATCAAACCAATGATTAAATGATAATATTAGTGATGTAATTATTAGATTTATTACATTATTATATCAAACAATATTTTTTTATGTGAGAATAAAACATGATAGGATTTCCCTTTTGTACCAAAGTGGAGGGGTACTCATGGAAATTTTTAAAGTATTAAAATAATTTAAAATAAATTTCATTTTCAAAGGTCAAAAAATTTATTTGAATAAAATATAAGACGATTATTATAATATATAATCTCTTAAAATAATTTTTTTTACAGTTTAGATTATTTTTTTACACATATCATTTTGGTTTAACCTGTGTAATCTCATTTTGATGATTACCATTATGACAATGTTTTTTCTATTTAGGGGTCATGATTGTTACTATAATAGGAAAATTGGACAATAAATTGATTGAGGTTTATATTGGAAACAATTTAGATTTAACATTTCTAAAAATAGGATTTTTATAATATTATGAAAATATAAGAACAGATTATTTCTTAAAAAGATCCTTAATTTTAATTTTAGAAATATTCCTTTAATTTTAATTTGAAAACATTATTATAGAATATAAATAAGGAATAGTACATTGAATCATAGATGCAATTGAATATTTATCAAAAAAGATTATTTAATGTTACAATACATTAAAATTATATTAATTTTATATTTTCTGAATCATTGAAATTATTTTTCAATTAATTGAATAAATACTCTATCAATATTGCATAAGAATTTATAGTAATTATTTTTTCACTATAAACTAAAAATAAATTACTAGGATAAAAAAATCATCATAAAATTAATTTTTATAATGGAAAATATATTTTTTATCTCTTTCACCAAATATTTTAGATATGAAAATAAAGATAGTGACATTTTTACATTATATTTTCATAAATATTATAAAGGTAAAGATCAATGGAGTAATACACAAATTGAAAATATATATATATTTATCGTATATGGAGGAACCCAACACATAAAATTTGATAATCGTTTGTTTTATGATCATTTAATTAAGTCATTATCATATTATTTTTAACCATAATTATACAATTTACCCATACCATGTTGACTATTATATATTATGGTTACTATTCATAACTAAGAAAAATAAAAGGTAAATATTTTAAAAATTTTAACATAATAATTGAAAATATTAAATCCATTTTTCACCATTAATTTTCTAGAAGTGGAATTAAATAATTTCTTATTAATGTGAAAAAAATAAAAATTTACAATTTTTCAGAAAATTTATCTTCTCTGTATAAATATTATTTTATAACAAAGGCAACCATAAATTGACTATTATGTATATAATTGGATTATTAATAATATAATCTAACTAAATTTATTTTGAACCCATTTTTAAATTAAATAATTCTTTTTAAATCCCTGAAACAGAAATATGGTTTTCAATGAAAATTTTCTTTTTTCACTATTCGTTGGAAAACCAATATTATTATCAATATCCTAAAAATTAACATATAAAAATAATTTCACTATTATTTCAAATATGAGATCATTTTTATAAAATAACATTTATAAATGTTTTATAAAATAATTATAATATTCCCTTATAAAAATAAATAAAAATAATTTTTGAAGAAAACATATTTTTGAAGCAAAAAATAAATTTTATAAAAAATTTATTAATTATTTACTAATAAATAATAAATATTTTTTATTTGGATATTTATATATAATTTATGAAAAAATTATTCCTCTTCATACTTACCAATTTAATGTCTAGGTTATAATGATAAAATTTAAATTATAATATCTCTTGGTTTGTTTAGCCTTAGTGTTCTATGGAGTATAAATTATCATGCATTTTATTATTATTAAAATCATGGAGTTTAACACATAATCAAATTTATAACATATATTGTTACGATACATGAACATAAAGTGTTCATCATATCATAAAATAATATCACATGGAAGGGATATGTGTTTCTTAAACATTTCAGGATCATATATAATAAACCATCATGAGAAATAATAATGATAGTAACATTGGATCCTAGACCAATTAAAAAATAATGAACATAAATTTTATATTCATAAAGGTAAAAATACTTTTAAAATATCGCTATTACTTTTTGTCAGGAAAATACCCTTTGTTTTGAAATAAATTATTTAAAAACTAAAAATATATATAATATTAAAGATGAAATTTTATTTCAAAATGACATAAGATAATTATTAATCAATAATTAAATTAAATATTATTCATTATGGTGGATAATGTCATCCGTATATAGTATGCTAAAATAAAAATTAATTTCACATTTTTGGTATCAAATCAGAAGTACCTAATTTAAAAAATCATAATGAATATTAATTTATCAAATTATATATTGTAAAAAATGGAAAATTTTTCTTAAATAAATCATTTTAGAAGAATATAAATATTATTTATGACATTTTAAATAAAATTTTGAAATGGAATAAATGATTCTTGACCAAATATAAAAAGAAGGTAGATTTTAAATAAAACAATCTTTTAGTCTCATTAGTACATTGTGTAATGTGAATGGAAAACATAAAAAATATATAAATAAATTGTCATGAAAAAAAAATATATATACATGGTAGAGATATATCACATTATATCATCATTAGAATATTTCTTCATTAATAATCATAATAAAAATGATATTTTAACATGAAACCCTTGCATTATTTCTGTCTTTTTCAGTAATAACTCTAACCTCAAATATAATATATTTAAAAGTTATTATACATTTATAAAGTAATAATAATAATACCTATAATAACATATAATTTTTTCTTATATCATCTTTACACTAATTCCACTAAAAATATTTAATTACCACTGTCCTTTTGTGTGTCAACTACATCTTTTTTCATGTATGTTTTGGTTCAGTAGTTATTTACCTTGTATTTTCGTCAATGTTACATAATATAAAAAAATTAATTCATGATATAAATATATTATGTATTAATTAAATTAATTTTGATATCCATTCATATAATTTTGTGATCCCAAAAATGAATTTCATCACTACGTGGAGACAAATATTTTTATGAAGGTAAGCTTGACATTTACAATTCTAAATGGATGCAACAAAAGAAAGGTCAATATAAATTATTCCTTATATAATTATTATTATAGAATAAATTTCATATATAAAAATTATATCTATTGTAATAAGAATCCATGAATGATAGTGGGGGAAAATATGTTCTATTTCTACTAGATGTTGGTAGTCAACGCGTACGAATGAATGATGAATTCATCACCCTTTTGATTGAGAGGGGATGGAAAATATTTGTGAGGAAATTATAAAAAACTTTAATTATAATTATGATACATTATTCATCATATTTTCATTAATAATGAAATTTAGAGTATGTATATGAAAGAATAAAATTGAATGATCTTCATTAAGATCTATACCTCTTCTATGAGAGACCTGTATTCGATTATTCCTTGGGCAATAAAGGATTGGTATAAGAAGAATATTGGAAGACATAGGATAATTGTATGGATTTTAGGAATGAATTTTCCTAGATATTTTGTAACATATAATTCTCGAATGGTGTGAATAAATGTGTAGGATAGGTTCCCATTTATAAGTGAGGACAGGGACACACATGGAATTCATTAAAAGTTTTCAATAATTTAAGGACACATTCATGGTAAGGTGGATCCAAATTTCAAGGTATTAAATTCATGGAAAATAATTGTTTTAATTATATTAACAAATTATTATTATACACATTTTCATTGGAATCCTACCCTAATATCATGGTTTGACCCCCAATAAACCAGCTTTAACCATAACTGTTGTACTAAAATTTTACTATTTTTACAATCCACTGTGAAAAAAATTGAAATTGAAACTATTAAATTTTATTAATTATTATTATTGAAAATATTAATACATGTTACCGTATTAATTTATTGTTTTTGGTGGATAATTATTTCAATTACACACTCTAACCGTAACGAAAACGCATTTTTAAAAAATGAATTTTTAAGTGTAAAATATAATTTACATCAATTAACGTCCCTTTAAAACCCATAAAATGACTGTTAAAATACTATATTACAAATATAATATATAAATTAAAAAATAATTTAATTTAATTTATTAATATAAAAATATATTATTCAGATAATGTTTTTTTAAAAAAATGCTTTTTATGCACAAAATTTAAATTATACAAAAATAAAGTATAACGATGATCAATATTTAGTTAATTAGATTAATTATAAATAAATAATTATTATGGATACTTGTTATAATTTTAAGAAGATAATGTTAAATTAACATTTTAATAAATGACAATTTTTTAGAAAAATAGTAATTTTTATCTTTTTAATGAAAATTAAATATATTTATAAAAAACCAAAAATTAAACATTAGATAATACGTAAAAGGTGATTTATAATATGATATTAATTTTAAAAAATATAATTTATAAAATGTAATTTTTTTTGGTAAAGTTCACATGAAAAAATGAGATAAAACCCATTTTAAAAAAACATATATTTTTACGTGTAAATGACATAACTAAAAATTGATTACTTATTTACTATATATTAATTGATATATTTAAATTTATAAAAACCATTTTAGTATTTTTTTTTCCATGATGTGTTTAATAATACTAATACCTCCAAATTTAACATCTACTTTATATCGATTGACTATATCATAGTACATATTGAATCAGTTTTTCATATAAGGAAGTAAATCGAATACATTGAGTTTTTAAAAATATTATAATAATAAAATATTTTTCTATGATATTTTTTTAATATCTTTTTACTATGGTCACATCCGATTTCAATTACAGTACCACATATCAATTTATTAAGATTTTTACGAGTAAAAAGTAGAACCTCACAGTAAAGTGCCCCAATTTACTCATAAATAGAATATATAAAGCGTTGATGGTATATAGATCGTACTAAAAAATGTATATAAACAATAGGTAACCTAGAATTAATTTGAAAGTACTGTCTTGCTAAATTACACTGAATTAAATGAGATATAAAAAATACCAAAATTGTTTTTTCCATCAGATATTCTTTTACGGGTTTCTATTCTTAATATTCATAACCTTATATTTTCAAATCGAAAGAGAAAATTTTGTCTCCTTATATCTAAAATAATAGTTTATTAAACAATAAATTGGATCAATTCATCAACTAATTTTTAATATTACTCACGGTATGTTGATATAATTGTGCCTTACAAACTTATATAATTTCATTCTATTCCTTTTTATTATTTTCTCCTTTTCTTGATTTATAACAAATTATTATTTGGAACATGGTGGATCCATTTATGGAATGATATGTCTTAGTTATTACTAATTTTATCTCAAAAAAATGGGTATGTCAAAACATAGATGGGGGATTTGATGAATGATTTAATGATAAAAATATCTATAATTTAGGGTCAATAATTGAATAATTGATAGGTTCTTCAAAATGATATACTTTTGATGCAAGGTCCTATATTCCTACGCATGTGTTTTCTCTTAATCGTGTTAGATAGTAGGTGAGATGAGTTGTGAATAGGATGTTCCTACTCTTATTTTTGGTGGATTCTTCTATATATTATGAATTAGTGTGACTATATTTCACTATATTAGGAATATTTTATACAGATTATACATAATTAAATTCATTCATAAATCAGATATAAGTTGGATGAACAATATATTGTTTAATATTAGACTGATTCTGGATTTGGTCTCATAGAATTTCATTTTCTTGGTTTTAGTATCATGTTTTATATAATATATGATTAATCATTATCTGTTATCCAGTATTTTAGAATTTGTTTCCCATTAACTTGGTCTTTATATCATAATTTCTATAAGAACCCATTTTATATGACTCATCTTTTCCAAATTCCCATATCTTTTAATCAAATGAAATTTGCATTAGAAAATTAATCATTTTCTTTAAAAGGGAATTAAATTTAGATGGGTAATTCTCATCCTCCTAATAAAAATGGTATAATATCAACGAGATATTTGGGAGTTCATAGAGGAATAAAAGGTATCCTTCTATTTTTCCTTATTTTTGTATTTTGATTATATCTGTTTACAAGTGGTTATAATGTAGAAGGAAGTTCTCAGGGTGTTTTAGTTGGAATTGGGAAAATGAGTGATTCTTCCAGTAATTCCCAATTTTTTGTACACATTATTCACTAATTTTTTGGTCTTCTATCAATTTAAAAAATATATTCTTATTTTAATATTTTTTTTCTTATAGAAGAATTACTGGAACAAATTTCACATGTTTCTTGGAGTTTCTAAAGCTACATGGAATTTATCTACATTATTTTAGAGGAAATATTTAATATAAATAAATCTGAAATTGATTTTTCTATTATCAAATTCTTGGTGAAATAATTTGGGAGACATTACATCCATGACATACAAATGTTCGCGATATCTGTTAGTATAATAAAAAAATTTATTAGAAGGAAAATCAAATACCCTGGAACCTTGTCATTCTATACTGAAATATGTTATTTTACTATTTTAAAAATTATTATTTATTTCTTTCTTGTTTATAAATCAGGTCCACATATTAGAGATATATCATTATTTTCATCTTTTACCAAGAACAGGTACTATATTTAACATAACTGGAATCATTAATAGAAACTACTTTACTGATTTTAAAAGAGTAACCTTGATTGGTTTTTTTATTATACTTCCTTGTTATAATATTGGTTCCCATTAACAATTTTCAGGGTTCACAAAATACTATCCTCTAGATTTTTTATTATTGTATAAATATTTATATGAAAGTAGGATTATTCTATGGGATGAGAATAGTTTTTTATTTTTCCGTTATTATTATTCATATAAATTTATAATGAATTCTCTTTGGGTAGTTGAATCCCAATAGATTATGTAATTCCATTCCATTTACCAATAAATTCAATTACCCACATTATCCCTTTTTTTGTAGTTAGAGTGGTCATGAATTTGTTTAGTCTTCAAAATATTAAATAATTAAGAAAATAATCATCTATGTAGATCATGTATCTATAATTATACCCAACATCCTTATTATTTTATCATAAAAAACTAAACCATCTAAAATAGACATGATGCATATGATCATTATTGTTTCCAATTTTTATAGAGTTCCCACAATGTTCCAGATTGGGATGAAAGATTATTCAGAGGTAGTTCTAGGTACCCTATTCTAATGAATTATGATATGATGGGGTTTCATAAAATGGGTAAATGATGGTTGAATCCATCCCCTTGGGGTATGGTTTTTTTATTGTTGTACTAGATCATCAAAGAGTTTAAAAGAATATATTCTAGAATTAATTAAATACGGTATCTTTTTTTATGATTTTTTATTCACTACTGTTTTTATAAATGACTTTCATATATTGAGATTGATAAAAACCCAATAAAGAATATTCCTAGTAGTTCACCAATGATTTTATTAACTAAATAGATTGAAGTGGTGTTATGTAGGTTAGACTATTCTATGCTACCATTATTGTTTATGTATTTTCCTCCTACTAGGGTGGGTTATTCAAAATAATTATGGCTTTAGCTATGAATTTTTACTCAATAGTTATGTTTCCCATGATAAATTCAAAAAAAAATTTCCGAACATGTTTTGTTGTCATTGAATTTAAAAATTAATTCTTCCAATAAGACAACATCAACATATTTTGGGTTTTAGGTGATATCTTTTTAAATACACAGATTTTAATATGTTTTTTCAACTAGACCACTGAAAATTTGACAATGTAAAATATAAAGGAAACCAAAACTCCTGATCATTCTATTGATGTCATGTATGTATTCTTTATTCATACTCCTATATATGAGAAATCTTGTCAACAAAATCACCCCCATTATCCTAATACTTTTTTCATAATGTTATATAATATTGGAATTGTAAATGGTGATAACATTCCATGGCATGAATTATGTGTTAAGGATTCGGTATCCATCGACATATGAGAATTATTGGGCTACATCAACATTAGAATAATTATCAATGGTATGACAATAATATACCGTCTTTCTTGAGATATTTTAAGAATTATGGACTTTCCAACATTTTCCCTTTTTTTCTATCCCCCAATTCATTCCTTAAGAGGAAGTGGGAGCCTACTCAAAAAACATTTATTGTGTTAATTTATTATGACACCTACTAAATAAAATCCAAATGAAGGTGTATAATAAAAAACTATTTATGAAGTTAATCATATCCTTGAGAACAAAAAACATATTAGAGGAGGTAAATTAGTGTCCTATGGGTCTTTTTGCTTGATTAATGGAATTTGGTGTAATTTTAGAAGTAAAAAAATATCATTATTGTTATGGATATGGTTTCAGCTGATATTTTACTATTATATATGTTTCTCTTTTTCACGTATTAAGATTATATAGTAATGAATTATTGATGCAATGTTTATTTTTAAATCATTGGATGAGAGTTATTCACCTTAGTGAATATTTCTACCTTTATAATCAATAACTCATAATTATGAGCTCAATTTCACTTTAGTTAATTTTTGGATAAGTAGATTATAAATTACTTGATCCAATTGAGTATGACATACTTTTGCTCTGAAGAAGGCACAGTTTCATCATCCTGATCAACTGGAATTTCCTTTTAAGAGATTTAAAAGCTAATTTATAAATATAATTATGTAAATTTATATGAAATAATTATCCAATTGGTAAATAAATTAGTCAAAATGTGATTTTTTAAAAACTCACAATCCTCTAATGAATACATTAGTTGATGATTCTTTGATTACATGGAGAAAAATATTTAGTAAAGTTAGGAAATATAATCAGAGATATTCCCATTATTTGATGGATTTCAGATTCCATGATACTAATAGAGTGGTGAGGTAATACTAGAAAAACTGTGAATATATGTACTTAAGATACTTATTATACACAGTAAAAATAATTTTTTCTCACCTATACAAGTTGAAATATATCCGTATATTTTTATAAAGACATTGTATTATTTCTACATTGAGGGTATCAGGTTTATTATGTTGATATGTAGAAATAGTCCAAAACCTAATGGATTGTTTATTATTATCTAATTTGTCAGACATTATATTGGAACTATCTTTATCATAAATTACTGGATCATAAAGATTATATGACAAAATATGTCATTTTCATTAAACATTATCAAGTATGAAAGAGTTAAATTAGATATAATCAACAATATTAAAATTAAATTAGTTTTATAGAGGGGAAAATAATTATAATTATCCCATATCGACCACTTATTGGAAGTAAGAATCATTAATTGATGGGGTGGTTTTTTATGACGTGGTATATGATATCACAAGTACCCCTTGTTCATTGACGCAATTGTAGGTTATTGAGGAGTAGGTAAGAACTACATAGAGAGTACCCTAGGGACATCGTATAGGCTTTTTGAAAATCCCCATGCGATAGTAATATATATTTATTTAAATTATTTATTTAATTTTTAAATTGTGTGTAGTTTCTAAATTTGGATATCTGAAATTATAAACTTGGGGATTATGATATATTGTTCATGGTTGGGATAACTATGCACCAATGTTATACAGGGAGGAGGGAAATTGTTTCCAAAATAGTTGGGTTAAACCATAGAGTCTATCTATATCTATTCAAATAATTAAATTCTACTTATACAACTATTTATTTTTATCCACTTCATTATTTTCTACTATTTGGTTGACATAGATTCCCATCACCCATTAATATCCCTTTCTCCATGATATATGATGATAATCTATATATTTAACGAAAACCATGATTTCTTATCAATTTTTCATCAAAACCATCATCCATTTATATTCTTGTTGGGGATTCTCCCTAGTTGGACATAGTGGACAAATGTATTACTAATGATGGATTTAATAGTTTTATCCCACAGTTTCACGGACATAGGGGATCCCTTTCTCTTTTTTATCCTAGTATATAAAAAAAATAATTTTTAATGAATTCAATATAGGTATATCTATATAATGGATCTTTCATTACATGGACCACCCAACCAGGGCCCTACCTATGGAAGTGTTCTGATATGGGTGTCACCCAAGACCTTCCTCCCATAGGCCATGTAATGGTGACTTACACTGAGTTTGAAAAAATTAAATATCGTATTCCATATTCTACAACAAAATATAATAGAAACAAATCTCCATTTAATAAAATAACAAGAATTACAACTATCATATATATAACGAACTGAAATTTATATATCCAAAGAATGAGATATCAAATATAAGAATATGGTAACATGGAAGAAACCCAAATTAATTGTACTTATAGAAATCCATTAAAACATATAGTCATATGAATCTATAAAGATCTTGATCATTATGAGTACTCCTATATTAAAATCCCACTATAAATGTCATGGATACAATTATGTACCACCATTCTCTATCATGTGTCACCATGATTCACTAGGTGTATATTCAAATCAACCCGTTACTAATCCATATCCAAAAAGTATATATCTCAAATAATATTACCTTCTATAAAAAATAATATTGGGTATAAGGCCTATCCTTGGTTGGGAATAAACACACTCATAAGGACACCATGAATCCACAAAGAAATGATATAGAAATAAATATTCCCAAAAGAAAAAAAACATGTTATTAAGGAGTATCTTAACAAAATATATAGTAATGATCAACAACTATAAGCCTCAAGGAAATAGATAAGTCTCAATTGACTAAGTTATAATCCCCAATGGTCATACCCCATGAGGAACTATGGATTCCAAGAGAATCCAAAACCCGTAAATTCTAATGTTCATACTTCAAATATACATCACATCCAGTGGAAACCAAGGGGTTCATGAGGAGTTACAAGTCCCAATGAATATGATCTTATCAACCACTCCATATTACACTTTTCCACATAATACTATAAATAAAAACCCACACCACACTAAAGAATTCATATCAGTTGAGGGATACTACACTATGTCATCTACAGTTTTAAATAATTTTTTTCCCTTATAAAATATCATTTAAGAACTTATTCATTTTACAAAAACATATATTAGCTAGTGGATTACTAATACCAACTATTATAGACACCTATAATATGAGATAACCCAAAACTAATCATAGAAATTAAAATGTGGGATTTATTCCTCAATAATGTAAAAGGATTGATCATGAGGAAACAAACCCTAGTGGTAGACTCACGCCCCATGTAACATACACCAAATGTGGAAGAACTAAATTTATAATTGTATGTCTGACATCATGTCATGTAAAACAAAAAATATGGGATAAAAAATTGAATGAATAAATAAAATAAATTATATGAGATAGATAATCTTACTCCATCAAAATATGGGAGGCCCATTCCCCACTATGTTTCTCATTATAGATAAGGGGGAATACCTGAAACCAAATAAATGGCATGATTGCCATGTCTACAATCCATCATTGGAATTATTCATTTAAATTATAAAACTAACAATATTGCATTCATTATTATCATAAATAGCATAAAATACCATTCCGTCATGATCTATAACGTAAGATAATCATGATAGGATATTTATTATTCCTAAAACATACAGACACTAAAGATTCCCTGAAAATACCCATTATGAGTGAAATCCTTCTCCATGGAACCACCAAGGAGTATCAGGTGGTAGACTGGGATGGTGTGTTCTACTTATATAAGTGTATTATACTCTACACATTAGGTAGTGTGTAGGATCATTATTCCAATGTGTAACAAATCGTGTTATTATAGGGTTAGAAAAACATGTGAAATTAGAATTTCTGTTATCAAAAGTGTATTAGGGGAAATTAGTAATTTCTACTATATAAGATCTCAAAAACAATTTCTAACCACTATCCTGTTCATAGACTAGTTCCTTTACCCTTGGATTGGTGTTTTGTGGAATTCCAAATCATTCAAATTTTGGAAATATATTTTATAATTAATTATTAATTATTAATTTCTCTATATATGATTTAAAAATATAAATTTTAAATTTATCATCAAATTGTGATTCTAAATCAATGTTTGGATCTAAAATGAGGCATATTTTTGGTTAATCTATAATCTATTTGTGGGAACTAGGGAGTGGCTCGAGTCAAGGCCCCCTTTTTTCTTTTTCTATTTTTTTATTTTTTTATTTATTTCAATCAATTTTATTTTATTCCATTACAATTAGATTCTCAGGAATAACAATTGGGACCATCGGGATATCACCTATATATGATATATAGGAGGGATTTGGGGTCCTCTTGAATTCTTCCGAGGCCCAAATCAAGATGTGGTGGTAGCTTGTTGCAGTTGTATCCTGTTGTGTCAATGTTTTATGCATATATGTAAGATAGTTTAATTTTATTTTCTAAAATACATATGTATAAAAATAAAGGGTTTTAAATCCATTATATGGTTCTTGGGGGATACTTTGTGGGTTTACCTTTATATTTTTTGGAGAAAAGGGGGTTTTTAAGTTCATTTATGAATTTCAATTCCAGAAAACTTGTCTACAAGGAATGTAGATCAGAGAAAACATGTCACATGTTCTTTATTTTGGGTGTGTTTTTTGAATATGAAGGTAACAAAGTTCTTTTGTGTGTGTTTGAGACATGCCTTTTAGGGGAAACTCATGTTCTGGTCAAGTACCTATCATAAAAACCCGTGTAGGTGTACATGGTCATGTATAGAACATGGACAGAACCAAGTGAGGTTCATGACTAGTTTTTAAGAAAGGATTGTGTCTAGACCCTCTATGGGGTAAATATACAACAACATAGATAATAACCTAAAACTATTTAAAAACAATGTGGTAATGGTACATTCCTTTTAATTTGGTTTTACATTCCATGTCTGGCTGGGGTTTCTGTTAAGTGAGGATTATTGGATTTTCATGCCATATACATGAGGTCCACATCGTGTACTTCACCCATGGAGGAGTTTTTAATTTTTTTCTCACCCTATATTAATTATTGAACATATCATTAGTACATTCTATTTGTTTCTTCACAATAAATCATGATGATCAATTCATTTCCATATAGAGAGGTTTTCTGGATAGCATTTTGTACTAGTCATGTTTTGTAATGAGGATTTACAATAGGTTTTCAAAAATAATCAACCTGAAGGTTTTGTTATTAGATTAATGGTTTGATTGAGTGTTCAAATCATTTTGGATGACTTTTCTTATGAGTAAAAAATCAGTTTTGTTAAAGGTTCAATGTTATATATCCCAAAAAATGGGATAATGTTGTAACTTAGGGGAGAAATTGGATGGTCCATGGATGTAAGAACATATTACTTGAGGAATAAATAGTTGATATTTTAGGCCACTTTCTTGAGGTTTTATATTTTATGTTTTAGGATCATTTCAATTGGGTCAATTGATCTTGGATAACAATGTGGGGTGGTCGGTATTGTAATCCACTAAGACTATGTGAATTTTTTTTGAATTACTTTAATTTTTTGGATATTTTTCACATAACATAACTCTGAATTTATTTTTTTATTATAATATAAAAGAAAAAAAAATTGTTTTATTTATATGCCACATAATATTCAGCTTAGGATACACAGGACACCTACATGGCTTGTGTTACATGCAATATTGAGTCTTTTTGAAAAGTACTTTGTTTTTATAATTATTTAAAGAAGAAAGTTAAAAAACATCCGTAAAAACTAATTTAAAATTTTATTTAGAATTTTTTATATTGAAAAATCTATTTAAAATTAAATGTGTATTCTTTGTTAAATTCATTGTATGTTTAGAAATAATGTTTTTAAAGGAACTAGTTTTTATATTGTTCTATGAAAAATAAGAATATTAATTTTAGAAACTCATAGGAATTTATTTTGATAATATTAAAATAATATATTATTTCATAATGTCAAATTTATCATAGAGTGATATTTAGATATTTTTTTGAGAAACCTCATTTTTGATGAAAATAAAAAAAATATTAATTTTTAATTCAAAACTTTTTATGTAAAATTTATAAAATTCGTTAAATTATAGATAAAGTTGGTTAAAAAGTCTAAATAGATCAATAATAATTCTATTTATAAAATTTAAGTCATTTGCATATTTTTTATATTAAATTTAAATGTATTAGATTAATGAACATTATGACATTATCACTTTAAAATCATGCTTTCTCGCAACGTCTGCAGAATGAGAATTAAAAATAATTTTTCCCTTATGTGAATTTAATTTTGAAAAAATAACATAAAATATTGTAATAATTATGAAATTAATAGTCTATTGAGGTTGTCTTTAATTTATTTATGAATAGTAACTTTAGTCTCTTTTATTTACCACGACTAAGGGTAAATAATGTAATTAAAGTTAAAAATATTATTATAAATATTAAAAAATTACACTTGAAATACTCCTAATTTCATTGATAGAGTGGTTTTTAATATAAATCATTATTGGGGTTAAATTATATCATTTTAATCGACATAGGTTAGATTATGACTTTTATTATATTTTATTCAAAGATTTGTTAAAAATGAAATACTCATATTTTCAAAAAAAAATATGGTTTTATATGTCTTTATATTAAATATAAATTAGATATTAAATATTAATTTAAAATATAATAAGTTTATAATCATCATGATAAATTTTTTTTTACTTTTAAGGATGAAATAATTTAATTTACAGCTTTCACAATGATGGTGGAATAATCATTAAATTAATTTAAAAACCAAATAAATGAAATTGAAAATATTAATATAAAGATAATTTTATACAATTAATGTAGTAAAACAACTATATGAATAAATTTTACGTTTTATGGATGTGTTAATATAGTTGGTTTGAAGATATAAAAATTTTAGGATATATTTAAAAAGAAAAAAATGAACAGTGTCAAAATTGACACAAATGATATTTTATGTATGTAATAAGACATTAAATTATTTAAAAATAATTAAAATATTAAATAAATAAAAGGGAATAATATATGGTAAAAAATATCACATATTGGAAAAGTATTGTACAATTTACACTTTATATGTAAAAATTACATCATCTTAATATTAATTTTTTTTACCTTAGTTCAAATTAAAACAGGTTAATTAAGGGATAATCAAAAAATAATTTTTAAAATAAGAAAATAACATATATTAAATTTATTGGCGGATTAGATTAAAACATTATATCATATTATCTTATAATCCATGTGTTTTTTGAAGCATTTTTTTATATTTAATTTATTATATATTAATATTTTGATAGTTTCAAAAGTTCATATCCCCTCTCATATAAAATGAAACATTCCCTTATCTTTTATTAAAACATATAAATCCATTTTTTATTGAATAAACACATCCCAATAAACCTCCAAAATTATTTAAAATCTTCATAGAATCCTTAATATATTCATAAATCCAACTACATTTGTCCATTTGTGAAAATCACAAGGAGAAACCCAAAGAAGAGGTCATGCTCATTATTGAACGTTTTTATTTTATTTCTATGTTGAAATCATTATATTATTTTAATTTCATGTTTATATAATTACTTATTTATCCTAAATATATATATATTTTGTCATATTATGGTTTTTTCCTACACTAACACACACTTCAATCTAATGGGTAACAAATATACGGGTATGGTGAGTGGAACACTACCAACTCATGAAGCAATGTTGTTTATTTTTTCCATTACCACCATTCATGGTAGGAAATATTATTTAAAATATATTTTTTATGATAGTTAGGATATTATTATACTTATTTAATCATAATATCTTGTCCAACATTCTTTTACAACCCATATTTTTTTTGGAAAATGATGACATCGATCGTGTGTACGTAGGGCTTACCATCTCTATTAAGTAATTTGATTTTTATTCGCATATATTTCACATGCATGTTAATAATGATGAATTTAATGAATATATATGTTATATATGACACAAAATTATTTTTTGACGATAATATGCCAAATAAATTTATTTCTATTAACCTAAATTAAAATTACAAAATTGTCCCTGCGTACGTATGGCCTAGCGTCTCCATGAATGAGGTATTTTATTTTCTATATCTAAATTTAAATAATAATTATGAATAATTATAAAATGAAAATAATATATATATATATATATATATTATTATTTTTAACATTATAGAGATGATGTAATCATAATCAAAATAAAATGACCAAGAATAACAGTTCAAAACATATAAGAAAAACAATCAGATATTACTTGAAACGTAACATTAACCTGGAATGTTCAATAAATGAGCACTAGTGGAAATACGGGCTTTAACGTCATCGTAATAACGTCGGTTTTTTAAAAACAGACGCGAATAGTATGTGCGGGGAATTTTTAACGTCGGTTTTACAAAAAACCGATGCCAAAAATAATTATGCGTTGATATTTCGCGTCGGTTTTGAAGAAAACCAACGCCAATAATATTAGTATACATATTTTCGGCGTCGGTTTTCCTCAAAACCGACGCGGAAAATAATTAAAAAAAGTTTTCGGCGTCGGTTTTTTGAAAACCGACGCCGAAACTAATAAAAAAAATTTCCGCGTCGGTTTTCTTGAGAACCGACGTAGAAAATAAATTTTTTAAAATGTTTCAGCGTCGGTTTTCATGAAAACTGATGCCGAAACTCATAATTCCGCGTCGGTTATTTTAAAAACCGACTCAGAAAATAATTAAAAAAAGTTTTCGGCGTCGGTTGTTTTAAAACCCACGCCGAAACTAATAAAAAAAATATATTCCGCGTCGGTTTTCCTGAGAACCGACGTAGAAAATAAATTTTTAAAAATGTTTTGGCGTCGGTTTTCATGAAAATCGACGCCGAAACTCATAAGCGAATATATATTCCGCGTCGGTTATTTTATAAACCGACGCCAAAAATTTTAAAACAACATTTCGGCGTCGGTTTTCCTTAAAACCGACGCGAAAAGTGTTTTAAAAATATTCACGGTCAGAAATCCTCATTTTGTTCGATCGTCGAAATCGAGTTCTGCTGTGGCGCTTCGGACTCCCGACGACCTTTGAACCTGATTTGCGATCTTGGACGGCCATTTTTGAAGGTTTTTTGTCATCTGCACGATTTTGGGTATGTGTTCTTCCTCTTTATCTCTTGTTTCATATCCCATTGTTTATTTCTTTATCAATAACCCTATTTTGCGTGATTTTGATTACTGGTTAGATTTTAGTTGTAATTTATCATTATTTTTTGTTTATATTATCATTGTTGGTGTAGATTTGATATTTTTTGTTTTTGGAAGTAATTATACCGGTCGCAGTTTGGATTTAACATCTCCATTCGGGTTGAACTTCAAATTTTTTGTTTGTATTATCATTATTCCTATTTAAAATGATCTTTCATTACATTATGGAGTAATATATTTTTAATTCCATTTCCATTTTAATAAATTCTTCTTCAAAAAAATAATTTCATTGTGTTAAATGAATTCACTCACATTTTTGCATGTAGTTTGTTGTTATTTCATTCCTTCTTGAGATTTACCATACCAAATTCCTCAATTCTGTTTGGTTCTCATCATTTAACTAAGACATGAATAATTACCACTATCTATTATGTTAAAAAATTTGAATAATTATTTTCATGCCATTATATAATAAATAATTTTTCTTGCAATGTCCATAATACGACTAGAATCATACATTTAATGTATTGTAATTATTTCTTCGTAGATAATAATATAATCATTATCCCTCTATTAATCTTCAAAAATACCTTTCCACTTTCATATGTGGGGTTAGATTCATGCATTTTTAATAAATGTCCTCTTAAACTTATCTCATTCCATTGATTATTTTTATTCATCTTTCTCTGCCTCTAAATAATAGCCATGAAATGATTTACTTCCCCCCTCTATGTCATAGGCTATAAATAAAACATTATCATGATCTAATCTTTCATGGATGGATAATATATTTCTCTTCATGTTGATCCATTCCTTGAGATGTTTTGCTGCAATAGACCCATGGAAGGGGGTGTAAGTTGTCACCTACAATATGCAATGGAATTTTTATCCCTCCATAATGAATTTATATGTTCATAATTCCCTATTATAAAACTCATGGATTGAGGGAGTTGAATTATCATAGTCACCAAAAATTGTATCATGTCTCTTAATACACATTGTCTTAAATAAGGATAGTTATTGCACTATTTTTCACATTAATTTTTCCATGATTCATTCATGTTACATCAAATGAATAAAAAATAAATATAGTGTGATCAATAGTAGTCATAGTAAGAAATCATATTATCTTGTATGTCATTCATATGATATTTATATCATGAAACATTATTTTCAAAAAATGAAACCTTTGATTTAAGCATTTTGTCCTTGTATTTCAATATAACACACATGTATATAATATTACAATAAACTGTTTACTCTATTTGTAAACATGTTTCATATCTGATGTCTTTTATCTGATTATCAATAGTTTTTATGGAATATGTTTTTGTTTACAATTTATCTGATAGATATTTAAAATGTTTCTATGTTTTAATATATTCATCAATTATATTGTGATATCAGGTATTAATGGATCATAATTGGATTTATCTACGAAGAACTACTAGTGAATATGAAAGAGGAGTTGACAATTTTTTGGAATTTTCTAAACGGCATAATCAAAATATTGATTTGATTTTCTGTCCATGTGTGAAGTGTGTAAATATGAGAAAGTTAAACTTCAGAGAAATCAAGGATCATCTCATTTGTTATGGTTGTAGCCTTAATTATACACGTTGGATCTTGCATGGTGAAAGAACTGAAAATTCAACATCCAATGTTGATGACTATATTCATAATGAGGCAGAGGATCGTATTGAAGAATTAATTCATGATTTAGGTGTTGAAACCATCGAAAAAACACCAACTGTTGAACGATTGTATTGAGATTCTGAGAAACCATTATTCCCAGGTTGTAGTAAATATACAGTGTTATCAGCAGTTTTGAGATTAGTTAACTTAAAAGCAAAAAATGGGTGGAGTGATAAAAGTTTCTCCAGTTTACTTGAGATTTTAAAAGAGCTTCTTCCAGAAGGCAATGGGCTTCCAGATTCCAATTATGAGGAGAATAAAATATTATGCCCAATGGGATTAGGGTATAAAAAGATACATGCTTTCCCCAATGATTGTGTACTGTATAGGAAAGAAAATGAACATTTATCAAGTTGTCCTACATGTGGAACATCGCGCTATAAGATGGATGAGAAAGTCAACTCAGATTCATTTTCAGGTGATGTCATGTAACGTTATGAAAAATCAATTTTTTTACTTTCCAATGATATCATCAAATATTTTTTTCAAACAATTCTGATAATTCAATTCTGATTTATTTTTAGTTACCAAAATCAAAACTCCATCTAAAGCATTTTGGTACCTTCCAATTATTCCTCGTTTGAAGCGTCTATTTGCAAATTCAAATGATGCAAAAAGGTTAAGATAGCATTCAGATGAGCGCATTTCTGATGGTAAATTACGTCACCCTGCCGATTCACCACAGTGGAAGAGTTTTGATAAAAAATTTCATGATTTTGGAAGTGAAGTTAGAAATCTTAGAATGGGATTGTGTATTGATGGAATGAATCCATATCGGAGTCTCAGTAGCCAACATAGATCATGGCCTGTTTTGCTGGTACTTTACAACTTGTACCCACATCTATGTACGAAGAAAAAATATGTTATGATGAGCTTGATGATTTCTGGACCAAAACAACCGGCAAATGATATTGATGTGTATCTTACACCATTGATTGAGGATTTAAAACTGCTATGGGAGAAAGGTGTTACAGTTTTCGATGCATACAAGAAAGAGTATTATCTTTTGCGTGCTATGATAATGTTCACTATAAACGACTTTCCTGCATATGGAAACTTATCTGGATATAGTGTTAAGGGACAAAAAGCATGTCCAATTTGTGAAGAACAAACTTCATATTATCAATTGCAGAATGGAAGAAAGACAGTGTACATGGGACATCGAAGATTTTTGCGAATTGATCTTCCTTATCATAGATTGAGAAAAGCATTTAACTGTTTACAAGAATACAACCTCCCCCCTCAACCATTGTCAGGTGAAGAATATTATGACAGAGTGAAAGATATTGATTCAACATTTGGAAAGAGAAAAAGTTCTGGTTTACAAAAACATATCTGGAAGAAGCAGTCTATTTTTTTCGAACTACCTTATTGGAGATTTTTAGAGATAAAACATAACATTGATGTTATGCATGTTGAGAAAAACATATGTGATAGTTTGATTGGAACTTTGTTAGACATAAAAGGAAAGACAAAAGATGGATTACATGCTAGATTGGACTTGATATTAATGCGAATACGTTTGGAGTTAGCTCCCGCTGTAAAAGGAAAAAGAATATATTTACCTCCAGCTTGTCACACATTAAGCAAGATTGAAAAGATGAATTTTTGTCAGTGTGTTGATGGTATTAAAGTACCCAGCGGTTTTTCTTCAAATGTGAATAATTTTGTGTCATTTAAGGATTGTAAATTAATAGGTATGAAATCACATGATTGCCATGTGTTAATGCAACAAATTCTACCAGTAGCAGTGTGTGGTATATTACCGAAAGCTGTCAGGAATACAATCATCAGGTTATGTAATTTCTTTAAATCCATTTGTAGCAAAGTTGTTGATCCAAATTTGTTAGATTTGTTGGAGAATGAAGCAACTCTTATTCTTTGTCAACTAGAAATGTATTTCCCACCCACATTTTTTGATATAATGGTTCATCTACTGGTTCATTTGGTGCATGAGATAAGAATGTGTGGGCCTGTTTATTTAAGATGGATGTATCCTTTTGAAAGATATATGAAAATTTTGAAAGGATATGTTAAAAATCCTTATCGACCAGAGGCCTCTATTGTTCAAAAATATGTATCAGAAGAGGTGATTGAGTTCTGTACTGATTATTTGAATGAGGTGGAGCATATTGGTCTCCCTCTATCTCGACATATGACAGTTGACAAAGAAGGTAGAGGGGTTCGATGCTTAATGGTAAAGATCATTCCACGTGATGAAGTGATGCACGCACATTTATACATTTTGAACAACACAGATGAGGTTCAACCATATATATCCTCACATATTGCTGAATTAAAGTTACGATATCAGAAAAGAAATGAAATGTGGTTAATGATTGAGCATAAGAAGACATTTGTTTCATGGTTTAAAGAGAAAGTCACCCCAGATATATCTGTATCAGAATAATTGAAGTGGTTATCAGGGGGACCATCTTTTAATGTGATCACTTGGTCTGGTTTTGATATCAATGGCTACACAATTTACACAAAAAACCTGGATGACAAGAGTACCGTTCAGAATAGTGGTGTGATGGTATTCGCTGAAGTAGTGCATTTTTCGAGTGCTAAAGATAAAAACCCAATTTTTACATCAACGTCATATTTTGGAGTTATTGAAGACATATGGGAAATTTATTATATTAAATTTCGAGTCACTATTTTTAAGTGCAATTGGGTTGAGAGTAATAGTGGCGTGAAACATGATGAATATGGGTTTAAACCGGTTGATTTGAAAAGATTTAATCACAATGAGGAACCATTTATCTTGGCGACACATGAAAAACAAGTATTTTATGTCATTGATCTGTCGAATGATCAATGGTCAGTTGTTTTGCAAGGGAAAAGATATCATTTGGGTGATGATGATGATTCTGATGATGCTAGTGATTTACATGATCCTTATTCATCTATTATGCAATTTTCAGATGATAACAATGAATATAAGATAGACATAGTGCATGCAGTACGTACCGATCATGATGAAGGGACGTGGGAAAACACTAAATTAGTCTCCTAATTTTTCTAGTAAATATTTATATTTTGTGTCTATTTTTAAAACTTACAAATGCATGCCTCTATTTTTACATATTTATTTTTCATTTCCTTGTTTCTAATTATTCGGTTTTCTAATGATATGCAGGTACCCAAAATTTCATTACACTTTCTAGTAGAAATGTCAAATACAGATAGAGAGGAGCAGTTACCGAGGTATATCTATTTTGACATATTATTAAATATTCAGTAATATACATATTTAATGAAATAAAACTGTTAATTTATAAAAACATTGCAGGACTACTGATGCATCCTCGGCGGAGGAGACTTCTCCAGTTACTTCTCAAAAATCAAGTTCTCTAGTAGGTAAACGTGGTATTACACGTTTACCAAAACTATCACTCGCTCGTGATGATAAAAAATTACACATCCGTTTTGATGATAATAATAATGAAGTTGGCCCAAATGCAGTTCAGTTTGTCAGTTATATAGCGATGCAGAGCCGTTGCAGGATTAGTATTTTATATCCTGATTGGAAGTCAGTGGACAGGACGACGAAGCAACAGCTTTGGGAGGCCGTGATGGTAAAATATCTTTATTTATTTATTTTATCTCATTTTTTTAATATTATATATTTTAAATGACATATTTAATTTTTTCAATTACAGATGACATTCAATTTTGAGGAAACCAAAGAAATTAGGAAAAGACATCTCTCTTTAGCAGCGGTTCGATGGAGAGATTTTAAAAACAAACTGACGAATGATAATGTTTTTGGAAAGAGAAGGTTTGAAAGCCCATGTCTTAAGTATCCATATATAGATGTAGAATCATGGAAGCGATTTGTTGACAGTTGTCAGGAAGAGAAATTTCAGGTATTGTAATTGTTTTATATTTTAAAATTTATGCTATATTTTCCTTATTACTTATGTGTTTATTTTTATGTAACAGGCCTCCAGAAGATCTCATCAGGAGATCCAGTTGAAAAACATACACTCTCATACTTTGTCACGTGGAGGATACTCGTATTTGGAGCAGAAAATTATTGAAGAAAAATTTGAAGCATTAAGAGCTCGATCAAGTAGTGGTTCAGAAGAGGTCCAGTATGGTCCTCCATCTCCTCCCACTCGCCATGAGAAAAGGAAACGAGAAAGAAGAAGAAAAAATGAACAATATCTTACTGATGAAGCTCATCAAGTGGCAGATATAATTGTAAGTAAATATTAATTCTTTGTTAACAATTTTCCTTTTTTATAATTTATAAACACTAATATAAATTTTTTATTTTTCATTTCAGGATGAACTTCAGGAGAAAGAGACACAGGGCTCTTTTATCCCCTAGGGTAGGATGGATATCCTAGCCACTTCTTTGGGAAAGGCTGAACACCCCGGCCGTGTTAGAGGATATCAGGCGGGTGTTAGTATTCGGAAGGTTTTTGGTAAGAGTAAGCAACCAAGAGACCCGGAAATCGAATCCTTAAAAGAAGAGTTGTAGGATATGAAACGGTCTATGGGTGATCAAATTCAAGCAGCAGTACAGAAGGATTTATTAGAACACTAGGCAAGACAGTCAAAGTCTGCTCATCCTTCCGAGGTATATTATTTACTGTTAACAATTTTTCTTTTCTATAAATTGTAAACACTGATATAACTTTTTCATTTTTCAACATTCTCAGCCTACTCACTCAGACTATCCTGCCTCATATGCTTAACCAACACCGTCTGGGCAGCCTTCCGAGGTATATTATTTAATGTCATCAATTTTTCTATTTTATAAATTATAAACACTGATATAACTTTTTCATTTTTCAACATTCTCAGCCAACTCACCCAGACTACCCTGCCTCATCTGCTTACCCTGCCCCGTCTGCGCAACCATTTGAGGTATATTATTTTATTTAATTTTTAATCAATTTTTCTATGTTATAAATTTTAAACACTAATATACCCTTTTCATTTTTCTGACTTCTCAGCCTGCTCAGCCTGACTACCCTTCCCCACCTGCTAACTTTGAGCCTCCACCTCCTCCATCGGATCGAACCTTATATTGTGAGTTGTTTGCGGGAGATCATCATGTACATATTGTTGCGTTAGGACAAGTGTATTTTTTGGGGGACTCGGTACATCATCAGCCTATGCAGATGGGTCAGGTTAGAGTATCAGTACTTGTTATTATAGATCCTACTGCTCTACTACCATTTCCTACTACGGAGATCACCAGTGTTGGGGAATGTATGGGCCATTTTTTACTTTGGACAACTGCACTTCTTCGTTATATTTCACATGAGGTATGAGTTTTTTTAACTAGTAATTAGAAATGATTCCAAATTACTTATAATGTTTTCTGACATTTAACTTATATAGGAATATCTTAAAGCAAAAGAAACTGTACAAATGCAGCAAAATGTTCAAAAACAGTCGGCTGTAGATACATCTGATATTTCTTCTGGGTTGAAAAGATTATCTCAGTGGTCTTCTTCCTTGAATTTTATCTATGAGTTTCGGATGACGTCCGATAAATGTGGAAGAAATTATAAATTGAGAATATTGAAAGAAGATATCATGAATTTAGTTAATTTTGAAGAGATTGGGCTGAATGTGGTGTAGTTGTTTTCCATGTAAGTAAATTGACGTTTGAATTGCTATTTCTTTAATAAAATATTGTTATGTCATTGACTAACTATATTTTCTTTTTAAATTAGGAATCTATACAGGATTCTTTTAAAAAATGAAACTACAAGCATTTACAGCTTTATAGATCCAGAGTACATTTCCTTGGAAGTCAAACATGTGAAAAATGATGAAACAGTTCAATATATATCCGAGAGATTATCACAAACAGAGATTCATTGCTGGTTTTTGCCATTTCTTGATAAGTAAGAATATCAACATAATTTTGAACTCATGATCATTATAATGTCATTAATTGTGAACTTTTTGTATTATAGGGGGCATTGGATGTTAGGTGTATTTTTCCCAAATGAATGCACCTTATATTAGATTTGCTCTTTATTAGGAAAAGTGCATAAACCGTTTTCCAACTTATTAAACAGGTTAGTTGTTTTTTTATTTTTAGAAGTTTGTTATGTTTAATTTTAATTGTTTACAGAAGTTTTATTAGTTCTTATATAAAAAAATGCAGTTCATGGAAAAATATTACAAAGGAAAAGAAACCAACGAAAATCAAATATGTGGAAGTACATGTAATTAGTTTTTATATTTTTGTTATATATTGGGTTTCATTATTAGTTAAATGTTTTATAACTGCAGTGTCATCGTCAAAATGGACATGTTGAATGTGGTTATTATATTCTACGATTTATGTACGAGATAATCACAACTGGGGAAACTACTGATTTTCATAAGGTTAGTTGTATTAATTTTTTTATATATTTTCATCCACTTTCTTCTATTTATTAATTTCATATCATTCAATATTATTGTAGGTATTCAATGATTCACAGTCATATTCTCAATCTGATATGATCCATATTCAATCTACTTTTGCGGACTATTTGTTAAGTCTGATTAAGATTTGAGGTATGTATATACTAATATTTATAAATAATAATATATATGGGTTTAAAAAACTAACTATTATGATATATTAGGTGTTTGAACCTACTAATAATGAAATGAATGCTTCAACAATAACAAACAATGAGCATGTCATATATTTCAGGTACGTGTATTTTAATTCTGCTTTACTGAGTTTTCTCAAGTGCCTCTACAAAAACTGTTTTATTGAATCTACTAATAATCAAATGAATCCTTCAACAATAACCAACAATAATCATGTCATATATTTCAGGTACGTGTATTTTAATTCATAATTAGTTATTATATTTCTTTTCACTGTTATTTATTAAAATCATTTGTCTGTACAGTGACAGATCTGGAGGGTGGTACTTGGATCATGAACATAGAGATTCATATAGAGAAATAACATTCACAAACACTAAAAATTGTCTCCCTTGCATGCACATCAATATCTTCTAGGCCTTTTTATTTTTTATGAAAATAAATATCGGAAAATGATTGCTGAGAAACATATCACATAATACCTGAAACAGCACTTAGTGGGTTTGCACAAAGATAAAATAGAAGGCGTCAATTTTTAAGGTATGTTTTATTATGTCTCTATAATCTACATTTGATTTCAATTTTCTAACCTATTTTTTGCACTCAAACTTATTTCTCTGTTATTCCATAACATAAACAAATAACAATAGTGAATGGGTAATGCACGTCTATACAGAGAAAATATAAAAACCTGAGGTTGGGGGTGGTGGGGATCCTATGGTGAAAAGACACCCCCAACATCTTCAGTGGGTGAGGTGAGGAAGAGGTTGCATCGGCTGAGTGGTCCTGGAATATTGATCAGGAGTCGTAACATTTCATTTAGGTAATTTACTTTGTGAAAAAATTAATGATTCAAATAAGTTACACATTTTCATTTAATGTTTATTCATTGCACTAATATCTTGGATTGATTTTTTCATGCACATCTCCTTAGTTTCATTACTGTTTTGATAGGATTGGTGCTATCTATGGGAGGAAACTTACAATGATTGATACTGAGTATGGTTAGATTAAGAAAATGCACCATGTAGGTACGTTTATTTTAATTCTGCTTTACTTTGAGTTTTCTCAAGTACTTCTGTTAAAGCTGTTTAATTGTTTTTGTATACTTCGTTATTTTTTTCAGGGTTATGATTTTTTTGGAGGAGAAAATATATGTATTTTATTTAAAAAAAATTATTTACGGGGTCGGTTATTTTAAAAACCGACGCCAAATATTTAAAAAAAAATGTATTTACAGCGTCGGTTTTTTTAAAAACCGACGCTGAAAGTTTGATATGGCGTCGGTTTTTCAAAAAACCGATGCCGAAAATCCTGTGTAAATTAGTTTCAGCGTCGGTTTTTAGAAAAACCGACGCGGAAAACCGATATTTCGGCATCGGTTTTATATAAAACCGACGCTGAAAACCTAGTCGACTCTATTTTCTGCGTCGGGTTTTTAATGAACCGATGCGGAAAATAATGTCTAAATGTAGCTTCGGCGTCGGTTTTATAAAAAACTGACGCCGAAGCTCATAAGAGAATTATTTTTCGCGTCGGTTTCTATGAACCAATGTGAAAACTGTATTTTTAACGCCGCCTATAAAGACGTCGGTTTATAACCGACGTTAAAAATGAAAAAAAACCGACGCTAAAAAGTGTTTTTTCACTAGTGGAGTAATATATGGTTATATGTAAAAAAATATAATCTTATTTAATTTAATAATGTTATTTACAATATTTATTATAAACATATAATTTATATATATATGTGTTTTTAATGATTATGAAGATATTCAAAGACATAATTTAAGGGTTTTCTATCTCACATTAATTTTCCATCAGATACAGGCCATGTTCACAAGATATTTATTATATGTAATATATATACTTCCCATGAATGAATTTTATAACTTTTATCATTAAAATTTAAGGGTAATTACATATGAAATTTATGATCACTCTTTCATGGGGTTTAGAGATGAAATTTTACCAAATTAGTAAGGTAATTTTATCTCAATTTTACTTCTCTGAGAAACACATAATATTATTCTCATATTTTTCTATTTGGTGTATATACTTACTAAAGGAATTATTTATCATTAGTATTTATATTGACAAGATATTATAAATTTCATGTAATTTTATTTTCTCTTCGATAAGAAATATGTGTCCCTTCAGAACAACACTTTCAAAAAATGTTTTTAAAATGTTGTTTAAATTTTCTCTTATGTATTTTCATGAAAACAATTTCATGAATGTTTAAAACGATTTATAATGACCCATTTATATTTTTTTAAACGCTGGGGCCGAAGCCTCATTTTTTATTATTAAATCAAATAAAATACCTCTTTTAACTGGGTAGAAGGAAACCCATTACATAGCATGAAGGCCCAGTGTTCTTGTAGCCCATTATATAGCTCGTAGGCCCACATTTTAAGCCCAATTCACATTCTGTGATTAGAAACCTCCAGCTACAGTCCCTGCACAGTACCGCCGCCGCTATAGTGCCCTGTCGCCGCTACCGTACCTGATGATGAACAATTCCACCACTGTTATAGTATCGCTACAGTACTTCTACAGTAACCTGTGCCCCATGGGTTTTGAACCCCCATTTTCCATGTAGTATTACGGGGTTCTTACCACTAAGCTAAACCCCAAAATATTTTTGTCAAATCAGAAATTATATTTTTCTCAAGAATTATTCCGTCTGATCATCCAAAATCAATTTCATTAAAAAATAATGTTTTTTAATGTTACATTTATTTTAATAGAGATATTTATTTATATAATACAATCTATATTATTTCAATTATTTTTGAATGATTATGATTGAATGATATTTATAAAACCCATTTCGTTTCCATTGGATTATGTTATGATTGAATGATGTTTATGAAACCTATTTCATTCCATGGGGTATAATATAATGAATGATATATGTTATTATGTAACACATATGTGTGATTTAATTTTGAGATGGTTGGGATCTATATATTCCTCCAATGTGTTGGGTAAATTTTTATATTTCATGAGATAGACATAAAAAACCATTCCAACTAAGATTTTCATGTAAGTGAACCATGACTACTAAGATGGTAATGGGTTTTAATGATGACAACCATGATTCTTATGAGAGTGAAACATGACAACCAATATGGTTATGGGATGGAACCATGACTAAAAAGACAGTTATTAGAGTAAACCATGACAACTTATGTTGCATGGGGGGTGAACCCACACTATTAAGAATGGACTTGGAAATGATTCCATGGATACTATTGAAATAAATTTAAATGACTATGTTTCGACCACAAATTCCATGTCATATTCCTATTTTATGATTTAATTTATTATTTTATATATTTAATTATGATTTATTTACTATGAACATTCAATTTTATGCCATGATTATTTTTTATGATCATTGATATGCAAGGTATGATAATCTATTTTCATGATAATGTTCTCACACCCTTATTCTAATTAATATGTTTACATGACTCCCTTGTTTACCAAAACATAGTATATAAGCTCACCATATTCATATGTTTTAATTTTCCTAGGATGAAAATAAAATTTTTATATAGGAAAACTGAAATAGAAAATAGTAATAGGGGATGATGAAGATCTTTAACCGAATTAGAAGAATTTGTTACATGTTTCCAAAAGAAACTCATCTAATAGATATTTAAGCATGTGTTTTTCTAATGTTTGTATATGTTTTTGAATTCATGGATTGTGTAATTAAAATCATGAAATATATAATTATTGTGATGATATTTTTTCATTGAGGATTGAAAACGATATATTTATTGGGTATGAATACATAGAAATATGATTAACAGGAAAGGTAAAATTTTTATTACAGTATGGTAATCTTAATATGATCATGTTATATAGAAAATATTGTTTAACATGGAAATGAGATGATCTATTTGCATAATGTAAATAGGTTAGTGCTGAGTAACCGGGAAATGATTGTTGATTTTTTGAATAATTGGGTTGTGCTATCATAGATGAATTTTTCAACTTTTTGGACATAAGAAATATATCTAATAAAAATTGGAATAAATAATAATGATTTTTTTTCATTTAGTCTGTATTCTAGTTTAGTTTATTACCCTGTTTCATGATAAAATGTGAAAAATATATAATCATGTTGGAATGTGACAATGAATTACTACAATATGATATATGGGAGATAAATGTTTTTCTTATTTAGTGAAATTATTTCTAACTTTTTATTTGGAATTTCTTCTTTCAGAAGGATTGAAAAGTTATCAATTTATGGAACATATAGTTTTTATTTCTAAAGAAGTTTCTTAGATTGATGTTTTATCTTAATATAAGTTGACTTATGTAGATTTGATCAATTGTGATATCTTTTTTGCTTTGAAAATGACTGATGCAATTTCCAATCATTATATTTATGGATAACTAGATCTGATAATTCTTTAGGAGTGATAAATATATCTACATTTCACAGAATAAGAGATGAATTACAGATTAATAAAGGTATAAAAATGGTGATATTGTGTTGAAATCAAATAAGTAGACTTCTCATAAATATTTTTTAACCATTGTAAATAGATTATGATGTAAAAATATTGTCATGTAATCATCATTTTGAGGATATCAATAAAAATTCGTGTTTCTATAGTTTATTGATATTTTATTTTTTAACTTTCTCCTGATTACCTACTTTTTTATAATTACAGATATTTATCAATCTCTATGATTATTTATTATTTACCTCCATTCCCAAATAAAAACTAGTATTTTTCACTATAGAGACCTTGTTATTATATACTTTTGGAGACTAATAATTTAATACAATTCCCATTTAAAAGGAAAATGTAGAATTAATTTCATTGATTTGGGGTTCTATGAATGAAACATTCAAGTATTAAACCTTTAATAACCTAGATGAATTTCGACATGGAAATTAATTTTAAGGGGTGTATAATGTAACACTCTAAGATTTTGTGATTTTTTCAAATTAATGTATTATTTTTAAATTTTTTTAATTAACACATCATTGAATATATATTTTTATTATTATATAAAATCATAATTTTTGGAGGACATTATATGAAATTCTCTTTTCATCTTTCACTATATGCAACAAATACTTAGCTTGCGTTACATGAATCACTTTATCTCTATGATACAGTACATTACTATTATAATTATTTTAAAAAGATAGTTATTACCTAGAAATTAAAAATTTTAAAATAAATAAATAAATTCTAAACATTATATGTATTTTTTTCATATAATTGAAACATATTTACAATTAAATGTATAATATTGTGAGAAGTCTTTATATGTATAGAAATATTATTTTATTAATGGAAATACATTTTATGGCCATCTATTAAAAATAATTAAATTAATATTAGACACTCATAGAAATTTAATATGAAAAGATAAATTTTACTTATTAATTCATAATTTCAAAATTGTTTTAGGGTAAATTTAATATATTTTTTGAGACAAATCATTTGTTGATGTACAGTGAAAAATACTAAATTTTAATTCAAAACAGGCTTTTTGTCTAATTTATTTAAATATTTAAATTATATATTAAGCAGATTTTAATGTCTCAATCTATCAATAATACATTATTTATCCAATTTTGGTTGATTCATTCATTTTTATATTCAATATTTATTTAAAATCGAACTGAACATTTGGACAATTTCATTTTGAAATCCTGCTTCCTCGCTAAAACTACCGGATTATCAATAAACATAATTTTATTGATGCTGTGAATTGAATTTAAAAAAAACACACATTCATGGTTGTAATTAATTTTATAATTAAATTCTAAATTTATCAAATTATTTTTTTTATATTATGAATAGTAACTTGAGTAATTTTTATTTACCATGGTTAAGGGTTCATGAGGTAATTAATGGTAAAAAATAGTATTCTAAATATTATAAGATAACCCAATAAATTGACCTAAATTAATTATATGGGTCGGTTATGTTATAAATAATCATTGGTATAAAATTATAACCTTTTTACAATGAATTTTTTGAGATTATGACATTTATTATATTTTACTTAAGTACATGATAAAAATTTCAAAATCATATTTATAAAAACTATACTATTTTTAAATGATTTTATACAAAAGATAAATTAAACTCTATATAATAATTTTAAATTTAATAATTTTAAATTCATCATGATAAATTATTTTTAATTTGCAGAGAATAAATAAATTAATTTAAGGCTTTCACAGTGTGATGCAGTTATCATTTAATTAATAGAAATACCAAATAAATGATATCAAAGATATTAAAATAAATATAATTTTACATAATTAATGTCATCAAATAATTCTAAGCATTAATTTGACATTTTAGGGATGTTTTAATAATGTTGGTTCTTAGATAAAAATTCTAATTGACATTTTTAAAAATAAAAATAATGAAATGTTTCTAAATTTACAATAATGATAATTTATGATATGAATAAAATATTATATTATATAAAAACCCTACAAATATTAACAAAGTAAATTGGATATCATATATTTTAAAATATAATTTTTTTCCATTTATGGTTTAATTTAAAATTTATATTTAAAAATTACATAATCTTAATAAAAATATTGTTAGCATAATTAAAATTAAAATAGGTTAACTAAGGGTTAATAAAAAAATATGGTTTTATATTTCTTCTTATCTAGTATAAAATGTATTTTCTAGTTATATTAAAAATTTATACCATCTTATATTATAATCCATGAACTTTTTAATGTGTTTTAATTTATAATTAATTATATATAAATTAATATTTTGAGAGTTTTCAATAGTGTCCCACCCCACTCATATAGATTGGAACCTCTCATTCTATTTTTCTCACACATAAAAATACTTTGTCTAAATAACTAAACAATTATCCTCCAGACATACATCTATTAATCATATAATCCTTAATATGGTCAAAAATGAATCCAATTGAGGACTTTTGTTCATATCAAATGGAGATTCCTAAATAAGTGGTAATGTTCATTAATGAATGTTTCTATTTTATTTCATCCATAAAATAATTAATTTATTTTTATTTCATAGTTTCTATAATAACCTAACTATCATATATATATTAGTATTTTCTTATATTAAGGGTTTATACTACACTAACACACACTTCCTTCTAATTGGTTACAATCTTATCATTCTTGGGAATGGAAAACAACCATCTCATACAACGATGTTGTTCATTTTTTCCTATAACACATCTCATGGTGTTAATTATGATGGAAATATATTTTTATATGATATTTATGATATATTTACACATTTTAATGATACTATCACGTATAACCTTTTTACCAACCATAAAATATTTTTGGAAAATGTCTATATCGTTCATGAGTACGTATGTCTTAATATCTCGACGATACGATGTGATACATTATTCACCTATATTTCAAATTGATTATAATAAGTATGAAACTAATTTATATAAATTATATATATAACATATAAATATTTTATAAATAATAATGTTTCATTTTTATTCATTTCTTTTAACCTGATAAGAAAATGAAATCAACGTTCAGGTGTACATACGGCCTACCATATCAATGTATGGTTTATTTTATTTTTTACCTCAAATTTTATTGAGTCCATATAAATATGTATATAATGAATATTTATAGTATTTTTATATCATTTTTATCATTATAGATATGCTTAAATCATGATCTATGTAAGATTATCATGAATAACAGTCAAAATGTAAATAAAAACCAAGCATAAATTAACCAAAACATAAAATTTACAAGGAATGGTTAATAAATTAGTAATAAAGGGTAAAGGTTTAACATGTTTGGTATGATTTAATTTAATATGGTTGTATAATATATATGAAATAAAATTATTTTTATTATAAATGTGTTTTTAAAGAGTACGATGAGAGTCAAAGACATAAGGTGTGGGATTTCAATCTAACTATTATTTTCATGTGAGATACAAACCATGTTCACAACCAATTTCTTATATGTAAGGCATATAATACCCATTAATTTCTTCTATGAGTATTATCCTAAAATTATAAGGTTCTTTACATACCCATTTTATGATCTCTATTTATTGGGGTTTACGTTTCAAAAGTGACCAAACCAATATGGTAATTTTGTCTCATTTTTCTTTCTTTGAGACACATATAATAATATATTATTTTATTTGGCGTATATAATTTTGTTTGAATTCTTTATCATTGGTATTAATGTTTAAATGATATTATGAATTTCACTAATTTTACTTTCTCATCATTCAGAAATCATTGTGCCTTCAAAAAAATGTTTTCTATAAATGTTTTAAAAAGTGATTTAAAGGATATTTTATGAATTTTAAAGGAAAAGTATTTCCAATATGTTTGTAATTCATTTAAATGTATACATTATATTTTTTTTCAATGTTATTTTCAATAAAAATTGATTGATAATTTTTTAATAATTTAAAAATCATTCTATAAAGTAGAATGTTTATTTTTTGCCAATAATTATATCATGTGGTCTTTTAGAATAATTTTCCATCAAAGATAATGTTATTCAATGAAATATATATATATCTCTATTTTAAGAAATGTATCTCTATTATTTATACGGTTTGTTTATTTATATTATAGAATTTTATTTATTAAACCAATTTATATTCCATGGGATTTTCTTATTATTGAATGACGTTTATGAATCTTATTTTATCCTATGGGTTTGGATATGATGAATGATTTATGACGTTATAGAACAGATATTTAATATTTCATTATTTTATGGGAGGGACCTTTATCTCTATACAATTAATTTGGTAAATATTTATATCTCATGCGATAAAAATAAATGAACTTGTCTTCTATGATGATCTTCTGAGTAAATCGTTTACTACTATGATGGTTATGGGATTGAATGATGGCTACTAATATGGTTATAGGAGTGAACCATGACTAAAAATATGGTTATGGGAGTGAAACATGTCTATAAATATATTTATATTTGTGAAACATCATTACTATGATCATATGGGGAAGGAACCCAGACTACAAAGATGGCCTTGCCAATGATTCGTGGACCACTCTAGAAATAAATTTTATCTACATATGTCTCTTTAAGAAATTATGTTTCATATTTCTATGTTTTTATTTCATGAAATATGTTTTTTTAATTGTGATTCATTTATTTTTAACTTCAAATATTTATTTTATGACACTTTTTTATCATTGATATGGGGGGTATGTTTTTCTATTTTCAGAAAAATGTTCTTATACCCTTATACTCATGAATATGTTTTCATATCTCCCATATTTACCGTTACAATGTTTCTAAGATCGCCCATTTCACGTGTCTTATTTTACTAGGATTTAAAGAAATATTTTGTGATGGAATTATAAAGGGGTATATCATTATGGGAGATGTTTAAGATCATTCCCCAAATTTGATGAATTTGTTCCAGGATTAAAATGGCACAAAAGAAATACTATATTTGGGTTGTTGTCTGTCTAATGTAAGAAGTTCTACCCAATACTGAGGTAATATCCATGCATGTAAATCTTGGGTCATTATATGTATGGATTTGTTTCATTGAGTGGATGTTTATATGGGTCTAAGGGACCCCATATATATACCTTTAGGGAAAAAATAATACATTTGAATGGGTAATATGTTGGGGAGGCTAGATGATGTTTTCTTTTAATAGGAATTTCCCATGATTTCATTTGTTTTTTAGGATCACATATATTTGATTCTTCTTCTTTTTATGATCAAGAGGACCATTGATAATTCAATTTTTGGTGTAATGATGCATATGGATTTTATTTTTCAGGGGATATAGTGGTAGTGGTTATATTAGATGTCTAGTTTATAACAGATGATTCCTATGTCGAGTATTCATATAGGTTTAATATGGATGTGATCTAAGGGACCAAAGAAATTTCATTTTTTGTTGAACCCGAGGAGGTTCATTTTAGTTTTTATTATTGGTGACATTAAGTGTCACACTATTACCCAGAGACAGATGGTGAGATAATTGATGGTTTTTTTGAATTTTTGGGGACCTTCAAATCCCATAGATTTGATGAAAATGGGATGGTCAGTGATAATGATTCAGAATTTTGGATTCTGTGTTAGAGAGTTGATCCACCCATGATTTAAGGGCCTTTTATCAAGGTGGTTTGATGATGTTGGTACCCAAGATATTATGTTAGTGGAGAAATTTGGGATACACTTAGACTGGATGCTGACTCTAAATATATCTATTTCATCCCTTCATTGAGCTTTTTGGTTAGATTGTAATATGGAGATAATGGAAGATCTACCTTATATAATCCCTCCACTAGGATAGAGTATATTTAATATTATAGAGGAAGGGTATATATGGTCTCAGATAGTCTGGATGACCTGGGTTGTAGGCCGAACTTTAACCAGAATATTTATTTTATGGAGTTGATTAGTTCAATAGGAAAGATTTATTCTCCATATGATCACCCAATGTTATTATAGTTTCTATCTCAAATTCAGATCATTCCATAATATTCATAGAGCCTGGTAGTGATGTTTGTAGTGTTTTGAAGCCTATGATTATTCATTGGGATCCAACATTCATACTTATTTGATTCTAGATAATAGTGATCCCTTATTAAGATATGGTATAAGCACTTGATGTTAATTGATTTTGTGAGCGCATTTTATAAGCCCTCTAATATGGGCTTTAGTGGGGGTATATTTACATTGGGTGCTAGATAATATCACAGGTCTCGTTATTTCATGATTTAATTTTTTTAACCCCATATTTATCATACAAGTTTTTATTATCTTTTTACTCTGTTGGGAATGTCATGTGTTGCATGAACATGTTATGATATTAGATGTTAAAATCTATGTTGGCATTTCAACTAAGTTTCATTATCACCAAATTTATGTGCACCTTAGTGTGGGTGAAGACCTTATATGTCATCATTAAATTAGAACACAAGTTTATTGCTGGTTGGGGATGATGGACAATGGTTAATGGTTGAGATGTGTGGATCGTGTGGAGTCTTTGGATGGAGTTTGTGTAGTTCATCCATTGTGAAGAATGGGTCAATTGTATAGATTTTTATTTGAGTGAGATACATTAATATTAATTTTTAGCTTGTCTATTTGTTATATCTTCTATATTTTGTGGTAACTCAGTTGTTTTGTTTTTTTAATAGATTTGGGTTTATATAACGTACTTCCATATTTCATTTTCTTATAGAATTCTTATTTTTTAGTTATTTATTATGTATACATAATTTTTTATAAAATGTATATGTATGATTTTGGTTGTTTTAAGCTATTACTTCACAATATCAATAGGTCATAATCTCCCAACTATATCTTTTTGAAAAACACTACCAGTAAGTTACCCATGGTATATGGGGACATATACAAAAGGTTGTGTGGTGAGATGGATTGGTTGTCATTTTTGGTAAACTCGGGACTATTCATTAAAAAATGGTATCACAGTTTCGTCTTCTTAATTTATGGATTTAATATATATGTGGTATAATGATTTTATAGAATATTTGTTAGATATTAGACTATTGCGTCTGAAACACCATTGTTTATATGAATTCAATGTGTCCCTCACATGCAATATTTATTCTTAGTTTTCTTTTCCACAATTGTTTCACTTCACTCGGAAATATGCACTTTGGTTTTTGGATTTATTTTTTATTATAGTGTTTGGCTCTAGGATTGATGGTAAAAAAGGCCAATGTTTATGTATCACTATAGTCTCAAATGATTCACATGACATATTAATGTTCCTGGTTGAATCATTAAATTCCCATTGGTATTGATTATAATATAAATTTATTTTCCCAAATTGATATTAATACTATGGTGTTGTAATGTTCATGTATAAGGTTAAAGCCACATTTATCATTTTTTGGATATCAACCAATCGAAACAATCCTTTGAATGAATTTCTCAAATTAACTATTCATGATGGTTTTATATAGAATTGGGTAGCTTGGATTTAGATAACATTAGTAATGAAGAGATATGGTTCAGTTTTAGGGATTCAAGTAAAAGATAATACTAAATTTAGATTGGGATTGTGTTATGTCTTAGGATATGATGCATTGAAAGGGACGCCAAATGGTTTTAGTAAAACCAATTGGATATACCTATGGTGTAAATATACCATGGTCTAGGTATTTCTAACAAAGTAGGTGAAATATGATTATATTTTATTGTAGAATGTTTCTCAGGATATTTTTCATAACCCATACAACAATAATTTGGCCTTCTTCACTTTATTTCTCTTCCCATGGTTAGTTTTATGTAAATTAATGATATTAATAGTTATTGTTAACCTAATTACTAGCAAAATGGTTAGTAAGGTTCAATCTAAAGATTCATTAAACACAGAAACCCACCAAATCTCAACCACTAACCCTATATAAATTATCCATTAATTATGATATTTATTAAAAGAAAATGAGTAGAAAGTATTTTTTATATAATATTGAGTGGTTTAGAGGTAAGAAATATAAAATTAAAACAACTTGATAATCAAGATAAAAAGTTGAAATAAATGTATATTAAATCAAGTACTCACCCACAACTTTGTAAAAATGAAGGAATAATAAATCCAAAAAAAATAAAAATAAAAATGCCCAATGAATGAAGAAATGTTGAAGAAAATTCTAGTATTGAATTCAAAATGCTATTAGTGTTGAAAAGAGCATCAAAATTGAAACTGAAATGAAATGATTTATGAACAGATTCAGAAAGGCTAGAAATGAGAAATTATTTGATAAAAAACTAATTTAATGAATTGAAACTGAGTTTGGAATGAAAAAATAAAGAAAAAATATTATTTAAAATGATTGAACATAGGTTTGTGGTAACTCCCGATGCACAATGAGTGATTAAAAAATAAATAGTCTGAATGATACATGTTTTGTAAAATAAGAATGTGTGGTAATTTCATTATGTGTATTGGTCCCAACATCTACACATCATTTATTACTTATGTAATTTATGTATTAAATAACCATAATATATTATAGAAAATAGGTCTGTATATTTTTCTCAGTGTCAACTAAAACATTGCATGCCAGGTATACTCTGCACATCATGTATGTGAATCACTTTCATCGGGATCTAGTTTTGAAATCCAAAAGACCTGTATTCTATGTAAATTTAGTTTAAATGATTCATGTAAATTAATGTCTTCACAATATATTCTATATTTCTACATGAATGTTAGGATTGGGGAATACACAATATTTATGTTTTACATGACGTGTAATGAATAACTTTTCTATTTTTTAGAATTTGTTCCATTAAGAACCAGATTCTTTATTTTTGTAAAATAAAACCAAAACCCAGTGATTTAGAAAATAAAAAACTACTAATCCATAAATAAATTTATCGATTATGTATATATAAAATAATCTATTCAACTTCCCCCATACATGAATAATTTCTTATCCTCATGAGAAAGGAATCTCAAAAAGGGTTTCAAACAAAAAAAATTAAATCAAGAAACATTAATTAAAAATAGGAAAATAAAACTATGTGTAAGAGGAAAAAGTATGTACTTCATAATCAATCCAATAAGAAAGATAAATCATTCCTCATTGTTAGGTTATTTATTCAAATTCTTTCTATTATAAATATAATTTCATAACGGTTCTCAAGAAACTATACCTATCTTTCAAGTTACCTCACCATAAATTTTCTCTCATAACTCAAGGTATTGTAAAATTAGAGTTATAATCATACCCTAAATACATGATCTTAACCATAGACTTTCACTGGATATAACATCTCCACTACTGAAAGAAAATTAAAAAATCAATCACGAGGGATGAAATAGTAAGGTTCAAATGTCTCTGATGTTGAGAGAAGGTGGTTAAAAAATAAAAATAAATCGTATAAAGAGTGTACTCTCTAATGTATATTAAACAATATATTAAAATAAAAAATGTAATTAATTATACATGTAAATGTGGTGTCTATGCTCCCAATAACTCAATGTGGGTATGTGAGAGTATTAATTAGTTATCAAGAATTATCCTTTCTCCTTGATTTTCTAATTTTTCATAATGTCAGGTTTAAGACAGATCTCCCATCAATTACCTAATCCCATATGATCCATCACTAGATTCATCAGCCTGGTAATGTTGAATTTTTTACTTTCAGAATACATAGCCTAATATTTATTTTTATTTTTATTATTTATTTTTTAAAAGGAAAACTATATGATTATAAAGGTCGAATAGTATTCATGAAACACAACATCTATATCAGGAGGAAGTTTCATAGTAAATCTATTCAATAAAAACTTTCCATATTCATCAGTAGTGAAAATTCCCCCACAATTTTTCAAAGGAAAGTCATGAACCATACCAAGAGGGGGGTAGTAAGGGATAATAGGATTGAAATTTATCCATAATAAAAATTCCATTAATGGATAATATAGGATAATGAATGAATAATTTATTCGTGGATCTTTGAAAAAATGGAATAAAAAATTCATACATTATAACATTAAAATTGAATTTTTTCAATAATATACTCAATAATGTCTCAATGAAAGTTATTATCAGTTTACATGTCATAATTAACTCCCAAAAAATGTAAAAAAATTATATTTTAATGTATATAATACTCTCAAGAATGGGTGTATAAAATTACTAGAAATCACTAAAGGAATTGTATCCAGAAATGGGTCAATCTATATCAATTTCAGGATTTTAGAATTATAATATAATTACTCAAATAATTAACCATGCTAATAATATATATAAAAATGAATGGATATAATCAATTTACAATAGAACATTGCATTTTATTTAAATTTTACTAATGATATTATAGGCTTAATGAATTATTTAAATGGAAAATGTCTCCTAGATAAATAAAATCAAGAAATAATCTTGGTTTATAGAAAATAAAACTCAAGAATGATCCCTAATGAAAAAATTAATCATTGACTATACTGTTTTAAAAATCATAATGGAAGATATATGAAAATAAAAAACATAAAAAATATAAATCAGAATTATGAATGTTAAAATGAGGTAATATAAGTATAAATATATTGAATTTCATCCCATGGGGAGAAATAGTGGAAGATGTTTCTAAATTGGGATAATATCAAATATTGTGGTAGATAAAATAACTTCACAAGATAATTCATTATCACTTGGTGTTTAGGAATTTTTGATGTATAAATTGGGTTGTGCCACATAGGCTACAAAAACAGAATTCAGCTCAAATATATTCTAGTTTGAATTGAAATGTTCTTTGAAAGAGCTTAAGAAAATTAAATTATATAATAGAAAAAAGGTACTAAGAACAAAATTAAAAATAGAAAAAATAGAACATATGGGTTTCAACCTAGAAAGAGATAACAATATCATTTTCATCTTGACATATCATTAAAGGAATAATTCGTTGTCGTCTATTAGCTCCTAAATCCACGACCTCTTATATGAACTAATATCAGTATCATTCATCTCTTGGGGATTCCTGGTTGGATTTACTACCTAATGTATATATCGATCATAAATATCATAGGGATAAAATTTCATTCGAGATATCTATGTAGGGGAATACTAGTAAGAATGGATATCAAGATAGAGCTCCTTAAGCTAGCACTCGATGTCATCCAGATATATAGACATCCAATATAGGAGGGTTGACGATGGTGTGGCATGAACATTATTTATCATAGAGATGGTAAAAGAAAAATAAATGGATAAATTAGTTTACAAATAAAATAAAAATAATCCCCCATGATTTGTAGAAAAATTTTATATCCCATGATTATAAAGAAGCAATGATACATCAGTGAGAAATGGAACGCCAGTCGAAAAAAATTTAGACCATGGACAAAGAACATTCGGAGAGGGGACCAGACATAACTAAACAATTAAATCAATGTTTTTGAGATCTAAATTATACTTCTTCTCCTAAACAATGGGTTCATGTAGTTAACTTATGTTATTTATGTTATTGTTGGTGGAAAGGGATGATGGATTGACAGTTGTTTTTCTAGAAACTGTCTTGGTCAAGGATCACTACTAGAATTCTAGAAAATACCAATTTTTCAAAACTGTTGTTATAGGATGGAGATCCATTTTCATAGGCTATACCAGTGATTATAAAAATCGTTGGATAGATTAATGTAGGTAATGGATTATACCAATGGTTTTTAGTGAATTGTTGATTTTGGGACAATTAATTTTTGTTTTCATAAATAGATTAATTGGATCAATTAGTATAGACATATAGAAACAATAAAATACCAATGGTATAGAATTATAATTTTTTTTGAAACATTAGTATAGGTCTATAAAAACAATTTTGAGCCATTCTTCTAGGTTTATGATAATGGATCCAAGTAAACTATTGGTATATACCCCACACCCCTAGATCCCAAACTTAAAGATTCTTCACCCAACCTATAGAACCTTAAAAATCTAGAAGATCATTCTAAAATACCTACAAGAAGTAACCTCATCACCACAACTTAGTAAAATACTAGAGAACATACATCATAGAAAATATAAGAATAATGATAATACAAGAAACCAATTAATTAATTCAACATGTTATAACAGACAATCAAAACATCATATATATTCATTAAAACTAATCATCAAAAATCATGTCTCATAAATATCAATAAACAATGTAAATGATTAATAATTCCCACATCACAATCCCTTTCATCAATTAAATCCTTGTCCTCATCTTCACCCGCATCCTTGTCCTCGTCCTCATCATCACCATCATCTTAACCGCCTTCCTTCCCATCTTCTTTAACATAACCATCTTCATAAACATCATCATTCCGACCACTACTAGAAGCAACACCTAGTGAACTATATAACATTGGAATTTTTGAAATATATTTATAACAATATATTGTGTTATCTAGTGTAATCGATCAATATAAGGCTCTTATAAATTTCATAAATTCATCATTGGCCCTTTGATTCTATTCATGGTCCATTATGATTTTTTTTCCTCTTATAGCATGGTTTGTTCTTGTGATACTTGTGCATTTTGTTTATCCTACTATGTGCTACCCGATCTATCTCCAAATGCGGGAAAATATCATTCCAGGATAATTCACATCCTTGGATGGAAACATACTCTATCATGGTGTTCATCTCCCAAAACTGTTTGTAAGTGATCATTTGTGAATCATTATTCATCTTCCTGCACATCAAGGGATACAAAAAAATAATGTAATAGATATAAATAGACTATTATGTTGGAAAAAAGGTAATAAAATTTGATATCAACAAAGTAAAACTCACACTCTTCTGTTGTGTTTGTTCATTTACCATGCTTCAATATTTTCTTGTTTTTAAATGAGATATTCAATTTTTCTCACGGAACATTTCCTTGGATATTAAAAACCACCCTCTTAAGTTAAATTGAATATATAAAACCAAAAATAAAAATAGGTGACCAATAAAAAATTTCATAACTAAATTCAAATGGATATTAATTTTAAATAAAGTTGAAAATAAAGAAATATGATAGAAGAGTTATAGTGACAATTTCGAAATTATTTTTCCCATATGAAACTCATCAATATGCCATTCTAAAACATTAAAAATACGAATATATATCATTTTTCAAACATTAATTCTAGAAAACATCCATGTTTCTCAACTTCCAAGGGTTACCATTAACATGGGGAGAATAATTTATTATAACTCTTGATAAATAATTCCAACAAGTTTATTTTCTTCTTATTTTAGCTTTAAACCCTATCTTTAGTGTAAAATTTAAATTCCACTAATTTTTTCATGAATATAAACTTGGGGTTCCATGAAAAAATTATTGAGAGACCATAAATGCGTGAATTAGGTGTTTTATGTTTATCTTAGATTTTAATAATCTATAAATGTTCATAAGTAATGAGACCTCAACATCTTAATTAAATATATATTATACATTGAAAAAGTAATGAAACATCATCACCATTGGTAGAACCATAAGTAGCATGTATAATGAAAATATCCAACATGTTATGTATAAACCATCAAACATTACTAATATATAAATATATATATATATATATGGTAAAAATGAATATTTTCAATAATCCTTTAGGATTTTTCCTGTGAAGTGGATTTTTTAAGACCATTATAACGAAAAAATACCATTATTTAAAATTTTTACTAAATAAATGTTCTCCTTTTTAAATCATTATTTTAATTGGAAACCATTCATGAAAAATACCCCACATCTATTGGACATTGCGATAAATTGGAATGATGAAATCAGCTTTTTAAAAACTATTCTCCCTCATTTATTTCTATTTTGTATCTGTCATAGAATATTCAAAAAAATCATGAATTTAATTAATGTTAGTATAAAATAAAATTTTAATATAAATCCATAAAATTACTCATCCCAATCAATAACCATACATATATTGATTACATTGAATTAGGTGTTCCATCACTATGTAGTCTTTTAAAATTGTTTTATGATTAGAAATCATATTTTTTTATTAATTTATATATTCAAACATGTAAAATGATAAAATAAAACTATATGAGATTACTTTTATAACTATAGGGTAATTATTTATATAATTTATGGGCATTATTTTAAAAATAATCACTTAAAAAATATGAGTATACTTATACAAATTTATATCAAAGTATATCAGAGACTCTTCAAACAAAAAATTGATTCATGATGAAAGGGTATTGGATAAATTAAAATATAACTTCAATGATTATGTTTAGGAATTTATATAAATATCAATGAATAATATTCAAGAATTATATAAGGCCTCATGGGTTGATGAAATTCACGTAGTCTAAAAAAGATCACATTTAATGACTAAAAATGATCAGAATTTTTTGGCCAAAAATATGATTCAAAATTATATGTAATAATAGGAAAGATAATGGGTGAAATGTTAAAAATATGGAAATTAATGAATCACACATTTTAATGATAAAAATTATAAAAACAAGTATTTAAAATATACTAAAAATGAATCAGGTATTAAGAGGAATTTTCTATGAGACATTAAAATTAATTTTTCATCTATAAAAATTTATAATTAATGATTATTATATTAAAGAATCTCATGTTATCTAATTAGGACAACATTTTGTTTTAATAAGTCACTTTTCATTTTATGGGTACTCATGGAACTATATAATACATTATAAAATGGAATACATATGTTTTTTAAAATGAAAATATTTTATTTACTCTAAAATATTTTGTAGAATATGTTTTATTTGGAATCTATCCTCTTGGAGGAAAAAATAAGAACAAATCTGAAAAAACAGAAATAATTTCAAGGAAAAATATGAATTTTTAGAAGGGGGTACAGACGTTCTTTCCATCTGAGTAATCTTACTATATAATTTTTATTTATTTTACTATTGCATTTGATTTTAAACTCTAATATTAAAAATTATAGGATGATGAAATAGAATTGAAAGGATAAGCATTTTAATTGTAGATGTTCCAAATAAAATATTATAACGGAATCAAAAAGTTATATTGGGTATTGTGATCACATCCCACATGACAAGATATTTGATGCTCATTATTAATGTTTAGAAATTATATAAACCACTAATGACCATTGTTAATGGTGGGTGACTCAACCTTAGTGATCATGAATATATAAACATATTTTTCCAATGGTCAATGAATAATGGGGATATTAATGAAATTATTGAGTGGATTCAAAATTCATATCAGGTTGTATCATGTGTTGTGAAGAAAGGAATGTATGTAACCATTCTAGATAGTAGTTATTTATGGATAAGCATTCATTTTTCCTACATAATGAATTCACAATTTTGATTAGAATTGTTAAATAACTATTTATTGCAATTTGTTATGGTTTGGAATGCAATTTATCATCACTAGATGAAAACAGTTCTACCCAATAACCACGAATAGACCTTCTTATCTAAATCATATTCTCTAGAAAAAGAAATATATGTTAGGATACCTTTATACCTCTTATAATTAGTTTATAGTATTTATTATTCAGATATCATTCCATGGATACATTATCAATAGCATCACAATGTCTTCATCTATATCTCATCAACATTCTATAATATAACCTGATAACTCCAATGGATGATACCCTTATGTTTTTGTTCATTTTTAGGAGTAATTAATGGTGTTCATTTTTTTCCTCTAATCTATTAGTGGGATAAATCATGAAATATAACATTAAATTTCATCACTATTTCTAATGCTCTAAATTTGAAGAATGAATGTTTATGATGGTTGGTTTAAAGATATTTCATATTCCCCAGTCTGTAGAAATGATTTTCTCAATGGGACTCAATAACTGATTTACATCACCATCATATTTTCATGAATGATAAGAAAGGTACAAACCTATGTCAGTTAGAAAATGTAATGGTAAAGAATTCTGTGGTTTTGTATTCTACCCCTAATAATATCCCCTTCTCATAATATCATTTAGAAAAGTACTAATATGGTGTTAATTATAAGCAATTTATGGGGACTTCTAACCTTCCAAATCATGTGAATAATTTCAAATTTATGATTGGAATGATATGATAAATGGAATTAAAGCTCGTATGAATGTTGAAACACTATTTAAATCCCCAAAGATCATTGATCCAACAATTTTTAATTAATTTAATGATATAAGTGAATTTTTTTTTCATGATTTATTATATTTATTGAATTTTGTAGAAAATTAATGTTATCTTAGTATTCTATACATGGAGAAAGACCCCATGAAACAATTATTTTCTTATGTTGATTATGTAGATGAAATTTTAATGTCATTCCAATCCATTGAAGATAATAATTAAAAATTAACACTCCCTTTGAATAAAAAGCCAGTTTAAATAAATATTTATATGAATAGATATTTGGAAAGAAAATTTTGAACCAATTTATGAAATTTCAATGTGAATGAATTCATTCCATGTATATGTCATATGTGTAATCTACCACTATTGAAATAAATTTTACATAAAAAAGAACCTATTATTGTTAATTCTACCCTAATGGTCATATTACATATTAATAGGATATAAATTTAATAAAATAATTTGTGATTTTATAGGTTCATGACATCCTCACAAACATGAAAGTACTAATCTGGAAATTTTAGTACACGGTAAATAATTTTAAAAATTAACTGATGAATACATGAACATTTATCTATAAAAATTAGAAATTTAATGAAATATAGTGGAAATAAAAGATTTTTCATGTTCTAAGGATTAATTATAAATGATAGTTGTAACTACATCCTATCATGGCATGAAATCATAGTTCACCCTAAAGTGAGAGGGTATTTCATATAATCGTTATTTGTTATCTCTTTCTAACATAAAAAATAATTGTCAATAATAAATCCAATGTTTTAGTGAAAATTATGTTAATAAACATTTGAAACCATAAAATTATATTAATAACACGAACTTGGTAATATTCAAATGATAAATAATTTCCTTATAATGTTTTATCAGACATTCATTCATGATAGGTGTTACCATTCCATTAACACTATCTATAGTAATCCAGCCACTATAAAACACATGCATATATTCTCTCCATAGCTCACATAATTTTGTGATCCATGATATCCTAATACCCACACCATCGAGGATATTATAATAAATCTAACACTAAAATATTAACTCATAAAAAACAATAATAATATAAATTTAAATCCAATAAATTTTCCTACCCATGTATGCAATCAAACATTATGATTCACTTCATTTGGAAGGTGTCTCCAGGAGAGTGTCCTTCCATGAATGACGCCCAAGTGTTTGGAAATAAGCTCTTTAATACTCTTATAATATCACATGGTTTTCTCAATCATTTTATTATCCTAGATGTAATCTACCATTAGTTGTACGTTGTAGTTCCACAATGCATGCATGAATATACACCCACTCTACCTATCAGATGATCAAGATATTAAAAAAAATTAGGTGACCAAATATTTTAAAGACACTATGTTATTATCTAAAAACTTAATATGGTTCTATAAATATACATGGGCCATCATAATTATTGAATTTCTTTGGATCCCTAGGATCTAAAGGAATGTCTAACTATACAAAAGGAGTGTCACCCAATTCCTACATCATATTCCTAGAATGTTTCATAGTATATGTCGATAAAAGTATAATATATTTGTTCAGAGATAACGAAATAAAAGTTTAAGAAGAATGAATATAGGTTTTTGAAAATACATAATAGGGATGAAGGGCAGTATTCATCATCAAATAATGAAAATATAGGTGAGGATCATATGAAAATGGTTGTCAAATAATAGGTGGCTTATGAATCCCAAGTTCATCTAAAAAAAATTCAGGATCATAATGTGTTGTAGACGGTATTTTAGAGGAAGCGATATGGTGTGATCTAGTATATCAAGTGGTGTGTGTACCTCTAGTACCAAATACCCTTAAATATCCTAGAAGATAAGTGGTACAACTAGGCTATTCGGTGAATAACTATAACCAAGGTGGTCGATCATGAATAAAATTTAAAAAATAAATTTTCCACATATAATTATAGGTTATTGATATATATATATATATATGAAATAAAATACTCACAACTAGATCCAAAGGAGGGATGAAAATCTCTTTCTTTCGTGAGTATTTCCAATTGTAATTTTCCTTCATATATTTGTAATTTTTTTCATTTCCATCTTTTGTACTCAAATATATAATTAATTAGAAAACCAAAACTAAAGTATATTCCAAACAAGAATGAAGATGATCCATTCATTTACTAAGGAATATGAAAATTTATACAAAAAAATGATATGTGGTGATATACAAAATGAATTTTTTATTTACTTTCATGAATAACAAAAACATAAAATACATGTTAGATATAAATCAATACGTTCAAATTATTATATTTAACATGTGTACGAAATAGTTTTCTTAAATCAATAATTTGATCCAATTCAATTTTTTAGGGTGTGTGAGAATAATAATCCTATATTAGTATTTTCTTAATGAATACATAATAAGATACATTTTTATAATTATCTCTACTGTCTGATGCACTGGTATAACAATCTATATTGTCACTTACTATAACCACATCTTGTTGTGTTCCCAGGTTCATTTCTTGTTCCGGGATAATAAATATATGTCTGTTGATCGTAATTGATTTTCATTCACAACACACATTTCTAAGACAAAAATCCACATATCATATATCCAAAGAGATACAGTCAATAAGAAAACACAAAACTAAAAATAAAATGGAATTTTAGAATTTAATTAAATACTAATTTTATTAACTTATTACATTAAAACTTGTTCCTTCAACATCGATCGAGTAGAAAGCTATTTTCTAGAAAAATTATATCTCCCTCTCAATGAAAAAGAACAATATTTTCTATTTATAATGTGTTTATGTTCCCTTCCAAAAAATAGAAATAGTTTAACTGATATGAATAATTAGATGATAATATATAAGATATGCATGATCAATTTACCTACATGACACAGAAATTAGACAAATAATTGTTAAAAAAAACTGTCTGATGTGCCATCTCCCGCTCTTCAAGGCTCAATGTGGTATATGTCTGTAATGTGGGAATTCGAAAAATTTGGGGAAATGAGAGAAAACTAGGTTCAATTTTCTCATATTATTCTTTTTAATTTATCATAGTTCTATTATATCTCGTAGTAACATTAGAAAAATACATTAAACAGAAATATATACATTATTTAGCAATTTTTTCTTTTCACGACAAAACCATTACAATTCCTCTTCGAGAGATAGGTCTTCTAGGTATTCATATTTCATTTAGTTGGATACATGAAATTAAAATAAATAGGTCCTACATGAAATATTTTGGCTATAATATGGATAGTTAGTTGTGGCATGATTATGAAAAATATTGGAAGAATTATAATCTATATCTCACAATAAATAAATTATTCCTCTGTTAATATTTGTTGAAACAAATATGTGGTACAATTAAATCACCAAGATATATATTGAATGGTGAAAATGAATAACTAACACCCATACATTATTGTAATGTATATCATATATTTTTATTATAATTAAATCATGAAGTAAAAGGATGTAATAATCATGATTCTTTAAATATTTTAGCTTCAAATCTCTCCTTATTAGCCATATTGATATGTTTCTTGAATAGAAATAACGAACATTAATATTCTCCATTAAATAAAGATTATTTTTCGATTGGTTTTATCACATAAGAGGTACATAGAACATTCCATTTTTTTCACTAATACACACTGGTTGATATTATGGGGTGATTACCCAATCCATTATGTCACACTATGACCGTAAGTCATATTTTTTAATTTATAGGGCATTTATAAAAATTGAAATAAATATTTCACATATATTTTTTCAATGTTCATTCCTTCTATGAAATGACATAATTTTTCTAAACTATAATGAAACTCAAAGAAGATGATTTTCTTCTTCCAATTGTAGTTGATTATAGTGGAAATTTTTTTCCTCTATTTGTATTTCATCTGACTCTTCTTGAATAAAAACATGTCATTAATTTATTTAAGAACATTAGTTCCAGATGTATATTGAGGTTGATTATCTGTCTCCATGATATTATTATTCCATTGAAAAGTATTCCTATATGGATTTCCCATTGTAAAGAACCTTTGATGTTGCATAATGTTGAAACTATGGAAATATTTAAATCATCTGGATCATGTATTATTCATTCTAATATGGAATGATCATTTTCTCATTATGATCCATCCATGCATCACTACATAATTTGGAAAATTAATTAACATCCACCTAAACATATCATGAATCTGAAATAGGTCTTCCCAACATGCTTTGAATCTGAAAACATCTACATTTCAAATATGTTTAAAATAATTTACTAAAGATTTCATTTATATATCTATATCACTGCTAGGATTAGAACGTCCATATGTGTTTGTACTTATTATAGTGAAAGGTATTTTTATAAACATACATGGATGAAGGTTATCAATGTTTATTGAAAATGGATTTGTGATGTGGGAAGTAATAATATTCCTAAAAAGATTAAAACCATAAAATGAAATACCCTAACCTCATATTATTATTGTCAGTATCAAAATAATGATATTGGAATCAAAATTCAATGATGAAAATCCATATACCTGATGAAACAAATCATCATTATATGTTGTTCTCTCAGTATCATTAAATCACGTTTTTAATGTTTGTTCATCAGACCTGAAAATATTCTAGAGTCTGGGAATCTATGGAATGTTCCAAATTACATTATATTACACATGAGATAGTGTTCCGATAGAATATTTCTTATATGGGGATGCTCCAGATAATATAAAATCATTTAATTTAGAAATTTTCTCCCAAAATAATTATAAATCATTCAGACAATCAGGAATTTATTTTTTAGAAAATTAATGTCCATCAATTACCTTCCGTGACGTAGAATAGTTTTGGTAAATATCTGCATCATCTAGAAGTAATTAATTAAAAATGTAAGAATATATGGAATCTTTGAAAATAATATATATGATTCTCCCACAAATCAATCATATTAAAGAATAAATATTTTTCATTTTACAACATTTCTAATATAATAGTGTCATTGAAGCATCATTAAATTTGTTCACCCGATCAACATGATCATTTTCATTACATGAATCTTGTGTTCTTATATCATAGTATTTTTAGTTTTGAATCCTTTATTTATCAGGATGATGAATAATTGGAAACCATTCACCTAATAAATTATCAAATCGAAAACACTCATTTGGATTATGATGATTTTAATATTTTATTTTCCATCGTTTATGATACATCACATTTTCGTTTTATTAAACGCCATATTTTGTTTTATGTTAGCTAACATCATTGTCACTCAACCATGGCCTTCCAACACAATTATAACATGGGAATTGTATGTGGTCACTATCTAAAAAATTAGTAAATTTAATATATAAAAATCTCTCCAACTTTTTTACAAAATAGTTTAAGATTCGAACAGTTTCATAAATCCAACTTCTATCCATTCTATAAAAAATATGATATATGTCATGTTGAAAATGAAATGAAATAATATTAATGATAAGTAGAAAATATATTTATGTAAATGAAAATATTTCACTTTATATGAAACAATAAATAACACACTAATCAATATGATAATCATAATATAATAGTTGAAATGAATACTAAATATATAATACTACAAATATGAATCTATGATATTAAATTAAATAAAATTTAAGAACAAAACATGATGGGTTAGAGAGGTATCATTCATTTAACCACTGGGGTATAGTTTAAAATCAATATGGAAACAAAAAAATGTAATTAGGAAGAATAATATTAGTCAATAGAAACAAGTATTTGTCTACAATTTGTTCCATCCCAATTAATATTGGGAGGATGAATGATCAAAAATCTCAACATGTGGGTTGGTATTATTGCATATCGATCCACTCAATATTCAAACATGGATGGTATGAAATCATTATAAATGATAAAATTAATTTCTTTTGTGTTTAATGTAAAGAATATTTTCTAGCACTTATTGGAATTCATTTCAATGCTCTCATTCTCTAAATAAATTCCATATTAATTTCAATGTGTCTTCGTTAATGGGTTAAGTTTTATCAAATGAGAATATATTAACTCTTATCAATACATTTATCTATTCCCATGATCCCCATCAACAATACGTTATTAAATTGTTTTCATATGGAATATTTAGAGGATAACATACATATTTGGTTAGGAAAGAAGAACAAAATGACGGTATGTTTAGAAAAAACACAATATTTTAATACAATTTTTTCTGTTATTTGATTTAGGAATATGAAATGGGAATTTAATATTATGTTCCAACACATCCAAGGAAGATAATTTTAAATTTTAGTACTCTGATTCAATGTTTTCCATATCTCATAGACTACCCAGACGTTACAATTGAATTCTTGAAAATGACTCATTCATATCCGTCCTTTTCAAAATAATCTTGTATAGAGTAAAAAGGATCATAATTCATTGATAGATGCCTCATTTATTTTCAATGTATCTCTCTTACTTATAGAATGATCACCCAAATTTCTAATAGAATTTCCCATATACTGTTTTGGGTTCCTTAGATATATTCCAATATATATTTTTCCAATTTATGTTTTCCTTATTATATTTTATGTTATTCTTAATATATTTATGAGTTAACCAAACATCATGTAGTCAATTCTAAATGACACTTAAACAACCTCATTAGTTTTTTCTCTATTCCATTTTTAATAGTTTTAATATTATAAAATATTCATATCTATAACTAAACATTATATCTCTTCCTTTATCATTGATTGTAGTTATAATTAAAGTATTGAAATTATTTATTGAATGGTAGATTCAAAAAAATCACTAAATGATTAAAATAGTACCAAATAAAATATATCAATCTCATTTTTAAACTATAAAGAATAAAATTTGTCCAAATTTATGATATTTAATATAAATTAAATTTAAACATATATGGAAATTCTGAAATATCCTAAACATAATTGAAAAATTGTGGATTGATCATTACCCATATTATTTATAATGTAATCACATAAATCTATAAAATCAATGTATTTAATATTTAACATTTCAAAAAACTCATTATTGTACAAAAAACATATTAATTCCATATCATTATACTTTAATACCAAAATAAACCAATGAACACCCACTATTGCTCATTATGGCAAAATACTCTTAAATAAATGCTAAATTTCATTATATAATCACAATGATTATATAAAAATATTTAAAATGAATATAAATTATTTTATATTGAGCAAGAAAATAATAAAAACCACATCCCCCCCCCCCATGATGGTTGTATAATTATGATACCCACATTTATGTAATCATGAAATATATTAAAAATATATCTTCATTACGAATGATCAATTAAATCAAAAACTAAAAAATATAAATTTTTATTGAACCCCAATTTTAAATATAGAAAAAATTTCCATGAACAACTATTGTTAAATGCAAAAAAATTATCAAATAAAAACCATTGTTTCAACCCCGACTTATATATTTAAAAATGTCAAAAGAAATCGAATTTGGATAAAAAATGAATCTATCATGTAGTTTTAGAACTAGAATAAATATAAAATTTCTGGTTGATAGAGGACCCAAAAAATGTTGAGGTCGTAGATTTAATAATGAGGATGAATTTAATTAAAACAAGAAGAGCTGAGAGGTTGAAAATATACCAAAAGAAATTATAATGATGAATTCTATTGCTCGGTGGAGCCTCTAGATTGATATTTCCAAGAGAATTTGTGGGCCATGTGTTATTTGGGGAAGACTATACCTACTATTCATATAAAAATTGGTATATCACCTATATTAAAATGATTTAACAAAAATTGTATGGGGCCATTTTACCATTTTTTTACCAACAGTCTATTAATACAATTTGTATAGGTATAAAAACTTAGGATATTCCAATGATTTTTGAAAATCGTGGGTATATCAACATTAGTATAGGTCTCCATTCAACTAGTGGATGGAGGTGAAATTTTTTCAATACATAGTGATGGTGAGGGCCTGGATGATTTATTGATGAAGTAGAACAATTATAGAGATTTAATGGTTATTCCCGAGTACCATCGTGCCTACTCAAAAAGATATTCTTACTGGGTAGTAGGGTCGGTCTGCTTAGGGGTTAGGTTTAGTTGAGATTTTTAATGTGTAGGAAGGGTGGATGAAGGGTCGGTCGGTGGTGGTAGGTGGGAGGATATAAGAGCCAATAGTGTCGGAGGGGTGTATAAAAAAGATGGTTCACCAAAGACAATACCTAGATTAAGGTAGATTTCAAGCTATTTCCCCAGAAGAAACTAGACTGCAGGACATAGGACAAATGAAATGGATGGTTCAGGTGATGATGAGGTAGTGGGAGTAGTCTACATAAAAATGTCAAGAGATCTTTCTATAGTTGTAGATGGTGTGGTAGTAGAAGAGGGAATTTGTGAAGTGCTTACTGATGTAGAAGAAAGAGTTGTAGCTGGGGGTAGTATTGGTGGATTCATGACCATGGGAAAGTGAGGTGGGTTTAGCTTCTTGCTATGTTGGTTCCACATCATCATCATCAATATATATCAATTCCCACTGATAGATTCTCCCTCCAATATTCAGTAACCCCATCTTATTTTGAAAAGAAAGGTTGATACTCTCCATCAGGATGATAGGTGATCGTTAGGGAAGCGTCATGGGCACCAAGAATTTTGAAAAAATGAGTAATGTAATATCCCCATGAATTTGTAACTCAATTACTCCTCACCTAGGTTAGGTTGAAAAACCTAAACTACCTATCCATATTAACAGCAAGGCTTCCAATGGATGAGGCATGTATGATCACCTCGATCTAGGTCACTCTCCATTGAGGAACACCTCAGGATATCCGGGATTTATCTAATGCTCAATGAAGGATCCCAATGGAATATCATCAAATAAAAGTGATCATAATCATGTGAGGGTCGTGAAATCTCTATGGTTTTCTATTAACACTTATCCAATGATGTGTAGTATCCTCCTTGTTATGATTGAGTTGTGGGGTTCGAAAACCCTAAGAGGTGATGAAGCCGGTGGAGTAGATGTTGAGGTCGATGAAAAAGGCACCAAGTGCGACCTTCTAAGGCCTACCTTTTAGATTGATGGTGGATGAGTTTACGTTCATGTCAATGGTATCTAGGAACTCGGGAAATAGCTCCATAGAAGTCTCCTCGCACACCTCGGTGATGGGTGAAATGTTTTGTCAGTCAATGAGGTCAAGGACATCCTAGTTAAGGTGGATCCATTTGAGAATTACGAGGTATTGTGTCTTATTGGTCCTCATAGGATTCTACTATAGATGAAAAATATATATTGGTGATCATCCACTAAGAAGTGTTTGAAGCGATGAACGTGAGGGAGAGAAGCATACCACGACCATATAAAAGACAATTATGGGTTGTCAAAGGTGGAAGTTGAGGAAGAAGAAGAATTTGAAGACAATGTGGGGGGCATAGTGGGTGGTGGGAATGGATAATCCATCTCATGTATTGGTATAAGAGGTGTCACATCAGGAAAATGTGCACTTTTTTATGTGAGGTAGAGAGGTTTTTGGTTCGTTCCATTTTAGAAGGGAATTAGAGAGTAGGGAAATAAAATGGATAGGAGGAGTAGAGGAGATTCAATGGTGAGTGGATGAGAACATGAGGGGTGGCCTATGTTGATGGGATGAGGAGAGGAGGTCTCACTCATTTGTGGGGATATCATGAAAGAGGAGTATAAAAAAGGTTAGTGGGTCATCAACTTAGGTATTATGGAATTTTATAACCATCCCCCAAAATATCAAGTCATGAAACTCAGACATTATGTCTAAATCATTGATTTTCAGTCCCTCAACATTTACACACCATGTATTCTTTACATGGAATGTACATCTCATATTGTGACCCTTTTTGGGATAGGGCCACATTACACAATTCCATTAAAACATATCATTTCAAAAGAATAAACTAAACTATTCTATCCTATCATACATACAATTAGTTGCCTCCTGGAGGGAACATCATTAACCATTGAGAACCAAAATATTTTTATTTTTTAATAATTTAAGAGTGATGAAATTCCCCTCTTTTAATGGATCTATGTTTTTTTTAACAAATCCCAGTAATGTTAATTAGTAGTTATGCACATTTTTGAATTTAGAATACTTCATAAGGGAAAACATTAGTGACTCGGTAAGCACACATCCACCCAAATTTTAGATTTCAAGGGATTATTTATAATCTTATATTTAGGAATAGAAAATTATCCCCAAATGAGAATATTTGACGTCTGATTGTTTGGTCAAGCTATATCTTTAATTTTTCATTATAAATTCTTAAAATTTTATAAGAATATTTCATTATCACTTCTAGCTCATCTATTTGGAGAATACATACTTCCTTAGATATATAGGCCTCCATATTCATTTTTTATTTCCCAATAACAGTGGTTCTCTAATTCAACATATATATGGAATTGATTTCCTTACAATATTCAACAAATAGTATTACCGATGGTAATATTGTATACTATGTGATATTTTTATAGTGCATCATCTAGTTTAATTCTCCAATCCATTTTAATCATGTTCACCATCTTCTGAATAATTTAATTTAATTCATTGTTTAACATTACCATTTTTTATAGTCTATAGATTATAGGGAGTACTTGTGATATAATGAATGGAATAATTTCCAAGTTATTATTTCACATTATTATTAGTGAAGTGATTTCCCAGACCACTAATAATTAATTCTATTGAATCGAAATCTATAAATGTTATGTGTCCTTTAATATTTCATTACTATATTTTTTGTGTCATGAGTATGGCCTCAGATTCAACCGATATTGTGACATATCCGACCCCCACTTGGTTGTAAAAAAATACATGATTATTATTGAATTGTCTCATTAATTTAATCCCCTAAATATCAAATATTTCAACTTCTTATATGGTATTTTGGGTGATTTTATTTCTTTCCCAATGGTTCCCATATACTAGAACTGAGCATAGCTCTAACCAAATTTCTATGCATCTTTAAGAAGCATGGTCCATAATAACCTTAATTTAAGGATTTTGGCTATGGTACATTTTCTTCCCTGATTCCATCCAAATAGTGACATGTAGAACATATCAATAATTTTTTTAATTCATATTTTTTGAGGAATATCCACATTATTTAATTAGAACAATGCTTAAAAATGGAGTCTCATCCCAATAGTAAAGTGAAGCTTCATAAAATAATCTATTTCTTATATAATATTCTAAGGCCGAGTCGAGTGATCCAATGGCGATATAATTTTAATATCTAACAATTTTTGGTATAGGGTATTTATTTTGAACATGGTATCATCTAGGAAATAATCCTCGCTATCAAAATTATCATCATCCTCAATTTTATGAAGTTTATTTTTGGAGAGATGATCAACAGTAATGTTCTTAGTCCTTTTGTTATTTTTTATAATGATATTAAACTATTATGGTAGTAGGATCTATTATATCTAATATGTTTTGAAATATTTTATATTCAATATATATTTTATTGCTTCATGATCAGTGTATACAACATCATTTGAGAGAACGAGATAAGATAAATACATTTAAAAACACAATGATTTCATCTAGATGTTCATTCTCAATAATCATATAATTTACCTTCCCTTAATTTAGTGTATCACTCTCATATTTAATAAGACAAAAGATATGTTCGACTAAATATCATAAGACACCCCTAATAGTGATGTTTATGGCATCACACATAGGTTCGAAGTCTATATCCCAATTTAGTGAAATGATAACAAACTTAGCGACTAGGATATTCATTATGGTATTTAGTTCCCTTAGACAAGATTTATTGAACTCAAAAATAGATTCTAGTGATAATAAGTGTATAATAAGGAATGATACTTTTGAAAAGTGTTTTACAAGGTGGAGGTAAATTCTTATATGGCCCAGAATAATACTTATGTTTTTTATTATTGTAGGCTTAGCATAACTTTTATCAGTATTATTTTCATTGGATCTACTTTAATTCCATTCATTGATTTTTTTCAGAGGACTAGGGCTCCCTAGACCATTAAGTAAATTTTATTCAATTTAATACAAGGAATAATTCTCCAGAACATTTTATGTCTACATAAAAATTACATAGGAACACCACGAAGTATTTCCCATATATGAAGTCATCTACCATGAAGATATCCAGAAAATCAACCACCGTATCATGTAATATATATTTCAAGAATTTTTTAAAATTCATTGGTGAATTAGACACACCAAATTTAATACATATGATAGAGGAAGTATCCATATAGACTAAATTCAATATGATTGTATCCTAAATACCGATCCAAGAAATAAATAAACTTGTTTCCTTGTATTCTTTCAAATAGTATACCAATAAAGGGTAGTGGAAAATGTTATTTTCATGTTCTCGTGTTGAGGATGTATAATCGATGCATACTCTCCATCTAGTGATGGTTTGAGTTTTGATCAACTCGTCTTCATTGTTTATCATAATGGTTAGTCCACACTTCTTTGGAACGACTTCTAGTGGACTCACCCATTAACTATGAGATATCGAAAATATTATTTCGTCCTTTAGAAGTTTGAATACTTTTATCTTAATCATCAGTTTCATTGGTTGGTTGATTCTCCTTTAGGGATGTAATTAGGGATTAGGACGTCCCCCTGATATGATCATGTTGGTGAATATTGTGGGGTTGATCCCTTCTATATCAACCACTCTCTTATTTGATGATTTTTTAGTCCATTTTAGAACATCAATCAACATTCAATCTTTAATTAAGGTCACCATTGGGACAATAATGACATGAATTAAATCATAATTCATAATGAATGAGTACATAAGCATGCTTGATTGAGGATTTATTTCCAATGTTGATGGATAGATGATCGAGATGATAAATTATTGGATAATTTCCCTTATCAATTTCTCAATGTAATTTACATTTTCTTGATAAGATTCTTCATCACCATCATGGGATAGGCTCTCCTTGTCATTCTTGATGCTCATAAAAATATCTCTGTCATAAAAAATAGATGTGGTTTGATAGTCATTGGAATCATTTCGTTTCTTAGAAACCATTTTACATCAAAAAAATTATATATCTCCAACTATGAATTTCAGTGGCCCAATATTTATATCTATAAATACCTTCCTAGTTCATAAAACGGGTTATCTAAGGATAATTGGGTCATCCCCATCTTATTCCATGTCTAATATGAATAAATCTAGAAAAGGAATGAATATTATAACTATGATAATGAAATCCTCGAGAATTTCTTCATGGGTAATTTACTAATTGGTTATCCAATTATAATTCCAACATATATGGATTTAATAATTTTAGTCCTAGTATCCTTAATACACTCATAAGAATGAGGTTAATTGTTGTTCTATGACCTTATAATTATCTTCTGATGATGAATTTCCAAACAGTGCATGGAAGTGAGAATCATATAGGGTCTCAAACAATAAGGTGAATATTATGCTAGAAGTCAGAAAAGAAACATTAATTTAAATAATTGACTACCAATTCTTCTATCTTACTTTTATTGGACGGAAATTATTTTAAAAATATTGAATATATAGGAATATAATTGATGGATTCATTGATGGTGATATTGACATGTATTTTTATAAAAATCATTAAATATATATTATATTCCTATCATTTCCTACATTACATCAATCTCTCATTGTAGGACATATGGGGTTTGTAGGATGGTGGAGCCACATAAACATATTTCTTCTCTGGTATCTATATTACTTGATTTTTTTCAGGAGCTTCTTTACTAGCTAATTTTATGTTGTGATTAAAATCTTTTTTATGATTGATTCATGTTTCTAAATTTCATTGAGATAATATTTCTTCTCTTTGAATTGTTTCTGAAATTACAATACTTTACTAATCAGGGGAACTACAACTTTTTCCTATATTATCAGATGTGTGTTACTATTACAGAGACACATAATTGGTAGTATATTAGATAATTTCTTTCATATTTGACCCATTTTGGGCTCAAGATTATACAGGGAAAATCATTGGTTTTTCAACTCTTTTTCATAGTTGGCACTTCTTTGATATTAGTTTTGGAAAAATTTTAATTATGTTAACATTAAAAAATTTATTATAGAGGTGGGGATTGTTATTATTATCTATATGGGGAAATTTATAAGTGTTGATGAGATATAGGGGAAAATGTTTTTTAATGTATTTCCTATTGTGGTTGAGGATCTTGAACTTGATATAGGTACACCAATGGAACCTGATGACTTTATAGTTCTTAACCAACCTTCTGCTAATAGTATCCTTGGTTATTTTGTTGAGGCTATTGTTGAGGTTCTATCTACCGAATTGTTGGTAGTATTGTGGAAGATAAAATTGATGGCATTTATGGTTGAATTTGATATAATTATGTCTGTGATCTTGATGTTTCTCTATCCCTACCATATAGTCATGGTATGGATATGTGCCTCCTCATCTCACATAGGATTGGACCTCAATCATAGGAGAAGTGGGTTGTGGTGGTGGAATTTGTAAGTGAAGTGAAGTGATCTTATTTTTAAGGGATTCTACTTAAAATTATAGCTGGGTACACTTCTCTACTCGATGTATTCCAAATTGAGTCTATCCTCAAAACCCTAATATATACTATAAATATGAGAGACCTCTTCATGAATTACCCATATGACTTTAGGCAGAATAAGATTAAATTTTTTTATGGCAGTGGAATATACTAAAGTTCATGTAGCCAGTTGATATCCTTTATTGAATGCATGAAGCTGAAGCCAAATATAAAGTGTTTGATGTGTTATTTTTCTTATGATATCTTTATATAAATCCAAACCCTCACAGGATAACTCTGTATATGTCTGTGATATGTATTGGATTTCATTCTAGATAATCCATGTTTGTATCAAAGGAAAATAGTTATCTAGTATTTCTTAGTTATGTCATCCAATGTCATGATCAAATCAATAGATTTTATTTTGATCTAATACATGTCTCAAACATGTTAGGATAAGGAGAATAATCATAATATAATTTCACTGAATGATACACCCTAGTTTAAAAACCTATCACAAACCTATAAAATTTTGAAATGTGCTAATGGAGGTCATTTCCTAGAAGTCCACATAATTTCTCTAAGTTCTGGATCATGTGAATGAATCCATGTTTGACCGTGAAGGTTTTCACAAGTATTGGAGGGAATAGAATGTCGGTAGAAACACCAGTAAGGGATGGAACATAGGAATCCATTATGAAATGCTCCTATAGCAAGGTATCTTTCCCTGGTTGATAGGTGGGACATATTGAATTTTTTGGGTTTATGAAAGTGATAGTTCATTTAATTATACAATTGCAAATTTTCATCATCCAGCTAAAAATAATTATACATTTTGATTGAATAGAGTTATTTTTTAAGCTTCATTAATCCTTGAGAATGTCAGTGGGCTCTGATTCATGAACATTCTGTTCTTGTGAGAGAGGATGCAGGTGCATCTAACGGTGTGAAAATATAAAAATAATGGGTCAAAATGAAAATTAAGAAATGGATGATGGTTGAGGTAATCTGATGTAGCCTTATTTTTACATAGTTTTGCCACATATTTTATTTAATTTTTAATAATTTTATTATTTATTTTTACTCTTTTTGTTAAATAATCATACTTTTGTATTTTTATAAATAAATTTGTTAACTAATAAATGTTTTATAATTAATTGTGTGTTTTTAGAAATTAATGTAATTAATTAATGAATGGATTTAATTTTATATGTTTTATAAATTATTATTTAATTAGAAGTATAAATTTTTTATTAAAATTTGACATTATTATTATTTAATCAATTAACCTATATATTTTCATTTAATTAATTAATCCAGTATTTCAACTTTTAATCATTTAACATTATTTTTTTAACATTTAATAACTTTATCAATTAAATTCAATCACATTACAAAATTTTAATTCTTCTAATTCAATTTATTAATGGTTTATTAATTTCTTAATATAAATAATTAATTTATATAATTTTTTTAATAATATAGTTGTTTATTTATTTAAGATTAAATCTAGTTCTAATTTAATTTTATAAATTTGAATTAATAATAATTTAATAAAGAATTATTTGTTTCCTATATTTATTTAATTTTTTATTTAATTTTTTTTATTTGTTTTTTAATTAATTTTTGTTTTTAACTAATTTTTTTATTTCATGTTTTTAATTTAATTTATTTTTGTTGCAGCGAAACCGTAAAGATAATTAGACAAGTTTATTTTTTATTACTGTTGAATAGGATGTTGCCTCACGGGGGCACCATTACTAACCTTCACGGTTTCATCTTCCACGGTGCTTCCACACACATGTTCCAGTCTTCTAAGACCATTTTCCAGTTTCTTGATCTCACCCTTCCGCAATGCAGACAGAACAATCTCTTCACACTATTTCTCTTACACCTCTCTATTTTGTTGTGTTTGTTTTGATATAAAATTTAAATAATTAGGAGAGAAAAAATTATTATTGTTGGGATTTTCCCAGCATTAATGGAGGATTTTATCCCAACATTAATGAAGAGTTATTCCCAAAATTAAGTGATGAAATAATGGATATTTACTGCATTAAATGAAGATATGGAAAATATGTCTATATATGAGGATGTTGTAGCATGTTTTGTAATGTTGGCTGGTAAAGATGTCGCCGCCAAGAGAAAAACGTGGAAGGGGTTGTCACATTTGCGTTAAATAGTGAAAATAAAAGATGCAGAAGATGAATGATGCAGAGGTGATGGCGCTAACAATTATGGTGGGTCAATGACAGAGAATGAAAGCGTGTAAGTGAAGATGATAGAGTGTGATGATGCAGAGTGATTTGTTAGTGACGACGGTCAAATAAATTCATGAATGTATTGAAATTCCTCTTGGTTGCGGAGATTAAGCGGTGTGTCCTGGTTGTGATGATTGGTGGTATAGAAAAAAATGTTTTGTTCATGGGTGTCGTGTGTTGAGTGAAAAATAATTCTGGTGTTTTGTAGAATGCCTTCAGGTGTTGTTACAAATCCTTTAGGGGATGTGTAAAATTCGTTTGTGTGATTAAAGGCCATCAGGTGGAATCTCCTCCTCTTGTGTGTTTCCTGCAATGACTACTTCTGCTGGAGTGTCAGACTCTGCACACCAACAGTGGTATTAGAGGGATGGGTTTATGTTCTTGGTTTTATTACATGGTATCAAGCATCTAGTGGAGCATCTTATCAGGGAATCAGGACTCGGATGTCATCAAAAAATGATGGCAGTATTAGCAATGTTGTTAGAATATCGAATGTATTCTTTCCTGCATGTGTCATGGGGCATGTTCCATTCTTTGGGTGACATTCGGAGCATGGTGGAGTTGGTGACCAAATTGACACAGATGGTGGAGATGAATGTGGAGTATTTGAATTCGAAATCAATTTATAGATTTTTGGGTTTTTTTGTTTAAAAATTAAATAATTAGGAGAAAGAAAATTATTAATGGTGGGATTTTCTCAACATTAATGGAGGAGTTTCTCCAATCATTAATGAAGATTTATTCCTAATATTAATTGGTGGAATATATAATATTTAACGTATTAAATAGAGATGTGGAAAATATGTATATATAAGAGGATGTTTTAGCTTGTTTTGGAATGTGGGCTAGCAAAAATGTTTCCTCCAACAGAGAAACGAGGAAGGGGTTTCCACATTTGGGGTAATTCCTGCAAAGTGATGATTATGAATATGAATGAAGCAGAGGTGATGACATCAACGATGATGGAGTGTCAACAACTGTGAATGAAAGCATGTGTGTGAAGATGATGGTGTGCGACAATGTAGAGATAATTGTCGACGATGGCGTGCAATGAAATTAATGAAGGTTCCATGTATCAAAAGACCTCTTGGTTGCGAAGATCAAGTGATCTTTCCCGGTTGTGATGATCAACGGTACAGATAAAAATGGTAAATTCATGAGTGTGTCAGGTTGAGTGAAAAATCCTTCCGGTGTGTTGTAAAAGGTCTTCAGGAGTTGTTAAAAATCCTTTGGGTGTTGTGTAAAATTCCTTCAGGAGATAAAAGGCCTTTGGGTGGAATCTTCTCCTCTTGTGCATTTTCTGCAATGACTACTTTTGTTACGGCACCAGACTCTGTAACCAAACACATTCTTCTAGAACCACTTTATTTTACATAGAAACATGTGAAATGGTGACACCATATCATCATCCTCTTTCAAGGTATGATCATCACTCTTCAACAAAACATCTTCTTCTTTTGATTTTAGTAGTTTGATCCATCATGGTTGCACTATAACTCTTCCCACTGCATCTCTGCTAACAAATCACAGTTTCTAGTGTCATTTTCACCTCACGCTCTCACCCTTCCTCATACCGATGTATAGTGTCTGTCCAACCTTCCAATCCATTCCACCCAACACCACTTCCCAAAACACATTTAACGAAACCCGTAAGTTCTATGCAACAAAACACTAAAAGATGAAATCAGAATCAATATATAAACCCAAGAAACCACATTGTTTATAACCTAGACCTAGTGTTTTTTTTTCACATATCTGAATCTATGGCCATTTCTGTCTAATACCACCATTTATTAGTTTTTCTAAAGCATGGAGGAAGCCGACTCGAACCACCTACAAACATTGGGAGAAATCAAAACTTCCACTGGTAGGCTTGGGCTAGAAGAAGCTTAGGCCTGGGAGAAGTTCGCTGCTACTGGTGAAGGGTCTGGTTGTCCCTGTTGCAATTCATTGAAAAGAGATAACCATATTTGTGTAGTTGAAGCCAAACCAGACTCCAGATCTATCTATGGAATGTGTTACCCTCACACCGAGTCTCGTAGAGTCGTCTGCCCTTAGAAGACGCGATAGAGGAGGACTTCACCACTGTACGACCTAGATGAGGGCCGCCGTTTGTGGGGGGAGCCTTCACTACTCCTCTAGTGAAGAGGAACCGAATAGAACCCCCATGTTGTTCTGAAATTCAGATGAGGGGGGAATGGGTAAACATAATTTATAATTAATAACAATAATAATAAATTACAATAATAAATTAACAATAATTAGAATTTATAATAATTATGATAAATAATTTATTAATCATAAAATAAAATAGGGATATAAAAATAGATAATAGAATAAAATATATTGAAAATTTATATAATGTTAACTTATTAATACTTATTTAAATAATTAAATTTAATTTTACTTTTTAATTAATTATAATTATGGTTCAGAAAGTAATAAATAAAATAATATAATAAATTAAATTAATTCATTATTATTCAAATTTAGAATATATAATAACTACTAACTAATAATGTAAATACTATATATTTTATTAAATTATAAACCTAATAAATAAATTAGAAACCTTAATAAATTATTTAATTAAATCACTTCAATAAGTAAATTGATTAATTAAATTATTTACCAATAAATTAAATAGACAATAAAACAATAATTATATTTCTTTTTATCATTTCTCAAACAATATATTTAAATTCTAGGTTTTTAGGTTCATATAGGAAATGTAATCCCACCTAGGTTAACACACACAAAAATACCAGAGTTTGTTAAAGGGGAAAATATTAAATGAAGCGAGTTTGATTGGAAAAAACACATGTGTATCATGCGAACGTGAGGAGCCAACCTATGTATATAGAAGGATGTGGTGACATATAGTAGATTATAATTAGTTTGAAATAATGTAATGTATGTATGAATTGGGTGGAATAGACATTCACACATTCGCTGTCGATAACATCTCTTTCATCGGAGTAGGGAGATTTGGTGGACAACATTGGATTTTACGGAGCATAGGAGCAGAGGATCATTCAGGGAGTTATTCTTCCCTTGTGTTTGAATTTTTATACTCTGTTTTATCATGGTTTCAAATACTATAATTATAATTAACATGATTCCTAGATAGATCTTCTATTTCAAGGATAAATTGATGTTGTCATGGTTATATTTAAAATTTTCTTTTTCAAAAAATCATTTGGATGTATTCAGTATTGATCAGAAAAATCAACATAAACATCATTCAATTGTTTTGTGCCACTAGAACTTAATTTCAAAAAAACACAATCAACTGGGTAGATTGATCATGGATACATCTTTCAAAATATAATAAATTCATAAAACATCATGTCTTTTGGTGAGTTTGTTCTATTATCATTTGCAAATAAGAATTTTCACATTTGCGATATTATTTCGTGGAAAAATATAAAATTGATAAATATGTTTGACTATAATCATGGCATGAGAAGTAAGTCATATTATTTAAATGGTGATATACTACATGATCGTTAATGTTAATTGTAATACATAAAAATGTAGTATAATGGTGAATTTTCTCTGCGCATTTTCTTTGATAATTCTTTTATCAGTGTTATACATTTTGGTTGTTCACTTTTTTTCAATCTGTTTTATGCTTCATCTTTTTCTAGATTAAAAACTAAAAATGTTGTGTTACTTTAATAAATTATAATATATATATATATATAATAGTTTTTGACAAAATCTATCAGAGGTTATAGAAAAAAATAGAAAATCTACTCCACTACTAACAACAGTGGGGTCTATTGAAATGTTTTAGAAACGTTTTTCTCAAAATCACCTTCTCTATGGGTTCAACCCTTCTTTCTACATATACAGTAGTTAGTAAGAATATAAATAATTAATCATTGAATGATTTTAAATAGGGTCAAGTCAGCTTTTGGAACCATTTCCTATGAACCCACGATCCGTTTATTTTCTAAAAAAACTATAAAAAAATTACATATAAAAAACTAAAAAAATTCAGAAATTTGAACACTGTTAAAAATAATTTTCTGTCAACTTTTGTGTGAAACATTACTATTGATGTTGTTTGTTCTGAATTTCACATTTTATAACTTATTTCATAAAAAATAGGTCTACTACTGATAGATTAGATCCTATGTTCCTTGAATTTGATAAACACTTAACTGCTCTATGAACGAAAAAATAGAATTGGAATAGAGGAGATATGTGATAAGGTTCATGCACCGAATGACTTTATGTTCATCATCATGAACTCTTAAGAGAACATTAAAGGACTAGGATGAGGAAGTTCTAGCTTCCTAAAGTATCATTCAATATATATTTCATTAGTAAATCTCATAGAGCTATAAATTATGATCTTAAACAATCCCATATTTCCCTATTGATTACTTTTAATGGGCTGTCTAATGAGTATAGTCTTTCCTTCATTAGGGAAGTCTAAAACACTATGCAGCAATTAACACTTCTAGGAGTCAAATAAAATGATCTTGTAATTATAGTATTTCCCTTTTTCCTGAATGGAAGTGCTAGGAATTGATTTTTTTTGTTTAGATAATCCATTTTTGAAAACTGGGATCAAATGTAAAATTCCATTATAATGAAAATCTATCACATATTTTTAAAAGGAAAACATAGAAACATTTCACCAGTTTCTACCATGGGGATGGAGATTCATTTCATGAAACTTGGGATATATTTATGGGCTTTTTTAGGAAGTTTCTCCATCATTAAATCTCATCTCACCTTATCATAAACACCTTCTATGTTGGAATATCATCTTCAGGATAGAATCTAGCTGATCACGTTGCTAGGATAAACTATAATGATATGACTGATGAAGAGTTGAGAAAATTTTTTAACAACCTGACCCTGAATTCACAACATAAAAATTAAAAAAGAAAAAGAGTGAACAAAAACCCACACATTTGATCAACGAATGAAACTGAAGCTCAACATGCTGAAATCACCAACCAACATCAATATTTAATAAACCAGAACCCTACAAAAAATGTTATCAAACTTGGCTATCAAAACACCAACCAATCTTTTAGAGGCCAATGATAATCTTGTAGAATTTTTGGGCACAATAAAAAACTCTATCCTAACATTGATATTGCATCCCAACAATAAGATTACTCCAACATTGCCAATTATTGTCCTAGTATGCCTCCCAAAAAAGATCCATTTTCAAACAATTGTAACCAAGGTTATAAGAACCATCCAAATATTTCATGGAAATATCAAGACTTAATAAAATTATTCACTTTTACTAATTACTCTAACCAAGAAAGAACAAACATTAAAAAAAAAATGGGGGAGTCTTCCAATGCATAAGGTAACAATGATAACCAAGTATATAAAAATCATGATCTAATTTTGAACATAATTTACTCTGAATAGGAATAATACATGACTCAGCTAACTAGACATAAAAATCAATATTAGTTAGATAAAATAAGGAATGATGTTAGAATACAGAACATCTAAACAACACTTGGCCAACTCTCAAGAGACTTTTCTACTAGGGAAAGGGTATACATACAAGCACAACTGAATTCAACCCTAGAGAGAATTCCATGGTAATAGTGACTAAAATATGGATAAATACTCAAACTTTTTCTGAAAAAACTCACTAAAAATCCCCAAAATGAAAATAGGTCTCAATCTATAAATAAAAAACTTTTATGGTCCCATTCTGGAAATCAACAGAAAAATATTGAAAATGATGAGAATTTTATGTTTTCACCTGAAACAGAAGATGAAATTTTTTTCGAAAAATAAAAGGAAAAAATGAAATGATAAAGTTGAGGAAGAGGTGTGAGAGATTCCTACTATTTTGAGAATTCCCCCCCACACATCTCTTTCCATGTGAAGATGAATCCTAAAAGTAACATCGTGGATACACTTCCTTAGTTACGTGGTCTTCTTAAAAAGTCTGAAGTTAACATTCCATTAATTCAAGACATAATTCAAATCCTATATTAATTAAAATCTCTCAATAGAATTTATTAAAACCAAAATACCCTAAAATAATTTGTTTCCTACAGCCTCACTGATGTTTGGAGTTTTGTAGTCCAAAAAAATCCCACCAAATTGAAATACCCTGGTAGTTTTTTTATTCCTTGCACCCTAGTAAACTATGATCAGCTCAACTTTTTATGTGAATTAGGTGTTATTATTAACCATCTACCATACTCACTATTTCAGAAGATGAGGATGGGTTACCTTCATCCCACCATAGTCATACTACAGTTAGTTGATAGATCTTTAACTCATCATGTGGGTAGGGTAGATGATTGGTTAGTGGGGGTAGAGAAACTATTTCTGCCTGCAGACATTTTAGTCTTGGAAATGGAGTGTTATCAATAGGTTCCCATCATATTGGGTAGGCCCTTATTGGAAACAGGTCATGCTATTATTGATTTCTCTTTGTGTAAGCTTATTTTCAAAATTGGAGTACAAGAATATTTATTCAATATGTTTAATAATGTCAATGGACCAACCTTTTCTGAAAACATTTCAATGGTAGAGTACTTAAATGATGACAACTCAACTGATAACTTTGAATATTATTAAAATCAATAATTTATTGAGGAAACTCTTTTGTATGTTGAGAATCATAACTCACAAGATTAAAAAATTTAAAATTCTTCTGAAATACTGAATCTTGAAAATTCTCCAGAATTGGACAAATGTCCAGCTTCGGCTATAGGAGAGTTATATGTTTCTAAAAATTTATGATTTTTGAGTTAATTTGAGGGTATTTCAGTTAAAAAGAACACTACTGAGAATTTTAATATTGTCGAGGGTGACATTTAGACAACTAGATGATTCTTATCTAATAAATTTTTTTTATTCTGACGTAGAAAATCGTGAAATTATGTTGTCTACTTTGGACAGAAGCTCAGTAAATTCAGAAACCGAATATAATATTGAAAACCATGGATTATTTAAAACTCATTTGAAGAAATATTTTGATGATCTTGGAACTCTTAGTCCTTGGAGTCTTCCATCTAGTGTCGAACCACCCATTCTTGAACTAAAACGAATCCCCACTCATTTGCAATATTCATTTCTATGTGATAATTCCATGTTGCCTGTCATAATTTCTGGTGAATTGAACATAAATCAAGAAGAAAGATTTCTGAATGTACTGAAAAATATTAAATCGTCCATAGGTTGGACCATAGCTGATATAAAGGGTATTAGTCCATCATTTTGCATGCATAATATTCCAATGTAACCTTACCATAAGCCTAGTGTATAGTGTCAAAGAAGATTGAACCCAAACATGAAATAATATGTGAGAGGGGATTTCATCAAGTTGTTAGACACTGGTATAATATACACAATTTATGATAGTACATGGGTTATCCTGGACTAGGTTTTCCCTAAAAAGAGATGTTTCACTACAGTCAATAATTAAAAGAATCGAGATATCCATGTTTGGAAAGCCACAAAATGGATAGTTTGTATTGATTATTGGAAGCTTAATAAATCCACTATGAAGTACCATTTTCCAATTCCTTTCCTTGATCAAATTATTGATAGGCTTTCTGGAAATGGATTTTTTTATTTCCTGGATGGGTATTCTTGATAAAACAAGATTCATTTTACTCTAGAGGATTAATAAAAGACCACTATCACATTCCCTTTCAGAAATTTGCTTTTATGGGGATGCCTTTTGAGTCATCTGGAGAACTATACACCTTGGAAAGGTGTATGATGGGTATTTGTTCTGACATTATAGGGAGAATCATTGATGTTTTCAAGAATGACATTTCCATTGTGGGCAGTAACTTCGATTCTTGTCTTATAAATCTTGAGTTATTCATAGAAAGATTCATTGAAACCAACCATGTTCTTGATTGGTAGAATATTTAATTCATGGTCACATAGGGTATAGTTTTTGGTCATATAATGTCAATGAGTGGTCTGGAATTTGATACTAAAAATATTGAAGTCATTCAAAAATTTCCACCTATGGAAAATTTTAATGTTATTAGATGTTTCTTAGGGAATTCTATTTTCTTCCAGATATTCATAAAAGAATTTTCCAAAATAACAAATCCATTCTGTTCTCTGATAGTTAAGGATGTATCATAAAACTTTGATGAAAACTATTTGAAATCATAGGATCTGTTAAATTAAAAACACACTACATCACCCATCATCACATAACAAAATTGGAATCTACCTTTTTAACTTATGTGTGATTCTATTGACATGGAATCCGGTTCTGTCCTTTGAAAGTGGAATGATCAGAAGGTACATGTGGTGTATTATGATGGTAAGTAGCTTAATGATGTTCAAATAAATTATACCAATACTCGAAAATAATTTCTAGCTATAGTTTTTTCTCTACAAAAGTTTAGATAGTATTTGTTAGGCTCAAAATTCATCATTTTCACTGATCATTCTCCATTGAAGTACTTTCTTTCAATGAAAGAATAAAAACCAATACTAATTATAATGATTCTATTGTCATAGGAATTGGATTTAGAGATTATCGATTAGTAAAGCACTAAGAATTTTGTTGCTGACCAATTATCTAGGCTTCCAATTACACATACTGAAGATCCATGGGAAATAAATTCTTTATTTACTATTGAAAAACTGCTGACTATGTCAATTAAGAAATATTCTTGGTATATATATTTTTATAACTTCCTAGAAGAATGTGTATTTCCCAAAAATATGTTCAATAAAAAAAGAATGAAATTCATTTTGAAGCTTAAATACTACCTCTATTATTGAACCTACATTTTAGGAGATGTGCTAATGGTATCCTTAAGATATTTGTTCATGAGGAAATGATGCTTCCTATTTTATATAATTGTCACTCTTCACCTTATGGAGGTCACCATATTGGTGAAAGGATAGCTCAAAAATTCCTTCAATCTGGTTTCTATTGTATCACTCCTTTCAAACAGTCTAAGAGCTTTTTAGTTGGTTTTGATAGATCTTAGAGGCTAGAAAATGTGGTTAAGAAGCACCAGTTAACCCAAAAATGTATTTTAGATGTATATATTTTTGATGTATCGGGATTAGATATCATGGGTCCATTTCCATCTTCTCATGGGAATGAGTGTATTTTTGTTGTTGTTTATTATGTTTCAAAGTGGGATGGGGTAGTGGAATTTCCCAACAATCAAGCCTATTTTGTAATTATATTTTTTTTCAAAAAGAACATATTTTCATGATTTAGAGTTCCAAAATCATTTTTTACTGATAATGGAAAACAATTTATTAATTACAAGTTTATGGATATGATGGAAAAATATGGTTGTGCTCATAAAACTGAAATTCTTATCATCCATAGTCTAATGGACAATTGGATATTTAAAATTTGGAATTGAAATTGATACATGAGAAAACTATGTCAAACTCTTGTAAAGGATGGTCTTTTAAATTGGATGAATATTTATGGGTGTATAGAACTACTTTTAATACCCCAAATGGTATGTGTCCAAAGAGGATGTTGTTTGAGAAATGTTTTCATTTACCTATAGAGTTGCAAAACAAGTCTTATTGGGCAATTAAGACCATGAATTTTGATCTTAAGAGTGCTGGTGAGAGGATACTACATGAGTTGAGTGGGTTAAATTAGATAATAATATAGAGTTAGGATAATTTAAGGATTTATAAAGAGAGGGATAAAATCATTCATGATTCCATCATTCAATCAAATGAATTCTAACCTAGACAGAAGGTCCTGCTCTTTAACTTGAGACTCATACTCTTTACTGGAAAATAGATGTTCAACTAGTCTCTACCCTTTACTATTGAATGAGTACATATGAATGGATCTTTTGAAATTGTAGGTGAAGGGAACAAACCCAAGTTTGTTATGGGAAGAGAGTGAAGATTTATTTTGTGGGATAGCCAAAGTGCTTGTCTTCTTTTACTGTGCATGAAGAATGATCTTATATAATGTCTGTCTGAAGACATTAAATTTTAGCACTACATAGGAGGCAACCCAAGGATATTTTTGTCAATAAATTTTTTTATTTTTACCCATTAATAATGTGATTCATAGGTACTCTGTTTTTTGGGATGTTCTTGTTACTTCTTTTTCATGGTATGATGGTGGTGTTTCAAGGTTTTAATGATGTCAGTTTTGTGTCATTGATGGAGTGATATTTTCTTCCTAAAGCTTTTTTTATATAATTTGATGACGATATGTTTTCTATTATTCAGTTTTCATTCATTTTTATTATCCATGTTCACTTTAATAGAATTTACTGCATGTCACAATTATTACTATCAGTGAGTTATTTACTCATCAATGCAAATGATACACTGTTACACTGTTGTCAGTGACTCATTAGTGCATTTGTTGGTTACTCATTGATAGTACTGTCAATGAGACAACGACTGTTACTTTAGAAATTCTAATTTTATTAGAAATTATTCTACATGTCTGTTAAAAAATATGACACATGTCACTAATTTGAATAAAATAATTCATCAGGTTCCTCCTTGTTGAAAAATTGAATTTCACTATAGTTTAAATCATTCCTCAACTTGAAACTAAGTGTGGGGTGTATATGCTTGGTGGTTGTTTTGTTTTTTATTGAAACTGATCTGTCTGTAGGGTGTTTATCAAGCATATTCCTGATATATTGAACATTCATTTGAATCATACTTTCTCACATTGTTACACCCAATACACAGTGCACTACAAATTATATGTTATCTTTTTAACTTTAATGTAAAATTTGTGTCAGTGGACTTAAATGATAATTAATGTACATGTTTTAGAGAATTCTATAAATTAATATTTGTGTCCAAAAATACTTCTTCAATATCATTGTTACCTGTATAACAGTTCATCAGTCTATTAAATTGGAAAATCTTTTTTGATCTTAAACAGTCATACGGTTCTTCTCCCTATTTGGAAGTAAACTTTGGGGACAAATTTGGGTTTTAAGTGTGGCGGAGGGGGTCAATTTTTTACTGAGATAAACTGTGTTTAATTTAATTTCCATTAATTCCCATTGGAACTTCAATCATTTTGTAAAAATGGATAAAATATCTCAAAATTATTGCACAATTATAGGCTATACATTGTTTCTCAAATGGGTCTTTCCACAGGACATGTCCTTTTGTGTAGTTAAGATTTGATTTTAATTCTAAATTATTGTTGTTGGGTTATTGATGGGTGATCATTTCTTAGAAATTTACTGTAAATTTATTTTAGGTGCTACTTTTGAGAATGATATGGGTAACCTATTTGTGGAGTTGAGATCATAGCCTTGGAACTAGATGTTTGATATTGATCATAGGGGACACACATTTTTATTATTTAACAAATTAATTACCTTACTGAGACAATGTAAATTATTTTTATATAAATATATTGAAACAAGAGTAGTTTTTGAATCTGGGATCCCATGGTGAATCATTGAGACCCTAGATGATGGGTGTGTTACTGTTACTAAAATCTATCTATAATCCTTGAATAAGTTAAATTCATAGTGCATAACACATGATACATGGCTTGGAAAAAATAAAATAAAGTGTCTACGTTCAAAAACGAGTTCATAAAGGTGAGTAGAATGATGAACACCAGATGAGGGATGGGGACAAATTATTATATGGGTATCATTAGGAGTGATTTAAAAAAAATTATTTTTTGACCCTATGATTTATTCAAAGTATAATGTTCCTACCATTGAGTTCTGAATTCCACATTTTTTTAACTTGGTATCACTCTTGATGTTATCCCTTAACCCATGATTGGATTGGGTCACTATGCATAGTCAAATATTAGGCATGACACCTTCATTGATTATTGATTCTTTACCTTCTTGATTACACTTTTAGTATATGTTAATGGCAAGGATTCATTTGAGCATTTCATTTTTTAAACCTAAACTCATTTTTTAGTCCTCTGTTCTGAAGTGTTGTACATACTAAATTTTGAAATGAATATTTTAAAAAAACCCAGTTTTGTTTTTTAAAGATAATAAAACCTGGGATTGTTTGAGGAAAAACAATGCTGAAGTTTGGGGGAATTTGATGGGGTTTTATATTTACATATTTTTTCCACATATTTTTATTTAATTTTTCATGATTTAATTATTTATTTATAATATTTTTATTATATAATAATATTTTTTTTATTTTTATAACTAAATTTTATAACTTATCAATTTATTATAATTTATTGTCTGTTTTAGTAATTAATGAAATTAATTAATGACTTCATATAATTTTATATGTTTTATAAACTATTATTTAGTTCAGAAGTATAATTTTTTTTATTAAAATTTTACATTCTTATTATTTAATCAATTAACTCATTACATCAACTTTTAATCTTTTACCTTTATCATTTTAACATTTTATAACATTATCAATTAAATGAATTCACATTACTTAATTTTAATATATTTAATTCAATTTATTAAAAATTAATTAATTTCATTACAGAAATTTTTAATTTGAATCACTTTTTTTCATAATAATATAGTAGTTTCTCAATTTTTGTTTACATTTAGGCCATAATGATGTTTATAAATTGAAATTAATAATAATTTAATTGACGATTTATTTATTTCATATCTTTATTTATGTTTATTTTAATTATTCTTAATTGTTTTAGCAAATTTTAGTTTTAAACTAGTTATTTATTTTTTATTTTAGTTCAGGTTTTTATTTTTTTTTATTTTTGTTGTAGTGAAATCAAGAAGACAGTAAGACTGTATAGCGTTTTATTAATATTTCACATGATGTGGTCTCATGGTTGCGCCATTTCCATCCATCACAGTTTCAACATTCACGGTGCTTCCCAACACATGTTCTAGTCTACAGCCACCGTATGCCAGTTTCATGGTCTCACCCTTTCGCAATGGTGTCACTATAATCTCTTCACACTATTTCTCTTACACCACTCATTTCTTGTGGCACCACATTATTTTTCCACAACAACCTGTAAAATGGTGACACCGTATCCTCATCCTCTTTCATGATGCAGCCAACCCTATTTAACACCACTTCATATTCTTCTGTTGTCACTGGTTCCATCCTTCATGCCTCCACTGTAACTCTTCCACCTACATCTCTGCTATCAATGCACTATTTCCAGTGTCAGTTTCACCTCACGCCATGACACTTCCACCTACCGATGCATACCATCAGTCTCACCATCCAATCCATTCCACATAGCACCACTTCTTCCATTACATAGAATCAATCAAGGTAGTTCAAAACTTCAAACCACCGAAAGCCTAAATCAGATTCAACATCAAAATCCAAGAAACTGCCATGTTTATAACCTAAATATATGGTGTTTTTCACAGATATGAATCTCTATCCATTCCTGTATGACACCACCATTGAGCCACTATGCCAAAGAAATGAAGAATCTGAATCGATTTACCTCTCCCCATTGGGAGAAATTAAAATCGGCCCTGGTGTGCTTAGGATAGAAGAATGACAGGCCGAGGAGAAGGTCACCGTTACTAGTGAAGGGTCTGGTTTCCACCACTGTGATATATATAGAGGAGATGACCACCTCTCTGTAGCTGATTCCAAACTAAAATTCAGAGCCATCCATGAAATGTGTCGCCATCACGCCGAGTCTTGCCAAGCCATCTTCCATACATAGTTGCGATGGATGAGGAATTCACCACTATAAGGCATAGCTGAGGGCTGTCGTTTGAGGGAGGACTCATCGCTACTCCTATGGTGAAGACAAATCGAAGAGAACCCCCCATGTATCACTCAAATTGGTGGGGAAGGGATAAAACAAATTAAATAATAATAATAATAATTAATAACAATAATAAAATTATAATAATTACAATTTAAAATAATTATAAAAAATTAATAATTAATCATAAAATATAATAATTATATAAAAAATAATATGATAAAATATATTTAAATTTGAAGTAATTTTAACTTATAAATTTTAATTAAAAAATTTAAATGTAATTTTAGTTTTTAATTAATTATTATAATAGTAATAAAAGAATTAAATAATATAATAAAATCAATTTAATTAATTAAATAATAATATTATTTATAATATATAATAACTAATTACAAATAATGTTAATAATATAAATAATTATTAAATTGTAAACTCTATAATTAAATTATCAACATTAATAAATAATTAATATCTAACACTTAAATAAATAAAATTATAAATAAAATTATTTACTAATAATTTAAATATAAATTAAACCATTAATTGTATTACTTTTTATCATTTATCCAACTATGTATTTATGTTCACTTTTTTTCTAGTTCATATAGGATATGTTTCCCCATCCAGGTTCACATAGAGAAATTGTAGGTGTGTGTTATAAGGGAAAATACTAAACGACACGAGTTTGACTGATAAAATACGTGTATCGTGCGAACAAGAGGATCCAACCTATGTTGGTGGATGGTTGTGTTGACATGTAGTAGATGACATGATGTTTAAAAGAATGTAGAGCAGTGGAGAATTTGTGGGATCACACATTCACGCATTCAATGATGACAACCTATCTTTCATTAGAGTTGAGAGATCTGGTAGACAGCCATGGAGTTGAAGGAGCATTGGGGAATAACATCTTTCGAGGAGTTCTTCTTCCCTAATGTTTGATATTTTATAAATTGGATTAGCATGTTTTCAAATTTTGTAATGATAATGAACATGATTCTTAGAAGTATCTTCTAGTTTGGGTAGAAATTGATGTTATTCTTTTATCATTAAATATTATTTTTCACTTAATAATTTTTATGTATTTATTATTGATTAGTGAGATCAATAATGAATTAATTCTATTTACTTTTACCACTAGAACTTAATTTCAAAACTCTACAATCAATAATCTATAATGATCAATGATAAATATTTAAAAAGATAAAAAATTCCTAAAAATTCAGGACTTACGACGAGTTCATCATATTGTCGTTTTCAAATAATAAATTTAATTATTGATCTATTTTGGAGTTTCAAACTCTGAAATTGATTATCCTATTTTATTTAACTATTGGTGAGGGAAGAAACTCATTCTATTTAAATAGTGGTATACTGCAACAACATTTAAGTGAATTAGAATACTTTAAAAACTAGTAGAAAAAAGAATTTTCCCCAGGCGTCCGCTTTGATAGTTAATTTATCAGTCTTCTACATTTTTGTTTTTCACTATATTCAATATTTATTATGCTTAATATTAGCCTAGATCAAAAACTATAAATTTTTTGTTACATTACCACATTATAAAAACAAAACTAAAAATAAAAATTACTGTTTTTGTCAAAATCTATCGGAGGTCATAAAAAAATAGAAAATATACGCCACTGCTGACAACAGTGGGGTCTTTTGAAAACTTTTTGAAATTTTTAGTTCAAAATAACCTTCTCTATGGGTTCAACCCTACTTTCCACATATACCGTAGATAGTAGGAATATTAATAATTAATCTTTGACTTATTTCAATGACGATCAGGTCATAACACTTGGTACAATATGAAGGATATTATGCCTAAGAAACCGTTAGTCCCTGACGACGATGGTACAATTTGATGTGCCTGCATGCATCATTTATTTCTTTAATGCATTGATTGGATTACAAATTTATGTTAAAAATATAAAAATACTACAAGGTCATAGTAAAGTGAAAGTTTAGTGTCAAATCCACATGGATCAAAGGAAGGAAAAAAACGAATAAATCCAACCAATTAGAAAGGATTCATCACATTCAATGTTCAAGTCTTTTTTCTTCAAAACATGGAACTTTGGACAAATATTAGGTTAATAAAGATAGGGTAAGGGTAAATTTTTTCTCTTTATAAAAAAGATAATCATAATTAAATATTGGGATAGTCTTATCGCTTAGGCTGTGAAACCATGAATGGGTCACCAATTATTTATGGTCAAACCAATTAGATCTACCAACACAGCAACTATCCCAATGTCTAGTTATAGAGAAACCCTAGGCGAATTATTCCAAGCTTTTCTGGTGGAAATAATCATATTTTAATGGTCACAAAATTCTAAACTCCCATATGGCCAGGTTCATTCTATTTGACTTCCCATGTTTGGGGTTGTGAAAAGGAATGAGATGAAAACTTTTTATTAAACTAATTACCATCCATAGTGTTATGAATACAAAATCTATATATAAATTAGTGTGAGAAACACCCATACTCTTAAACCCTAACTCTAAGAGTATTTTTTCACATAAATATATCAATCAAAATCAATAGAACAATAAACATGATTGATGTTTCCATAAAATGGTTGAGATATATTCAATCCATTAAACAACTAGATATTCAAGCTGAAAAGTTGAAAGAAATAAGGAATCCGTAAAATACTCACTCCCAATAAGGAATCAATGAAATTATAAGAAATCCAAAATCCAAATAGGTAATAACCAATCAATATACCACTAAAATGAAAAAAAACTTATGAAACGTGAAATCATTTAATTCGAACATCAATCAGTGTTGGAATGGGTATTAGAACAAAAATTGAAATTAAATGATTAAATAACAGATTAAGAATGAAAAAAACATGAAAGTGTTTCTTAAAAAACTAAATAAATTTGTTGAATCTATGGTTGGAATAAAAAAAATGAAAACCGTTGAATAAAAATAAGAGAACATAGGTCTTGGGAAGCACTCCATGCAAAGTGATCTCTTAAAATATAAAAATTATGAAGTTTAGATGATGTGTAAAATATTCATGTTATTTACATTGTTTATGTTTCATAGTCTTAACATATTCACATCATGTAAGAAGGATCAACATCATGTATATTAGATCAACAACCCCCTCCATAAAATCAATATATATCTTTTTCTGTGTCAGAACTCAAATACTGTATGATTTGTAAACATTTCTTTTCATTTATGTGAATCCAATTGAATGGGATCCTTGTTTTTTTATTAAAATTATGTGCAGTGTATGTAAATGTTTCATGCCATTTAATGTATTCATTGCCTTATCTTTTTCATTGTAGGCAGACTATGAATGTGGAATATATGACAGGTATGTTATATAGGATGTGAAAATCCTATTCTTCTATTTTCATCATTTATTCATTTGATTCCAATATTCATAATTCCTAGGAAAAATACCCACTATATTATCAAGTAAAACATGAATAATCATTACATAAATGTATTCAATATGTATGTATAAATTAATCTAATCTCATATTCATGTTTTTGTATAGTTTCACTAATGATGTAGATTTAGTTGATTAGAGTGTCAAAAATGACCTATATGGTGGTGTCATATATTTCTTTTTGGTGAAATCCTACTCCATTGTAATGAAATTATTTTATTCTAATGATGGGTCAAGAGTATTTCATAGTGATATGTCCTCTAGTGATGGAATTGTATTCCATTTTTTGGGGGATGTATGGTGACACTTGTCTTTCATTGAAAAATTTTCATTCCATAATGATATTATTGGTGTTTCAATGATGGAAAGTGTGACTAATAGGTCTTTGAATCAGGCATGAATTCCTTTGAGTTTATGGTTTCCCCTAATATCCCATGTTTTTTCTTTGGTGAGAGTAAATCCCTCTATAAGATTTTTTTCCTTATAGTGGGTGAGTAATACCTACTATCTATAGGGGACATGTGTGATCACTTTGTTCATTCCAATGGTGGATCCCATTTGGGTATTCTATCAGCATAATTATTTTAGGCGTGAAAATTTCCTGGGTTTGATAATTTGAGCACTGGGAGTGCACTATATGTTTTGGTTTTCTTGATAGGGCAGGTTTGGATGGCTACCTGGCTCAGATATATTTTTTTGTGTGTTGGGTGGCATAGTGATATCGTGGGTATACACTATTATATTTAGATCGATGGTTGAGTGGAGGGTGGAAGTGTGGTTTATAATGGCATTATAGAGATGCCTTGATTTGTAGGATGAGAAATGTAGGTCCACTATATTGTTGTAAATTACCTATATGATGATTATGGTCATTGATTTAGGCATGCTATCATATGTTCATTAACACATTGGCGATTTAATAATGATAAAATGTGAGAGGTTCATAGAGAATCAGTCTAACATAATAATAAAAGAAGTGGTTATCATGGAATTTTGGGTAAAAGGCTTGTTATGTTTTCTTACGTGTGTCTAATTTGGTTTTTCATTTTAATAGTTGGTTTATAGTTTAGATTAATAAGAAATGTGTGTGTCTATATAGTTTTTTGGGTCTTTGAAGAACTCAATGGTGTACCCTTTGTGGACTTATTGAGGATAGTTATCAAGGAGTTTTGAATGGAAAACCTAATGGTGGACAGTACACCATAGGCCACTAAATGATGTGGTCCTCATAATAAATGTTTTATTGAGTGTGGAGGATGTTGTTCCTTGTGATCCTAGGGACTAAAAGTGGCGGTTTTTTTCAATAGTTCCCCAGTAAGAGAAATTTTTCCAATTCTAGTTTAGGAATTCAATATAGAGTGTGGAAGGTATTGTGGTGCATCAATTTTGGTTAGAGGATGATGATAAGGATACTACCATGGTGGGGAGCGTCTCAAAAGTTGAAATGGAATGCCCATTCTATTTAGTGATTTGTGGGCCCTATAGGATTGGTTTTTAGGGTCATTATAGTCTAAGTTATTCTGTTGATAAGGGTGAGATCTTGTAGGCTATTTGATTATCGAGGCTTCATAGGGGAGAGAAGCGTTATTTTGGGAATATTTTAATGACTTGTATGAAATTTTAATTTTTTTCATGGGAGTGTATCAACGTGAATATAGTAATATCTACTACTATATGTCCTCAGATAATTTCATTGACCACTCTGTTGGTATCATAATATAGTGTTTTCCCTATAACAAGAGATTTATAGAATTTTAAAACTTTATAATTTTGAAGGAATGACTATTTTTTAATTAATTAAGCTTTCATTTATTCACATGCATTCAGGTAGTGATATCTTTTCAATGAATTGTAATATTAATATTCTAATGCATTTATTGAGTATATAACTAAGGGGTTTTCATGGTATGGCATAAATTCTTTATGGGAGATGGTGTTGGGCATGTGTCCCTTTTATTTATTTTCTTTTATTTTATTTATTTTTCTTTTTCTCCTTTTATTTTCATCCTTTACCATTATATTATCCCATACAACCATGTTTTCTCCAAATTTTAACCATTATTTGAGATATAAGAGGCAAGTAAATATGGAGTAAGTATCATATGTTTTTTATACACATATTGACATGTGGGGGCTGTGTGTGGCATTTGTGGAATGAACTGTATCTATTTTTCACCCGAAGGTGGGATGATTTAAAATTTTCACCCTAATATTTATATATTAATTTTTATAAAATTATAATATCTATTATATTATTTTGGTACCCCTATAATTCTTATATATGGATTTATTTTGGGAAAATGGGGTTCTTAAGGGCCTCATTAAGGTTTTCAATTGGGAAAACACATCCATACAACATGGAGTTAAAAGAACAAAAAACATTTTTTATTCCTTTTGGGAATGAGGATGAAGATGATGGACATAAAGAGAAGGTGTTTGGGACACACTATATTTGGGGGACATCGGATTTGGTATAGTACTCATCTAGGCATCCCATATAGTGGCATATGTCCATGTAGAGTAAATAGAATAAACTAGTATGATTTGGATGAAAAATGGTTGTGTGAGCAAAATAATCAGAACCATTACGGGGTATCTAGATAGTTATATGTACACTAACCCCAAATAACACCCCAATATTTTTATGAGATTTTTCTCATTGAATAATTTTTTTATTTGATGTCTTATATTGAATGCAATAGTGTGTTTTATGAAACACTGTAGTGTTATTTAAATATCATATATTTGTTATAACCATGATTTTTAATTATAGGGATTAAATATGAACAAATAATTTATGAAATAAATATAAAGGACCAAATCAATATGAATGTTTTGGTAAATTCTTATAAAAATATTAATTTTTTTTATTAAAGTATTTATATTCAACAAAAATTGGATTTTCTTTCAAAATGAGTTTTTATTATTTTTATGAGTGAAAATTAATTTATATATATATATATATATTAAGAAGTTTATCTGAAAAAATGAACTTCATTTTTTATTTTAGAATACCATAATTATCTTACTATGAATATTTGATAATTTTCTAAAAATATTGATTTTTCAAAGAATAGTAAAAAATAATTATTTTATTGAATACAATATTTTATTTTAAATTATTTTCGTGGGAATTTTTTATATTAATATTATATTTTAGGTAGATAATTGTTTTTAAAATAATCCAATTTTTATTTTTGAAATGTATTTTAAAAATTAATTTTTTATAAAAACATTTTCAATTTAAAATAGAATTATTGTGAAAAAATTGATTTTAATTGTGTCATTCTAGTTTGATTGAATATTTAATCTTCAAAATATTGTGTTTTTAATTATTGAATGTTAAATTAATATTTATATTTAGGTGTTTTAAAATTTTTAATTAGGCCCATTTTATTTTTAGTTAACACGAAATGTAACTTTGGTAAAAATTATTATCTCAAAAATGGGTAAATATAGTTGATATGGATTAAGAAATATGATCAGTCCATAAAAGTTTTTAATGGAAAAGTAATGAATAGTTTCGAAATTGAAAGTAATAATATTTTCTGAAAATAATATAATATTAAGTTATTTTAAAATTATAAAATTATTAAGGAAGGAAACATATAATAATATATTGTCTAAAATATCATAAATTTGTCCTTTTTTGTCAAATATACTCTTTATAATTAAAAATTATAATCAATAAATATTAAAAAATACCATAGTATTGTTAAAACCAAAATAGGTTATCTTTGGATTAATCTAAATGATAAGCATAAAAATAAGTCAAAAACATGTCCAAAATATATTATAGGATAATATTATAACCATATCTTATCTTATATTCTAAAACATGACCATTTTGTTGTATTTGGAAAGAAAACTAAATTTTTATAATTTAATATTTTGAGAAATTCTAAAAGTTACCATACCCTCAATTATAAAAGGATGTTTCCTCCACCACTTATTTACACCACATTGAGCTTTTCATTTTGATCTTACTCTAAATATTTATCTTCTCCACTTATCTATCCACATTATAGAGGTGTGTTTATTCTCCAAATACCATCCATTGATCCATTTAGAGAAGTTGTAATGTCGATGTTTTGAAGAAGAGATAATTGCTCTAATAGATAACTTTCTTTATCTAGTCATTAATACATCCTCCAAATATATGATGTTTACCATAAAATAATAAATTATGTCTCCTCAATATTATAATTTTTTTTTATTATTAAATTACCATTATAAAATATCTTCCCATAAAAGAAGAAGTGAAATAATGAATCATGTTTAGGTAAATCTTATGATCTCCATATAGCGATAAAAATCATTTTTTCATCTCTATTTATTATGGGCTGGTTTTATGATGAGTTTAATTTATATATATGAGATATATTATATAATAATTATTCCATAAATATTTATTATTTTTTACATTTCATTCATTCAATGAGTTGAATAATGAATATTGTATTCATACATAAGTACGACCTACTATCTCCATGATTTATCAAATTCATTTTTCTATTTCGAATTTTTATTAATGATTATAAAAATGTACATAATTATTAAATATGATATTTATACCATTATTCAAATTCATTAAATGATGATTCCATGATCATTGACTAAAAATACAGACTACTAATCCAAAAAATTCATGGAAAACGAAATAGTTATCACAAAGAATAATGGTTTTTAAAAAACTATTAATAAAAGAGTTAAACGATTAAATAAATAAATAATAACTGAAATTATAAATATAATATTATTGAATAAATTAATTATAAATTCATATTTATTATATATAACTATTGAACATGATCAAATAATGGAAAGACCAAAGGTAAGGGAATTTCTAACTCAATATCATTTTATAGAGTTAAACATCGACTTCATTGATTACGTCATACAAATATGACATGTGAAATGAATTTTTTACAATATTATAATTTTTTCAAATTATATTATCTGGATTTACATCTCATACACATAATCAATTTTCTAAATTCACATCAATGTTATTTGTTTGTGGTTTTCATTATAATCATCCTTTAATGTGTTTTTTTAAGTCAAAAGGAATGTTTTTAGCTTATACAACTAGAGTATATTTTATTTCATTCAGAATGAATTTTTTTTAATCATAGTATACAATTATAAATGGTTTTTAAAAAAAATCCTTGGTAATTTCAATACTTTACATAAAAAACTATTATAAAAATAGAGAGGATATTTTCTTCATGAATTATTTCAAGAGATCATTAAAAATTATTTCCTGTCCAAGATATTTTTATTCGATGTTATTTGTGATTTATTGGGGAAATGATACAAGGAAAACTTCCATGGTATTTATATAGAGGTTATATGATTATTAGGAAATGATTTTCCTAAATTCCATTACATTTCTGTGGGATATGAAATGATGAAATTTTTATGACAACAATTTATTTTAATGGGTTATGATTTAATGAATAATTTATGCTAATTTGGAACACATATGTTTGATTTTAATTATGTGGGAGGTAGGAGCTATATGTCCTTATAATTAATTGTTTCATTATTTATATCTCATGATTTAAAAATTAATAGAAGAAGGACTGAACTTGGTTTAATAATAAAGGACTGGAACTGGATGTGAACCTCATTCAATGATACATGGATTGTATGAGATGTAAAATTGGTTTAGTAATATATGGATGGAATGGGATGTGAACTTGGTTCAGTAATAACGTGATGGAATATGATCTAAAACGTTTTTAATAATACATTTTTGGAATTGGAAGTGAATCTTGTTCTGTTATACAAGGCTGGAACGAGGAGTGATCCCAGTTCAATGAAGCCATTTGTCCACTATGATGGTCTTATTAGTGAGCCTTGACTAATATTGAAATGATTTTTTATTCTATGAGTATGTCAAAAATTCAACGTTTTATGACATTATTTTTGGCATGGACCATGTTCTGTGATTTACTTATAAACTACAAAGATTTAGTCAATCAACCATTATTTTGATCATTGATATGCCTGGTATATTTTAATACTTTTGGTTTTATGTTATATAATTTTATGGTCATATTTTGATTGTAAATTCATTTTAATCTCCATTTTTTACCCTTATCGTGCATCTAATCTAATCCTTTATTATGTGTATTTTCCCTAGTATATAGAGAAGGTTATTATTTAATATATTTCAAAAATAGTTTCTAGTTATGAAGGAATAATCAAAAAGTGATGTAGAATTTTTATGAACCAAGTTTTTAGATTTCGATGATTCTGATGTATTAAAACCCTTACTATTATGTCATTGTCTTGTAATGTTATGTAATGGATATTAATCTAAATATAATATATATATATATATATGTGAGTAGTATGTTCCATTATAATTAGTATTAGAAAAAGGTTTATGTAACCATTTGAAAATAGGATAATAATAAATTAGTAATATATGTAATGATAAGTCTAAGTATATGTAAAAATCCTTGAGTTTTTATAACAATCATGAATAACCTAGGATTAAATATAAGGATCCATAGATATAAAATTTATAATAATGTTACCATGATTATATAGTTTTATCAGTATGATTATTATTGAACAAACTAATCTTTATAGTTTTAGTCAATGGATAGATCCTAAAAGAACTACAGTAAAGAAGTATGTGAAGAGAAATGTGATGATTATCCACTTAAAAACCTAATTTTAGGAGACAAGGAATGTAAAATATTATTCCTATTCTCAAAAAACAATTTCAATCAATCAATCCTGTTGAAAATCCAACTGAGAAAAGAGGAAGCAACATTCAAATCAGTCTTTTATGAGGTAATGTTCACCTTCTTTCAGGGGGTATTATGATACAAAAGTTGATGAGAAATATATTTTTACCATTGAATAAGTATTTTCTAATAAAAAAATTCAAAATATGATAAATACATTTGTTTTTCTATCAATTATTTGGTCACGAAAATAAAGGGTGAAATCATATCAAGAATATGACGAAATGGGATAAAATTGATTCTATGTAATGGGATGGGTTCAATAAATTATTAACCAATAAGTAATTTAATTGTATTATTCAATTTAAAATATGGAATTAATTTTCTAGTCAAACCAATACATTGATGAATATATTTATACCTAGGATGAAAATTTTACAACACTTGAATGGTAGGGTTTTTGTATTATTTTCCAGTACAAATGTATGATTGATAGATTCTTCCATGGATTAAATCCAAAACTACATATAGATTTCCCCATAATAGACTTTAGTAGATATGGAGATTTTTTAATGTGATATCAAGGATTAATTGGAGGTTGGAGGTACATATAAATCCATGGTTTAGATAAGAATTGAAGAATGAAATTTAAAGGATAGTCTAAAAACCATAGAGTGAAGGAGATGGGATTTCTTTTATGATCAATGTGTGGGATGAAACATGGAGGATGTTTTATTAATGGAACATGTAAATATTTTATGTTTTGAACTGATGTACCTAGGAAAATGTATTTATGTTGTTATGAAATGTTACCTAATATTGAAAATATATAGTAAGATTCCATCAATGAACCACCCAAACACCAGTGTTTAAAAAGAAAGGAGTTTGGGAATTATGGAAATAAATTCCAAAATTAATAATCTAATATGTGTAGGATCGAAATAGTGATGTAGATTCTCAATATACAAGAGGGGGGGGGGTGAATTGTAAACTTTAAAAATTCCTTTGGAACCTTTAAAGTTAGTTACGAATAACTATGTTTTCCTTAAGCAATGGAAAGGGCTTTTTTAACAAAGTTAAACTAAGAAAATTCACAACACCTCTAACACCAAATGAAAGTTTTGAAAAATATTCCGATAGTAGGTTTCAGAAATATGGTTCCGGAAATTGAAACATAACAAAATATTACAATATGATATTCTACCTTAAAGCTTATAGAATCTAAATGAAACAGAGTACATGTAAGGAAGTATAAGAAACTTATACTTTCCATATAATACAAAATACAGCGGAAATAAACAAGTAGTAAAACTACAAGTAACAAGATACAAGTCTTTTAACCCAAAGAGAAGGGTATCCCACAACCATGGATAAAGGTCCCTTGATTTATACATTCATGAAAGTATTTCTTACCCACACCAGGGTAAGCCCTCAATATGAAGATCGGAGTCTCTGTCTTGCTATCCCCGCAAGCCCTCAACTTCAAGGTAGTTGGTCACCTCTGTCTTCCTCAGCAAGGAAGCCCTCGAACTTCAAAGTAGTCGGCACCTATTTTTTCCTATCCAGAGAAGTACTTGAATGTAATCACCAACATTCAGAGTCGCACGATGCTTTGAGAGTTAATAAGTGCCTCTCTCTCTAGAAATCACTTCAACAACATGTAATCACATGAGTCGAAGATTAGTCAGCCTTTTTGCACTGAGCTCTTTCAAGTGAGCTCCTATTTATAGGTATGGTCGGCCTCCTTTCCAACGGTCATATTTTCCATAAAAGTTAGAGGGACCTGTACACGTGTAACATAACCAACGGTAAGTTCATAACAGAATACACGACATCGTTTTATAACAAAACAATTGAAATAGAATGTATGACATCGTTTTAAAATCTAACTCAAAAGTTCGGAATGAAAAATTCGGAGTGAAAGTTCAGAGTGTATGGAAAATAATAAAGAGTAGACAAAATATAATGTCATAAGCAAAATGGAAGTTCAGAGTGAAGAATCAGAGTCTGATTAAATTCAGAGTGTACAAAACAGAGATGATCAGATTCTGTTTAATAGATGAATTCAGAATGAGAATTCGGAATGAGAATTCATCATCAGAATTCGTAATGAGAATTCATCATCAAATTTCGTAATGAGAATTCGTCATCAGAATTCGTAATTAGAATTCATCATCAGAATTCGTAATGAGAATTCATCATCAGAATTCGTAATGAGAATTCATCATCAGAATTCATAATGAGAATTCATTATCAGAATTCGTAATGAGAATTCATCATTAGAATTCATAAAGAGAATTCATCATCAGAATTTGTAATGAGAATTCATTATCAGAATTCTTAATGATGATTCGTTTTCAAACTTCATAAGGATTCGCATCCTGAATCTGATGTAGAACATAATTAGAGTTCGTATCCGGAGTTCGGAATGAAACTTTATTACAGTTCTCATCAGGATTTCAGAGTGAAACTTTATTACAGTTCTTGTCCAGAATTCGGATCCTAAAAACAGAATACCTCATATCAAAGTTTCAAAAAATTCTGAGAATATAGAAATGAATCCAAATCTAATACTTAGGAAAAATATGAATGAAAATATGATAAGGGTAATTTTTCTTATAAAAGTGATTTTCCTTATAAAAGCAATTTTATTAAAGATAAGGTGTTTGTGATTTTAAAAACAAGAAGGAATGGAAATGTCATAAGGAAAACCTTATTGACGCAACAATATGTATGATACCACACAAAAACCTATGATGTGATTGGAAAATATGCAATTAATAGGTAATCACAATAGATAATGTGAATAATGTTAAATAGATAATTCTTATCTTCCCCTAAATTGATTGGAATTTCATGTCTTACTGTGTATGGTGATCCCCATAAAAATATTATTGTATATCCTTTATTTAAATATCATTTTATTATATCTCCCTACAAAAATTCCATAATAATTAAATCACATATGATATTCTATCAGATCAAGGGTGAACCCATGCTTCTAATGTAATTTTTTTGAATTATTTTTTTGTAGTCATATGCGACTGTAGGTAATATTAACATATCAGTTAAGGATACTATAAAGGTTTTATTTGTTTAAAAATGATAATAATTTCTAAGTATTTTACAGCCCTTTATGTTTTTTATTATAATTTTTAAATTATAAGGATTTTTTAAGAGTCATTTATAGTAATGAAACCGCATGGTTTTGTATATAGTTACAATGTTATTTGTGGAGGAATTTCATTAAAAGTTATTGAAATATTATTAATGGTATCTAGGTTTATCATAACTTGGAATTGAGAAAATAAGGGGTTATACTTGATAACATTATGATGAAATGAAACTTCATTTCTATCAGATAATATTTTTCCCATGATCAACTTTCAAAAATACACATTAAGGATGTGGTATGGCTGCATGGAATAAAAAATTCCATTGAATTATAAGGAAATATGGATTTCACCATAATGTATTGGGGAATTATATAAAAATATATTAATATGAAGGTGATTACATCATATTATATCATTATCAAATAGATGTCTTGTTCAAGATAATAAATAAAACCATAGGGTATTGGTTAAGATCTTATTCCACAGATTTCAATGGTGATTGGGATCAACACATTACTCAAGTTGGGTGTTTTTTTCAATAATATATTTCACTCAATAATGAAACCATTTATTTATGGAGGGTAATAACACCAATTTATTGGAATGATGTTATTGATCGAATGCTATTTTGACCTGAGAAACCTGATGAGATAGTAGAGAAGGTTAGTGTTATTCTACAACACCTAATGACTACATAATGTGGATAGAAATATTATTCTAAAAACCATCAATATTGTTTATAATTTTATGTTGATGATAAGGTAATTATATTAATTTATTCATAGAAGATGTTAGGGAAACAAATTTCAAGTATAAAATTCCTATTAAAATTCATGATCATATTTGGATGATAGCCTATTAATTCGAACTCCAACCGAATCTCTATGAAATTCATGAGATGTTCAATAAATCACTCATAAAGAAGAATATAATTGATCCTTTACATGTACTAAACTCAATGGTAATACTATTGGAACATGACCATTATAATGAAAAATAACTGGTAGTCATTATGGATCATAGAGAGAATGTTTTAAAAAATAATAACACTCTCATGGGAAATGTTTTTTGGAGAAAACCCACAAATGTTAGGAAGCTATACGAAGATATAACAATTAGATGATGCAAAGATATCCTCATATGTTTGTATAAAAGTTATTAATTTCAATTTCAATCCTAATTATTAGGGGTGGGTAGAATGTAACACCGTGATATTTTTATGAAATTCTTCTCATTAAGTAATTAAATTTCTTTGATAGCATCTGTTGCACACCACAATGAGTTTAAATAAAGCATGTAAAATTATTTAAATATTATATGTGCATTATAACATAACTATTAAATTATATTTAATTAATTGGAATATGTAGTCTATGTCAAATTTATATTTTCCCAAATCAAATGGAATGTATTGGATTTCACATAGAAACAAATCATGTGTTTTTTTATAAATACTTTTTTTCTTCAAAAATAATTATTTCCCTAAAAATAAATTATTCATATTTTTTTCGTTAATATTATTTTTTGGATGTTATTGAAATTGAATTTGGAAAAATGAACATCACATTATAATTCATCATGAAAAAATTATCATTGTATTAATTTTCTAATAATTTTTTTTGAAAATACTGATTTCTCCAGGAAATGTGAAAAAAACAAATTTTATTAACCATTTTATTTTATAATAAAAAAATTTCATTGTCAAATTAATTTATATTTTTTAAAAAAAAATTTAATTAGTTAATTTTTATATAAAATATCCCAATTATAGATTTTAAAAGGGATTTATTTTAAAAAGTATATATACATATAATGGTTATTTTTTTGGAAAACACATTTTCCATGATTTTTTCTAGTTTAAATTAAAATTAAACTCTAAAAAAAATTTCATTGAATTTTATAAATATTATCAATGATTTATAATCAGGAGGATAAATTTTTTTAAATTTTCCCCACTAATTTTTAGTTAATAGGAATAATTAATGTGGTAAAATTTATTACCTCAGTAAAGGTTGATGTGGGTTAATCTCAATTCAAAATAAGTGATATGGCCAGAGATTTTCATACTATATAATATTTTATAAATTTAATTTAAGCCTTAAAACATAAGGTTCAAAATTTATTTATTTAATTTACACATTTCCTTCAAAATTTCTTAAATATTATTAAAAAAATGAGGCAACATGTAACACTATTTGTTTAAAAAGTATAATATTTTTAATATGGGTTTTACCAAAATTTGTTTTGGAATATAAATATTATTGGGAAATCTAAAATAGTTATATTCATCATGGTAATTTTTTTAAATTTGTTAAGAATAAAATATTTACCCTAAATCCTATCACAACATTGATGTAGTAATTATTCTATTTTAATCAAAAAATAAGTGATATTAAAAATATTAGATGAAATATATTTGAATTAATTAATGTGTTTCACCAATTTTCTAGATTATTATGATTTATTACTAGTGTATTAATTATTTATTTCAAATTTATCTTTATGTATTGATTTTATTAATTTTATAGTAATGAATAGTGTCAAAATTGACAGTAATGAAATTTTATAAAAATAATATTTAATTAAATATAAAAAAATATTAAATAAAGAAAATGGTGAAAGGTGTGGTTTAAAATATTATAATAAATCCATTTAAGGAATAATTTAAACATTATACTTATAAATTTTAATCTTTTAATTTTAAAAAATATAATGTCGTAGTTAAAATTAAAATAAGTTAACATATGTTTAATAAAAAATAAGGTTTAAAATAATATAAAAACTTATCTAAAATATTTTTTTCTGAAAATATTACAATATTATGAAATGTTATCTTATAATAAATGGATACTTGGTGGTATTTTTATAGAATATGAATTTATTATAATTAAATCCTTCAAAAACCCCAAAGATCCCCTCACATCAATTATAAAAGGGAACTCCCCCCTCACATATTTACACCATATTAAGAATTAAAATGTCAACAATATACAAAAAATTATTCTTATCCACACAAATTTATATATTATATTGGTGTTTCTCTTCTAAAAAGGCATACCCTAGAGCCCTTTAATGGATTTCCAGTGGAGCTGTTTCGAAGAATATGTAATCAGTCTACCCGATCACATTATTTTTCTACTCTTTCTTAACTTTTATAAATATATAATTTTAATAATAAAATAATAAATTGTGTTACCTAAAAATGATGAACTTATTTTTGATTATTTAAAAATTATTATATTCTCTCTTTCCAATCAATCAAGTCATTGAAGTTTGATTTTGTGTACATATGGATTAAAGTCTCCATGTGATGATACAAATAATTTTTTCATCACCATATATTATGGTTGTTAATTATTATGTATTTAATGAATATATATGATATAATAAAGATTCGTTGAATATGAATTATTATTTACCATTCTTTCATTCCATCGATGAAATAATTAAAATAGTATTCATGCGTACGTATGGCCTACTATCACAATTAATGGGTTGATTCTATTTTCTATTTATAATTTTTGTGAATGATTATAAATATGTAAATAATTATTTTATATTATTTTTATAGAATTATTAATATCTAATAATTTCTGTGACCATGATAAAATTATAAGGAAAAAGACTACCAAACAGAAACATAATTGGAAAACGAAGCACTTCTCAACTAGGATCGTGATTGGAACAAAAAAATATTATTAAAATGGTGATATGTTGTTATAAATAAATAAAACATGATATGATAAAATTATGTATTTGAAATAAATATATAATAAATCTATATTTAGTATACATGAGGTTTTTTTGTGAACAAATAAATTCTAGACTTTAGGTAGGGGAATTCCAAACTAAAAGAATGGAAAGACTTATGGTGAGGGAATTCAAATCTAAATTTCCGTTCATTGAGTTAAATGTGCTAAATTAATTTACATTATATTATATTGTATTTTAATTTTTTTATTTGGATATACTACGGATACACATAATCAATTTTTAAGGATTAGTTGAATATTATTTGAGAAGGATTTTTTTTAAAATCATCTTTTATTGTTTATTTTTAAACAGGTAATAATGAAATGTTTTTTAACGTATATGGAATGAGTTGGTTTTCTCTCATTCATGACACTATATTGTTTTTAATCTTTTTATACAAGCTTACAATGATCTATTTAAATAAACAATTTCTTTTTAATTGGGTACCTTTTCAAAAATAAAATTTATATATAGAGAAGATATTTTACCCAAAAACAATTTCATGCGATATTTAAAAAGTATTTTACATATAATGAAAAATTATTTTATATTATTTATGTCTTAATAGGGATATGATCCATGTATACCATCATTAATCTATCACGTGATGGTTTACTATTATGATGGAAGGATGTTTTTGAATTATATTACATTTACATGGGTTATGAAATGATGAAATGTTTGTGAAACTCATTCGTTTCAGGATTAAGGATATGGTGAATGATTTATATTAATGTGTCCCACATATGTATGGGTTTCATTATGTGATGGGTGGGACCAATATATCCATCCAATTTATTGGGTTATGATTTATATCTCATGAGAGATACAAGACTGGAATAAAGAGTGAACTTGGTTCAGTAATAGAATGTTGGAATGGTAAGTGAACTTTGTTTATTGATGCATGGATAGAATCAAAAGTACATCTAGTTTAGTAATTCAGATATAGTATGGGATGTGAACATGGTTCGGTAATACAAGGTAGTAATGTGATATAAAACAGGATCAGTAATACAAGGATGGAATGGTAAGTGAACCTAGTTCAGTAATACAATGATGGAATGGGTAGTGAATCTGGTTTTGTAAAGAACCTTATACACTATGATGCTATTATTGGTGATCCTTGAATAATATAGGAATGATTTTAAATTATTATATTTATTCTACAAATTATATGTCTTATCCAATATTATTATCATGGATCATGTTATTTTTTTCCTTTTGATTCATGACTTATAGACACCCAATATTGATTTCATTATTCAAGACTATGTTTTTTATATGCAGGTTATATTTTATAAATGTTATGTTCATGTTCTTATAAAATTATGATCATATTATGATTAAAAATTAATTCTTATCCCCATTTTTACACTTAATAAGAATGAAATATCATCCAATATTATGTTTATTTTTCCGTTGATATGATTAATGTAATATGTATGATATGTAAAAAACAGATTCTAATTATAATGAAAAAAGAAAGAGAAGATAGTGATTTTTTTGAACTATTTTTTCAGGGTTCATATATTCCAATGTCCCTAAACCCATGTTATTCTTGAAGGGTTTTCTATTGTATGTAATTAATATTCATGTAAAAGATTAAACAATGTATGATGTGTGTTGTATGTTATACCCCATGTGGGTTAAATGTAGTGTTGAAATGGTATATGTCATGTACTTGGGTTTTACATACCAATACCATTAGGGTTACATGTACAGGTAGGATTTTTGGAGGTGCACACTATTTATAGAAGGTACACAATGTATACTCCCAACATGGAGGTTTTCTACCGATTTTATCACCCCATAGTCATAATTCTAACTATGAGTAGTCTATTATATGTTTTTTCCATCTATATCTTGTTGTAGGACTCCTTTCAATATGGAGAGTGAATTTGAATTTTGTTATATACTCTGTGATTTTTTATGGGAGGATTTCATCAGGGTTTTAATTCATAATCTTCATACAGGTTGGGTTGTGAGATGAGAGTCCCATGTGAGGATTATAATATTATTATACTACTTGGGTGGTGGATTCCAATAAGTTTTTTTTCAAGTTTAATTTTTATGGATCCTAGAAGTTTGTATCGATTTGTATTTGCTAAGGATATCATGGTTGGCCATTGGATGTTTAGACAAGTATCTCAATGTTTTATTCATTGTGGTTTTATACTTAACTCATGAAGTTTTATATCCAGTTCTTAAGGATTTTTTTTTTGATCTTTCATTCAATAACTCCATTTAGGGTGTCAGGTATGTATGTGAGGCGTTGAGTAAATATTGAGATATTTTTAAGGGAAAAGATATAGATTTTATTATATTAGAGTTAATACACAAGGAAGGGTTTATTATGAGAAAGGATAGATGATATTTTTCTTAAAATGTATTTTCTAGAGTTTTAACATTTTTTGGATGATTTATTCTTAAGTATTCAAGTTTTTAAAAATGTTACAAGGATCATCATAGAAATTCTTATAGATATAATGTTTTTAGAAACATGATGGTCTTTGATGTGTTGGGTATCGAGTCTCTATATGATTATTACTATGATTAGAATTTATCAACTATTTTATATAGATGTGATATAGGTTACTAAGGGATCCCTATATTATGTTAAACTCATATAGGGTCATTTTTATTCCAGTGTTTGAATCTTCAGGTGTCACCCTATAACCGCGAGAGTAGTAATGATAGTCTGCATATCAATAATATTGTTTAAGGGACCATTAGAGCCTCAATATTTATTGACTATAAGATGTTAATTCTGATGATTCATTTGTTTGGATGTTGGTTTTGAAGGTATCTAGACCCTTGATTTTGTACCCTTGGGTTGAGAAATATTGAGGGAGTTTTCACAAATGATTTGAGGTAGGATCATATCATTGGGATATCCTTAGACTTGGAATTGTCCCTGATATTTATCTATTTCTCATCCCGATTTGGTGGTAGTGTTTATAAGGAAATAGGTTGATAATGGATTTTCTTAATGAGTGTATTCCTCCCTTAGACTAGCGGAGTTTTATCTAGAGAGGGTTTGGTTGTTCATGGTTTTGGATGGTTTGGTGGACTTGGGATGTATTTTAACTATTTCCCCGATAGTATATTTTATGGATCAGATTAGTTATACATGAAAAATATTTTTTGGATAGGTTATCATGGTTTTAGTGGAGATATTTTTTTAATTAATGATCCTTCCATTGGATTCCATGATCTTGATAGTGGTGTGTGTTATAGTATTAATTCCTATGGTTAGGCCATGATGTCCATATTTCATATTTGTTTCATTTTATACGACTTGTAGATCCAGTATCAATATGGAAGAAGTGACTAAAGTTATGTGACTATGTAAGATTAATTTTATAAGTACATTATTGTGCATTAGTGAGGGGATATATTTACCTCGGTTTTCAATCTAGATATTAATATTTTAATTTTTATGATTTTCTTTATATTTAGCGCAATAATTATTTATTTTATGCCCACTGCAATTATTTTTTGAAAAGGTTGGAAATTTCATGTATTTAATTACCTTGTTATAATAATATATTTTATGACCACCATTGGGGGTAGCCTACTAATATTTATATCACACCCATTGTGTTTTCACCGTGATGTGGGTGTACTCGAATTTTTTTTTATCTTCAAGTTGCGGCACACATTACACTATGGCTAGGGTCGAGGCCCATTATTTAATGATCGAGAAGGGAGACTCATGTGAATTCTGTGGATTAATCCATTTATGTTCTTCTATTATGGTCATCAGGTATATGTTTTCGGAAATTGTGGGTGATATATTTTTATTTATATATTTTCATTTAGTTTATTTTTTATATGTGATCTTCCTGATGGGATATCAAATGATATTTTATTAATATAATTTTAGTATTTATGATTTTATTCTACATTTACTTTTATTATAGCATGCCTATGATTTATTTATTTATTATATGTAATCTCATATTTAGATTTTTTATTTTTTACTTTAGTTTATTTATGTTATTATTTAACTAGAGAAAAGGATATAGTGTCTCCCCATTATCTTTTATAACCTCATTACAAGTAATACCCTCAGGAGTATTTTAAATAACACTTAGGGACTTATGGGAATCTATATTGGGTAATATTTCACCTTGAACTGGATATGTCCATTGCCCTATGCATACCACACAACATGACCCTATCCCCAGGTCATTTTAAGATGAACCAACCCTAGATTTTTCTACCACCCAGCTTGGTGGTCAAGCAATCTATATCAATGTGAGCAAATTCCGAGTGCTAGGATTGATTTTCTAGCCAACTAGTATTTCATGGAATGTGAGTGGGGAGTCCCATGTAATAACACCCCCATCCATGTAGGAGGCTAGCCATCTAACAGAAAAAAATTGATTATCTTGGGGATTTACCCTAGTCTCCCATGACACACATCATTTTCATTGAGAGCACATGCTCTCTTAGTATTTCATTGTTATCCTAAGATACCATATTCAATAGATAACACCTATATGGTCATTCACTAATTTAAAAATTTCCCTCCTCCCTATCCTTACACCACCACTAGTGTGTCGTACATTTCTATAGTCATATCATCATATATAATTAAACATGGATTGAAGTCTCCATGCATGCATGTTTCTTGTTTCATCAACCTACTTCACACCTCATTTCACAATTCTTACACAATTCCACCATTCTTCATGTCATCATTCCATTTTAATGCCTCTCATTTATTATGCCTCCATTCTTGAGCCATATTATTTAACCTATGACTCAATTCCACCCCATGCTTCCTCCATTGGACAAACATGATGTAGAAAATATAGTTACCCAACTCTCCATAATTAACTATTATATCATTTAATGATAAAAAACATGATATATTTAAAAGACAAGGGTCAAAAGTTTTAGTGTCTTGGAAAAAATTTGACCATACATAAAATTTTCATAATAAAACATAAACAATATTTTATCCATTCTCCTCTAGATTCTTAGTGGCCCTCATATACTTCTCAGTATAAGTAGTCACCTAAGTGTATACATAAATGGGATGGGTTAGCTAAAATCCCAGAATTATGATAAATAAAAACATCAGTAAATATAATAATGGCGAGAATAATTATCACCATCTTAACATAATTATGGTATTTTCATCATAGTAATGAGACGAAGCATTAGATAAAGGAATGGAATATTTCAATTCATAAAAATGAAACATCATGTCATAGTGGTGAACTACAACATATAGTTTTGAACAAATCTAGAATCATGTTCAGGCATAATAATTGTGTGTGAACAAAAAATCATAATGGTGTAAAAATATTTCATCATATATAGGAATATTAAACATTATCTCAGGAGATACCTCATATTACCCAATTCATTTGACTGGTATATATTTCTAGGGGCATCCATAACATGGTAACATCTACATAATCATGCATTCCACATAGAACGTGTAACTATATTAATCATATTATAAATCATAGAAATAAAATGGGTTTCATGTTAAATTCATAAAGAATAAATTCACGAATAAAAATTTTTATTCCCAAAATAAATTGACAATTACATACATGGTATAAAAATTTTCAATATTTGATGAAGAAGAATCTATCTCAAGATAAGTAAATGTTGTGTTTTTAGAAAGAAGGGTTATTTTGGAAAATATTACACATAATATCAAGTATAAAACTTGTATTTCCCAGAAAAGGGAAGTTAATAATGATGGAATTATATTATAGTACTGTAATATTAACATCCGTATAGAAATTTGGAACAAAATTGGAATAACCGAAAGAATGGAAATTGGGTTCGAGAATCTCATTACCCTATTATTGAATGATTATTTCACATTAATATCGAAGGAAATAAAATTAGATATATTAATTAAAAAATAAAAAAGATTTTATACATTAATTTGAATCATTATTTATATTTATGGTATTTTTATGAGTTATAGAGTTCAATTACATCGTTCAAGAGTGATTCTTTTCTTGGGTTTCATGATCAGTTCACTTGTATTCAATTATTGAAGTAAATGTTAGATGAAAAAAATTCTCCAAAATTGAAATTATTTGTTATTAGTGAACCTATAGATGTTTAATTGGTCTTATATATATATATATTAATTTTTAAAATATTAGGATGATTACTTAGATAAAATTTTAATCATTATCATTTAGATTAATTTGGTGGTGTTTGATCATAAGGAACTCATTTTATTTTATTATTTAATATTATTTTAATATGTTATCTCCAAAACATGAAAAAAAAATTTAACATATATTTAAAAATATTAATCAACCATTAAAACTTTTTTAGGACCATCCATGGTGGAGGAAACGTAAAATGTAAACATTTCATCCTTGAAGGTGATAAATCAACACCTCATGAATGATGTTTTAATTTTTAGAATAAAAGGGAATGGAGAAGAGGTTTGATGATGAATTATTCCATAAAAATGATAATATTTTATTATATACAATATAATATAGTTTTCATTCCACTTGTATATGTGTAGGGGATGATATGATAATAATATAAAAGAACAAAAAAATAAAATTAAATAAAATGAAAGAGGACTTTGAATTTGGAATTTATCCAACTTGGGAAGCTCCTTATTGAAAATGGATCAGTCCTTTGTGGGGACTAAGGATGTTTGGTTTTGGGGGAGGGTCTTGTAATGAGTATTGGGAAGAAATTTTACAAGAATCATGTCTTTTAAGTGTGTGGATAAGAGGTGGCTTGGGGTGGTAATTAAAGGGGAGATGGGTGATTTTCTTTATTACATTCATTAGATTATTATATTGGACCAAGACTCTAAATAGATTGAAAAATATAATTATATTTATTAAAATAATTATTTTGAGTTTATATTATGGTAATACATCATCCATACATAATCAATGAATCAATAATTAATGTATTTTTTAAATACCATAAATTACCATATTTCCCTATTCAGCAATAATTCAACTATTTTAGAAGATGAAAAAAATACCCGTAACCATTTATATATTTTTATAAATAAAAAATGAAATTAATTTTGTAAATACTGATTAATATTTTTTATTTGAAATATATATTTACAAGAAAATTATTCATTTTAAAATTATAACTGATTTTATACCAGAAATGCTCAGCCAAAGGCAAGACTCTAACCATTTATTAATAAAAGAAAAGAAAAGAATGTACAAGAAGTCCATAACAACTACATATCATAGAAATCATAATCCTCACCACCCCCTTTAGAGATTAAGTCCTCTTCTTTATCTGTCTCACATTCTGAGCTTTCATAGTGTTTAAGAACCTTGGAATATTTCCATCAATGATTTAGCTTCTCCAAGGCTAGAAATTCCTTTGAGTACTGCATAGCCCAACTGTACCTCCCGAGAGAAGATCTAGTGGACACTGGCCTTGGAATATAAGAATAACCTTTCTTCGCTCTTTTCCATGGTGGGTGGTCTTAGCACTTTCATCCCCTTTCACATTCATCCTTTCACCCTGAAAAACATTACTATGGGAAGTTCGTACCACACCAATATCCTTTCCCCTGTCATTGTACGAGATATTAGCCACTTTCCCAATGTTTTCACATCTTGATAACTAGCCTCCAAACCACAATCCTGCATGACAGGACTATTGACATCAATTATAGTAAGACATTGTGGCCGATCTACCAGGTACATCACACCTTCCCCATTTGCAGCCTCCATTAGGTCAACAACAGTCCGCAAGAGACAACTTTCCTACACCACATCAGTTTCCTTGTCATACAGTATCTCCTCATTTTCTAATACCAGAAATTTATTACCAGTGGAGATCATGATCTCCACTCCCCCATCATCACCAATCGGACTTTCTAGAACACAAACCTCCACAGCCCCCGAGACAGGAGCACCTGAATCCGAAACAGAAACAAACACCAACTCTGGCTACACTGAGTTGCAAGCCACCTCCTGTCATTTGGTCCGGTGACCAGAAAACCCCAAATCCTCAGCCACAGACTTTTCAGTGGACACCAAAGAAGTAGCACCACCACTCACCCTGGCAAGAGGCCTGGTTCCTGCTGCTCCTCTGCCACTGCAAGACCAATGCCCCCCTCCTGAATGTCCATAAAATCCTCAGAAGAGTATTTAGTCACCTCAGCAGCACCCTTCTCTAAAACCTCCTCCACAACACTTGCAATACACCGGTTCGAAACCCTCTAATATCTAACCATAGCGGCCCACTTATCATTAGTGGAAGTAACCTCTTACGGATGAAAATAACTACCCTACGTAGTAGACTGAGACTCCACAGCAAGATCATGTTTCCACCTGTCAAAAACATGTAACACCGATGGATTCAAGGGTGTCTGTATTTCTTTCACATAACATGCAAGTTCCAGTATAGCATCGACCAAGCCAGCCACATTACAAGAGGCACCCATCTAGCCTCCCTGTCCAGAAACACCTTCAGCTCTGATACACACCTCAAATGAACCATCATTAATCTTGACAACATCTTCATAGCCATTCCTCACCACCTCTTGAACTGGACTCAAAGCATCAGAGACGACATAGCCTTCTCCACACTACCCTTCCATCACCTGCAGTCCACCACTTCTCCCTCCATTACGGAAAACAGTCTCCATATGCCCAAACCACTGATATTTCACACACAACATCATCCAAGACTAAAAAACAACCTCTTTCCTCCAGCGAAACTCTTGCTCATTAGTAATTAAAACACAACTCAATAGAGGCTTCACGACATCAACCACAACACAAATTCTCGGGGAAATTGGTTGAGACATAGAGCTCGTTGGTTGACTAGAACAAAGATAACGACCATCCATGTTACCAATTACACATGGAATTGAGGGATTTTTAAAAGAAAGTGGAAGGTCGGGGAGTCTTAGCCATGTCGCGGTCAAAGAGGAGTCACACTGCTTATGAGACTCAAAGTTCATTCAGAAGAAATAAAAGAAATAATAACCACACCTTCTTAGATAACTTGACCAGGAAATAATGAAATCCTCCTCCGAGCCAAATAGAACCATGAGATTCCACCTATCATGCAACCCGATGACCGCATGCTCACGAAGAACCCATGATTTAGAGATGAACTGTGCAAACACATCCACTGAGGGCCTTTGCGGATGAAAGAGATCCCCCAAAGTGAACATAAACAAATCTGCATCGCTATTAACCTCCAATGGAAGAAGAGATAGCTGAGGCACCTCCCAAAAGAGACCCATCACTTTGGGGGAGATGGAAATCCTAGGGAAATGCGGAGAAGTACCATGGAGAGAATCCTCCCTTGCAGGCATCAACAGGCGTGAACCTCCCCCCTCCGATATGGAGGGGGGAGCAGATCTTGGTGGCATGAACCTAGGATATCACGAAGTTGATGCTCTCGGCGTCGCCATCCTTCCAAATAGGATTCTTATAACATGTTGAAAAACAATTAAGGTCATATATAATTATATAATAATAATAAGAGAGAAAAATTTTAATTTATTGATACATTTTATGAAAATAATTTTTCTTTTATATAATTATATGAATTATAAAATTTTAATTAATTATATACGACATAAAAAATACCAACCCTTAATTTATCATTTCTGATTAATTTGTTTACTTATACTATTATATATTTATAACATATTTTCCTTCAAAAGATGTTAAAATTGTATTTATACCTTCTTTATTGAGGTTGATTTTGTATTATTTGGATTATTATTCCTAATTGTTAAGTTATTATTCTTACTGTAATGTTACTATTTCATCAGTATTGGTTCATTAACTTCTCGAAATATCTGTTATTTAATTGATTCACCATTTATATTGTTTATATATATTTTTAATATATGAATTTACCTGATGTATAATATATTAAATAATTAAAATAATGGAGTTTCAATTGATAAAATTTTGGGTTTTTACATTCTTCCACCCTTATGATATTTCACCCTAAAAATTTCAATTTACATAATATGGTGGAAACAACTGAGGGTACTTCTCCTTCATCAATTCCTCTTGTTACCATGTTTCATCTTTGTACTTGTGGTTTTTCTATAGTCTGTTGACCAGGATAGTAGTCTTGTTGTATAAAACAATATCTTTATGGTCCAAGATCCTCATCGGCTACTCCTCATAAGAGAGAACATTTTACAATTGTGACACTACTGGATTAGGTACATGTTAAGGATATTTTATGTATTAACTTAATAGATATTGATGGAATACATCATATAATTGATACATCATTGGCAGATGTTCCAGTCGATAGACCACTTCTCCAACGCGATCAAGAATCTTGATAATGCTGATGTAATTGAGAGTCATCATTCCTTTCTTCCCATATACCATGATCCCCCTACATAGAGATATGTGGAAGAGTATGATGTCCCCATACTTAAACTATAGGTCATGTAAATAGTTTTTCTATTGATCTTATTAAGGTTTTTGAATTCCTTGATGTGTTGGTGAATGGTTTTCACATTTTACAACATTTAGTCAACCATTTAAGGGCCTAACAGCTTACATTCACCAACATCATCGAAGATTGTTCATATTCTATGTTCATTCCCATAAATGGATTAATATGTATACATATTCATTATTGAGTATAAATTGTTATTGTAATATAAATAATCCTAAAGAATATGTTGGTCCCATCCTCTTTTAATGTCCATTAAACATTCCCTTTACATATCTTCTAGTGCATGAATAGTCTTCATAGATTTTCCATAATTTTGATTATGGTAACATGTACTAAATTTCATTTTAGTATTTAGACCATGTTAGATTCTATTCCATAACATGGAGATGAATATCATATCTCCATCAGATACAATTGATAGTGGTACCCCATGTATCCTTACCACTTCTTTTATGTATATCCATGCATGTTGATTTAGTGACATGCCCTCTTGAAATGTGATAATGTGAGATATATTTTTATGATTATCCATAATAACCCATATAAAATTGTTCCCTATGTATATATTTAAAATTTTGTTGAAAATTGCATTGTGATGTTTTCCAATTTCCATATTTTAATAAAAAATAGTGGCATAATCCCCTATAACTTTTTTCACTCATACATCACATGCTAAAATAATAGGAGCCATGATTTATATTCTATAATATCTTTATTCATATTTTCCCACCATTATATCTATTAGACATTTCAATACACATTTTTTCTCCTTGTGTGAGTTGAGAAAGTTGAGCTCTATGCGTAATTTAGAAATAATTTCATTATATTTGGATTTAATGGTACACATAGTCTAGAATCATATTTTATAACACCATCCTCATCAATTTTATAACATGACGATTATCACTTTTTCAATTCTTCCATCTTCTTCTAAATTTCAAGAAAATTTATTTTAACATCCATTATTTTATTTAGAAGTTATTGTTGAGAAATCATATATGGAAGGATTTACTATGTTCCTTCCAAAATTATTCCTATGTAAATCCTATTAAAATATATGATGATTGGATCCATATCAATTCTTATCATTGATAATATTGCAAGATCCATTCTAAAAAGGTAATCGTCCACTTTGTTATCTTTGTCAGGACTGTAGTGGCTTTAGTATCCATAATCTCTAATGAGATATAACCATCTTTCCTGGATAATACTATGCTCCTTCTATGTGAATATGTATTTCAGGATCTTATGATCGATATATATTTCACACATTTCTCCTAAGAGATAATGCTTCCAAATATTGGAAGCAAAAATCACAACCACCAACTCAAGATCATGTGTGGAATCATTTTTCTCATGAGTTGTCACCTATTTTGATGAATAGGTTATCAAATTAACAATTTTCTATAGTAAAAGCACATATTACCTTATTCAAATAATATTTATTTTAAATTAATATTATCCACTTTTCATGGGTGTGATTACATTCATGATGATACGCTTCTTTTTTAAAAAATTTATTTACTCTTCACATTAAACAGTCTATTAAAACATTTATGCCATCTATGATATCTTGGTTAGTGTTTATGAACAACATGATATGTTCTTCAAAAATCAGTAGTAATACTCAACATGAATAAGGATACAAAAAATCTCTATTACAGATGTTTTCATGGTTCATTTTTTGATTAAATCTTCCTTAAAAGGGTATACATATTTTCAATTGCTAGTGATAACATTACACAAGTTTGATACTTTATCAATCAATTATTAACATTTATTTTAGTATATATAATGTCTCTATAATCTAAATGTCCTTAGCGTGTTTTTAAAATGCACCTCAGGTACACCTGCTCTTGGAGTATGCAAGGATATCATCAAAAAATACTACAAATTTTATTTCCATGTAATATCTAATGCCTATATTCATTAAGTACATGAATATTTCTATATAAATATTGAGTTATAAGAGAATAAATATGAACTCATAGTATCTATAACTCATTAAAATGGTTGTCTTGGGATTATCTTCCTTCTTCAACTTTGTATGGTGTTATACTGACCGAAGGTCCACCTTAGAGAAAAACATGGCCCCATGAATTTGATTGAACAATTCCTCTATTAATAAAATAGAATATATGTTTTATATTGTGATTTTTTAATGATATCTTGATAATCAATGAAATGTTGAATTAACCACTCCTTTATTTTGAATAAATGGACTAGTGCACCCAATTATATTGTGCTCGAGCATATAAAGCCCTTTTATAGATTCTCACATAACTACTACTTGAGTTCCTCCAACACAATGGTGGTCATTCTATAGGATGTGTTGGATATAGGCAGAGATCCAAGAATAAGATCAATTGAGATCTCAACCTCTCTATCACGAGGAAGACTAAAAAAATACTCGAGGAAAATACCAGTGTAGTCCCTCACAATAGGAATGTCTTCAAGAATGATTTACTCGATGTCCTTAATAATTTGATCTAGACATGATTACTCGTAAGGGAATAATATCAAAATTATAGAAAATGGATCTAAAGGGGATTCATCCTTCTCCTAACACTTGCACAAAATTGGATGATTCCTTGGGATGTGAAGTGTGATCTCTATATCCTAAAATTTGACACTAACTTTATTTAATGATAGAAAACCTGTGCCTAATATAACATCAAACTTCACCAAAGGAAGTAAAAACAGATTCAATGGGAGGTACAGTCCGCAAACCTTAACCATGGAATAATTGTACACTTTTGATGCAATCATTTCCCTATATTATTTTCATCAGTAACCCATGATATATATTTTAATGTGGGGTTTGAAAAGTTCCAAAAAACTAAAAATTTATTATGTAATTCATATAACTAGAATATAATAGTACAATCACTATTCATGAATTTATAACTACTGTACCCTTCACCACATAACTATAAAGATCCACATTATAGGTAGTGATGGAATAATATTTCCCATTATCCTCTTTATTTCTTGTCTGTGGATGCGGATTACCCTTAAGAACCTGATGCTTAGTGCACTGGATTGAATATTTCCCATTATTCCTATAATTAAAGAATCCAACCATAAGTGGTTCTTTAATTTCATTGACCACAATTTCCATAATCCTCATGTATATTCAATATTCTTGATCTCAGTGGACTTCCCTGCCAATCATGAATAATTTACCAATAACATTGATGCAATTAAAATGATGCTTCTTCCCACATTTTTGACATGTGAGTAGGTTGGTTTTCTATAAACCATTTTCATTATATTTTGTATCATGAAACCCCATATTTCATATATTATCACCATATACATGTGAAAATTTTCCAAAATATATCTCCACATTGAGAGAACATATAAATAATTCATCATTACTCCCAAATTCGTGAATTATAAGTTCCATTATAGTGGTGATTTTAACCCACTAAATAATCTATCAAATTTTCTGTCATTATTGAAAAAAATCTAATCATGTACCATAGAAGGATTGTGAATTATCTTCGTAAGTCATGAATAATTATCCTTTTTTTCAGTACTATAAATTCTCTCCCCATCTTCATTTGATGACTTCATGGGAAATACATAATAATAAATATTTTATTATTGTATGCCTACTCCATAACATAAATTTCCACTTTTGACAGTTCATCTTAACCAATACCAACCATTGATCAACCTCTCTATATAGAAAATAGACGGATAAATTCACCTTATCCTTCTAAAAATAGTGTACCATGGAAAATATCTTATCCATAAAGTTAACAAGGATTTATATGTTGAATTTATCCAAATATCCACTATAATTCTATGGTCGTTTTCACAAAAAAGACATGATATCATGTTTCTCCCTCTTAGGTGAATCCAAATGTTCCACATTGGTTAGGATATTATTCACAACATATGATAGCAGAGTATGAATCACCATGTAATATTGAACTCAACCTCCCAAGGAATTGGGTATGTCATTATGATAATAACTATATTATCCCTAAAATGGGTTGTAGTCCTGGTATCTCCCCATTATACAATTTTCTAAAATAGATGTGGTTTAAAAAAACATAATTCCACAAGACCTGAATAAATAATGCATTACTTCGTGAAATTACCTCTATGGGAATATCATGTTGTGTCCCTATATACTTAGTCTCACACTAAGGGTTTTAATTAATTATCATTAATCATAATTCCCAAATTAACCAAATATTTTTGTAATACCAACTATAGCGACCCTACTCTTCTTACAAGACTATTACAACATTTAATATATAAAAAATATAATAGATTTTCTAAACTATTTTCAAATGGTTTATTGTCCTAGGAAAATTTATAAAGTAAAAAATATTTTACATAACAAAACATAAACAATATTTAATTCATATTTATCTAGATTTATAGTGGCCCTAGTGTACTCTTTTGTAGAATCAATTACTTTAGGGTATACATCTAAGAAATTTGTGAGTCAAAATCGCAAAAAGTTGAAAAAAAGAACATGAATCAACATTTAAAGGGGAAGCATAATCATAATTATCATAACATATGTATGTGATAGTAATCATAATATTGATAGGTTTCATTAAATAATGGCATGGAATGGGGAAAGTATAAAAATGAATCATCATGTCTTAGTGGTGAAAAACCAAAAAATTGTTATGAACAATGATAACATCATGTTCACACATAACATATTTGAATAATAATAACGTAATAATTGTGAAAAATATTGTATTATGTACTCACATATTTAAAATTATCTCATGAGATGCCTCACATTACCCAATGCATTGGATTTCTATATAATTTTAGGTGTAGCTATCACATCATAACATTTACATAATCATGCATTCCATATAGAATGAGTTGCAGTTTTAACAATAAAATAACCCTCGGAAAAGAAATGGGATTATTGATAATTTCATAATGAAAACTGTAACGCCCCGACCCTAGTTACCCAGAGTCAGTGCATTATTACATAACATTGGCATGATAACAAGAAAGATCAAATCTCGAAATACCGATTGGTTTAGTAGCCTTGGAAACACTAGATATATTCATAAGTTTTACATTACATCATAAAGTGAAAAACCACTACGACAACATAATGTCTCCATAGTCCACACTATTATCCCCTCATAATATCCCTGTAGGTCATTCATAACTTACTTCTTCACATCCTAGGAAAAATAAAACATAGAAAAGGGGTGATCTCAAATGCCCAATAAGGATAACAATATAGCGAAACATTCAAAAATAAGCATAAACATTTAAGGCAATGCATTACTAAAACAAAAGCCATTTAAACTTGAACTTCAACATAGTATGGAAAAAGTAAAATGAAATAATTCCATTTACTTATTCACATGGATATTCTACTAATCGAATAATCACATTCAATATCAATAACCACTTTTATAATATCGGAATGCATAATGCTGAACTTTAATTTCATTGTTAAGGCCTCGTCCCAAGACCTAGGGGCTAACTGTAACCGGAACCCAACCCGGAGTGCCTCTAATAACCGAACAGCAACCCGAAGTGCCTCTAATAACTGAACACCAACCCGGAGTTCTTCTAATAACCGGAGACCAAACCGGAGTTCCTCTAATAACCGGAGACCAAATCGGAGGGCTCACTTTTACCGGTCCCCAACCAAGAACATACATGTCTAACACCTTCATCTGAATGAAAGGTTGAAATATAACATAAACATTCAGATTATAAATAACTTATGAAATGTCAATACTCTAAAAAAAACCATGAGTGACATAAGAATAACTTATCCACAGTCAAAAATATCACAAAACCTCCAATAAAATATGGATGTTTTGTATCATAATAAATCAACTTCAAATAAGCTTAAAATCCATCAATGGATGTTGACATAGATGAAATAAAGACTATTTTAGAAAAATATATCTTTCAATTTTGAAATCATTTAAGAGTCTTATATTTATGAAATAAAACCTTTTTTTGAAAATATTCTTATTATCTTGTAAGGTAAGCTTCGACGATTTTATAACGGCGAAAAATAGCCACACCCACCGTATAAGTTAAAAAAACATTCTTACCTTAAATTTGTCAAAAAGGTTAAAAGTTCCTTGTTTGGAAAATGACGGAAATATATCTTTAGAAACACATAAGGGTATAAATGACTTTAACCCATATTCTTGTAAATAGTAAAAATGTTTTGAAATACATTTTTAAGAAACATGGATGTGGATGATAAAGAGATCCCAGTAGATTATTACGTATAAACAACCTCGGATAATGAAGAGATTGTGAAATAACCCTTACCAATTTGTAACTTATGAAACATACAACCCATAAAAGAGGTATCATACAATGAATATGTAAATACACATAATTAGAGTGTATTACACAAAGAATATATTTATGGGCAGTACATACACCACACAAAAGGTGATGGAGGCAATATGGCATGAATCTCACGGGAATAAGGAGTGAGATGAAAACCCATTACCTTGTACTTTTCCTTGGTTGGGGTAGGTTAACCTCCTGTATAAAGGTGAAATAATTGTTATTAAATTATAGAAGAATCATATACATTAATATGATATCATATATGATCTTTTAGTGTTGATTTGATAATAATATCTTATTATTATCGTTGTTTCGGGTGTTAACTTACTTTTTTTCTTTTATATGTTTTGTTATGTAAGCCATGTTTGTAATGGATAGGTTGTATATTATTCATATCCATAATGATATCAAGTCCTTAAACATAGTTTTTAAATCATCAAATGATAATTATAATTGAATGGATACGATGGATAATGAATCTCATCGTGTTCGTGGAGATGGTAGTCCGTACGTACGCACGAGCGACAATATCATTCTTTTGATATTAAAATAATATATAAATGGATGGTATATCATATATACAGAATCATTAACATGTTATATTTATTATTTACATGAGTTACACATCATTATTATACCCATCCAAATAATAATATATTGAATAACAATTACACCACGACGTGGAGACGGTAAGCCGTACGTACGCATGTATGGTGACATGTTATTCAAAGGGTGGATATAATACTGAATATGGTTGTACCATATTTATAATAACATCACAGTATATATAAGATACTTGTGTTATTATTTTAGAATGGTAATAACAAAGAATGAAGAAGTGGAAGAAGAAACGAACTTGGAAAAGGGTGGTGAAATCATTACCTCTTCTTCGGTTTATTCCTTTTTATTTGATCGAAAGGGCTCCTTAGGTTGGCTTTCTGATCAAACTAAGGCCTCTAGGTTGTAGTGAGGGAAGTTGGGAGAGTATTTGGGCAGAGTTTGGCCGAACCAAAAGGATTTGAAGGTGTGAAGAAATGAGAAGGAGGAGTGCCCTTTTATAAGAGGGGTGAGGGGCGCCTTTGGAAAAGTTAGAGATATTAGTTTATAATAAATTCATATTCAGTTTCCAATGGCTCAAAAGTTTATTATTCAAAGGTTAAGGTGGGGATGGGTCTAAAAAAACTCAACCAATAGAATTTAGACAGGTTTGGGTACTTATATTAACCTTATCTTTAAGTATTAACTCTAAGTTAATTAGTTTCACTTTTACAATGTCTCTTTGTATTTTTATATTATATGGTTAATAAACATACCATATACATCCATTCGACCCCCAAGTGGTCCATTAAGTATCTTGGCCGATAATTATATTTTTAGGAATTTAATATCAATTAATAATATAATATTTGTTTTAAAAACTCTTTTATGTCAATTTTGACACTATTCAATAGTTGATTTTTGTGAAACTCATAACAGAATGATTACTTCGAACAATGTTAATTATATCAATCCTGATATGTCATATTATCCTAGAAAATTAGTTTAATTCATTAAAAGTTTCATATTAATTTTATTTGGGTATTTATAATATCAATTATTTTGATTTTTCACTATTATAGTAATTACTGCATCATCATTGTGTCATAAATAAATTAAATTATTTAATGTCTAAAAATTATAAATAAAATATAATTATGTAGTAAATTGTTTTATATTTCTAATGAATATTTATAATCTAAAATACAACATATATAACCCTATTTAAAAATTGTTTTTCTAAAAGATTTATGCTTGTGTCATTTTTGTATTCATTTTAACTTAATAAAAATAAAGTGTCCCTATCTCCTTAAAGTGGCACCATGGGGTCCCAAAATCGACCCAAATATGCCTATGTCCGAACATGTATCAACCAATAAGGCTAGGACACGTTTCGGGGTAATTTAGTATTATTATAATATTATGTTTTAACCCTTATTTACCGGATTTACCCTTAACCATGGTAAATAAAATATTTACCGCAGTAATTATTCAAAATGTCTAAAAATAAAAGTTACCTATTTACACAATTTTAACATCCTAATTCCAAATATGGAATCCATTTTTCTAAATTCAAAACACAGAAGTGGCAGAAATTAATTTAAAATTAATTCCTGCTGTCAAAACAAAAAACGTGTTTTTAAGAGATAATAACTATCAAAAGATTGACACTTGTTTATGTTCGGTTTAATTGTAAAATTATGTCCAATGACCAAAATTATATTAAATGTTAAAATTATATTCTAAATATAATTTAAAACCACTCAAATTCATAATTTATCACTATTAATTATTTTGATTAAAAAAGTTGTTTTTAAAATTTAGTAATTTTCACTATTCGTCAAAATATGAAAGTTATCCGAAAAGTACAAAAAATTTCACCTTAGGCTAAATTCGATACTCCGAATCCAATAATGAAGTCCATTTTGAGAGATAAAATTTCTAAAATTTTAAAAGGTAGGTATTACTATTTATAACAGCTAGTTTTATTGGTTGTGGTGTGTTAGAACTCGAATTTGCGTACAACACACGCTACTGTATTATTCAATGGAAAGCGTACCGTGGAAGCTTGAGATGTTTCATTTTAAATTTTTTGATGTCCCCCATTTAGTCAAAAAGTTTAAAATATTGTATTTAAAATGGTTTCACTATTAAAATTTGATAAAAGTGCAATACTGAAAATGAATCTGTTCTTGCATTATGTATAAGAAACTCATAATATGGATTCTAAAATTATAAGGATTATATAAAGTTTAAAATTTAGTTAATACTATTCATAACCTCTTTTGAATGGCTTTTTTTTGGTAATTCATGGTGTGATTGAACTCGGTGTTGCGTGTAGTGCATGTTATTGAATTATTTTGAAGAAATAACACACTATGAAATCGTGGTGTGTTACATTCTCCCCTCCTTCAATAAATTGCTTCCTCGCAATTTGAAATTGTTCTTCGAAAATAAAAGGTTGAAAATAGAAAATATATTTGTGGGAAAACTCACATCGGAAATTGGGTTACTAAAATTTAGTCTTAATATGAGGAAAAGAGAAATGAAAGGGTCACCACCAAATTATTATCTCGATTAGGAGAACATTGGTGGCAATTAGAGACATATAATTGTAGTAAAAAAGTAAATATTTATAGGTAGTGATTGAGGTCATCAATCACAAACAAGTATAAAATTGTGGTTCTTAAACTCATCAATCTATGATGATTTGAAATACCATCGGTTCAACAAAACATAGGGTATTGGGATAACACATTTTTGACGTTTCAAAATATCTTAGTTGAAATCCCACATCGAAAAATGAATTAATGAGGCCTCTATTTAAAATAAAGAGTGGAATGTATGAAGATTACCGAAAATAACAAATACTAGGGTTCAATGTAGGAAAATATGGATATGGAAGAGAAATCTAACCATCAATTATCTGATGGAGAGTGGTAGAGAACCTGGCTATGAAAAGGCCAACAATCCCAAAGCCATAAATTAGTGATGATTTAACGTACCATCTAGGACAACATTTTTTTTCTAAGTTCATTTTATTAATATTGAGGAATTTATTTATGAGATTGGCTAAGATCATAAGGAGATATACTTACTTTATAATTAGAGTTTTATCCATTAATAAATGTCTACCACAAACTCATCTTTCACTCTAAAAGATAATAGAACGTTAAAAAATTTTCTATTTATACTATTCGTATAGGGTTCCAAAATAAATGAATTTATAATTCATCTACCAAATATTTTAAAAAAAACTACATTATTTAATCCAGGACATCTCATGGGCCAGTGGTAGGTGATTCACCCTTGTCGCCCTTCGGTTGCGGGTTCATGTCTCGCAGCCTTGCCGGACGCGACAGGTTGCCGCCCGACCTCCGGGTTGTCCTATTATGGAAATCCAAAATAATCCAAACTAGAACTATCCAAAATACTTCTATCCAAACTCACAGTCCATCATTTATAAGGAAGGTAAACAAAATATAGATCCTTTTTACCCGGTAATAGCATATGAATACCTTCTTCATCTATTCTTTTAATACATTTAAACATTCGGAATTATCATATTCCTTATTGTTTACATTCATGCTCCCTTATTCCATATAGAATGCTAGATATACTTCATCAATCCAAAAATGTTTTAAACCCCAACAATGATGGAATATACAAATCATTAATCAGTTTCAAGGTAGTCAAGAATATCCAATATAATTTATCCAAAACAATCATGTATTATTCCAAAATCAATACCTCGGTATCAGAAATATATTATGGTTTATCATTCTCTCAACCATATATTTTCCAAAAATTTATCCTTCTATTGAGTCACTTTTCATTGTTCCACATAATCTCAAGTCCTTAATGAAATAATACTGCAATACAATCCTCATATACTCCATAATTATTATAACATGTACATTGTTGATACAACACTCAATTGACATAATCAACAGAAGAACTCATATCATTCCTCTTCATCTGTGGTAGTATCATAACTTGATTATTACCCAATAGCATCATTTGCAGCATGGTCTGATGACTGGGATATAGGTTCGTGTAGTGTCCAAATTCCTTTCAAATGAAGCATTGTACATTTGAAACCATTTTCTTACCCTTGCAGTAACGTACTTTGTGCCCTTTTCCTCCACACTTATAAAAAACTCCCATTCCTTTCAGACAAGTTCCAGGGTGTTTCTTCCCACAGTTGTCACATATGGGAAAATTCTTCTTTTCCCTCTTCCCTTTATCCATTTTTCTCTCTTCCATCCTTTTCTTCTCTTGCTTCCTTTCAAAGACATAGGACTTAGTAAAATCTTTACTTATCTTATCAACACATGATATTATTTCTTCATATGATGATAATACATGGGAGACTATTTCTCTTATAAATTCTGGCTTAAGACCTTGAAAGATACGATCCTTCATTCTCTTTGGATCATGTGCATTGCTGGAGTTCTCATTCCTTATACTGGGTGCCATTTCTAAACAATGGCATATACTAGATTAGTTTAGGAATAACAATACCTAATCCCAAACTTGTAAGACACATAACATAAATTAAATAGTTTATGGATATAATCCCTAATTATAAAAATGTCTCCTTTGAGGAAGTATATACTCATAAACCCTTCATATTGATTTGTAAAGAAAATGAGAGTTATCCTAAGAATATCCCCCGGGTGTGTCGTAACCAAGAGTGCAGCAAGGCCCGCTGTCGTGCACCAGTTCCTATTCGAGTCTAGCTCAAAGCGGTGTTTTCGGGTTTTACCCCTAGGTACATCTGTGCCAGAGCCGCCTCTACCTGCTCGTATCCAGACAGGGATGTATTGCTCGGAAAACTCACAAAATATCTACAATACCAAAATTCTAGTAAGTTCTTCTATACTAATCCTCAAAATTCATCTTAAATCTATGTGCTCTAATCAGAGTTTTTCTAAATATAGCTTCCAAGGTTTGTACTAAACTTCCTCTGATACCAACTATAACGCCCCGACCCTAGTTACCCAGAGTCGGTGCATTATTACATAACATTGGCATGATCACAAGAAAGAACAAATCTCGAAAGACCGATTGGTTTAGTAGCTTTGGAAACACTAGATATATTCATAAGTTTTACATTATATCATAAAGTGAAAAACTACTTCGACAACATAATGTATCCACAGTCCACACTATTATCCCATCATAATATCCCTGCAGGTCATTCATAACATACTTCTTCACATCCTGGGAAAAATAAAACATAGAAAAGGGGTGAGCTCAAATGCCTAGTAAGGATAACAATATAGCGGAACATTCAAAAATAAACATAAACATTTAAGGCAATGCATTACTAAAACAAAATCCTTTTAAACTTGAACTTCAACATAGTATGGCAAAATTAAAATGAAATAATTCCATTTATTTATTCACATGGATATTCTACTAATAGAATAATCACATGCAATATCAATAACCACTTTCATAATGTCGTAATGCATAATGCTGAACTTTAATTTCTTTGTCAAGGCCTCGTCCCAAGACCTAGGGGCTAACTGTAACCCGAACCCAACCCGGAGTGCCTCTAATAACTGGACACCAACCCGGAGTGCCTCTAATAACCGGACACCAACCCAGAGTTCCTCTAATAACCGGAGACCAAACCAGAGTTCCTCTAATAACCAGAGACCAAATCGGAGGGCTTACTTTTACCGGTCCCCAACCCGGAACATACTTGTCTAACACATTCATCTGAATGAAAGGTTGAAATATAAAATAAACATTCAGATTACAAATAACTTATGAAATGTCAATACTCTAAACAAAAACCATGAGTGACATAAGAATAACTTATCCACAGTAAAAAATATCACAAAACCTTCAATAAAATATGGATGTTTTGTATCATAATAAATCAACTTCAAATAAGCTTAAAATCCATCAAAGGATGTTGACATAGATGAAATAAAACTATTTTAGAAAAATATCTCTTTCTATTTTGAAATCATTTAAGAGTCTTATATTTATGAAATAATTTTTTTTTGAAAATATTCTTATTATCTTGTAAGGGAAGTTTTGACGATTTTATAACGGCGAAAAATAGCCACACCCACCGTATAAGTTAAAAAAACATTCTTACCTTAAATTTGTCAAAAAGGTTAAAAGTGCCTTGTTTGGAAAATGATGGAAAGATTCCTTTCGAAAGAGATTAGGGTATAAATGACTTTATCCCATATTCTTGTAAATAGTAAGAATGTTTTGAAATACATTATTAAGAAACATGGATGTGGATGATAAAGAGATCCTAGTAGATTATTACGTATAAACAACCTCGGATAATAAAGAGATTGTGAAATAACCCTTACCAATTTGGTAACTTATGAAACATACAACCCATAAAAGAGGTATCATACAATGAATATGTAAATACACATAAATTAGAGTGTATTACACAATGAATATAATTATGGGCAGTACATACACCACACAAAAGGTGATGGTGGCAATATGGCATGATTCTCACAGGAATAAGGAGTGAGATGAAAACCCCTTACCTTATACTTTTCCTTGGTTGGGTTAGGTTAACCTCCTGTATAAATGTGAAATAATTGTTATTAAAGTATACAAGAATAATATACATTAATATGATATCATATATGATCTTTTAATATTGATTTGATAATAATATCTTAGTATTATCGTTGTTTCGGGTGTTAAATTACTTGATTCTTTTATATGTTTTGTTATGTAAGACATGTTTGTAATGGATAGGTTGTATATTATTCATATCCAGAATGATATAAAGTCCTTAAACATCATTTTTAAATCATCAAATGATAATTATAATTGAATGGATACGATGGATAATGAATCTCATCGCGTTCGTGGAGATGGTAGTCCGTAAGTACGCACGAGCGACAATATCATTCTTTTGATATTAAAATAATATATAAATGAATGGTATATCATATATACAGAATCATTAACATGTTATATTTATTATTTACATGAGTTACGCATCATTATTATACCCATCCAAATAATAATATATTGAATAACAATTACACCATGACGTGGAGACGGTAGGCCGTACGTACGCACGTATGGTAACATGTTATTCAAAGGGTGGATAGAATACTGAATATGGTTGTACCATATTTATAATAACATCACAGTATATATAAGATACTGGAGTTATTATTTTAGAATGGTATTAACAAAGAAAGAAGAAGTGGAAGAAGAAAGGAACTTGGAAAAGGGTGGTGAAATCATTACCTCTTCTTCGGTTTCTTCCTTTTGATTTGATCAAAAGGGCTCCTTAGGTTGGATTTATGATCGAAATAAGGCCTCTTGGTTGTAGTGAGGGAAGTTGGGAGAGTATTTGGGCAGAGTTTGGCCGAACCAAAAGGCTTTTAATGTGTGAATAAATGATAAGGAGGAGTTCCCTTTTATAAGAGGGGTGAGGGGAACCTTTGGAAAAGCTAGAGATATTAGATTATAATAAATTAATATTCGGTTTCCAATGGCTCCAAAGTTTATTATTAAAAGTTTAAGTTGGGTATGGGTAGAAAACAACTCAACCAATAGAATTTAGACAGGTTTGGGTACTTATATTAACCTTATCTTTAAGTATTAACTATAAGTTAATTAGTTTCACTTTTACAATGTCTCTTTGTATTTTTATATTATATGGTTAATAAACTTACCATATACATACAAGCGGCCCCAAAGTGGTCCTTTAATGATACACCTATCATGATATAAGTATCTTGGCCGAACCTTAGATTTTTAGGAATTTAATATAATTTAATAATATAATATTTGTTTTAAAAACTCTTTTATGTCAATTTTGACACTATTCAATAGTTGATTTTTATGAAACTCATAACAGAATTATTACTTCTAAAAATGTTAATTAAATAAATCCTAATATGTCATATTATCCTAGAAAATTAGTGTAATTCATTAAAAGGTTAATATTATATTTATTTGGGTATTTATAATATCAATTATTTGGATTTTTCACTATTATAGTAATTACTGCATCATCATTGTGTCATAAATAAATTAAATTATTTATTGTCTAAAAATTATAAATAAAATATAATTATGTATAAAATCTTTTTATCTTTCTAATTAATATTTATAATCTAAAATCCAACATATATAACCCTATTTAAAAATTGTTTTTCTAAAAGATATATGCTTGTGTCATTTTTGTATTCATTTTAACTTAATTAAAATAAAGTGTCCCTATCACCTACAAGTGGCACCATGGGGTCCCAAGATCGACCGAAATATTCCTATGTCCGAATATGTATCAACCAATAAATTTAGGACACGTTTTAGGGTAATTTAGTATTATTATAATATTATTTTTAAACCCTTATTTACCGGATTTACCCTTAACCATGGTAAATAAAATATTTACCGCAGTAATTATTCAAAATGTATAAAAATAAAAGATACCTATTTACACAATTTGAACATCCTAATTCAAAATATTGAATCTATTTTTCTAAATTCAAAACACAGAAATGGCAGGAATTAATTTAAAATTAATTCCCGGTGTCAAAACAAAAAGCATGTTTTTAAGAGAAAATTACTATCAAATGATTGACACTTGTTTATGTTCGGTTTAATTGTAAAATTATGTCCAATGACAAAAATTATATTAAATGGTAAAAATATATTCTAAATATACTTTAAAACCACTCAATTTCATAATTTATCACTATTAATTATTTTGAATAAAAAAATTTTAAATTTTTTTAGTAATTTTCACTATTCGTCAAAATATGAAAGTTATCTGAAAAGTACCAAAATTTCACCTTAGGCTATATTCGATACACCGAATCAAAAAATGAGGTCCATTTTGAGAGATAAAATTTCTAAAATTTTAAAAGGTAGGTATTACTATTTATAACGGCTAGTTTGATTGGTTGTGGTGTGTTAGAACTCGAAGTTGCATACAACACACGCTACTGTATTATTGAAAGGAAAGCGTACTGTGGAAGCTTGGGATGTTTCATTTTAAATTTTTTGACGTCCCCCATTTAGTCAAAAAGTTTAAAATTTTGTATTTAAAAAGGTTTCACTATTAAAATTTGATAAAAGTGCAATACTGAAAATGAATCTGTTCTTGCATTATGTCTAAGAAACTCATAATATGGATTCTAAAATTATAAGGATTATATAAAGTTTAAAATTTAGTTAATACTATTCATAACCTCTTTTGAATGGATTTTTTTTGGTATGTCATGGTGTGATTGAACTCGGTGTTGCGTGTAGTGCAAGTTATTGAATTATTTTGAAGAAATAACACACTATGAAATCTTGGGGTGTTACAAAAACATTCATGAATAAAAATTGATGTTTCAAAAATAAATATGGAATACCATAATTGGAATAAGAATAATTGATCTTTTGTGAAGAGGATACAATATAAAGAGAATTAAAAGTTTTGTTTTTAGAAATAAAATCTATTTTGGAAAATATATATCGTAATTTATTGTAGAAAACTTGTATATCAAAAAAAATGAAAAAATAATGAACATATATTTTTGGAATGATATAGGAACATAACATTAAATAACTCAATAATAGGTAATGGGGTTCGATAATCCCCTTAACTCTTATCTGAATGATTTCATCACATTAATATATAGGATTATAAAATTAGATCAATTAATTTGTAAGGATTGAACCTTTTTTAAATGAATTTTATTCATTATGATCATTTATGTTTTTTTGATGATTTTTAGAGTTCAATTTTACCTTTCAGGGTTGTTCATTTCCTTGAGTTTCAGGTTCGGTTCACTAGCATACAAGTATTAATGCTAATTTAAGATGGGAAAACTTATCTATAATTGAAATTATATTTTATTAGTATACCTAAATAAATTTAATTGGTCTTATATATTATTATTGTTTCATTGATGAGGATAATTCATTAGATATAATTTTAAGGATAATTGTTTAGATTAATATTGCAGTTTTCAATATCAACTAACTTGTTTTGATTTATTATTTTAAATTATGTAATTATTTTAGTTATAAAATATAAAAAAGGGTTATAAAATACATTTTACAATCAGTTTCCACCATATAAATGCGTTTAGGACTAGAATTGATGGTTGAAAAATAAGACTAATACTTTTCATCTTCAAAGACGATAATATAATACCTCACATATGTCATTTTCATTATTATAATAAAAGGAAGAGGATAAGAGGGTTGATGATGAATTATTTCTTCAAACTGATTAAATTACAATATATATATATATATATATTATACTGTAGTTTTCATTCTACAAGAATAATGGGGTGTGATGAGAGGTAATGAAAAGAAAATAAAAAAATTAAATTCAAGGAAAAAGGATATTACCTCTTTAATTTCGCCTCCTTGAGAACCACCTTAGGATAAAATAGTTTTCTATTATGTTGATACACGGGGCTCCCAAACGTTGGTTATGGTTTTTTGAATAGGATTGGGTGGAAATTTGGCATGTTTCTAGGCTTTTTTATGTAAGGATAACAGGTGGTGAGTCGTTGTATTTGTAGTGTAGGAGAGGGGGCTTTCCTTATTTTACTCATTTTTTTTATTTTGGATATGATAAATGAATAATTTAAACCTCAACACTAAAAATATTTGAATAATGATGGATATTCTGATAATATGATCTTACATCACCGTTAAATCATAAATGACTCAATAATTCTTGTATTTGTTAAATACCTTAAATTACTGTATTTCACTAAACATAAAAAATCATCTATTTTAAAAAAATCCAAAAAATTAATCATAACCTAATTTTGACATGTAAATTCAAAAATAAAATCCATTATATTAAAATAATTTTGAAAAATATGATAAATTTAATTTTCAATTAAATTCATCATTTAATTGAAAAATATAGATTTTAAAATAACAACTCCTTTAATAACACATTGAAACATTAATTGAGGTCTAATTAAATAGTATTATAAAAATTGACATAAAAAATTAATATTTCAATAAATTTTAGTAAAAGAAATTTTATTTTATATAATTATATAATTTACTAAATTGTAATTAAAAATTTATGCCTTACAAAAATATAAACACTTATTTTATTATTTCTAAAACATTTGTTTACATGTACAATGACATAATTATTTAATATTTTATATTATTTTATGCGTAAATTTTGTTTTAACATTCATATGTGTGGTTACAATTCTATTGGATGGATTACAATTCTTAATGGCCATGTTACTATTCAAAGGGTCATGTTACTATTTCATCAGTATTGAATCTTTAACTTCCATTTGAAACTCTTATTTAATTAATTTACCATTTATAAATTTTGTGTTGTGTAATATATATGACTTTATTTTAATTATAATATATTTCATAAATATTAGATGGGAATTTCCATTGATCAAATTATGGGTTTTTACAAACAATCATTATTCATTCACGTGAAAATAAGAGAGAGAAGGGTGGGAGAGAGAGAGAGATTACCACTCTTTCACTAGGAATATTTAATCTAAAAAATAAATTAATAAAAATTAGGGGAAATGTTATTATATGATAAGCATTCTATATCATTGGCATTCAATAATCCATGAATAATGATTTGATAAACCATAATAGTGATTAGATAAAAATTAAAATATAATTGACCCCAATTCAATCATGACTGATAGATGTTTCAATTAAAAATTATATCATGTGATTCATTAGAAAATTAGAATCATAAAATAATAAATCCTTAACCTTCATCAAATATATTATAGATGAGGTTCGTGTATTCCTTTCGAATAATAAATGATTCCAATGATAAAATACATTGAAAGAGTTTTTTGTTCTATCTTGATGATTATTTAGATCTCTATAATATCATGATATCACTATATATCTATAAATATACAACACTCTAATTCTAGGGTTTTAGGAAACTAACCATAGTATTATGGTAAAGGATTATTAAATAAGCAAGCCCATGTTTTTGTAGAATTTTACTAAAATAACCATCAGGAAGGTTAGTTTTGTGAATCGTTGGTGAAAATATAATTTATTTTAATCCTATTATAAAACCACCACTCATGACCGAATGGAAGCCTATTATTTTTTATATGAGGATATATTTTGAAGGGAAATCCGTATTTATATGAACACATCCGTATGGACTAAAAATTATATATTATATTTTATACAATATTATCAAGTCTCTTCAACTCCAAAAAATCTACACCAGCTAAGAGACTCATATAAAAATGTAGATAAAAATAATTTAACGTTTTAGATCACAAATTTTTTATTCACTATATCCTCCCCACAATTAAAACAATTCATCAAAATCATTAATAAAAGTGGATTCTCAATAAGGTATATTAAGAAAAAAAATCGGTCATGGAAAACAAAATACATTCTCACACACTTCCTTCATCTTCAGATTTATGAATTCTAAAAAAACCTTGTATACCCCCACCATGGAAGGGTACATCCTCTATCTACACCCATATCTGTAACTCCCACACATCTGAAATAATGACCTCCATATATTAAATCCTAAACTCCGTGCATCTTTAGTCAAGTTTCTACACCCAAAACACTCCTCATATGAATTTTATCACATCATATAAGATATATTATGAATCCCTAAACCACTAACTTCGATCACATAATATTTTATGTCAAATGTTAACTCTTTTGGAATTACCTTGATTCACACCATCGAAATTTTTTCTAGATGGGTTTTTTATAAGAAAAACATATCCCTACCCCACTCCAACATTGATAATTTCAAAAATATTTCACCCTGGCACCATAAGACTTCTAAAAAAGTATTATCCTATATAATCCTAAAATTTATCCATTATCTCCATCTGGTATGTCACATATAACAAAGTCAGTAGATCATCGAATAAAATAAATATTGGATTCCTTTCCTAATATTTTTTAAAAAATTCATTTGAATACTCTATTTTTTTCCTTATATCAAATAGTCTTGAATCCCTAGTCGAGCATATTTTGGTGGGTTTTTCATTACTAGATCATTAAATCTACTGATGAGAATATCATGAATATATCCAAACTCGTCAAAATGTTCTACACCACACCAGTTCCCATCATTTGGGCGAATCTACCATAAACTACGACATATGCTCCATACCATTTAGATAATATTTCTATACAGGATCTAGAACCCATGATAACACCCACCAAACAAGATAAATTAATACTCAAAACCTATCAATAAAACATCCTCTTCTAACACATATCTAATGTTTCATTGGAATGGTAACATCCATAATGATATGTTTGATGAACTCTAATGAGGGTAGAGTACCAATAGGGTGCTCCCTACTAATAGTGGTCACTAAAACATTAAACACTAACATCATAGGGAAACCACTATCCTTTATAATTAGTGAATGATGAACTAACCACCTTCATGAAAACACCTCTAGTCTATCACCCGAGAAAATATGGTCACATTTAACCACTAAGATGGCGTCACAGTCATCAGACTCCCTCATATAATGGAATAAATTGGGACTTACACCATCAATTGAAGGTGATTAGTGTTTCAATATTGATTAAATAATAAAAATCATTGAATCTAGGGTATCATTCACCTCTTCCATCATTTATACACATTTTCCTCTTCTAAAATAATTAATTATCATGCAATTATGGTGCCATTTTTATCTCATCAACCATTAAATCCTCATTCTCATTATTTCCATTACTACTCCCTGAATCTAGATCACAGATAATGATAGGTTACCACATATATGGTACTCTCATTTAAACACTAGGTAAAAACTAAAATGGCTAATAGTATTCTTCATAAAAAAATATATTGATGGATTTATCTTATATTCCCTAAAAATACCAAAAAGGTTTTCATAATTTCAATTAGAAACTTTTGTTTGTCTTCTCTGAAATGAAATTTTATGTATAAGTTGGTCTTATATTCTGAGACAACCACGTGTCACCCTTGGGTTGTTTTTTTTCATTACTCGACACTCATATGAAGACAATTCTCTCCCACACACTCAACATATTAATCCAGCTTACTGTATGATGGGTTTCTAACAAAAAATTATCAAGGGTAGGCTCTATATTCCATAAATGAAAGATCCGACTCACCATATAAAGGTGGAACCCACCTCATATACTCAACTATGAATCAAAATTCCATATTAAAATTGATAATAATTTTCCATCTAGGTAGGTTCAACTGGGCCACATCTTGGCCTCAATGGAATGTCATGAAGGACATATTTTCCTTTTAATGAGATAACGTACCTAAATTAGTGAGTGAAATGAGGTCATTATTAGTTGAATATATAGCGATATTATGATCATCGGGGTAATTGTTTTATTGAAAAACCTAACCACATTGAATATGATGTGAAAAAGAATAACCCATTCATGCACTATCCAATTTGTGGGACTATGAATAGAGGGAACAAACATAATAAAATTAAATCATATGACATATTAAAATGTTAATTTATATCTTTAATATTCTAATATATCAAACTAGAAATAACCCCAATAAATTTAGAAAATAAAAAATTGATTTGATTGTGGTAGTAAACTAATGAAAAATCCATCTCAGAATGCACTAACACCACTCACTCTTCCATCAAACAGCTTCTGAGTAAAAAACATATCCTTCAATAGAGAGGTATATAATCTCAAAATTATCTCCCATGTTGATGTCTTTACATATAACAAATCTGACAATATTTTTGAAAAAATCAATCCTACTCCCAATGTTAGGGTGATTCCGTACAAAGAATCCTCAATTTTTCAATGCCCATTCTGGGTATTCTATATAGTTGTTGTTTTGTTAAAACAATCTCACAACATTGTATCTCAACCTATGAATCCACTACTCAAATAATTGAGATTGGAAATTCCACTACAAAAAAAATTACATGGAACACTAGGAGAGTATGATGGGCCTAAATGCGTACTTCTACATGATTTCACTACCCTAGGGAGATTCCAACATCATTTTATAAAACATAATATTCAAAAAGGTCTCAAACTCCATCTATGGTAGAGGAGTCTCGTTATGAGTTTCCCAAAAATATCATCCAGTAATATATCACTATCATATATAGTATAATCAATGAATTATACATCATCTGGTCGATAAAAATATGAATTTTATGTAATCATGAGTCTTGGAAACCATCCAATCCTTTATCACCCTTGGATCAAGATTTACTTACAAACCCATAGAACCTATTCCATTATAAAAAACCAATAATATCAATCCTATAGGTAGTACCATTAATGTTAGTGAACACTACTTTACCCAACACAATAATGATATATAATAAGCACAAATTTGAGAGGAATCACCTAATAATGTGGGGGAAAGAATACCTCTTAATATTTTTTTAAAATAATGCCTCATTACTCACTAATGGATAGTAAGAGGACAATCTATAGGAATGGTCTCATCATGACCTTACCTCTACACACAACCATTCTATCAACAGTAAAAACCCATAATTTTATATTATGAACCCATAATGTTATATCTTATCATGATGTGTTAACATATAATGAACAAATTAGATCATAAATGAATAATATATAATGTCTTTAAAAACATTATTCTTCCTTTTAATGAATTATTAGACCATTATGTTGACTTCTAGGTTGTCTGAATTGTTGAGAAATGATATTTCCGTCATCATACATATGATGGTCTCTCTAGTTGGATAACTTAACTCAAACACCCCTTGAAATATTTTTCCAAGATTATCAAACCAAACCACACATGACATTAACTATAATATTTATTATTAGGAATTGACTACACTTATAAATTAAAATGAAATGACCCACCATGTCTCTTTCTGAGTCATCGGTAAGCTAGTGGTGACACTCCAATCCTACGACCAATTAGACAAGGGATTTTGACTTGCATCAAGTGGTCATAACTCACAATTTGAAAGGCCTTACCCAATATCAATCTTCAATTTATACATAGCTCCAATGCATAAAATAACCAACATATCTAGATATATATGAATATATATATAATTTAATTGAATATAAAAAATGATTAATAAATAAAATACACCCACAACTACACATGGTAAAATACCAAAGGAAGTGTACATATGACAATACATGTAACCTGAAATACATAATACTCTAGAAAATTCCTCCTTGTTCTGTGTACTCTGGAATTAATCTATAGGTGAAAAAATCACTACCAACACCACAAACAATCATCCTCTATATTTTTTTTTCTAAACTTCACCATACATCATATATAATAAATCCATTCCAACGTCATGTCTTCCAAGACCATCTCTCAATTATTCACCACTTTTGAAATCATAATATTTGTGGGAATAAGGACTATATAGGGGTGATTATTATCATAATAAGTATGATACCCCAAAACAACAAGGGAAAGGTAGAGAAAAAATTCAACTCATAAATCTAGAATAATATGTTACTTGAGAGTAAGATAACATAAGATATAGATATACTCAAGAACTACATGTCTTACAGACAAAAATAATTCTTTTTAACTCAAATATAATCCCTAAAGAGAATACCTCCTAAGAAACTAATGATTCTTATAGAACAAGAAATCCTAAAAATTATGAGGACCATAGACCAATTTTACATCACATCATCAAGAAATTAAGGGATTTATAAGGATTCAAAATACAAAATAAATCAAATATCCTAAAGCAAAAAAAATTAAATGTCATAACTAGGATCGATAATGAAGGTCCTACACCCCGTTATGTTATGATCATTGATCTAGTCGGTACCAAACCACGTCATCTAAAAATACTTATACCGTGCCATTTTTATTGAAACCCATAGGGGAACACACACCATGACCCATGATAGATGTTGGTCAAGGGATACTAACACCTACTATAAAAACCAAAAGGATATGAGAAAAATCATTTCACCTCACTAAAATTTGAGTCAAGGAAACACACCTCATAAGTGGAAAAGGGTTAGTCTCAGTGGTAACTAACATTAGTAAAATACCAATATCGTATGATTAACACAACAAAAAGTGGGACTAGAAATTATACTAAAATGACACATTCCTTTTAAAGTGTAAGACAAAATATAATATTATTACACAAAAAATATGAATTGAATATAATGGATGAGAGAGACTATATTACTCTATTAGAAAAATTGGTGTCAATGCCTCACTATGAATTGCATTAAGGATGTGTTGGAAAACATCATCCAAATGAATTATCTAATTTCCACATTTGAATCCCATTGTTAGAAATATAGGGATATATCCTAAAAACCTATACCACCTTTAAAATGACCATATACGGATGAATAGACTATTCAATAGAAAGATATGTGTAAAAATACTGAAGGTATGCTATTTATTTACCTGAAACTAACACAATATAAAATCAACATGTAAAATACCCTACAGGGAGAAAGAGGTCCATATAGAAAATCTCAAGAGGGCCATCTAATTCACTAGGGGGTGGTTATTCACATCCATTAAAATTATGTTCCACATATAACCAATAACAAGATTATGTGGACCAAAAGTACATCTTTCAACCAAACCATGTCCTCAAGTCGAGTATGGCAGACCCCACACATTCTTGGTCTCTAACCCATATGGATTTATGGGTTTCCAGGTCTATAACATTATAGTCTATGTGTTATTGGGCTCGATTTTGGTTTAAACAAGTAGATATATTCACACTACCCACCCCATGAGGAAGATGGGAATGTGCCACATTGCCCCCACATTGTAGATAATTATTCATCTGATCATTGTTGATTAGATGTTCGATGATGGTAACATTTTCACCCCCACATCACATACATTATGTGGAACTATATCCACCTCATCCAAATTGTATCACATCCTAGGTTTAATTCCATGGGATAATAACTACACTGTGATCTATTGAGTCACCTTTCATCCTTTACATAATAATCTCAACCCCCTAACATTCCACAACTACCATTGTGGAATCTATCACCCAAGATACATCATTATCATTGGTCAAGAAAACTCTTAATCCACATCATGTCACTATAAACACCTCACAAAATGTTTCCCTACTTAATGCCTCACCACATCATTCTCACATGTCACTACCCTACTTCACAATGTCTTCCCCTCATGCCTCCTCCCATTGTTAATTCCATCATGATTATGAAACCTTACTTTTCTCGAGCCTCTATGCCACCCCAAAATTCCACCATCGACTGATCCCATGTACAATTGTCATAGATAATTGAACCAAGAGTAGAACGGAGAGAGATATGGGGAGAGCAAGAGAGAGTTTCATTCACTCATGCACTATTGATCCCCTAGTCCAAAATGTAGAATGAACTATATTGGGTTTCCTCAATTATAATTTTATGATAATGTTGAATTGACCATTTCAACCTATATTTTATATTAGGAATTATTTTTTATATATATTTTCTTAACTCAAATTACATTCAACTTATTAAATGATGATCAATGTATAGTTATTATTTTTTTTGTGTAATAATCTATTTAATTTTAATACATTATATTATCTACATATTAATGTTTCATGAATATCCATGTTTTGAACTGGTCATAATGGTATTTTGGTTTGATTATGTGATGTGTTTGATGTCAATTAAAGGGTGAAACAGTTCCCAAAATGTTTATACCATTTGTACATTACACCAAACCATGGTGATAAGGAACATAATTTGAGCCTTATATCGAAGTAGGTATAGTGATATGGTGGATAAAACACAGAATATTAAATAAAAATTGTTACCAAATCCCTATAATTATTGGTGGGTAAGGGTATGATAGATTTAGGACCATCAAAACCCCACAGGTAATTGTGGGGATGTTTCTATCCAACTAGACATTCTTCTAAACCCCATGTTAACATGGATTTTTAGGAATTGAATATTTTATTTGAGCAATATTCATGAGGGTTATATAAGATTTATTTTTATTACTATTTATTATAGTTTTGGGGGATTACCATATGTTATTTGTTAAAATTTCAAGTCATATGATGGAAATGTGAAGGAATAAATTGGTGAAAATGTTAATCACGCTATCTAGAAAACCATAAAGAAATCAGGGCCAGAAACCTTCCTAGTTTCTCATGTATAGTTGGTTCCCAATTTTCCAAACCATGTGGATCAATTATGCCTAATGAAAAATATTTAATATTTTATATATTTTAATCCATTTGGAATTTAAGAAGGGAATTATTGTTATTATTTATATTTTCAGAGTAATCAGGTGGGTTTATAAGAAAAATTTATATTATTTGATGCTGAATTTCGTGTTTATTAGTTTCCATGTTCCTTGATTTGGAGGCCATTCCTCCCAGAAGAGACTCTGTGAATCTATAAGATGGAGTTGTGAAGTAAATAATATAGAATAACTCTACCATTAAACCAATTCCTATTAATTTTTCCATCCAAAACATTGATTCATTATTTAGGGTAGGTGATCATGATCATGATCTATTTGGATCACACATAAGAGTTCACTAAGAAGATCCACTAGAAAATTGTGGTGTTTGAGGGTCTTAATTACCTGATGAAGGGATATAAAATATCAAGCATATATTTGGATTTATCATCACTCATGAGACCTATATGGTTGTTTTTTCCATTTATATGATGGGGTAAATTATCCATAAATATTAGGAATCCATTATGAAGGTAAATATTCATGAAGACCATATAAGGGACAAGTTTAAGGTGATAATCAACATGAAATTTTACCCAATTACTTTGAGGGTGGAAAAGGCTAGAAAACATATAACAAGGGAGAAAGGGACTCATTCAGTGATAGATTATACCTCATAATTTGTTGTGTTGGTCCGCCATTTCCCAGAGTTCATAGTGAATGATTGTCTTAAGGAGTGATGGTATGCCATATGGTTAAGATCAAAGGTTTGATTTTGGATCACTGTTTTTTCATATAGAAATATGATTTGTTGGTTGAATGGGTAGTAATGGATGTGATGGATATTTAAGGATTTGTTGGTTTGGATAGTGACTTGACATCAACTAGTGGTAGTTATAGTTCTTCATCTATATAAATAAGATGCACAAGGGCTCCCATTAAGCTAGTCGTGAGAGTGTACATAGACATTTTAATTTTCCTCATATGAAACCATTGATGCATAATACAATGTTGTATTTTAAATGAGAGAATTATGATCATAGTAAACCCAATTTCTAGGGATATTTGAGGAATTTACATCATTGTGGTCAATTGGGTCATTAATGACACCTTTAAGGGAATCCGCGTTAGATAATTAGGGTTGGTTTTTCTTATACTAAAGGATATTTTGTGTAGTTATTTTCATATAATAGACTGGTGAATCATCATATTTGTAGTTATATTCTCACCCTTCTTGTAATTATCAGGTTGGACCCATGTTTGTTTATTTATATACAACAAATCTCGTGATTAATGAATCTAACCTCAGGGTAGTGACAGTAATAGATATAGTGTTTATTGATATTTTAAATACTTTGATTTTATTGATACTGTTTCATATCATTCCAATAATTTATTTTAATTTATGGATATGTTGTGATAATGATATATTTTTTTCTTGGTTATGATGAATATTTTCACTCTATTGCAAAAGAGGAAGGAAAAGGGATTCTTATTCCCCAAATTTCATGTGACAGTTACTGATGATGAAATCATGTGTGACTTTACAATTATTGATCTAGATATATCTGAACATATATTTAGAATGTATCGAACGGGGATTTTTAAATTTTATATTTTTTTTCTACCATTAAAAGTTCGTAATCCATTCCAATGATGGAAACACTCACATCTGAAAAGGTGAGTAGGATCTAATACTATGTAGGGGAAGCCTAGTCATTCAATATATTAGATCAATGTCATCTTAGATATCTAGTTTTATATTTGATTTTCAGGAATGATGTTAAAGTGATTAAACCCCTTAGGTGAAAAATGGGCATACTACGTTTTTCAAGATTGTTTCTCTATCTTTATCTCTAATCTCTAGGTTGAGTTATCTATGGTTATAGTCCCTAAGAATAGACCTATTTCTATGTTATCATCTCTAATGCATCCTAATGAGTTGTAATAATTGATATTAAATTTTTTATATCTTATTATAAAGTGTTTTAATTAATTACAAAAAATTTCAATTTGGATACTATCATGTATATATATTCATTTTTCCAAATTGATGATATAATTGATCAAATTATGGGAGTGCGATAGTTTTTTATGGTTGACCTCAGATTAGAAGGATAAGAGTGAAGGAAGTAGATATTATTGAGATTGCATTCAAGATAATGTATAATAATTATGAGTGTCTTGTTATTCCCTTTGTCTTTACTAATTTCCATTCAATTTTCTTGGATTTGATAAATTAGATCTTCCAATGGAATCTCAAGACCATTATTGTGGTGTTCATGGATTATATGTAGGGTTTTCCATGATTAAATTACAACATTAATACCATATAGAAATTGTATTAGGAACTGTAAAAGAGCATAATTTCTATGAAAATATGTCTAAGAGTTATTTATGGATCTAAAATCTGATTTTTTTGCGTCATGTGGTATCAAAGAAAGGCTTTTTATGGATATTAAAAAATCATGGTAGTGATATCTTTGGAGAAGATTAGAAATTTATTATAAATCACATTATTTAATTACACAATTGGATATTACAAGAGACGTGTTTATGATTTCACCATGTTGGCACCTCCCATTAAGTATTTTTCCAAAATGGGAGAAATATTTTATTTCAATAAGAAATTATAGATATATTTTAAAGAACTAAATGGGAGATTTACATTATCACCCATTAAAATTATTCTATATCTTGATGGGATCTATTTAATTTTTTTGATAATTTATGTATGGGGTTGGGGTGATTTTTATATTTTATTTCAATAAGAAATTATAGATATATATCTCTTTTTAGAGATGTATAATATTTATGTTAATCACAATTGTTTAAAATAAGTAACATCCAAAAAGGTTCTAAATATTTAATTGATGAACTGGTTGAAGTACCATTAGGAATCTTATTTTTATTGGGATAATACCTTTGGTAGGGTTAACGTGGTAGAAAGATCCGTGTTCTAAAAGTGTTCAATTTGGTTAGTGAAATAATAATATGATTAATGTAATTTCATAAGTTTATTTGATATTTTTTATCCTTGTGAAAGTGGAAGATGATCTAGTATTATTGGATACTGTGTAATTAACACCCTCTATATATGATATAATTCTTTTATTGTAGGTAGTAGATACATATTTTCACTATAATAGAGGGAAAAAATAGTGGGGATACCTGGGTTGATTTATTTTGATATATTGACAGTAACATATTTTTCAAGGAGTTTAGTAGAATCATGTAATTTTGGATAAGAGGTTATGGAAATTTCGAACAACCATAGTCGAGTAGTACACCCTAGGGTTTCCAAGATGTTATATGATCTCAAAAATAGGTATAGGTGTCATGGGATTGAGGAGATATATTTGACGTTGTTTCTAGATGATTTACATATCTAAAGGTTAAATATAATAATTAGAAGTATAAATAATTATTACATACTTTTCTCATTCTTGTGTTAATGTGGTATGTGATATATGTGGACTTTGTGATCATATATGTTTCAATCTCATAGTAAAAATAATTCTATATGGGAGGTTATTTAGTATTTACCAAAATAATTTCATTTTATACCCTATCAAGGTGTCAAAAAAATTGTATGGACATGGACACCAATATGTCCAATAGATTGTGAATCTTTATGTTCATCCATCATCAATATGTTTTTTAGAGACCTGTGAATTGCTTTAATTTTTTTATATTTATTTAGGAAGTGATTATTTCTATTCTAATAAAGGATGTTTCCACTAAATGGGTAATTCATATTTTTGAGAATAGGATCTAAGCTTCTATTCTTAATTTTGGAATCTCATGGATGAAATATTTATAAAATATTAAGTTATGTTATAATAATTTTTTTAATCCATGATAGAAATGTATTCACGTAAATCCCTTTATAGATTACCATATTGGTATCCACTTTCCTTGTTTCAATTAACGTAATGATTCATATTGTGAATGATGAATTTTAAGGAGATTAATATCATGATTAATCTGATATGTAAGTGATTAGTGATATCTTAGAGTTTTGAAAATTATTGCATCGACCGTCATTATCCTCCATTGAAATTTTTGTTGGTGATTTTTTATTTCTCCAAATTATTCTATGACTGGGACATCATAGGCAGATAAATCATGATAAGTTGATATTTTATTATATCTCTCATTTTTATATTATTTTCAGCAATAATGAAGTGATATACTAGATATCCTTTCCATATTAATTAAATTAAATATTTTTTGTATTATATTTAACATAGTTTAAGAGGTATCATATTGACCCATATCATATTATTGAGGGGGAGGAATTAGTGTTGCAGACTGAAACCACATTTGATGAGTTGCATGTCCATATTATGGAATCATCAGATTCGGGATTATGATGCTTTTAGAAAAGATCAATATCCTTACTTATTCATTGATAATGATTATAGGGGAAATTTTAGGGGAATAGAGTTGCATGGTGGGGAGAATTATCACACCTTATAGGTGATTTGAATGTATAAATTTCTGTTATTTCATTTATTTATTGATTTTAGGGGGGTTTCTGGAGTTATATGTATGAGAATATGAAGATTGGCTTAAATCATATACAACATGGATTTTGCATGATTAGTTCTAATTGTGATCCTAAGACATGTGAGGTGATGGGGATTATTTCATTTTGATTTACAAGGATTGAGAACAGTTCTCCCAACCATGAAACATTCCAGGAAAACTACGTGTCCTGGATTGATATGTAAGGTTAGGGTTCATGGTTAAGTGGAACCATGTGTGTCGACTATTCAAATGACTTATATCTATGGGAGTTCCATGCCGTGAAAACTGTATGGTTGGTGCACGATTTCACAAACCAAGTGGTCTTCCTAGATCTCTTAAATTTTTTAATTTCAATTTATGACAATGTTAATTTTTATCCACTTCCTCATTTTACCTCCTTCAATCAACTTAGTAAATAATCATCCATTTGTATACTCATCTATAATTTCTTTGTTGATCTTGGCCTTATTTTTGGATGATATATTTAGGATAAAATAATGATTTTTCTCCCTTTTTCCAAGAATTAGTTATTCTTTTATGTTATTTTCAGTACGACATATCCATAAAGACCATTTATATTACTAGGTATTATTTTAAAATTGAGAGCTCTTAACTAATAGGCTAGTGAGAATCAGAATATTATTTGTGTCTTTTTATTTAAAAATTGTAATGATGTTTTAAGGAATTTATTGTATGTGTCTCAACATAACATATCATACCATTTTAAAAAATAGAACGTTGATATTTATTGAATCTGTAATTTTATTATGGTTGAAATGAATTTTTTATTTCTAATATATATTATTTCATTTTTTTCATGGATTTATATTAGATTAAGTGAGTTTCTTCCATGGATTTCACTTATTGTTTGTCTTAAAAATACTTTTATTAATAAGAGGTGTTTGATAACATTTTTTGAGATATTTTTTATTTATAATGAATTTTAAATGGATTTTTTAAATGGAAACTAATTCATCAGTGATTTTTATTATATTATTAATCCTTTTATTTTGGAGAAGTCTTGTTTGATTTAGTGATTATTTATGAGGATTATTTTATGAGAATAATATGGATGAGATTCACATGGGATCCCAGGGTACGTATTTGGATCATATCGATAAGGGATAAAGTAGATAGTTTTGTGCAGTAGATAGTTCCCTAGTCATGATTTCTCACTCTCGAGGTAATATCACCATGTATAAAAACATGTGTGTCAAAGTTGGGTTTCTATTATGTACACATAAGCTAGGTAGTGTTCCACAAGGGAAGTCCATTTTACCAAATTTTTTTATTTACATGACTAATTTGATAGAGGCCATATAATATATTATTGAGATATATCATTATTATTGAGAATACTTTATATAGATAGGATATTTCTCTTAGTCATATTTCAATATCCATTTATCATTTATATTTAATTTTTTTTTGGATTATCTAAAACCAATGTTTCTTCATATGGATGTCTAAAATCAGTTTTATGAAATGAAAAAGAAGGGTAAAAAATGATGTTCTATGAATCATATTTTTAAAATAGTTGTATTGATTCGAATTTTTAAATATATTATATAGTTTCATGGTTGTAGCCTACTAGCATGTTCCTTTACCCTATATACAACAATTTGGTGTATGAAAACATTGTTATGGACGACACATGTGACATGAATGTGTCCACATTTTATTGTTTTTCTTCATGAAGAGTCTTTAGCCGACTTGGCTTAATGATTTTTGGGGACCATGGGTAAAGAGTAGGATCATGGGGAGAATTTTAGTGATCCTCAAGACGTGATTTTTTGGATTTTCACAAACCATCCCACAAAAAATCTACTTTATTTTTGGATTTTTTATTTATATATTGGTGTTACTCACATTAAATTATATTTATAATGTGATGTAAGATGATAAATTATTATTATTTTTGTGGTATAATATATTTGGCCTGATTCATATTGATTGATCTACTTATTAATGTGCATATATATATATATATCCATTATATGGATAGGTCATGACATATTTACAAGTGGATTTGATGATGTGGCTTATGCGACTTCATGGGTGAAACCATTAAAAAAAGATGTATTTTATACCCTTGATACTTTTGTAACATCTTGTTACCTTATATATGGTAATTGTGGTCTCTATTTTTGTTTCCCATTCTATTTGGGTTAATTAATGGCCTTTTGTGGTTGGGGATCATTTTTCTAGGTAAATAGACTAATGTTTGGGGTTGATTGTTCTATTACACGGTGGATTCCTGGTATAAATGTGAAAAATGATTTAGAGGGTGTCATCATGTTTCTATGAGTTTTATGAAGGGTTAAATATTTTTTACTATCTATGGGAGACATTTTTGTCACATATTTCTAGATTATAGTGCATGTTCAATGATGGAAAAAATATATAAAACCTTCATATGAGACAAGAATTATATAATCCAAAAATTACATTATATGGTGTAAATTTCTTTTATACTAGAACACTATTTTTAAACATAATATGATCAGGTATTATTTTAACATCAGGTGATGTATTTTTAGAAATAAATGTTTCATGGGGGTTTTACATAATAAATCTTTTGCTTACAGCATAAAACCTTCATTCTATTTTATTTTTTACACATAATGTGAAACTCCCTTTTCAATTTTAATGCATCATACTCTACAGAGTCCTATGAACTCTCCTATATTATTTTTGGATCTTTTATCCTTTTAGATAATATTGATCTGTGCTTTATCTTTGTAGTAGACAAGCTACAAGTCTACAAGAAAGAAAATATTCAAAATTTTCATTTCTATTGGGTGTGGTAGTGTTATTGTACAAATTGTTTGGATACATTGATCTAGTATGATGTTCTTATTATTCTATTTTATATCTTTTATGTAATATTCTTTTAATGTTTTGTCCATTATTGGTTGTGGTGTGGAAGTTTCATATTCTCTAAAGTTTGTTGAGATCTACCCTCACATCCATATAGTTTCTAATGGAATTTAATTATAATTATTTGGGAATCAATACAAGGTCCTCCATTTGTTGTATCTATATTCCTTTTAGTGTTTTTGTATCCCATTAATTTTTTTGTGACCTAAGTTTGAGTTAGGTGATTCCATCTCTAGAAAATGCTGAATAAAAAATTTTTAATCTAGTTTTACAAAAAAAAATTAAAATAAAAATTTAATTATATATTTATTTTCCTGAGTAGAAATGGATTTTCAAGAAATAGTTATTTTCCTATTGTATGAGTAAAAAAAATGTATTTAAAAATCACTATGAAATAGATTTATGATATGGGTTTTAAAGCATGTTTATGATGAAAATATTTGGAATATATAGCACATGAAAAGCCTTATGTACTTAGGCAGAGGGGGTAGTAGTAGGCCTCATCCATTTATATAATTGGGGGATCACAGATATGATTTTCATATCCTCCATTGGCCAAGTATCATTGGGACTTAGTAGACCAATGGAATGGGGGTTAACTTTTTGGGGTATTCCTATTCTCTCTAGGTTTGTTGCATATTTCTAGGGACATTATGCGTGTTATTGTCTATGTTTTGGTATGAGTGTTATAGATATCCTAACTATAGTTATTTTTGGAATTAATTTTCCACCAATTTTAGTTTTTACTATTTTGGAATTGATTACTTGCTCTAATATTTTAGATATACATTTAAATTATTTTAGCTATATTATTTAGATTTTTGAAAAATGGGATATGTTTTACAATTATTTTGAAAAAATATATATTATAATGAATTATCATGACTTGTTGTCATTAAATTTGATCATGTTTGGATTTTTGTGAATTGAATTTTTCTGCAATCACTTGGTGGGATACTATTGATCCTATTTAGCTCAATCTCTATACTCCACTTCAGCAGTGTATATAGATAGTTAGATATTTTCATAAATGGAATATAGAAGATCCATAGTGAGGTGGTGATATTTGTTCTATGAATTTTGGGTAGCCTATGATGACATTGTGTGAGAATTCACACACTATCACATGGAGTAGTCACCTTATATTTGAGTTTTACATTGTTGTTGGAATTATTCATTTGGTTGTTTGGACTAATTTAATTCTACCTTTTATGTTATCTTCATTTAGTTATGGAATATATTTTACTATTTTATTTTCCAATATTTCCCTTCCTAATATATATATATATTTATATATCCTGTTTTTTTCTTTAGTTTTGGATAAATCATTCCCTCTAGTTGTTGTATTATTCTCGAGTAGAAGTTATCAGCCCGTGGGGATTAGGAATGCATTTTGGGTATGGGGAAAATTGGGTCAGGCCTTAGTATTGAGGGAAACCATGGATGGTTCATTAGAATTTCATATTAGGGAATAGTTACCCATTGTCATGGGATCTTGTTAGATGAGATATAGGATTTATGGGACATGAGAGGTTGGTCTTGGTGAGTTTCTATCCAACACATTCAATGAAGAGTTTCATATTACAATTTTATCTTGCAATATGTGTCTCATATGTTGATTTATTGATCTTAATATCACATTTTTCAAAGGTTTTCCTAGTTTAGACAATGAGATTTTGGTCATTTTTCTATTGCTTTGATTAATGGTGTTCATTGTTCAGATTTTGAGATGCCTTCAATGGGTTTCGTTGGGGGGTGCAATGGATAATTTGTAAGGGTTCTATATCATAAATTTATATATTATGACATGATATTAGTTTTTTTAATCTATCAAAATGTAGAAAAAGTTCATAACATTGTTTTTGATTTTGTCAGATCATTTCGTAGAGAAATATATTGATCTTCATAGTTCATGATCAATAAACCACAATCCCTTAAGGGTAATAATGATCCCCAATAGGTGGAGGACTGAATGTAAGGTACTAATCAGATCTTCAACGTCTTGTATAAACTTCATTATATCATGGTATTTTTTTGAGGAATTCATACTTATGGGTCCCAATAAGAGATCATGGGATTCCATATTAGAGAAAGATATGCACACGAGATTAGAATGGAAGGGTTTCATTAAAGTATTCTTATAGAATATTTATCAACAGGTTTTTATGATGGAAATGTTTTTAGAGTTCAACTCATTAATATAAAGAGAATGAAATGCATTTGTGTGCACTAATAGATTTGTGGATATGGTTCATTTGGCTCTAGTTGTAGTAAAGTATGTCTAACTAAAAGAAATGAAGTATATATAGGGTTTGAAACTAGACATATATCACATCAAAATTATTCATGTAGATGATTTATATCTATATAGAGATAGTGTGAATTTTTTTGATGGAATAAATTAATAATAAATGAAGGGATTTCCATTCTTCCCCTTCTATAATACAAAGTGCTATCATTAATGGTACATAGGGAATGAACAGGTCGTTTCATGGTCATTGTATGGGTGGTGGAGGTGGTTCATGGTAGAAGGTATTTTTCAATAACATATGTTATAGAGATCAGTGTGACTCTAAATTTCTTTCAGTGTCACAATATCGGGGGAACCCAGCATTATTTTTTCACTCTTGTGAAGAAGTATAATCATTATCGATAGTATTTATATTTATAGAGGTTTTATCAAGATATATTTATGCCTTATTATGTTGAGGATTTTTTAGATATAAATTTCATAATGGAACAATAAAATACTTCAATGTTTATAGGACTCAATCCACATGTTACAAGAGTTGACCACCTTCACATGGTAGATGAGATTCTGAAAGATGTTGATGTGGGACTAGTGGTAGTAAGAGGTATGTTATTTAATATATCTCTTATACCTACTACTATATTTCATATCGATGCCTCCGAAACATTTATTTCAATGTTAATATTTTTCACTATCTCTATCAAATGCTGTTTTACGTGGGATATCTGCAGTATTGATCAAGATCTATTATCATCTTTATTAGGATGGGTTAGATTATCTTTAATCATGGTGGGGATAATTATTATAATTAGTGTATCTCATTCATAAATATTTATTGGATTTTTCGAGTGTTTTATGGAAATTGGGATCCGAGTTCTATCAATTATTGACCTTTCGACACAAAGCTCCAGATTATGTTATCAACTATTTTAGTTTTGCGTGATATTTTTTTATTTATTGGTTACCTTCCATGGGTTTTAGTAATTTTCTTGATGTTTTCCATGATTAAATATCCAGTATTTATCTAGAGTGAAAGGTGGAGTGTATAATTTATTTGATGTTAGATATGATACCAATATCAATACCCTATTATTTTATAACACCATTAGAGATAAATGTTCTCATTATTCTATAGGATGACATAATGAATAATTATTTTTCACCCCAATGTTTTTCATTAGTCATCGCTAGTTCTCTTTTCCAAGAAGATAATTGATTCACATAGATAGTTCATGGACAATTAGAAGTTGAACTGGGAGAAAATTAAGAATAAGTATGAATTTCCCCTTCATGTATGATTTTTTGATATCATAAATAGGAAAATGTTTTTTTCAATGATTGGTCATTTTTTGGTTTTCCATCACCTCAGGTTTCAGGTGTATGATATTAAAAATATAGAATTTAAGAGATGGTATTTCCATTATCAATATCCTATAATGAATTAGGTTCAGACTAAATATCCTATAGTTTTTATGTATTTGTGGTACTAGATAATCCATTTTCATTTCAACACTTTTGAGGTATTTTTCATGGAGGATATTTTTGTTTATTTTTGATATGAGTGTTATAACTAGCACAATCTATGTTTGGTTTCAAAAATCTTGTGTAGTCACCATTTGTTTCAAAAAATAATATAAATTAATTTTCTAGCTTCAAGAAGTGAAATATTGGGTGCCTGTGATTTATGAACATGTTCTATCAGTTGATAATGTGATGTTTAATTCATTCATATCATCGGAGGATCCACAGAACATATTTGATATTCAGATATTCATTGATCTTACTGAAAACAATCTATGGTTAATAAAGTATTTCACAATGTTGGCGTTACCATTGAATTAAATTATTAGTAATGGTATTAAATTAACTTGGGATGTAAAATTTAATTCCAATTTTTAAGAAATGAAAGGGATTCAAACACCACCTTTTATTTCGAACATACCTTAGCCTAGTAAGGTGTATGTTTTATATTATAATTCTTCCACTGATGTTTTGGAATTATTACATATATAGGGATATCATGTTGTGAACTATAGATATTGGGAAAAATGTATACCTATGAATAAATACCCCACCCATTATTTGTAGATTCTCGGAGAAATTCATTTTCTTAAATTATTGTTACACTATCTCATTGGGTAAAGGTTCGTAGACTTTTATAAATAGAAGAGTATGCTATATATATTTTCATAGAATGTCTTGAATCATAGAAAAATACATTGATTATAATACGATAAAACATTCTACATCGACATCACCTACACCTATATGATGATGAATTTACTTGTAGGTTTTCTTAGATGTAATGTTCTATCATAGGAAATTTTGGAATCAAAGGAAGAGTGGATCATTGAAGGACTCTTTTCACAGTTGAATACATATGCTCAGGATAATGTTTGGGGTAATGTTATGACATGTAACACATTGAGTTTTTATGTACTATTTTTTAATAAATATATCTTATTTCATTTCATTCATTATAAAGAACACCACATTAATATTTCCTTAAACATGGAGAGCTTGTGTTACTGACGACACAACATTTTTGCAAAAAAATTAATATATTATTAATATTCTTCAAATGCAAAACTTATAAACAATCCATTAAATAGTGTAATAATAATATTAACAAGTAATTATAAAATATTAAGTATAATGGTTTTATATAAATGATATATATCAATTAAAAAATATCTTTGTCGATAAATCATTTATATGATTCGAAAATACTATTTTCCTGAAAAAATTAATGTTTATATATATTTGTAGGCAATAAATTAATTAATTTTAGAAACTATTAGAAAATAAAAATTATTAAATAATCTTCATTATTTAAATAATCATATAAAACCAGGAGTATTTTTGATTTTTGAAACATTTTTTTAAAATATTATTTATCTAACGAATAATGAAAAATAGCGAATTTTAATTGAAAACAACAATTTTTTATAATTTTTTTATAAATATTAATTTTATTTAAAATATATTATAATGTAAAATTATATCAATTATATATATTAATCCAATTTATGTAATTTGAAACAATTTTATAATGAAATTATAAAAAAACATAGTAAAAATTTGAACATTTTCACTTTGAAAACCCCCAATATTATATTGTGTGCTGTATTAATATTAAATTAAAATGTTAAAATTTTTTGAATTGATTTTAAAAGAATGGATTAATAATTTGGTATCATATTAATTTATACTATACAATATGTTTAACAAAATTTTATTCAAAAATTAATATTGAAAAAATAAAAAACAATTACCACGGTTGTGGTAAAAATGGGTTTATTGGAGGTTAAACGTTAAATATGAGGGTCTAAATAATCAAAAAACGTAAACAAAACCATTTTTTCAATATTTTGAAATGATAATTTCTATTCCTACATAATACAAAACATCGGATCATTTTTCATGTGAAATATGGATAATACCATTTTCTTTTAATAAATTACAAGTGTAACACTCACATCACCTATAAACGGCCACTCACTCTCCTTTATTCCTCAAAACATAAAAACCATTGATTCATCAGATTACTACCCAAATATCTTAACAACTTCCCTTTTATAATTATATAAAAATTATCATTGGTATAAATTGTATCTATTATTTCTATTGCTACAAAACTAAGGTGGTTACTCAAAGAAGAGGTCAACGTTCTTCAACAAGTGTTTTTATTTTATTTTTTCTTCCACCAAATTAATTTCTTATTTAAACATGATGATATGAAGAAAATAACTATAGACCATATGATAATATTTTTTATTATGTAATAATGACCTAAAAAATATCCACTTCTATACAATAATTTTCAAATGCATTATTCCTTTGTACGGAGAACTACCACCTGCCAACTAATGTCATTAACGTTTCCATTACCACAAATCATGGTTGGGAAAGATAATGGATATAAAGTATATATATATATATATATATATATATATATTAATTATGTAATAATTATACATATAGTGTTATTATATCATATATACCTTTTCACATTATATTCCATAGGGGATATAATAACATCGCTTCTGTGTACAAAAGACTACCACATAACGAAAGAAAGTGTTTCATTTTCACTAAATATTTACATGGGAAAATATTTAGTATAAATATATGTGATAAAATGAAATAAATATATTATTAATGATATATTTATTATTATTAAAAAATAATATATCATTTACTTTCTTATATTTTCACTTACTGAAAGATGGTAACATTGTAAATGAACATATCGAATACTGCATTCACAAACAGACATGACTCACTCTATTCTTCACCACACCACACGGATGATATGCATAATTATGTTTAGATAAATAATATGATATTATTATCATTATTAAGATATAAAATATTAATTACCTCTTTTCTATAATGTTGTTCGAAAAATGGAAATGTTACTCCTATATACGTACGACCTACCATCTCCGTGATCATAATGTTCTTCATTTCTAAAAATCATCATTCATGATTAGTGTAAAAATTATTGTTGAGGAATCAAAATAAAATTTACTTTATGATTATTAGTTTGGAGTGTATGTAAACATGAACAATGTAATATGACCATAATATAATATCAATACATTTAATAAAAAGAAAGTTGTGATTATGAGAAACATCATTTAAACAAAGAAGTACTAATAAAAGTTTATGAAATTGTCATAATTAAACAATATAGGGTATATATTAGTATATTTATATAATATATTTATATTAAATTAATATTTATTATACGTTAGTTTTAGACTTATATGAAGGAAGTCGATAACTAAGGTAATGGATTTTTATATTCACTTTTTTTTCTGTGATACATGACAATTCACCACACAATTTTTTTGTCTAGTGTATATACATACATTTTGTGATTTATATAATAAATCTACTTTTTTTCATGATATTCAATTTTTTATTTTATGTTATGATATATTTTTATTAAAATTCATAGTATTACAAAATTGGTAAGGGGTTTCCCTCTCAATTGTTACTTCTATGAGACACATTCCATATTCACCACCAATTAATTTATATAGTGTGAATACAATCCATGAATTTACATTATTATTCTTATCCCAAAATTCATTATTATCTACAGATCCTTTTTATTACCTCACATTAACATGGTATATAATTCAAATTTAACTTATGTGATAATGTATTTTTTTCTCAATTTACCTTCTTAGAGACAATTTTTTTGTTATACAGTTGTCTTATTTTATGAGTCATATATAAATCCCCATTTACGTTTAATGTCATGATTTTATGAGTTATAATTATATTATTTGTTTCATTTAATTTTATTTTTTATTGGGGATTACAATTCAATGTAACCAAAGTAGTAAATGCTTTATGATACAATCTAAGCTTTTATCGAGATTGTTTAAGATTATTCATAAAATGATGAAATATTAAGATCAATATCTCAAAAAAATCAATTATTGTCATCCCATGTAGTATTTTTCTATGAATAATTTTTTTCCTTTCTTTTTCCACTCTTTATATACTAAATAATTCAAATGAATGTTTGAAATATTTTTTTATTTCAATATTTCTCAGACATTGTGACATCCCGCCCAGGGTGCTATACATCAGTTTCCCATATCAATTAACCACTTGACCTCAGGCTTGCTTCCACATATTCCAGAGGCTATCGACAAGCAGCGTGGGACTAATATGTAACATGGGGATATAATACCTTCTTTATTAAATAACTATTACAATGAATATAGTTATTAATAAGAAACATGGTAGTCTAATAATTTTTAATAATAAATAAAAAATATCCTCACATGATAATTGAAAAATATTGAAAAATGGTCATAATGAAATGAAATAAATATTTCATGCTATATATGTGTCAAGTATCAAATAAAGACACAAATAATGATATTTTGTCAACGAACAAGTGGGTCATGACATCAAATCTAATTTCCTCATCTAAGCTCCACCATGAATCACAACTCAAAATCTAAAATAGGGATGTTTACCATTTCATAAATTGTAAACAAGAATTATATTTGGGTACCAATCAGGAATCCTATTTAAGGTACGAGTATAACACATTATGTAACCACCAATTGTGTTTATGAAATATGTTTTTTATAATAGTGTATGTTGTTGTATAACGAAATAATTAATAAATCAATATGGAAAATAGGTTTCACATTTGTTTTTATTAAATTAACAACAAATTCATGGTGAAACTCGATCTGATCATAAATTCATTGGCCTATTCTATAGTCTGAAAATTAAACCAAAGGGACTTTACAATTAATTCATTCATTGGATTTCATTATTCATTCAATTCCAATTTCACATTTAAGTATTTTTATCCTAGAGTAGTGATCTCGAATCCCATGGTTTTTTGGAGCAGTAGTCCCGGTCACACAACTCACTGTTTACATACACATCAATATTTATATTGAAAAATACTAGAGAAGTAATATGGAACCCATAGTTATTTAGAGTATTAGTCTCATACCCACAACTCATTTATCAAACATTCAAAAATATCGCATATCAGGAATCAACATTCATTACTCCTTTATCAAACTTTTTTACACATCTCATTAACTCATCAATGTTAAGGTAATCATCCCTTTAAATCCCATTATCATCCATGTAATATTGATTTAGTTTGAATTTATTAACAAAAAATTTCCCCGTTTTCATTCTTTCATTATCATTTCTAGGTAATCGGCACAACTCATGGGTATCTATCAATCCCATCCTCGTTATCTTAACCAATTTGAATAGGATCCATGAGGGGTATATAATTTTAGGGTATTAAAATTTATAATTCAATATAAAATTTAATTTCCAAAAATGGACCTACAATGACACAATTACATAAAAAATATTTTAATTAAGGAAATGGGAAATATAAATTTGAACATCTACCTCATGATCATTGGAAAATGATTGCCAAAATATATTCCATAATTTGAAGTAGAATTACTGAATTCATATTGAAGAGTAAGATCTAAATCCAATGTAATGTATCAAAATCCAACAAATCTAGATCCATCAAAACATATAACCTAGCCATCAAAAAATGGATGGAAACCCATACTGCTCTAAAGGGAAAGATGAATGAGAGATTGATTAATCATTGTGAGGAAGAAATAACTTAACAAGGATGATTCAACCCTTTAACTATATATTTTATTTTCTAATAATGTGGTTCTAAGAGATTTTGAATCCTCTCGGGATCCTCAAAAGGTGAAATAAATCATTTAAGGATAAAATAAGGTGAATAAGGAAAAAAATGGGGGTTCGAAAATTTATAAAATAATTTTGGGGGAATTTAAATTCCGCAGGAACAATATCCTTTTTGGGGATACAATTTATTTAAAATAGTACACCCTAATCTTGATCCCTTACTATTTTGATGAACAGTTTTTCCAATGTGGGTTCATGGATTTCCAACCCACGATCTGACAATGGAGACCCACTGTATTTGAAGGCAGGAAATTTACTCGGGGAAGTCGCACTATTTGGGGAAATTGTGCACCATTATTGCACTTCCCAATAACTATTTAATAATTAAAAAAATTCATCCAAATGTACCCATGACAATCTTAAACTATGGTATGGTAAAAAAAATTGTACAAAAAAATAGTTGAAAAGAGTATGAAATATCTCCATAAATGTTATGATATTTTAAATTTTTTACCTTATAATAACACATCTACCAGATGTACTTCCCATCATCACTAAGCCTTTATGAGAAAAAAAGTTTGGCCAGTGGTACTGTAAATATGTTTCCCTCTCCCACAATTAATCATAAAAACAACCATTCTAACATATCATTCGGACCAATGGCCCTATCATTCCCCAAAAAACATTCACACTATGAGCAACAAAATGAATCAGATTCCCTTAGAGGATGGATCAACCTAATTATCAACATCATCAATATCAATCACATAAGAGGGGTTATAGAGATGCTTATGATGATGTGAAACTCAAATAAAATCATGAATTTCAACATACCTCAATGAAAACCCCTATATTTATTCCACTGGTTAAATACTCTCCACAATTTCAAATTTTCTATCAATCCTAGGCAATATCTTGTCTTGAATCTAAATCTGATGGTGAACCAATCATGGAAACACAAGAAGTAATATATAATATCCCATTATAAACTCAATAGTTGAATGAAATTTATCATCTTATGTATTATTTGAACTCTTCCCTATATAAATATGTTTTAGAGTGAGATGAACCTTCTTAAATGACTCCTACATTCGACTCGGCCCAACAAATCTAGCTCACCAACCACAATATGGCATAGAGGAGATCTAAATGGCCCACCATAAAGAGCCTAATATGGTTCAATATGAATAGTATCTTAACAGTGTTTATTATAGGTGAGCTCAAAAATCCCTACGTTCATCACCAATGATCCACTAAAATCTAGGAAACAGTCTTTATGTATGACCAATAGCACTTTTATAGTACGCTATGATATCCCATCAGTCAGTGGGTGAAAATCCATACATAGAAACACTTGGGTACTCAATGGATTGTATAAGCCATTGAGAATCAGTAAATAAAGTGTGAATCATTATATAAAACTATGTTTTACATGACCATATATTAGTGGATTATCTTTCTAATACACATATCCCTAACTGATAAAATATATATATTTTTCATGTATTAGTAGAAAATATGGTACTTTTTCTAAATATTCCACAATCACCCTTATAGGGTGTTTATAATGGGGAATCCATGGAATTACCACCACAAATTCGATTGTAATGTCATCCTAATTCCATTATAGAATTGGAAATTCCTGTAAAAAACCACCCAATCAATGATTCTCAACCTACATCTACTAACAGTTGTGGAATCCTGTCACCAAAATTGAAATCATATATTTTATTCTACACCACCAATACTATTAACATTGATCGCAAATAGATTTTTTCATACAAGAATGCACCATCCACTTTATGGCATGAAATGAATTCGTCACCTACTCATGCATACAAACAGTAACAACTTCATGTCCATAGATGTAGATGATATCATCCTCATCTGTGCTCCAATAGGAAGGTTTCTCCCCAACATCAAGGGTTTCACTCAGGGCCAAACATAATGGATCCTCATACTAACATTCACTAATCGATTTTTGAAGTGTGGACCCAATTGATATGTATATCAGGATTGTATGGTCTTTGCCATCCAGTACCTCAATATGCATCTCATCGAGTATCATCATCATGTTTGACTCAGAACTAGTCTCATAGAATACCTCATTCCATGTCTTCCATATCAAACTGTCAGAAGCACTGTTTCCATTCTTGGGTGTATTTTTTATCTCAAAATAATATGAATATATATAATCACCCCTTATTCACTATCAGATAATGAAATATTCATATGAAAAGAAATACATCAAACTATTTGGATCACTATACATAGAAAACATTTCTCCTAGTAGATAATTTTCACAACACGTCAAATCATATACCAAAAAGGATAACATGAGAACATATATGACATTTGTACGTGATATATATCATTCAGCCTTGGTCTCCTTCTTGGTGAGTCCCAAATGTAGTGTTTCAAAATAGTAAAATTCCTTGATGAATCTTTGATAATATCCCCCTAAAACCATAAATTTTTTGATATCAAAAACATACTTGGTCATCTCAAAATAAACAAATTCCTGATCATTAATTTTGTAATCTAAGAACCATTATATTAATATAATGTTACCCATGAAATTAACCTTTTTGTTCTAGAACTAACACACTGATATCTTGGAGTATATCATGTTCTCTCTCATTGTACATAGGAAGATGTCATGATGTGGGTAATGATCATCATGAGTCATGGAGTACACCAAGATTCCATCTATAAAACACCCAAAAAAATCTATGTATAATCCAGAGAATCAGTTTATCAATTCCATACACAATGATGGAGCATTCTATATCCCAAATGACTTCACAATGAACTCAAATATGCCATACCATCTTCTGATAGAATTTTTTGATATATAAATGGTCAAACTATCAACTGATGATAACCTAACCTCAAGTAGATCATAGAGAAAATTTAATATCCCCTCAACTATTCTATATGACAAAATATATATGGGATATGTTATCGATTCTTTACTATCATCTAGTTCATCTTCTTGTAATTGATACATAAATATAATTTCCAGTGTAACTTTTTTGAAAACAAAACTAGAGAACCACAAGGCGACATAGATGGATGGATATATCCAATATCAATAAATTATTTTGGAAGATTTATAATATATTTACGATCATTTGGTTTTATTAGATAGGATGGAATGGAATATAGTTCAACATCCATAATGAGATATATTGTAATATTAATGTATTTCTCAAGTGGAAACCTCGAGCTATCTTTAATAAACACATCTTGGAACCAATCCAAAATTGGTTGAAGGAAACCATGACATACCCCCTCAGCATCCAAAAAAATACATCTATCTACAGTGGTCACCTCCCCCAATTTCTGATGAATTGGACTTACATGCCCTTCCTTGATGTCACATTCCCCATAATGAATATAATTGTTACCCTCATGATATGTAAATATTACTCTCCAATAGAAACAATAAATTTAATATTGGAATAATACCATCCAATACATACAAAAAATCTTGTAAAAACCCGAAAAATCAAGGACGTATAAATCACAATGTAAATGATACTCACCATCCTCAAGAACACATCCCTTGAATAAAAATATATCTTTTGACCATATACTCAGAGATCTGTCGAACATCAAAACCCTTCTCACAATCTCTAGTATTAAACTAAAAAAATTTCCAAGTTGAGTATATATAAAATAAAATTAGGATCATGTATAAACTAAATTATTATCAACATTAGAAGAAACAATAATAGTACCCCATAAAATTGATTGCCCAACCTCACTATCCACATGTGAATGTTGAACTACATGAAAATTGACTTCCCCTCTACCATGTGCTCAACTTTGAATGCCCTAAATAGAACTAAACTACTAATATGGTGACTTGTTCCCTTAATTACAATTTTTCCTCTTCATGCACCTTAACTAGAAGAAATCCAAATACCTGTCTATTATTGGGTGGATTACCCCTTTATATTCCTCTCATTTTTCCTGGCTCCTCCATCATTACCCCTCTATTGTTGTTTCTAGAAAAACCATTCTAGATGACCAATATTTATACATGATCAACACTATACTAGTGGTAAGGTATACTTGATAAGTGTGTGATCAAACATACCATAGTAATATACGTTCACTGAACTTCCACTCTAGGTAACTGATCCTTCAACATTGCTACTGTAGTTTCCATTGTTCAGGTTGTTTTTCTCATAGTGAATTTTCCTACTCTTAGAAATTATACCTCCATGTATTGTAGTAAAAAAACATTACTCCATTTTAATCCTCTTTTATGTTCCATTTATAATTGATTTTCTTGTTCATTATATCATAAAACATCTTTAATATAAAGATATTAACAAATGACATTATCTAAATTTTATGTCCATCCTAAATATATATCTCTATAGTTCCTCATCCCCTACCCGCACTAGTGAAAAGAACTATATTTTGGTGATGTGACATGAATATTCCATCACATACATACTCCCCTAGGTCGACATCATAAACTCTGCCTCTCTCTTACATTAGAGTCTCTAGGTAATAATTCTCCAAATACATCTCTATGAAGTTATTCCATACTATTCTCTTTAACAAATTATCTGAATCCTAAAAATTATATGAGCACTTCACTGGTCATACCAACATATAAGAATAAAACCAATAACATTTATCTTATGGTTCTTCTAAATGGGGTAAAAGTTTCTCAAAGGACACTATCCAAAACATTTCTACCTCAGGTCCATCGTCTCTAGTGATTGTTGTAGGGTATTATAGATATAAATATCAGGTTAAACTATACATACTCATCACCACATATCATATTTATCTATCCATGAACTACATTAAATGTTAAATATTCACATGTAACTACTCTCTCATCCCTTCACATGGAACTATCTAGGCCGCCTGTTATTTGTTCGGGGTACATTTTGAGCCATGTCCACCAATCATCTTAGAAATAAAAATGAATGTTGGGGAATTTATCTATAATTAAAAACACATTCCATAGGACTCATTTCACATTACTAACACATTTTCACAAGTGACATTCACAAACATCCTTAACGACTCATCCCTCAAAAACTACTACATCATCAAACTTTTTCCCTCCCACTACTCCCAATTGTCAGTGACATAAGTCATGATGAACATAGGGTAAAAACTTTTCAAATTAAATGTATCACCATTACACACACATTTATTAACCATTTCATATAACCACATTTTGAATAATTTATAATTATGAGTTAATTATTTGGCACAATTTCATTTCTAACAAAAAATATTTAAATAATGAAAAGAATTTTACATTTTTCCATAAACCAAAAATAATTTCCTTTATTTTGTGTTCCTAAAATGATAAAATCAAAATGAAATAAAATTATCTAATAATGATTAGTGTATACTAAACTATCGTTCCATACCGATTCATAAAGAAAATCTCACAAAACAAGTAATGAGAACATCACACAACATGTGTATCACCCAATGTGAAAAAATCATTAAATTGTAATAGAAAAAACAAAGTACAACAATAAAACCCTGGTACATTAGTTTTCCAAAAAAAGTTTGTTAAATTCTCCCATAAATGATTTCATGATTGTGCCCTGAAAAATCAGTGTCAATTATCTACCATTGGAAAATATTAAAAAAATAATGAAAATAAACTACTTTTATTCCAAATTGTGTTGTGTTGACCCAAGATCCACATACATGGGCCCCTTGAAAGTTCGCAAAATGACTTCACCCCTCCCCCCACCTCGTATTACATAGGCTACCAAATATCTATGAGGGTCTGATATGTAACATGTGGATATTGAAACAAATTCGTCAATGTAGTAAAATAATGGAAAAAATTTAAAAAATATCAAAGATAGTATAATAATAATTAATAATCCATAAAGACCACTATCCCATTATAATCCAAATATAGGAAAAGTTAACCATAAACATTAGTAGTAAATTTTTCATGTAATATATGTTTCAAGTGTCAAATGAAATCATAAAATAATTACATAGTGAAACATTTTCTAGGGGTCATAATCTCAGGTATGGATCCCTCATATCTTCTGCATATCAGATCCCAAATTGACCATCTAACATGGGGCTCATTCCCTTATAATATCTTGAAAACGTGAAGTCTCTTCAATTAATTTTAAGGAAACCTAGGTAGGGTTTGAGTAGAACATTGTAGGACAGCCCCAATGTTTTCAAACTAATTAAAATTATATAAAAGTTTATGAAATTATATAATTTAATAATAAATAAGTCAATAAAGACAAATATTGTCAAATTTTCTATTATTTAATCAAACATAATGGTCTCTGGTTTCATGATGACTCCCAACCGAATCATACATGCTTTGGATCATGTTGGTGATAGAACTATCCTGTAGAGAAATATCATTATTCATTTATTCATGGTAATTAATTATTCATGTAATTCTAATTTCCATATTATATATTCGGGTCCTAGGGGAGCTATTTGGAAACCCATGGGTATTTGGGGAAGCATTCCCCAACAAAAAACTAATTATTCAAATGCATATAAATGTATATATCTTGGGGGATAATTGAAATAGTCTTCACCCCATGTGTATTTTGAGTAGCAATTATAGAGCCACAAATTATTGATCAAACATTCACAAAAATAATATATCCTGAATCCACATTTTTTTACTCATTTATCAAAAAAAATTCACAAATATTTTTCTCTTTATAGTTCATAAAATCAACCATTAAAATCCCATTTGAATTTATGTAATAAGAATTTAGTACAAACTCATTAGAAAATATTTTCATTTTTTTAATTACATAATTATTATTTTATGTTAATCAACAAACCCCATGGGATTCAATCATGCCTGGCCTCGTTATCTTCAACATGTCCAATATGATATGTGAGGGTTACAAAATTTCATTGAATTAAATTCACTAAATCAATTTAAAAAAAATTATAACAATATAACGATTTCGTAGACATGATCATAAAAAATAGAATTGGAATTAACAATTAGACTCCCAACCTTAAGATCATCAATGAATGCTCTCTAATATGTAATACTCAATTCAATATAGAACGATTTAATTCAAAATGGAAATGATGATCTAGAAAAAATAAAGGATAAAAATTAAATGACAAGAGATCCATATAAACCTAGATCTAAACCATATAAAATTGTGTAAAATGACCTTCTACATAGGGAAATAGAGACATAAGAGAGATTAATCTAAATGATGAAGAAATCACATACTAAAGATAAGTCGATACTTTAACTAGATCTTTGATTCACTGTGAAATAGGTTATAGGATCATTGGAATCCTTTAAGTATACTCCAAATTTATATTAAATCATTTTATAAATAAATACGGTGACTAGGGATATAAACTGGGGGATTGGAAATTTTGAAAACATGTTATGGTGATTTTAATATTTATGTGCAAGGATTATTGGTCATGAATACATAGTTTTCTAAACTGTTCTCCCAAACCCATATAATTTGGGTTTACAATTTCTCTAATATTGTATTATTGTTTTCCAAACAATGTTCGAGCCATGAAAATCCCCTCTTTTTAATGGTCATGGTTAGCTGGGGGTGGCCACACAGTTTTGGAATACCATATTCCAATTATTCACTACAAAAAAACTCCATAAATATTAAAAATTACTTTAATTGTCCCATGATAACCCTCAAACAATTTATTAAAAATTCAAAAATAATACATAAAAATGAATATGTGACATATCTATAAGGGTTGTGATCTTTCAAAAACCATTTTTCTTCCAAAACCATCAGCTTTGGAAAAAATTTATAATTTTTCTTAGCATTATTCAAATGATTTATTAATGTAATTTTAACCTATTATTTACTATTTTAGAAAAATTAAATGAAAAATTACATTCTTTTCCAAATAGTGCTCACTTGAATTTTTCCAAAAATATGTGTAGATTTATTTTACATCTATAGAATGATGAGTATTTCTTAAAACCATGACCACTAAAAGATTTAATGCATCCCAAACTTGTATTAAAGGTTATTTTAAAGAAACCTTTTAGCTTAGTATATGGTAACTTTCTATATTATAAATAAATAATTTCAAAGTGAAAAGAATTTTGTTTATTTTTATTTTTGAAAATGTGTTTCTCTCAATGTGGAAAGGATATTTTTCATAATAAATGATCGATTTGATTTATATATTAACATAATTCTTCCTATAAAATGAAATTATTTAAAGTATGTTTTTCATTACTTGGTATATGATCAAAGGATATCATTGATTTTTTTTCAAAGAATGGTCTAGGTTTTTGATGAAATGTTTTTTATTAAATTTTTTTCTCTTACAAGGCTTATACACTAATAATATTTTTATGGAACCCACATTTTTTCAGTAGTTATGATAAGAAACAAATATAAAATTATAATGAAACCTATATCTTTTCAGCAAATTATGATATGATAAAATGGTTATGAAATCAATTTCATTTCATGTGTTATGAAATGATGATTGTTTTATGATATCATATAACACATAAATTTGATTGTAATTATCATAATAGCGTGACCTACACCTCCAGATAATGCATTGGGTAGATATGGATAACCATTTAGAAAATAAGTTATGAATGAACAAAATTACATATTCACAATGTTATCTACGAACGTGATTACATGGTCACAATGTTATTTGTGGGAAAAATTATATGTTCACAATGTTATTCATGAACATAATTACATGTTCATGGTGTTATGAGTATATCTATCTTTTATATCTAGAATTTAATGTGATGAACTAGTTCCATGTATAATAGTTTTTGTGAGGGCCTAATTTAATGTCACTAGCTAAATGAGTGAACATGTTACTATCTATACATGTTCAAAAGGTTATAAGCTACTTTTTATTCCAAAAATATAAATCTTATACAATTTTTCTACTCTCAGGGATCATGTTTATTGATTCCCTTATTATTCATTCCTTACTAATGTAACACGAGGATGCGTCTATGAATTATTTTCATTCAATAATTTTAATTCTTTAGTAGCTATCATTACATGCAATTTCGATTCTAAATGAACTCTAATACACACATTTTCTAAAATTACCATTATATCATATCCATTAGGTTGGAATGAATAAGTATAAATATCTTATGAAAATTCATTGTTAATTAATGGGCTACCAATTATAAATGAAAAATAGAAATAAATTAGATAATTTTATTTTTTAGAGAATTACTATTGTTAATGCAATTAATGTGAATTATATGTTATATACCTATTTTTTTATATTCATTCAATTGATATGTTATCCATAAGGATTGAATAAACCATATTTGTTTTATGAAAACCAATATTTTTTAAAGGGTAATTTTATACCTTCGATTGTAGAACCCATTTTAAATTAAGATGATGAACCATTAATAATTTTTACATTAAAACATTATCATTTTATTTTGATGTGGGATATAAAAAATTTATGGTGGATGAATTTCTGGTATTTTTATGATATCATTGATGTTTTGATGAATAATAAAAATACATAAATCTTTCGGTGAATTTTTTTACATAAATCTTATTTATATGAATAAAACATAATTCAAAATGGTTTTAATGTATAAATATAATATATTTTTATCATTCAATATAACTTATGTAATTAAAATTTATTTCACAATGAATTCATATGTAAACAAATATCAATCTATTGCAATGTTTTAGATTTTAATACTCGTTCTCCCTTTCTGAAAATAGGTTTAATTATAAATTAATTACATCAACTTTTGAATTTTTAATTTTAAAAAATGGGATCGATATTTTGAATCAGATTTTCCAAATTATGAAAATATATTTATCCTATTCTATATAAATATGTATAGTAACTTCAATAATTTTTATTAATATGATAAAATGGTAATCTAGGTAATTAAGGGTAATAATACTATTATAAAATTACCATAAAACTATTATTAATATCATTTTATGAGTGTGTTTCTACCTAATGAATAATAGGGTGTAAATGGTATATATATTAATCCACTTGGATGAGATTAATAGATTGAATTTATTTCATTTAAGGAAAAGTTAAATATGCCTCACTCAAATCAAAATAACTAAATCATTTTAATATAAGGTTATACTAAACATAATTTCTATTATAAGTACTATTTTCAAAGATAAAATATTTCATTTATCATGGTAATTTATTTTTTAATTTTTAGTAATTAAATGATTACCTTAATAGCTCATACATTAATGAGGAAGAAATTATTTAATTGATGAAAAATCAATAATATAGTTTTTATTCAAATAATAAAACCCATTTATAGATCCAAAAACATGACAAAATATTATTGGGTGAGTATATATCGACCTTAGTCATCAAAGGGTCGTGTTATGGACTACTTGGAGCCTTAAAGAAGGTATTATGGAACTTATGTTATTTTATTTAAAGTGAAGTTAAAATTGTCACCATCATAATTTAATAAGTATCAAATTTTAAATATGGGATTTGAAAAAGGTAAATTCAACTACAAGTTTTATACTAAAATTTATTACATTTATTTTCATCATATTATTTTTAATTGTTTTTAATCATATAATTATATTTAAAAAGTACACAAAACTATTGTATTATTAAGACAAATATAAAATAATTGTTATTAAAAATATTAAATAAAATATTACTTGTTCTAATTAATATGAAAATTGAATTTGTAACATTACCTTTACCTCCTAATAACATAATAATTTTTTGTATTCAATGTTATGTTGTTATATAAATATTTTTAAAAATCAATGATTTGAGTAATGTCAAAATTTATACTATTGATTTTTTATCAAAATAGTGGTACATTTAATTTTTTTTAAATCATTAAATGAATTTAAAAAATATATAATTATTATGATATGGTATAATATTATCTAATTTATTTATTTATGGTTATTTTATATAAAATAACTAAATCATTCACTATTTTAATATTCAGTTATTTGTTACCCTATTTAAAGATTAAATAGAAAAGTATGTGTTAATTAAAATGATAAGGTTTAAATTGTCCGAAATAATTGTCCAAAATTTATTGTTTCATTATATTAAAACCCTATCTCATCTAATATTAGAATATGGGGAATTTTTGTGATTTTGGGTAGGGTTTTATTTTATTATAAATTATTTTTTATCGATTTTCCAAAATTACGCTTCACCTCAATTTTTAAAGGGATCCTCCTCCCTCAACTCTTCACATCAATTTTATCCTCCAAGTGTGATCTTACCATACCATGTTTACTTATAAACATTGATATTTATATTCTAGAGTTTTTTTTCATCATCAATGACCAACTCTAGGGCTTTAAGAATATGTTTAGATGACACATGTGGAAGAAGAGGTATTATCTGCTATCAATTCATTGAAACTTCTTTCATTATCTACTTCAACATAATTACTTCATTCATTATAAATTAATAAAATAAGTATAACTAATATACTTATATGTTTTATAATTATGAAACCCCCATATTACATCTTCTATCCATCCTACAAAAAATGAATATAACCACGCGTGCGTACAGATGCTTTACCATCTTCACATCGTGGTGTAATATGTTCTTTCACCACCACCTTAATTAGAAGTGTATAATGATTTTAATAATAAATATATATTATTATTATAAAATTATAGTTATTCTTTAATATTGTACACCATTACCTTCAATACCATTCAAAAATTATGGCATTGATTTGCAGATCGTGAGTATTTATAGCCAACTATCTCCACAATGAGAGGTGGTTCATTCTACATGATCCTTATTAAACCAAAATTCTATAAATGGATGGATTGAAAAAATTTTATATATATTTTACTAAAAAAATTCAATTAATTATATAACTATAGCCTAAAAATGTAACATGAATTTATTCGATAAAACATTCATAAGAACATAAACAAGTTATTATCCGAATAACGAGTGACAATGAAATATTAGAAACAAACATATGTTAATATGATATTATATGAAATCATAAAAATGACTATGATTCTGGAATAAGATAATAAAATTATTTAAATCATTATACAGGATGAATAGAAACATATAACGGAAATCAGAGCTATGTTAAAGGATCATTTTTCTATCTCGTCATTATTTGAGATTGTTTATACGTAAGTATTTACTTGGTTATATTTATAATTCACATACATATTCCCATGTATGTAATATTATTTAAATTTATTTAAAAAAAATTATTTTAATTTTACCTTTTTGTGAATTTTTATTAAATGGGTTGAATGAAATCTTTTGTTGTTATTCGATACGAGGTAATTTTTGACTTTTGTGACAAAAGTCTGAAGACAATGTTATTTTTACTTATAAGGATTGATTAGATTTTTATATCATCATAATTACTAATTTAAATGAATATTCTTTTGCACTATTTCATTTTAAAAAAATCAATTCTTTTGTTCAAAATCGAGTGGAAATTTGAGAAAAAAATTGTTTTTTAAGAATAATGGATATTTTCTTCAAGATTTAATTTATAGAGTTTTATGAAAATTATTTTCCATCTAAAATTGTTCTCCTTAAATAGGGTTATGTTTCAAACCGTATTATTAAAAATATTTTATTATGTCAACAATGTAATGTTATTTTATTTGGATTATGTTATGCGGGAATGATGTTTTAGAACCCCATTTTATTTCTTGGGTTATTCTATGATGAATGATTTATGTTTTTGTTGAAGATGTAAGAATGACTTAATTAAGAGATGGTTTGGACAAATATCTCCCTTAAATGCATTCGTTATTGATTTATATCTCATTATATAGACATGACTGGAATGGAATGTAAATCTACTTCATTATTAATGGATAGAACGGCATGTAATCTCAGTTCAGTAATGGAAAATTTCAGCTATGACGGTCTTGGTAATGAGATAAGGATAATATGAAATGATTCTCTATGATCATGGGTATTCCAAAAAATGTCATGTCTTATGTTATTACATTCAGGATTGTGTCTATTAATTCTTATTAACTTTTATCACAAGACATGATAACACTATCTTTCATATGCAAGATATGACTACAAAATTTTATGTTCATATGTCTTATGATTATGATATGATTCTTATTTCACGTGTTTACCCTTACTTAGCATTTCATCTCACCTTTTAATATTTTTCTTTTCCCCATGTCAGGAAGAAGGGTATTCTATAATATATGTCAAAAAAGAGTATTATTTTGATTATATAAGTGAGAGACAACATATATTTTTTATTAACCATTTGTCTTTGTCTCCCTTTTTTAAGACAATATACCTATATGGTCCTGCCATGGAATTATTATATGTTTTCTTGAATATACATAAATATTTATGTAATATCAATATATGTAATGTGTGGGATGTTATAGTTTGTATCATAGTGAAGGTATAGTTATGATTTGGAAAATTTTATGAGAAAGCCTTAATAAGAAATCTAAGGATATTTCTATGTATATGTTACAATACTAGTGTTTTATAAATGACCATTAATAACCTTGGATAAAAACTAATGTGTCCTAAATGGTAATTTTATTCTTCATTATGGGGGTTTCTCGTTATGATTTGTGTTTCGTACACCATGATTCCTGGTTTTTTACAATGTATGGAACTGAAAGGAACTGTGTTAAAAATGAATGTGACGAGAAATGAAACGATTTCCTCTTGAGAAACAATAGGTTATGGGTTTTGGAATGACAAATAGTGTAGCTATTCTCAAAGAACTTTCTCATTGAATGAATCATGTAGGACATCCAAATGAGTAATAGAGGGGGAAACATTTTGATGATTCCTTCATGAGGTAGCGCCTAACTTCTTTTAGGAGGTATTCTGATCTATAAGATGTTGAACAAGAATCAGTACTAATAAAAAGATATTTTCATTTTTACAATGTTCTGATAATGATAAAGTCATCATATCATTCTATCGTAATTAAGGTGAAGACGATCAAAGATGTAATTTTTTTAAAGGTTGGGGTCGAATCCTCAATTTATTATTTAAAGTAAAGACCTCTTTAGACTGGGTGGAGGGAGACCGATTACATATCCCAAAGGCACAAGGCCAAGTAGCCTGAATACACATCTTGAAAGCCCATTTTTCCCAAAGGAACCCTTGGTGAACATTAATGCTACAGTACCCACGCTGCTAGAGTACCTACTACAGTATAGCCGCCTCTACAGTACCAGCTACAACCCCTCCAATGCTATAGTGTCGCCGCTGCAACAGTTCCACCACTACTACAGTACTGCTACAGTTCCCTACTACAGTACTGGAAAAGTACCCCCGAAAATTCTCCCTTGCCGCGATTTAATCCTAGGTCTTTTGGATGCCACGAAAGAGCCTGTACCACTAGGGTACAAGTTCATTGTCACGATCAAAGATGTAATATTATCCAGAATATAAGGAAAATAGATAAAACTAAGTCCATGTAATCGGACGAGTTCAAAACATATTTTTTGATATGCACATTCCTCGTATACATAAGTAAAATATGGAGAATAGGCTTAATGAAAATAAGTAAAATGATGATGAATCCATTGGAACCTATGAATTAAAATTTACAAGACATGCAAGGTACACTTCTTGAATTATTATTTGACCAAAGAGTAAAATTGATCGATTATTTAATGGCGTAAAACCAAGTCTCTGAAGGGAATTATATATAAGGTAATTTAGAAGATATGTGGACATCGGTCAGTGTTCTCTCAAGGTTTATATGGTAATTTGAGTAACCATTCATCCCTATGGGTTTGATAAGAAATTAAAATGGAATACATTGGAAAATCTAAAGACCACACTGAAAAAAGATGAGTTTTCCATTATGCTCAATGTGTGGGAAGAAACATGTGTTAAATTATCTTAAAGGGACTAGTAAATTTTTTAGGTGTGGAATAAATAATCATTATGCAGTTAAATGTCAATGTGATGGGAATGATATGTCTATTAATTTGAATTGAGAAAAGGCTACATATATTTCACCTCCTACACTTCAATGCTACAGGTGCAAGAAAATGGAGCATTATTCCATTAATTTTTCTTATACAAGGGTTAAAAGAAAAACTGATTGTCACCTATCGACCATTCAATGTTCCTATTCTCTGCTAATGTCTACAGAACCACTCAGGATGAATCCTCGAAAATTATAGTTTTTAATAGTCGATTGTTTTTAGACAATTGTATTTTGACTGGGGGATTTGTTTGCAGCGAAAAAATGAAGTGACTAATGATTGGTGTTTGATATAACAATTTTATAAAGATTGGTGCAACTTAATTATTATGGAGTTAACTTTGTGATATTCTGGAGATTTTCTTTATTTTACATTTAAACTAACAGCCACTTCACAAAATAACAGTGATTGGAATTTCTATGTCTTAATTCTTTAATCGAAGCCAAAACAAAACGTAGGGTTCTAATCACAATCAGAGCATCTTTATGGTAGTGTATTTTTGTTTACAATAATCTTTGTAAACTATGTGTTAAATAAAACAAGTCATTAATCCATAACATTTTATGTATAACATACACAGTGTTAATTCAAAGAATACTCATCGAGAAAAACCCCTCAATTGCTTAAAAACCCTAAATTATAACTCAACATGATGAGAGATTTACTCAGCCATTAACATGGTTATTAATATGTAAATATATTATTAAGCTGATTAATTATAAACAGAACAAAAAAAACATGATAAAAAAAATAGTAGTGCATCCAACACACACCATCATTGAAGAGAGTTAAGAAAAATACTTTTGATTGAATGATAAAGAAAATGATGGGAAAGGGGTTAACATGATTTAAAATATTTTCAAAAAATTAATATTAAAATATAGGAGGTGGATGATTATAATAGATATCGAAGAAGAAACATTCATTAATACATAATTACAATGACAAACACATGTGCAATTACAAATGAAGGAAACTGCAAAAGTAAATTAAAACAAAGATATGAGGAAATGTATTGAAGTAAAAACATGAATATAGAAGGTCCTCCCAGTATTTTGGAAAAACTTTGGTTGTTCCAATGTGTGCTCCTCCATTCTAATATTCCTACCTAATGCATGGAGAATATGGGTTGTATTTATAGCCCAAGGAGTTGGACTGTTTGAATTCGAAATATTCTATTCCATATGCATCACCATTGTGGACTTTATGAAAGTTTAATATAGATATATTCTCTTCTTCCACATTTTATATACTTATGGTTACTATCATAAATAAAAATTAGATGTCCATTGGACTTTTGGAGCCAATGATATGTCTATTTTACTAAACATTTTTCACCTGTCTATTTTTTTCAACACTTTTTTGATGGCTGAAATGTGAATGGATTTTTGAAAAGGAATATTCCCTCAAATAATAATAATTTATTCAAAAAAATTTTCCATAAAAATCTTATATTTCACAATGAAAAATATCATCATTATATATTTATTAAATCAGGACAAAATTCAAGATTAATGAACTGATTTTAATTCACGTCCATAATGGTGTGTGGGGATTAAACTTATCTTTTGGGCCCCTTGTTTTTAGATTTGTACCTTGATATTTTTATCCATGATTAATTTATTTGTCCACCGAAATTTGGATGAGAATAAAAAGATTTGGACTTCTGGAGTGAGCCCAGTAATTAAATCTTCATGGATTGTCTAGTTTCTTCATAGATTATTTGAGCCTTTTTGGGTGAACCATATGACCCCCCAAATGAAAGTATTGGTCCGAGATAAATTCGGATGATATGTGGGATATTTAATAAGAAATCCTAAAAAAATAATAACTAAAAAATTTTGATCAGTATATTTATAGTTATTATTAAACTAGTAAACTGACTAGAATCTGGATGAATTCAAACAGTACTCAAAAATGATAATTAATATTTTAACATTAATATTTCATAAAAATTATGCACAATTTATATAAAATAAGAAAAGTGATTATATAATAATTAATGAAAATATTAATAACATCAAATCCACCACATATAGTTTTGTGCATGTCCTTATGTGCGACAAATATAAAAACTTGACCAAATCATTTTCACTCACCAAAAAATTTTAAATTTTTTTCTCTAATGTGGGTAGGTTTAGACTATTTCACACATCCATATTGAATTCCACCTAAAATAGATACAAAAAAATGTTCCAAAATCAATTCATTTTTAGTGCTCAAATTAATAAATGGAAAATATTGACACACAAAAATTACTTCTCTCAAGATGATAAAATTAATTTATGGAGATTCAGTCATTCACTATTCAAAAGTGAAAATCTTAGAGTATGTAAGAGATCTCAGCTTCCACTTCCAATAATAAAGTGGTCAAAAATCAAGAGGTATTTTTAGGGGTTTTCTATGGCTATGGGATGGTAAGAATATTATATCCAAAAGATAGGATAAGGTGGGTGAAACAACAACATGGAAAACCCAATCCACATTTTTTCAAATGAGACATTAGAGGAAATGGAAACACATATTTATAAGGTAAAGGAAATGTTAAATAAGACACAAAAGGGGAGGTAAATTTAAATTGGATTATAATATGAAATATTTACAAACCACAAAACTTCTCCCAAAGAAATAAGTGTTCACTTTTTTCTTTTGTTTTTGAATTTTTTCAAAACTTGAATGTGAAACAGATCTCACACTCATCTCCAAACCCATGTTTGATCTCCTCATTACAGTAATAGTAATAGTTAGAACATTATGAAAGGTTGATGACGAGCGATTTTTGACCCATCCAAGATACCACATATTATTATTTTCATTTATTTGATTTTTTGAACACTTTTCAATATCATTTGTACAACAAAAACTTATATACATTCCCAAACCCCACGGAAGGACAACCTCTCCCCTACACTAGAATTGATTCTTTCCATTAAGAATATTATAACATGGTTAAAATCACAAAAAGGGTACCCAAAATAAAATCCATTCTCCCCACACTTAAATTTCAAGAAAAAAATCCATGAAAATCCATGTTGATATTAGGTGGGATTATGTTTTGGGATTGTAATGTGGATATCAAAGAAATGGTTTTCATAGGCCCTAAGGGGATTTCAAAATGAGGATTAATGTAAGGGAAATGGGAGGCTATTTGTGTATTGTTATTATTATGTTGTTCAGAAAATTCCTCTATCATATTAATGCACACTAAAGTAGGAAATTCAGATTGAAGGTCCACAAACTCAATTCTCAAAAATGGGGGTAAAAATACACATTTTGAAAATATAGCCATAGGTGGCATTGTCATGAAATTTAATGTTATTCCTCATTGTGGGGGAAATTATTTTCCAAATCAAAAATTGAGCATTCAAATATTTTTGGTTTTGACACAATATTCATTATACAATTATATGATGAGAATAGATGATTTTTTAGATGAAACCATGGATTTTGACTCCCCACAATGGTTGGACAAATATTCAAAATTTGAAGGTGAGTAATCATGACTCTTTATTTTCAATAATTTTTAAGTGATTTTAATTATTTTTTTAGTCGTTTCATGTTTTTTTTGTTTTTTAAAGATACAACCACACAAATGATAAAGAGTAAATAAAATTGGGTGATGGTAAAGGTGCTAAATAATGAAAATGAAGGTGGAAGAAGAAGAAATAGAGGGGGTGAGGGAGAAGAAGAGTTAAAGGGAAGTAGGTGTCCATGGATTAGATTTGATAGGTCACTGTCTCTATATAGTGTTGTGTTTACTGTAAAAGTTGTAGATCCAATGGAAGTCAATGTGGTTCTAGGATTGTGTGACCTCCCATGGAGATGATTTAACCAATTTACATTAACTTAAGGGGGGTATTGTACTTTTACTGAACCAAATGGGTAAACATTAGTAAAAACAAAAGGACCTTACAAATGATAATTAATCTTACCTGGGAAATGACGAAATTGGGAGTTGAATAGAAATACCTTTTCCCCATCACAAAATACCTTTATTATGATGTGTTTTCATGGAGTGACTTAGAATTTTCTTTGTACTGATTGGAATTCTCATAGGAATCATGTTGAAGATCCTCCTATTCAACCAATTGCAACAATAATTCTTTAATAGATTTTGACAACCATAATTATAGGTTTTTATATCCCAAAAAGAGTTATGTTTGATTTCAACTGGTAAATGACATGCTTTCAAAAAACTATCCTAAAAGGAGACATTCCAATGAGTGTTTTATTAGTAGTTTGATGAGCCTAATGTAATTCACTATGTCTTTCAGGCATATCATTTCTGATGGGCTTAAAAATTATCTCAAACACTCTTTTGACTTATATATTAGAATGCTCAGTTATTCCATTTTTAAGGGGTGATATATAGGTGATATTTAATGTAACAAACCATTATTTTTTAAAGTATATTAAATGGTTCTATTACAATTTTTTTTTACTTAAATCACTTATGAAGGCACGTGGTGTGCCAAATCGGTGGAATATGTTTGTCTTTAGGAACACAAGAACAGTATGTGAAAAATCCTTTCTAGAGGGTTTGGCCTCAACCCACCTAGAAACATAATCAAATGCAAGAAGAATGTATGAGAATCCATCAGAAGGGTGCAATGGTCCTATGAAATTGATTCCCCAAACATCGATGATCTCACAAAAAAATTAATGGATTTTTGGGCATTTTATTTCTCTTTGAAATTGTGAAAAACTATTGGAAAGTGGGACATGATTTACCGAACTCAGGTAAGACCTTGAATAGTGATGGTCAGAAGAATCCAGAGTCTAGGACCTTTAGGGGGGTCCTTTGTGGTCCAATGTGGACAATACATGGCATTGAGAGGAAAAATTATATGATTGGGGAATGTTCATCTTCATCGACACATCTCCTCATTACCATGTGAGCCCCAATTTTCCAAAGTTTATTTTCTTTCCAAAAATGGTATTTTGACTCACTTTTCAACATCATTTTTTGTTCTTTTGAAACTTTATTAGGAAAAAAACACAAACCAAATAATTTACAATTGGGGAATACCATGGTATTTTTGGTTTGAGAGATGAAAGGTACCATGTGGGGAATTCAAGATCAATGATTTATGAAAGAGAAGAATTTGAAATTCTACTCAGGTGATCTGGCAGAAGTTTTTTTCCCTAGTCTATCATTGATTTCAAGATCAAAATCATGAAGCATTAGGATCCATCTTTTTATCCTTGTTTTGGAATCACTTTTCTTAAGTAAGACCATTATAGAAGAATGGTATGTGATTATAATGATTTTAGAACCTAAGAGATAGATCCAGAATTAATCTAAGGCAAAAAACCGTGCTAAAAGATCATTTTCAGTCACAGTGTAGAGAGATTAAGATTCATGCAATGTTTTTTAGGCATAATAGATGAAATGGAGAATATTATCTATTCTTTGACCAAGAACAGCCCCAATGGCTCAATTAGAAGCAACACACATCAACTCCAAGGGTATGAAACAATATGGAGGTTTGATTATTGGGTCAGATGTAAGAGTAGTTTTGAGTTCAAAGAAGGCTCTCTTCCAAAACTCATCAAAATGGAAAGTGACAACATTTTATAGAAACTGAGTGAGTGGGAGGGAAATCCTACTAATGTTATAGATGAATTTCTAATAGAAACCTACATGAACAAGGAATAAATGGATGTCTCGAATAGTGGGGGGTTTAAGAAGTGATTGGTTGACTTAAATTTTTGATTGATCAACAACAATACCCTCTTTTGAAAATATGTGACCATGAACAATCCCATTTACAAAAATGAAGTCAAATGTTTTAAAATTTATCACAAGGTTACACATGACAAACTTTTGAAGGACTAGTGTGAGTGAATGCAAGCACAATTCAAATGAATCACCATAAATGGATATGTTATCCATGAAGAATTCGATAAATTTGTAATGGATGTCTGAAAATATACTCATCATACACCTCTAAAATGTTGTATAAGCATTGCAAAGACCAAAAATCATTCTCATATATGCATATGTTCCATAAGTGGAATAAGATGTACTCTTTTCTTAGTCCTAAGGTGTGATTGGGATTTGGAAGTAGCCAGTGTATCCATTATGAAAGCAATAGTGTAACATTCCATCAAATCATTCTAGAATCTGATCATGGAATATAAGAAGGTTGCAATATTTTCTTGTTTTGACATTGTTTTTTTGTAATCAATGTAAACACACCATTTTTTCTTCCCTTGAGTTATGACTTCCTCTCCATGTACATTTGTGAAAACAGTTATCCAACCATTCATAGGTATAGCATGAATTGGAATAACCCATTATCTATCAGAAATTGGGATGATAATACCAGTTTGAAGAATCTTGGTGATCTCTTCCCTAACCACCTCAAGTATGAGTGGATTGAGACTTGTTTTTGGATGTCTAATTGGTTTTTTTGATTCCACAAGATGGATGTGATGAATTCAAAGGGTAGGGTTGATTCCTAGTATGTCATATGTGGTCCAACCTAAGGCCTTTTTGTTTTCCTCTAACACCTAAACTAGTTTGGACTCCTCAATTTCAGTAAGTGAATTAGATATAATGACAGGATAAGATAGATAATGGAAAAGGCAGGCATAATTCAGGTGTTTAGGATGTAGTTTTAGATTTTCATCATATATCATTTGTGGGATAGACAACTCAGTTATGGAGGAATAAACATCAGTTGTTTTTTATTCTTTTTTCTTGATAATGTCCAATGTAGAGATGTAGAGATCAGAGTTGATGTGGGATTCAATAGAATTTTCATGATCATCTAAATTGATGAAGTCTATGAATGAGAGGTCCATATCGACTTCACCATTTATGAATTGGTTAATCATGGTGAAGATTTCAGAAGACCCTGTGTCATTATAAAATGAATAACATGATGCAATGGTTTTCAACTTACAATTAGACTTGTCCTTAGAATAATGGATTGAGAATGAAAATTGGTCCTTATATGGGTATCGCATGGCTTGGAAAATGCTGAACTTGATCAGCCGGTCACCAAATTCTGTGGATAAGATGCATGAATGGACATCAATCTTGGTTCTCGTTGTCATTAAAAATTGTCTTCCTAATATTATGGCAGATCAAGAAGAGTTTTTCTCACATTCCATTTCAAGGACAAAGAAATCATCAGGGATGATAAGATTATTCCCACGAACAAGGACTTATTCAATTATACCCTTAGGAATAGCAGTGATTCAATGGGCCAATTAAACGAACACACCTGTTGGATTTAAGGGACCCAGACAAAGGTTTGATAATATTAATTTTGGCATGAAATTAATTTATGATCCTAGGTCTATGAGTGAATCATCAAAGTTGGAAGTTCTAATTTGGAATGGAATCAGAATAGTCCCTGGATATTTTCACTTTATGGGAATAAATAGTTGGGTGGAAACATTTCCAAATGTCCTAAGTAGTCTTTTGTAGGAGAAAAATTCCTTAAGAAACATGGCATGATTAGGGATTTTTTATGGCATCTAATAAGATAATATGACCTTAAACACAAATAAAAATGTCAAGCATTTCCGGATTGGGATCAAAGGATATCATTGGATTAGAAACAACTTGAGGAAAAGAATTGGGTTCTTACATGAAATAGAAGGAGGTGAGGGAATGGATTCACATTCCTTTCCTTGTTTATTTTTCATTTCATTTTTTGGTAGGAATTTAAAGGGGGTTGGAGGACTTATCTTGAGGAATATAAATTTGATTCCACGATCTAAGTGAAATTTCACATACATTAACCTTTAGGGTTCGGTAATGGTTTATATGGGGGTTGGGAAGAATTTGGTTTTTGATGCTGGATCATGTGGGATGCAATTTGACCAATTTTTGTTTCAATGTTTTTGAGGATGGAATGGGTGAAGGAGGAATGATCTTCAACTACACTTTCCCATGGTTTTATGGAAGAAGTGGCTTGTCCTGGATTGGGATTACCTTGATTTTCGTTCTTGGGAAAGCGATTGTATTTCCTGGGGAATTGGGATGACTTAATTGGATAGTAGAATCCAAGAGAAGTAAGAAGGGGATTGATCCTTTGAGGTTGAAAAAAAGGGTAAGGTTGTTGGATGTTTCCAACACTTTTACCATATTAGAATTGGTATGGGTTTTGAGGAGAGAATTGAGGGGGATGAGAAATATGATAAAAATACCTCATGCCTTAGTTGTTAGTTAAAGAGAAGGTATCATTAAAGGTTTTGTTGAAGTTTCTAATTAACTAAACTGATTGTTGAGTGTTCATGTTCCGATGAGCATATGCTTCATTGATCTCGCTTGGTCTAAATGAATCATAAGTATCCTCTTGATGTTGTGGACATGTTTCAGTTTTTTGAGATGAGGAGCTAAATATTACACAGTTCATGATAGGGCCATGGAATAGAGATTTTGGAGAAGATAAGTTTTGGGCTTTGGATGCCACATCTAGTTGTCACACAAGACCTGTAAGTTCTCTCATCCACAAGGTCATCCTATTCATATTTATGGATTGATTGTATTGGAATTTATTTACATGAGCATGTGATCGATTATGGACTCGTTGTGTGTTTTCATCCATGTTTCGTTTGAGATCTCTTGCAGCTATGGGAGTTTTATCAACAAGAGAACTTTCACTTGCAGCATCAATGAGAGTTCACTCTATAGCTAATAAAATCCCATTAAAGTATTGGATCAAGAGTTGGTCAAGGATTTGTTGGTGTAAACATGTTGCAAAATGCTTTTTTATCCTCTCCTAAATCTCATGGACTGATTCATTTGGGAATTGACGAATACCACTTATTTTCTTTTAGATCTAAGCAGTACAAGAAGTAGGGAAGAATTCCTATAAAAAGAGTCACTTCATGTCATTCCATGTGGTTATGAAATCCGAACATAGGTATCAAAGGTATGACAAAGTGGAGGCAGCTATCGAGAAAGGGAATGCATAGATTTTTATTTGTTCCTCAGAATCCCCTTGAGGCTTCATGGTAGAGCACACCACTTGGAACACATTAAGGTGAAGATGTGGATGGTCCCTTGCAAGCCCGTGGAAATGAAAAATAAGATGAATAATACTCGATTTGAGTTCGAATTTAGCCTCTATGTTCGAATATTGAATACCAATGGGTTTGTAATTCATATTTGGGGTTGTGAGTTCTTTGAGTTTTTGTTCCCTAGGATTGGCCATATTTAATTTAATTGTTTGGACAAAGACTGGTTCTTGAATTATTTGATTATCCCTAATGTTTATCCTTAGTTGTTGAAGTGTTGTCCCAATTTTAGAGTAAAAAAATTCTGATGTATTCTTTTGTAGGATACCGGGCTTTAAACGATACTTTGGAAGAAATAGGAAGTTGTTTTTTTCTCTGTGTTTTTTATGTTATGAGTTTTATTAGATGTCGGGGTTTTTTGTGTTTTTTTTCAATTTTTTTTAAATTTTATTTTATTTTATTTTTTTACAGTAAACATAAAATAAAGACTAATTAATTACACCATCCGTAGAAATGGTTTCATTTGAAAGTATGATTGTTTGACACCTATTTATCATTCAATGTTCTAATTCTCTTGTAATTTGTATAGCATCACTCGGGTCGAATCCTCGGTGATGATACTTTTTAATAGTGTATTGTCTTTAGTTCATTGTATTATGATTGGGGAGTTTTTTTCAGAGTGAAAAATGATGTGATTAATGATTGGTGTTTTATTTAACAATATTATAATGATTTGGGAGATTTCATTTTTAGGGTGTTGAGCTTGTGATATCCGTGATCTTTTCATTATATTGCTTTTAAATTAACACCCACTTCACAAGATAACGTTGATTGGAATTCCTATTTGATAAGGATTTAATCCAAACCATAACATAACATAGGGTTCTAATATGAATCAGATCTTGTTTATGGATGTGTATTTATGGTTACAATAATCCATGGACACCAAATGTTAAACAAAACAAGTCACTAATCCATGACATGTTAAGCCCAACATACACAATGTTAATTCAATGAATACTTATCGAGAAAAATCACTCAATCACAAAACATCCCTAAATTATAACTCACCCAATGTGAGATTTACTCATCCATTAATAAAGTTATTAATATTGTAATATATTATTATGGTGATGAATTATAAATAGAACAAGAAGAATGAGATAAAAAATGAGTGGTGCGTCCAACACAGATGATCATTGAAGATAGTTACATAAAAGACTTTTGATTGGATGATGAAGAAAACGAATTGAAATGGATTTCACATGATTTAAACTATTTTAAGAATATTAATATTAAAATAAAGATGGTGCATGAGAATAATAGATATTGAAGAAGAAACATTCCATAAAACAAAATAACAAAGACAGGCACTTGCAGAATTTCAAATGAAAGAAACTACAAAATTTGATTAAACCAAAGAGAGGAAGAAAGGACTCTAAAGTTAAACCATGATTATGGAAGGTCCTACTAATCCTTTGGAAAATAATTTTTCATGCCAAAGTGTGCTCCTTTATTATGAAATTCCCACTTATTGCAAGGGAAAGAGGGGGTTGTATTTATAGCCCAAGGAGGTGGACTATTTGCATTCCAAATCTGCCCTTCCACTTTAATCGCCAATTTGGCCATCCAGACAGCTAGATATAGAGATATTACATTCTACCCATTATTATATTTTTAATATTACTATCATCCCTAAAAATATGGTGGCCATTGGACTTTTGGAGCCAAAGATATGGCTATTTTACTAAACCGATTACACCTGTCCTTTTTTATCAACACTTTTTTGATGAATGAAATGTGAATGGGTTTTTGAACAGGATTACACCCTAAAATAAAAATTATATATTATAAAAAGTTATCATCCCAAATTATAGCTTTCAAAATGGAAAATACCGGCCTTATATGTTGATTTAATCAGGAGAAAATTCATGAATGTAGTCCTGATTGTAATTCATGGCTAGAATGAAGGGATGGGTTTCTATTCATCAGATGGGCCCCTTTTCATGGGATTTGGGACTTGAAAATTTTTTCCAAGATGAATTGAATTGTCCCTAGACCATTGGAGTATAATTAATGGATTTGGACTACTGGAGTGATCTTAGTATGCATATCTTCATGGATTGTCTTGTTTCTTCAACGATTATTTGGGCCTTTTGTGTGATATATATGACCCTAGAAATGACCGAAAGGGTCCAAGATCCCATATAATGATATATGGGATATTGAACAAGGAAACGTAAAAATAAGAACCACATAATTTGGATTAGTAGGGTGATAGTTTTTATTAAACTGGTAAACTGACATGAATCAGGATGAATTCAAATTGGGCTCAAAAATTATAATTAATATTTAGACAATAATATTTCACACAAATTATGGACTCTTCATATGAAAACATTAAAGGGAGTATATAATAAGTCATTAAAATATTAATAACGTCATGGGATTATTTATGATGATTTAATTAAGAAAACTATTAAGTCCAAAGATAATGTAATGCCACAAGAAATCATTACCAGTGATGTGGAGTATGATAATGAAGTGGTGAAAGGTATAGTTACAATAAACTTAAATGTAGAAAATGTTTTATATGACACTAGATCCACCCACACATTTATTTATAATAAATTTTTTATGGGTATCAGTTTGTTACCTCTATAATAATATTTTGAGTTATACATGACAACTTCTAATGGAACAAAAATCACATCAGATGCTTATAATTCATATTAGGCTCATCTCTATGGGAAAGTGTTTCCCAAAAATCATGGGATCCTTCCTATAGAGGAATTTTATTTTATTATTTGTGTGGATTAGTATTATCCCTATGTTTCTTATATAAAATTCCAAAGGAGGTATGTCCCATTTATTTTTTTGGATCTATTTATGGCCATCTATCGATGCAAGGATGAATATGTCCATCTACTAGAAATTTCTCCCATCATATGAGTCGTGATCCCGATACATGAATTTTATCTATATCATATGGTATAGGATAAAATCAAAATTAATAATACACACATTGTATGGTATTTTGAAGATGTATTTTCGGAGGAATTTTCTTGTCTTCTACCAAATCGTGAAGTTGATTTTTCAATTGAACTCATATTGGGTGCTATGCCTATTTCAATGAAACCCTATAAAATTTCCCCAGATGATTTGCATGAATTGAAGAAGAAACTCCACGAGAATATTGATAAGGGATTAATATTCCCTATTGAATCACCTTGGGGTCAACATGTTATGTTTTTTAATAAGAAAGATGGATTAGTGAGACTCTGGTTTGATTATTAAGAACATTACAAGATAACTATGACGAAAAAATATCCACTTCCCCACTTAGATTACTTATGCGACCAAATATGTGTATCTTAATACATTTCCATGATTGATATTTATTCGGAATATCATCAATTAAATTCTAGGAAAGAGGATATACCAAATTTGGAAATTTTTACAAGGTATGGACACTATGAACATATAGTGATTAAATTTGGTCTCACTAATTCCACCAATATCAGCATGGATCTAATGAATATAGTATATGGATACTATATTCATTAGTTTTTGGTAGTCATTGTAGATTATTGTCATTTCTATTCTATGATAAAAAGAATAAGAATACCACTTGAGAATTGTGCTGAAGACTACTAGAATTGAATGTTTTATGCATAATTTACCAAGTGTGAATTTTGGATTCGAAATTTTGCATTTTGGAGTCAAACAATCTCATGGGATGGGTTATTTATGTATCCATCAAAAAAAATTGTTTATTGTTGGATGAGGCCAAAACAATTAACTAAAATATGATTTTTTTTCTATTTTTGGATGGATATTATTGAAGTTATATGAATGATTTTTCATGATTAACTAATCCTCTCTCCATGTTGAATTAAAAAGGAGTTACGTTCTTATGGATGGAGGAATGTGAAGATAATTTCAAAGGGATAAAAAGATGTCTATCCAGTGTACCTATGATCACACAATCTTGTAGTAGATAAATGTTTCAAATATAATGCGATGTATCCAATATGGGGATTAGATATTTTCTTCAGAAATTGATATGGTGATAGATTATGCATCACGTAAGTGGAACATCTTTGAGAAAAATTAACCAACTCTGGATTTGTAGTTATCTGTGATAATATTTGAATTAATTATTTGGTGGTGTTATTTTTTTCTTGAATGGTGTGATATTTATATTTATAAATAATTTTCAATGTATATTTTGAAAATAATTGAGATGAATATGCACCAAAGAATAATGTTTTAGTTTATTAATGATTACTACTGCGTAATACATTAACACCCTAGGAAAGAGAACAAGGTGGAAGATGCTTTGAGTCAATTAGACCATGCTATCCTATCCGTGATGGGCATCAAAAAAAATCCCTTATTTATGGAATATCAAAGGATGGATCATGAAATTTTAGAAGAATGGTAGAAATATTATCATTTCAAAATTAATTTTATACTATCTAAACAAGTACTGATTAATGTGGCGCAGAATGAAGATGTAAAAATACACAAGAATGTGAGGAATGTTCCTAAATTCAACCTTTATTGGGACGGAATAATAAGGTTTAGGAATCATATTTTTATTCCTCCCATATCATAATTAAAGAAGGATCTATTGGGTGAGGAACATAGTTCATTTTTCTCTATTCAACCTAGAAGAACAATGATGTACATGGACCTGAAAAATATTTCTAGATGGATGGAATGAAAAGTGTTATTGTTGAATATTTCTCTTCATACATGGATTTTCAGTATGTTAAGGTAGAGAGATAAAAGCATAAGGGCTTGTTACAACTATTACCCTTACAAGAATGGAAATAGGAAAAATCACTATATAAATTTTCATCGGTCATCATAAAACATCCAAAAGTAATAATGCTATCAAGGTTATAGTTGATCTCCTAACATTGTAGGAACAGTTCATATCTATTAGAGAGGATTTCTCTGTTGATCAATATACTGATATATATATATAAAGGAAGTGGCATGATCTCATGGAGAACCACACTCTATTACATCTTAGTGGGATCTAAGGTTTACCTAAATGTTATGACGAAGTCTACTGTGTGTACTGGATACAGAGTTAAGTATCATAACTTCTTATCATCCTTAGAACGATGGTCAGTTTTAGAGGACAATTCAATCACTGGATGACGTGTTGAGGGCTTACTCTACAGATTTTAATAGTGGTTGGGATGAACACATTCATTTAGTATAATTATCAAATAACAACAGCTTTAACTATAATATTCATGTATCTACTTATGAAGTTGTATATTGAATTCACTGACGAAGTACAACTTTCTAGGATGAATTTGGCGAAATAAATTTATTAGGATATGATCTTTTTGATGAAATTGTAAAAATGGTCAAATGTATTCAACAACACATAAGAGCATGTTATATCCAAAAAAACATTATGCTGACAACTAACGAATGGACCTAGATATTTAAGTGCATAATAATGTGTTTCTGTGAATAAATCCCTCGAATATGGTAATGAGAATTGAAAGATTCGGAATGTTGAGCCCTAGGTACATCAGTCCTTTTGAAATTTAGGATTATGTTGGGAAGGTAGCTTGACGATTGGCGTTTCCACCATATATCCCTCATGTTCATAATTTTTTCCATTTATTTCTCCAAATAAAGTATATTCCTGATCTTTCACATGTACTAAGCTCCTATGTTGTACTGTTGGAGCCTGATCATTCTTTAAAAAACTATAGAGATTTTAAATCATTGTAAAAAAGGTCTACGAAACAAGACCAGTGACTTGGTTAATATTTTATAGAGGAACCACAAATATGAGGAAGCTACATGGGAACTTGATTATATGAAAAAGAAGATGTATCCCCATATCATTGTTTCCAAGTGATGAATTTCTATTGTGAAATTCTATTTAAGGGGGTAGAATGTAATACCAAGATGTTTTTATGAAATATTTTCATTAAATAAATTTAATTCTTCAGTAGCTTACATATGATGAAATCATGAGTCTAAACAAACTGATAGAAACCCATATAATAAAATTAACATTATATCCTATCCATTAGGATAGAATAATAATAATAACTAACTTATGAGATTGAATTATGAATTTATTAGAAAACAATTATTATTAAAAAAATACAAATGAATTATATTTTTTTTAATGAATTACAAATGGTAAATAAACTAACGAGATATATATTTTATATACGTAATTAAATATTTTTTATATCCATTCAATGGATATTTTAATCATATTTTATTAATAAACCCTATTTGATGTATAAAAATCTATATTTTTTTATGGGGTAATTTTACGCCTTTCAATGGAGAACCCATTTTAAATTACGATTTTGAAACATTAATAATTTTTATACGAAAAAATAAAAATTCTCATTTGAATAGGTATATAAAAATTTACTTTGGATGAATTTTTTATATTTTTCTTGATAACTTTCATGTTTTTATGAATAGTAAAAAATACAATACATTTTAATTCAAAAAAACTATTTTCATCGAAATAACTTATATATTAAATTTATAATATTGAAAAAATTTAAAGTATAAATATATTATATTTTTATCATTAAATATAATTTATTTCATTATAATTAATTTTATGTTGAATTCAGATGTAAAAAATCATCGTTTTGCAATGATTTAGCTTTTAAAATCCATTATCTATTTTTTGACAATGAAATTTAATTTTAAAATAATTACTAAAACATAAGTGTCTCGATTTTGTAGAAATGGACACCATATTTTTATAAGTAGGTCCAAATAAAATAAGTAAATTTTTTTGTGCTTTATGAATAGTAACTTCAGTAATTTTTATTAATACAGGTAAATAGAAAATTGGGTAATTAGGGGTAATAATACAATTATAAAATTACCATAGCACTTGTAATAATATCATTGGATGAGGGTTTCTTGACCAAAATTATCAAATGGTCAAAATGTTATACATTTGAATCCAAATGAATGAGATTAGAATATTTAATTTAATTTATTTAATGAAAAGTTAAATATGAATCACTGAAATATTTATAAATAAGTCATTTAATATAACGTTATACAAAATATTATTTCTATGATAAAAAACTATTTTTAAAAATAAAATGTTTTCCATTATCATGGATCTTTTTCAATTTTTGGTGATAAATATTTACCTTGAGATCTCCTTCATTAATGATGCAGAAATTATTTAATTGATGAAAAATCAATGATATGTATTTAATTAAAATATTAAAACCCATTAAAAGGTCCAAATACTTGACCAAATCATATTAGTAGAGTATATAATGACCATAATCGAACAATATTATACTTATGGACCACCTAGATCCTTATATAAGGGATTATGGCCCTCATATTATTTTATTTAAAGTGATGTTAATGTTGTAACCCTCATAATTAAATATGTATAACATTTTAAATATAGGATTTTCTAGAATATAAATTTTACTGCATGAATTATTCGTAAATCTATTTTATTTATCTTCATCATAGTTTTTTTATTCAATATATATGTATATTATGAAATTACACAAAACAATTGTATTAATTATTTTATTAAGAGAAATATCAAATAAATGTAATTATAAATATTAAAGAAACTATAATTTTTTCTAATTGACATGCCTAATGAATTTTTAAAATGAAATTGTCCTCCTAATAATATATTATTTTTTTGTTTTCGATTTTATCTTTTTATATTAATATTTTTAAAAATCAATGATTTGAATATGGTTAAAATTGATATTATTAATTATTTCTCAGAATAATGCATTATTACATTATTTATAAATCATTAAATTTTTTTTTAAAATATATAAAAATCATTTTATATTATAAAATTATATAATGTATTTATTTATTTTATATTTTACATCAAATATGAAAATAATTCACACATTTAATTTTGAATTATTTGTTACCCTAGTTAAAGATTATATAGAATAACTATCTGATAATTAAAAAGATAAGGTATAAATTTACCAAATACGTTTTCAAAATTAATTTGATGATGATATTAAAAAACTATATCATGTAATCATAAACTTTTCTACATTTTGGTGTTTTTTGGGTTGGGTTTTATTATATTATAAATTATTATTGATGGAGTTTCCAAAAGTGTCCCTCACCACAATAATAAAAGGGTACCTCCTCCCCTACCTATTCACTACCCTTTGAGCCTTGAATATCATCCATCCCCTATACATTTTCCTTCTTATCTTTACTATATACATTTGAGAGGTCTGTTCATATACAATGATAGAATCTAATTCTCTAAGAAGATAATCAGAAGAAGCACATCGGGGAAGAGTTAATCTCTTCTACCGATTCATTCGAAATTATTTCTTCTTCTATATACTCTTCATTTTTATTTTAATTATAAATTAATAACATATGTATTTATCATTGGAAGATATGTTGTTATAATTATAAAAAAATATATTAAACATTATATCCATCCTACAGAAAATGAAAATCACAATGCGTGCGTTCGTATGGCTTACCGTCCCAACGTCATAGTGTAATATATTTTTCCCCAACAACATATGAGGATGACTATAATGATTGAAATAATATCTATATACTATTATTTTATAATGATACTGATTCTAAAATATTTCCCACCATTCACTTTAATAACATTCAACAATTATGGGAATGATATCGTTGCTCGTACATACAGACGACCAACCATCTCAATGATGTGGTGTGATTCGTTCTACATAATAATCATTAACCACTATTATATACAAGAATTAAATGAATAAATAAGATAACTATTAAAGTAATATCAATATTTAAATTATATAAATTCTACCTCAAAAGTTTAACATGTACTTTTTCAACATAACATCCATAAGAACATAAGGAATTTAATATCTGAATAACGAGTGACAATGAAATTTTTCTAACCAAACATATGATAATATTATCATATATGACATTATAAAAATGAATTTGATTTTGGAATAAGTAAATATAATTATATAAATCATTTTATAGGAGGTTTGGATACATTCGAGGGAAATCAAACCTAAGGTAATGGATAATTTTTGAAATCTCATTATTATCTGAGATTGTTAATACGTAAGTATTTACTAGGTTATATTTATCATCTACATCCACGATTAACAAGTATTTAATATTAAATTAATTCTTCTAAATTTTTTTAATGTTAATTTTAATCCATTATTAAATTTTATTAAATGATGTGGAAGGAATCTTTTTTGTTGTTCTATACGAGGTACTTTTTGAATTTTTTAGAAAAAGTATAAGGAGAATGTTTTTTATCTTCTACATCATGATCAAATTTTTACAACTTTATAACAGCTCATTTCCATGAAGCTTCCATTACAAGATTTCATTTTTATTTTCAAATATTTTATATTTATTTAAAATTTCAGGGTATTTTCAGAAAAGAAAACCTTATTTGAAGAATAAATGATATTTTCCTCAGGAAAAAATTTCTAGTGTTTCAACAAAATTATTTTTAATCTTAGAAGATCCTATTTAAATAGGGTTATATTTATGTACCTATTATTACGATGATTTGATTTTTTCAATGATGAAATGATATTTTATATGGATTATGTTATGATGAAATGATGTTTATGAAACCTGTTTTATTTATTATGTTATGCTATGTTGAATGATTTATGTTTTTCTGGAACACATAATAATGATTTCATTATTATATGGGTGGGACCAATATCTGTCTCCAATAAATTGTCTATTGTTTTATGTCTAATGATATTAAATTGAATGGAATGGAATGTAAATCTGGTTCAGTAATATATTGATGGAATGAAATTTAATCAAAGCTCATTAATGGAATCTTTATTTTATAATGGTCTTGGGAAAGATTCATAACTAATATGTACTGATTCTTTATGCTTATGTGTATTACAGAAAATATCATTTCTTATGTTATGAATTTTGGGATTATTCATATTAATTATTAGGAACATTTATTCAATGAAATGATATCATGATATTTAATATGTTGGATAATACTTCCAAATATTTTGTTTTTATGTCTTATGATTATGTTAGGATTGATATTTCCCTCATTTAACCTTAATGAGAATTTGATCTGACTCTTTAATTGGTTTCATATCCTCATGTCATGAAGAATGTTATTATATAAGATATGTGGAACACGAGTCTATTTAAGAATGTATAAGAGGTAGAAAACATAGATTTTTTATGAACAAGTTGTTTATGTTTCCCTTATTTAACGACACTATTCCTATACATACATTTCATATATTTCATATATGTTTTAATCAATATACATAAACATTGAAGTAGTTTCAATCAATGTAATGTATGGGTGAGTAGAAAAAGTAATGCTTCATTAGTAATGTTGCGTTTGGAACGTGATCCTTTGGTTAAGGATTTTATGAACTTTGGAATAGATGTTTTTGGCGTAGGATGTTCTTCTGTTTTGTTTTAGGTTTCAGTGAGATTATCTCTATCAGACAGAATCAAGCAAGCACAGAAGCAAGACAGTGAGTTGCAGAAAAAGGTAGAGCTGGTTCACAAAGGTAAGTTGCCTGAATTCAACATTGATAATGATTTCGTTTTGAGATTTGGGAAGAGATTTTGTGTGCCTTGTGATTCACAGATGAAGAGAGAGTTGTTATGTGAAGCTCATAGTTCTACGTTTTCAGTTCATCCTGGCAGTACTAAGATGTACAGAGATCTGCGGGAGTATTACTGGTGGGATGGAATGAAAAGAGATATTACTGATTTTACTGTGAAGTGTTTGACATGTCAACAGGTTAAAGCAAAGCGGAAGTTACCGAAAGGGATGCTTTAGACTTTACCAGTGCCAGAGTGGAAATGGTAGAATATATCCATAGACTTTGTTGTGGGATTACCGAAGACTTCTCGAGGTAATAATGCAATCTGGGTTATTGTTGATCGCTTGACTAAATCTGCTCATTTCCTTACTATACGAGATACTTTTTCCCTAGATCAGCTTTCCCGTTTGTATCTTAAAGAGATAGTAAGGTTACATGGAGTTCCCCTCTCCATTGTATCTGACCATGATCTGAGGTTCACTTCTAACTTTTTGAAAGGCCTTCAGAAGTCATTGGGTACTGAATTAAATTTTAGTACAACTTTTCATCCTCAATCAGATGGGCAGTCAGAACGAACAATTCAGACCTTAGAGGATATGCTACGAGCTTGTTCGATGGATTATCAGGGAAGTTGGGACCAACATCTTTCTTTGGTTGAATTTTCATATAATAATAGTTTTCATTCCAGTATACAGATGGCACCATTTCCGGCATTATATGGGAAGCGGTGTCGAACTCCATATTTTTGGGATAAAGTGGGTGAAAGGAAGTTGATGGGACCAGAATTGGTAGAATACTTGGCAGAAAAAGTTCAGCTGATACAGAAACACATGAGAATAGCTCAGAGCAGGAAGAAGAGTTATGTGGACAACAGGAGGAAGGATCTCTCTTTTGAGGTAGGTGATCATGTTTTTCTCAAAGTATCACCATGGAAAAGTGTGATGCGATTTGGTAAGAAATGAAAGCTGAGTCCAAGGTTCATTGGACCATATGAAATTCTGGATAGAGTTGGATCTGTTGCTTACCGAGTGGATTTACCTCCGAGTTTATCTCAGGTACACAATGTTTTTCATGTTTCGATGCTGAGAAAGTACATGTCAGATCCATCTCATGTTATGAGTCCAGAGGTAGTTCAGATGAAAGAGAACCTATCTTACGAGGAACAACCGGTCCAGATTATTGACCACAGGGAGCAAGTGTTATGGATTAAGGTGATTAATCGGGTAAAGGTTTTGTGGAAAAACCACATGATGGAAGAGGCAACATGGGAATCTGAAAATGCAATGAGGGATAAGTACCCCCATTTATTCGATAAGTAAATAAATTGCGAGGACGCAATTTTCTAAAGGGGGGGAAATATGTAACATCCCAAGTAAGTAAGGAATAATAGATATTTTTATCTATGTCTATTAATGATTAATATAGTGTTTTAGAGGCTTAAAAAAAATAAATACAATCCTATGCATGGAATACACTAATATTATTAAAAGATTCTTTTACTGCCTTTTGATGGAAAACCCTTTTAAAATCTATCTTTTCACAATTTTATAAGCTATGTTTGTCAAAATAAACTTATTATTTTTGATTGGGACATCAAAATTTACTTTGTGTGAGTTTTTGGTATTTTTCCGATAAAATTCATTTTTTAATGAATAGTGAAGATGTTGTATATTAATTCAAAACCACTTTTTAATGTAATTTATTTATATGATTAGATTATCATTTGAATTGGTTTTAAAGTTCAATTAGAATATATTTTTACCATTTAATCCAATGGTGGTCATTGGAATCAATTTCACTTTGAAATTGGACTTAAACTAGTGTCAATCTTTTGATACTTATTGTTTCATAAAAACATGCTATTTGTCATGACAATGGGAATTAGTTATTAAATTAATTAATGAAACTTACATGTTTTGAATTTTGTAAAATAGAAATCAGTTTTGAATTCGGAATATCAAATATAGCTTAGGATGATGTTTTGGTATCTTTCTGAAAAACATCAATTTTGATGAATAGTGAAACCACTAAGTGGTAGTTAAAGAAACTGATTTTTCGTTTAAATGAAACTTTGCCACTTCTGTGATTTTATTTTCAAAAATCCGACATACATGGTTGTCATTAAGAAGTAAAATGTGGTTCAATGAGATTAAAATAATTTTTTGTTGAATAGTAACTTTTAAGTTCTTAATCGCGATTAGTGGTAATTAGTGTAGTTTAAGCTAAAAATTATGTTTAAATAATATGAGATGAGCTTGACACATGTCCTACCCTCATTGGATGTGTCATGGACGACCAAGACAATCCATGGGTCAACTTGGGGACCCCATGGAGCCACTTTGGTTGGGAAATGACATAAATAATTTTTTATTTAATGTTAAAGTAAAAATGACACAAATAGGAGATGTTTTACTAAAACAATTTTTACATGGGTTTATACAAGTTATATTTTTTATTATAAATAGTAATTGGAAAGCTAAAAATAGTTCCTACATCATAGTAGTTTTTTTGATAATTTTTAGACATTATATAAATTAAATTATTTATGACATCATGATGATGCAGCGATGACCTCATTATTTAACGATTTAAATAAAATGGAAAGATAATGTAATATCTAAGACCTACACATGTCCAAAACCTATTGGATGAGTGTATTTATAACCCTTATCACCTTATCATCGAATTATATCAATGTGGGACCTCTTAAATCCGAATACCATTTTAACATAAAGTGACTTTTATTTACTTTCCAAGAGTGCCCCTCCTCTCCTCTTATAAAAGGCCCCCACCTCTACCTCCTTAACCACACTACCAAAGCCTTTGGCTCGTCCAAACCCTGCTCATTTTGTCTCTCCACTTCCCTCTCTTACTCCTTGAATCCTCACTTTGGGCATAAGTCTTCCCAAGGAAGCCTTTGAGCTCAAACCAAAGGGAGTTACCCGATTTTAGGGTAATGTCTTCACTTGAGTCCTTTTGTTTTATTTTGCTTCTCCAACCCCATAAACTATTTTTATTAATTTCTATTGTAACAACTCTAGTATCTTAAATATACTAGGATGTTGTTATAAGAAGTATTCTAGCTACACATACACACACCTACATCTAATTGTTAAAGAACATATTGTTTCCGTGGATGGTGAATTTATGCCTCCCGAAACGATGATTGTTCATCATTCATTTAACACCTTCAAAGGTGGCCATTAATATGTCACTATATTTATTTATGATATATAATATGTTTATTTTTTCCTTAAGCTTCTGTATTTTTCATTTTGTCCATACCTTTATGGTTTCCATTATGGGTAAACGTAATATCTTCATTTAAGGAAGTGCAGACTACCGCCCCCTCAAAGTGATTTGATTCGTTAAATACCATATGTGGGATGTATAAAGGATGGAACAATGATATTATATAAGATATTATACTATAATTATAATATACCTTTATATAATTATTATTCCATTCTATAAAATATGAAATAGAAATCAAAGTAGCGTTCATGCGTACGTACGACTTACCGTCTCCATGAATGGTGCATTTCATTTCTTACATCTAAATGATTATGTAATATTATAAATGCATGAATGTAATGGATATATATTACATATATGATATCTACATCATGAATACAATTCTGGATATAATGGATACATGAACAGCATGTAATTATAATGGGCTTATTTTTTACTCAAGTACCAATGATCGTTAAAACTACCGTTATTAACATAAATAATTACATAGTGTTCATGACAAGGAAATAAGTGATATAAAAGGAATAATGAACTTGAAAAAGGTTCTTAAAAAAGTAGATATTAACTCAAATTTATTATTTAGGAGATTAAAGAACGACCGAGTCAAGTCGGACCCGAGGTATGGGACTTCGTCTCGATCTCCTTTCATTGAGGCATATTTTGTTTTATCCCAACCTTTTTTTATACGGTGTATAAACCCCTTTGAATTTTACGTTTTTTAAAATAGAATATTTTTTACAAGAAGAGTTTTACTAAATGAAAAAAGGGATTGTTTTTGTCGTACGTATGCGGTGACAACGACATCTTCGCCCCCGTGACCATTATTTGAGTTTCGGATTCCTCTACAAGCCATACCTTCTTTTTAAAAGAAAAATAAATACCATGTTTTACTTTTCTTTTATTTTGGCATTGAATATGGTTTTCATAATGTTTTTATATCAATGTATTGTATTGATATCTTGTGATTGAAAGGTGGAAATGTCATGTTTCCTTTATGCATGTTTTATGTGATACGATTATGTTGAGGTTCTTGGGCATTATTATGAAGACAGGTGGTTCTGTGATAGACTAAGGGAGGGTGAGCCCGATATAGCTCTCCAATGCATTGGGTAACGCGAAGGAGTGAAACGTTAAGGTTTCTCTGAAGAGATTTGGGGAATATACTGTGATGGGTATTCCAAACATAACCAAGAGGGTTACTCTCTACGTAAGAATGTTATGAATGCCTCAAGTTACCTTTATGTCTTATGATTTCTATGATTTATTCATGATGTGATGAGGTATGTTAAAGTGCTTATGTTTTATGGGTAAAGTATGATATTATTCTTATGTATATATGTACCCATGTTTCCTTTCCATATTTTTATATCCCTTTCTGAGCTTTTTATGCTCATCCCAAGTTTTTTTGAAATTTTTTTCACAGGTCAATGGAAAGGTACATGATATGATTATAGTGTCAAGGAAGTGTCAAGAAAGAATCCACGTTTTGTTTTATATATTTTTCCATTGATGGGAAAGAAGAATAATATCTTTATGTAACCACTTTGTTTATATGTGGAATGTAAGGCATGTTTTATGATCTAATTCTCTAAAACCCTAAACCCGGAAAGATCCTCAATGTGTAATATTGTAATAACTCAAGATTAAGTAAAGTTTAAGGCTGGGGCCTTTTAATCAATGAAATAGAGTGGATGTAATTTTGGAAAATGTTTTCAAAATATTTCCCTCACACTCTCCAATTTAAGAAGATTATATATTTCATTAGTCTCATGAAAAAGGATGATGAATCCATTGTGTATTTTAAGGAAAAAGTAAAATAAAATGAACGAAACACCACTTGATTTTTCAATTTCCCCTAAATTAATGTTAAAAAAATTGGCAGGATAGATCGATGTCTATGAACTGATTTGCATATTCAAGACATAAATTGCTAGAATGATATTTATTGATGTTCCTCAAATAAAAAATTGGGATTAGAGAATTTCAACGTTATCATAGGGATAATAAATAAAAAATAGAGATTAATTCTGGAGATATGATGAATAAATATAATGGTGTAAATAAATATTTACATCCCACTTTTCAAACTAGTGGGAAGAAGAATCCTGTAAATTTCATGGAATGGACTAGGAAGTGCTTTATATGTTGGAAGGAAGGTAACCTAGATAGTGATTACTAATGAGAGAAACCAACTAAATTAGATGTAATAATGAAATGATCCAGACAAGCCTAAACATATTTTCCAATGATTCAACTACAATTAGTAATAAAGGTAGGAAAACCAATGAACCAGTAAAAGGGTTTATGATGAAAATAAAAAAATCATCCTTAAAACACATTAAAGAAAGGATGTGATTAATTTAGCTCAACATTAGAGGTTTATATAACTAATTAAGTGATGAAATGTTAGATAGTTATTATTTATATAATGGAAAACATTTTTTTATTTTGGTTCTATATATTGTTTCATATTACACGATTTTAGTAGAACTATTAAAGAACCACCTCAAAACATGGAAGTTGATTTTTTAGTGAGAATGATATTTAGGAAAGCTATTACATCCCTAGAATATAACTCATCCTATATCAATATATTATGGGATTAAAATCCAATAAAATATTTTGAGACTTCCGTTATTATAAATTGATGGAATTCTAGGCATTGATTGGATTTCATTATATATAGGCAACATAAAATACCAAGAGAAGGAAATCACCCTTCATATCATGAATTTACCTCTATTTTTATACAATTGAAAGTTTTAGGATAATTCATATTTAGTATCATAATCTCATGTTTGTATATTATTTCCTCATGAGAAAACATATCTACCCAAAAAAAATTAGACCATGGTGAGAATCGTGCATGGAGACATGTACATTGTGATATATTATACTGATGTATTCCGTTGAAGAGTTGCATGTTATTCCTCATGATTTATAGTTTGAGATATCAACCAACCATATACCATTATATCTAACCAAATCGATGGCTGATTATATAATAGTATGTATTGAGTTGGAGGATATGAAAAAGTTTTTACAAGGGAATGTAGAAAAAGTGATTTATACCTCCATGTTCTTCACTCTTAGATTCATTATTCTTCCTCATAAAAAAATGATAGGTAAATGTTTCTATTAATTTATTATCCTGAAAATAAAAAAAATTATAACTAACAATTATCACATTCCACAAATAAGAAACTTTTTCAATCAACTATTTGAGGCAAAATATTACACTTAGGTGGATAATCAGTCTGGATCCCACCAATAAAGGATCAATAAGTATGATATTCCCAAAAAATTCATTAGAATATATAAAAAATAATATGAATTTATAGTGATTCATTTCAAGCTCTCTAATCCCCTAGAAATCATAATGGTCGAATTGAATAGATTCTGTAGTTATTACCTCAAAAAATGTGGTAGTGTTTATAGATGATATTCTTCTATACCCCAAAGTAAAGTATTTTAATGATTATTATTTGAATATTGGGTTAAATTATTTTCAAAAGGTGAAAATATTTTATAGTTACATAAAATTTGAGTTTTGGATGAAGTATCATTAATTCATCACATTATCTCAAACAAGTGGGTATCTGTGGACCCTCTAAAGAAAAAGGCTGTTGGGGAGTGGACCGGGACAACATTTACAATAAAGATTTGTATATTCCATAGAATATCTTGATATTAATTTCTATTTATAAATATCTTTACATGAATTTAAATCATTATCACCAAGATAGATTAAAAGGTATTGTTGTTTTTATGGACCAAGAAATAAAAGAGATCTTCAAGGAGTTCAAAAAGAGGAGTGTCACTCCACTAGTACTCACACATCCATCAAGTGGAGAACTCATTGTGGCATATAATGATTATTTAAATAGTTTTTTTGGTTTTATAATAATTCATAATGATAATGTGATATACCACACCTCATGAATATTGAATGTTCTTAAAAATAAATATCCAACATATGATATTTAGTTTGTTACAATGATTATTTTAGAGATCTGGAGACATTATATATATGGGGAGAATTGTGAAATATATATTATTCACTAGTGCCTAAAAAATATATTCACATATAATGATATTAAATAGTTCTAATGAATATTCTTAGATAAGATAAAGTACTATAACTTCATAATCTTTTACCATCCTGGGTAATAAAACAATGTATGAGATACTCTAAATAGAAAGGGTCTAGAAATTTTATCAATGATGACAATTGAGAGGGATAAATTATTCATAGACATGTCAAATATGGATATGGGAATAATAAAAAGGATATTTATCAAATAATTCTCATACAACTACTCAACTATACATTCATGAGATGATCAGGGAGGCATATAATGATGATGAGGTGCTATATAAAAATAATGAGAATATTTTAGAGTTATTGTTTGTTTAAGATGTAGTTATTTGGTTTAGAACCCAAATAATGTTCTCATAAGAAAACGAGATTAATGGGTAACTTCTGGATGATGCACATAGCTCAAACTTCTCAATTCATTTAGGATTCACTAAGATATATAATTCTCTAATTCATAAAATCTAGTGGGAAAATATCAAGTAGGAGGTTAAAGAATATTAATCTCAATGTTTAGTTATCGAATAAGTCACGTTTTAATGATAATATTATAATATAATGATAAAAACATTTCCTATACTAGTATAGAAATGTGAAAAAATAAATTTATATTTCATTATAGGTCTCCATGTGACACATAAAGTAAATAACACCTTCTGGGTTGTTGTTAATTTCTTTATAATGTCATCACATTTAATTACCACAAAGGAATATTTCACTATTGAAAAACATGAAACTTTATACATTGGGTAATTGGTATTATTGAATGGTGTGCTACTCACCATTAAATCTGATTGAGATATGATGTTTACTTCAATGTTATGGTAAAACCTTCAGCATCAATTGGATACATTGATGAAATTCAGTACTTCTTTTCAACCTCATTCAGACAAACAATATAATAAAACCATATAAACTCTATAGGATATGTTGACATACTAATAAATGGATTCCCGAGGGTTTTCAAATAAAAACCGTCCCCTAGTAGTGTTCACATTGAATATCAACATCCATTATAGCCTTGAAATGGATCCTTATGATGCTCTATATATCAAGTGGTGTTAGAATTTGATATAATAGGAACAATATGGATAGTGGAATATGATGAGACCTAATAATTTCTATGTGACTGTAGATATTTTTCAAATCATTCAACATTACATAAAATCCATGAAAATTTGATGGAAAATATATGCAATAAATCAGTGATCAGACCAGATGTTTGGGGTAAGAGATTTCGTGGTCCTTTATATATAACCATGTGAGAAGTCATGAGGTTTATGACTAAGGGAAATATTATTCTTAGAAACATATTAACCACTGAGATCATTGGTCACATCAAACCAGTGTCTTATCTACTAGCACTCTTAATTACCTCATGTTAAGTACATGATGTGTTCCATGTATCCTTCTTGAGGAAGTGCATACCAGACATGTCACATATAATTAATCTATAGGTGGTATCATTGGAAAAATAACATTCAAACATGGTGTGTTAATTGAATACATAGACCATAGATGCATGTTCTATGAAATAATAAATCTCACATGCTCAATGTGTTGTAGAGAAACCATATCCTTAAAGAAGCGATATGGGTATAATAAGAGGTGATGAAGTATAAATACTCTCACCTTTTTAGAAATTTGTGTGTAATATATAATTTCTAGATTTAAATCCCATAATGGGGAATAATTTAATATCTTATGTTATCAGAAAGGGAAAACTATGTTTAATAGCTTTTGTGACAAACAATACAAAACCCAAAGAAACCCAAATTATTTAAATACATCCCTTATAAGCGAGACATTTATTTAGAGTTTATGAATAGGATTTAATATATTATGAATCATATTTATGGGTTCTCATAAATATAAATGTATGGATGCAATTATAGAAAATAATTTCATATTTGTTTTATTGAAGTGAAGTTCTTCTTCAAAAATGTGTTTTCTTCCAAAGTTATTTATTTAAATTTGTTTAATAAATTATTATAATTGATAAATAAAATTCTTACCAAATTTATATGATAAAATGAAAACTATTTTTTAAATTAGAGTATCAATAATATCTCAGGGGGGGACATTTTTTAATATTTTGGAAAATAGTTATTTTTTAAAAAATAGTTACAAATATTAGTTTAAGGTAAAACTGCAATTTATTTTTATGAAATTAAATAATTTAAAAGTATAGGATTTATTTTAAATTGATTTAAAATTAAAATAAGTATTACATTTTAATATTTCATCAATTAATTAAATTTAAATCATCTTTATACTCATTTATAAAATAGGAATATTTTTCTCCTTAAAAACACATTTTTTAAATACATTTTCAATGTGTTTAATGATTCACTATTTAAATGAATTAAAATAATACATTATAAGAAATGATTTTATTTTCATATATATATATATATTATTTCTATAAATTTTAATTTAAATTAATTTAGTTTTTATTACTTTTCATATAGTTAATGAAATATCATCTTATTCTTGAAAAATAAAATTCTTGAAAAATTATTTTTTTGACACATTATCATGTTTAGCATTTTTAGTAGATAACTAAATTTATTATTATTTTATTTAATAAAATGGATTAAATTTTTTTGATAATAATAATAATTGATGTTATATAATTAATACAGCTTATTTTATTCATAATTAATTGTTAAACCAGTAAAAATATGTTACTACACTAACATTTAAAATCAGTTTATCGGGGGTGATAAACTAATGTGGAAAAAGCAAGTACATGTTTTTTTATTTATTTTTTCTATAATACATATCACACCTAAAATCCAATATTTATCAATATTTAGGCACATAACTTTAGTGTGACTTCCCATTATTGAATAGTTTCGTGTATTTATAAGGATGTCACTCATCCTTCCTTATAAAATAGAACCCCTCTCATCTACACTACTTAATTAAAAATAACTTTGGATCAGAATGAGCCAATACAAATCCCTTAATTAATTCAATTACCATTTCAGAGAGGCATTTAATTAATCATTAATCCAATCTATGAAGGCTTTAACTATAATCCTCAATATGTGGTCCAAATAAGAGATATCATTCTTAACCATGTTTTTTCATTCTATTTATAATTCCACCTCATTAAATTATTATTCAACTAATATAATAAAATAAAATAATTTTCTAAATTATTATAATATGTTATTATGTTAATTTCCTTACCTACATAAATCTCATATTCCAAAAAAATGGAATGAAACCATCGGTCATGTGTACATCAGACTACCTTCTCGCAAACTAATGTAATTCATTTTCCATCATCACCAATATGGGATATTTAGGATGATGGATTTAATTTTTTACATTATATTAATGAAATATTTATAATTCAGTAAAATTAATATATCATATATTTTATTATGTTACCATCCATTGAAAAAATGATAACATCTTTCATGTTTATAGCGAACTACAACTTCATGAAGTCATGTGAATTATTTTTTATACCTCACCACATGGATGGTATATATAAGTTATTTTGGAAATTAAATGATAATTATGATATAAAAATAATTTTTAATAAAAAAATTACACTTATACTCTTTCAATAACTATCATTTACAAATAGAAATTTTACTTATGCGTAAGTGAAACATACTGCCTCCATTATCATAACATATTTCATTTTTCATAAAAATATTTCATTATTGATATTAAAACTATAATTTATCCATATATTTGATAATTATGTCATGTTTTTTTATATTATATGATGAAATAATAGTCACTTTAACCATATTCAAGTCACCAATGTGTATTTGGTTATATAAGATAAATATTACTAAAACATCAAGAACAAACCAAAAAAATAAATTATTGAATATAACATGATAATTAATAAAATAAGAGGAATAATAAACATAATTTTTTTTATTAATTATGTATTTAATTAATATAAGTTTAATATTTAGTAAGATAAGTAATGCACGTGATAAGTTTGGCATGTGGTAAGCGATCTCACTAACCACACATTCCTATGGGTTTTGACCATTTTCTCTCTAACTCACATTGATGTTCCCTTTCATGTTATATAATAAATATAAATTGTATATATATGTCTGTTAAATATATTTACTAGTCCAATTATCCCTTCATTTTATGGGGTAATAAATTCTTTATGTTAGTTTCTCAAATTTATTTTGTAAGGTACATCTATTGATTATAATATGATGCACGAGTATGAAATCAATTTTCTTTACAAGGTTAATTATTATGTTTATGAATTATTATTTATATACTTATATAAACCCCATATTCTACTACATGATATAAATGTGACTTGAGCTCTGGTAATTATATATCCTTCAATGCATTGGGTAAAGTTATAGTCTCATGGGATGTCATGTATGGGATTAGGAAGTAAACCAATTCCATTTTGGGACGCTATACACTATGTGATGTTTTCTCTATGGTTTTCCATAAAAAAATCATGTTTTGTATTTATTCAATGTTTCATATGTTTCTATGATCTTATTATTCCACGTTTCTAATACTATGCTTCCATTTTTTTACTCATGTACCTTGTTTGTTTGGATATCATCTTATACATTTTACTCACATGTTATGTTTCCATATGATATTTATTCCTTTACAATGTTTTCTATCACAACCATTCCTATTATTAATTTCAATGGTTATACTTTGTAGTTTTATGTGGTAAAATGGATTTAGGTTCTCTTAATGGATATTAAAATTAGGATTCCATTTTTTATTTCTTTTTTAGGTGTTATGATCCTAGTCTTCCAAAGACACTAGTCCTCAAAAACATTGGGGTGGTAGTTATTTGATATTTAGGTATAAAATCATATAATAATATATGTAAATGTAATGGGTCATAATATTGAAGCAAAAATTGAAGGAACCCATTAAATAATATAATATTTCTCAATTAAAATAACCACATAAAAATGATCACTATGTAATATATTTCCATTTTCATTATATCACATCATGTAGGATCCACAACCATGTCATAAACCTATAAACTTGATAAATAATCATTTGAATATCTAAAATGAACATGTTTATACCTCATTTCCATGGAGTTTAATGTGAATGTTTCAGTTTAATCAAGGTTGTGAAATATGAAATCATGTCTTGCTGATTTCCAAATGTGAACTTCAAGAGACGATATCTCTTCCACTTACATGTACTCAAACCTGATGACAAACATACTATGTATCCCATCATAGAATTCATTCTAACCATAGAATATTATTTAAGAATTTTTTAATATAAATACATGGTTCTCATCATATTGGGGATCTATTATGATATTTTCAATTTTATAAATTCATTAGAATACTATTACATTAAAATCATGTACAGAAATGAACAATATCCAACAAGAGATTAATTTAAATGTTTAGTTTTTGAATTTAAAAATAAATGTATAGTAAAAAAAATATTAATTATTAGAAGAAAAAAATATGACACATGGTGTATGGATAAATACATGATGTATGTGTGAATTACTTGGAATTTAAGTCTATACAGACTCTTGGAATGTATATCCTACACACCCCAAGCTAGCTGACACGATATACATGGGATGTGTAATGAAAGAACACATTTGTTGTGTCTATCTAACTGAATTTTCATAAATATAAAGTACATGATGAAGAAATCAATCCATCCCTACATAACAAGGGACCGAGAATAAGATTTTTGGTAAAAAAATATTTCATTTGTTCCGTCTGACTTCAATTGTGTGTCACATAGTACAAATCTGAAGGATACATGTCCTGTAGAAACTATTTATATATGGTAATGAATTATGGATATATAAAAAATGTTATTAATAATACTACATGTATTCTAGTTATATGATTTATAGAACTCATCATTTTCATTGACAATGTATTTTTCACCTCAACCTCTAATCAAGAATCCACTATCAGTATACCTCGACACCCACAATAGCCTCTATTAAGAAATTTTGTAATTATCTTTGTTCTCCTATCATAATTTTTCCTATATTCAACCTCTCTTATTTAAACTATTTTAAAAACTCATTTTATCATCAACGACATGTGCATGAACCCTCAAAATATATTTTTGTCCCCCATTTTTTCATCATATAATAACTATAAAATATAAAACAAAATGAACAAGAAAATAATGGAAAAAATAGTGGATTCAGTAATACTCAACCATCTGAGGATGGGATCACAATACGGTTTAAATTATAACTCATTCAGAGTTAAGAATATAATTAACTATTATTGTGTTAATTTTTCTCTATGGGTTATGTTTATTATAATTATGTTTTACTAATCATAGAAAACTAATTATCAAAAAATAATTTTATTAAACTTAATTATGATTGTATAAAATATTTATCACGATGAAAAAAAACTATTAGATAAACAATAAAAGCGAAATTCTTAGAACAAAAATTCACATCCAATGTAAAGGAACCATCCCTAGGGGTATAATTGAGTTAGTATGAGCTATGAACCTCAGTAATCGAGTGTATCCTGGGTACTTGATCTCGGAGCATGATCTTGGATATGTTCTCAATCAGAAATAAATTTCCTCTATAGAGCTTGATGTTATGTAAATATAAACTGATCTACTAAATTAGGAATAACATGATTTGATTGGAAAACATTTCATTAATTTTAATTACAATATATAATTATAATTGAAGCTCATGATTAAATTTTTACAAAATATAGAAATGTTAACATAAATATGATATATATATATATATTTAATAAAAAAAATATATTAGGATAATATAAGCTCTTTTGGATCATGAGAAATAAATTAAGAAATTATAAAACTCAATCATGGATTATGTTAGTACTTGAGTAGCTCGATATTAATATTGACACAAAGAAACCAAGAGGGATTCGAGTATTTTTTAAAGTCAAGCATGAATATATTATGGTCACTAATGTTTTTACAACCATATTTATCCCCACATTAACCCCATTATAGAAATAACATATTTAAATAATTAAATTTCTTGACCAAAGGAGAAATATAATTTGGGTATAAATATTATTTTCTTATGGCATTTAGAAAAAATATAATTCAATAATTTATGTTGATTTCCATAAAAATCCTCATTCTTTCCATGAAATATACGTTATAGATAATATATTTAGAAAAATATATTTAATTGGGACAATAAGAAGTAATTTATTATGCAATTACCAAAAAATAATGGAATAATTTATTAATATATCATAATATTATCAAAAAAACTCCTAGAATGGTTTTTATGTTTTGCTTGTTGACATATTTATTGATGAGATTCCCAAAATTGAAAATTAATTCATGATGAGAATATAAAAAAAAAATTAGATGTATTGGATGTATTAGTTTATAATTCTTGATAATTATATTTTTGAACATGTTAGTAAAATATTAGATTATCCTTAAACAATAGGGTGACCAGATTAGCATACCAGAAATGCAACAACAGATAGATCAGCCAACCTATGCTTGTAAGAGTTTATCTAAGAATTCAAAATGGTCATAAAAATATTTTATTATGGGTGATATTATTTTATAATTTCATCTCAAAATCGGATGGGGTTATCTGATGTTACACCATGAGATTTTTTTAATTTCTTTTGGAATATATTTAATCATTTTGATATTTATCATTTCAAAAAACACTGAATATATCTTATTTATAAAAAACAACTAACACTGGATTGAATTATACGTAACAACATGTTAATATTTCACTACACAGAACACATAGATTATATTTTGTTACATCCAATACTATGTTTGTCTTGTATTACACACAATACCAAGTCCATTTGATATATTGTGTTACACTCAATAATTTGTTATACAGAACTATGATATAAAATTAATATTATTTAAAATATTATTTTTATTATCACACGGCCATTATAATTGAATAAATGGATGATATTTACTAAAATATGAAAAATAGTTTTACACGTGTATATTACATAAATCCTTTGGTTATCAATTAGTTATAAATGAATGTAATAACTATTTGAGAATAAAGAAATTCGAATTATAAGAAATCTATTTTCTACATAAAAACCCATTTTATCATAATAAATTAATCAAACAAGTTTTGATGAATTATTTATAATAAAATTTATATATTATATATTCATTAATTTTTTTTCCAGTCATAAAATATATTTTATTGGCATAATAAGTAAATAAATATGATTTTATGAATAAGAAAATGTACTTTTCAAAATGGTATTTTTAATGCATTTTAATGGAGAACCAATTTTAAATATAATTTTGGAAACATTCATAAATATTATTTTGGAAATTAAACATAATTTTTCTAATGGTAATATCAATATTTATTTTGGATTATTTTTTCGTATTATTTCGAGAAATTTAATTTTTCAGAAATAGTGAAAAGTAAAAAATTTTATTTTAAAATTGAATTTTCATTTAAATTAACTCTAAAGATAAAATATATTGTTAAAATTTCTGAATGTTAATATAACACAATTTTAAATTATTTAATCCAATATTGTTCACTAGAATAAAATTCATTTTGAAATTGGATATAAAAATATTTGATTCTTTCTTACATTTTCACATTAAAAAAATTTTGTTTCGTCCATTCTACAAGATTATTTTTAAATTAATTTTTTTCCACTCATTTGTTTGGGATTTTTAAAAATGGGTTTATATTTAGATTAAACATAATTTACAATTTATTTTATATTCAAATTAAATTTTATTCAAAAATATTAGTGAAATAAATTAAAATTAATTACAATAATTATGGTAACAATGACCTCAATTAATGACTACGTATAACATATATGGTGTTAAAAGAACCAAAGACTTGTCTATAAAATATTTTCAAACCATATTTCATCCATTACACCTATGATGGACTATAATTGTACATTTTTAACCATTTGGGACAAGTAAATCATTGGCAGAAAATTATTATTTTCAATAAATACCATGTGTATCATTTTCCCACTTATAAATGGACACCACCTCTTGCCCTCTCTTCACATCTCCCAATACCTATTTCGTATATAAATCCTACCAATATCTCATTCAATCATCCCTCTATTCACCCTATAAGTCTAAATTGGGGATTAAATCCAACCAAGGAATCCCTTTTGTGAAAAATAAAAGGATTTACCCAAAGAAGAGGTGGTTTGAATGTGTACAATGTATTTCAAGACATAAGGTAAGGATTTTCTAATCTCACATTTATTTCCCAATGATATATTCTATATTTATTTATTATTAATGTTGGTTGGTTTATATATTGTTTTATGACATGATATATCATTAATTTCCATTATTTAATGGTATTAAATGATTCAATTGATATTATTCTTTCATGGATCTCACGATTAAAACGTAACTCAAGGGATAATGGGATTTCTAGTATAACATTTATTTCTGGGATACATTTTCCCTATTAAGAACATTTTCCTATTTTGAGGTGTATATACTTCCCATGAATTAATTATATTATTTTTATCCTCAAATTTACTATTATTTATATATCTATTTTATCGTATCTATTTCATTGGGTTTTAGAGTTCAAAAGATACACAATCGGTAAGGTAATTTTGTCTCAATTTTTCTTCTTTGAGATAAATTTTTGTAATGTTCTTGTATTCTTCTATAAGGTGTATATAACTATATTTAAAATTTTATATCATTAATATACTTCCTATAATGATATTTTAATATTCAATAAATTTCATTCTTTCATTGGGATTAGGATTCGCTGTTTCCAAAGTAGTGAGAGTTTATTGCATGAATCTTATTGTTTTTCAGTATTGATTATGATTATTCTCTCATTGATCTAATATTATGAACCATATATCGATAATTATTATTATATTTCTACTCCTCTATATTTTCATTATGTCTTTATGTATTGGTACCATTTTTCTACAATTTGGTACATAAAAAAGTCAATAATCTGTTTTTATGAAAATATGGCTTCATTCCCATATTCATTCATAAATTTCTTTTATTCAAAAATAATGTTTTCTAAAAATATTTTAAAACATATTTTAAAGTTATATATTATGCTCATTTTCATGGAAAATGATTTCAAAAATAAATATCATTTTTAAATGTTTTTAAATTGGTTTTATAAACATAATTTGTATGTTTGGAAGGTTTTTTTGAAACAAGAATGTTATCCAAATTTTTTATGATTTTTATTCCAAGCGAAAATGAAATTTATATCATGAAATTTCATATGTTATTTTTAAATATTATTTTATACATTATCAATGTGGTTTTGAAAGAAAAGGATTTTGAAGATGTTTTATGCCTGAAAATTTGATTTTTCAAAAATAGTTATATTCCTTAAGAAATGCACCAATATATCATTCAATATCATTCTTCCACTAATATGACTACATTAATTGACTGAAAGAATAAAGTTTTATTTATTTTTGGATAAACAACCTTTTAAGGATAAATGGAGAAACCTTACATCATTTCTAGGAAAAAGTGACATAAACCTAACATGGTCTGAAAACAAGAGAACTAAAAACACCCCTCCCGAGAATCAATATCATTACAGAAATCCTCCACTAATGCCTGGCTACTTTGCGAGCTATCCCGTAAAAAACACATATGAAGCCAAATTCCTTTCATGTGTTATTATATGACGAATTGATTTTAAAATATGTATCATTTCCATTGGTTATTATATTATGCAATTTTTAAATACCCATTTCATTTCATATGGTATGATATGATTAATCTCTATGATCTTGTGGAACACATATGTATGACTCTATTATGTGACAGGAGGAACCTATATATCCATCCAATCCCTTGGGTAAATATTCATATCTCATGAGATAATGCTGTGAAACAAGTAATTATGATTCATCAATAATGGAAAACATGTGCTCCCTAATCTATAATGGGAAATTGAAGTGGCTTGATCCATAGTGGGATACAGGTATGTCCAGATCCATAATGGTTAATAGGTGTGTCATAATACACAATTTAAAATAGGTGTGTTATGATCCACAATGGGAAATATGTGTATCGTGATCCACAATGGGAATTAGGTGACATGATCCACAATTAAATAAAGGTGTGTCCAAATCAGCAATGGAATAGATATGTCCTAATCCATAATGGGAAACATGTGTTTCCTAATACACTATAGGAAATAGGTGTTTCGTCGTCCACTGTGTTGGTGATCTTAGTAGTTAACCCTGATACATGAAATGTTTCTCTATATTTTTTATGGTTCCTCAAGTATATAACATGTTTTTATTGTTCATGATTGATTTATAATAATTTATCTCCCTTATTATTCACGTATTATGTAAACCAATATTTATTCCATGACACATGTATATGATCTTCGATATGTAGGGTGTGATCTTATAATTTTATTCTCATGTTCTCTTACACATATAATCATGTTATGTTTACGTATCATCTTTTTTTTTCACTTACTGATCAACTAAGATCACCCATTTCCTATGTTACATTTCCCCAAGTTATGAATAAAGGTTTTATGTTAGTGTACAAAAGGGGAAGATCATTAACGGAGTTTCTTAAGACCATTCACTAACATTGATGATTAATTTTACATGTTCCCATGTAAACTAAAATAATAATTTCCTCCAATATGTACTATTTTAATGTGATAAATATTCTTATAAAATGGTGTATTATTCATGTATTTTAATAATTGGTTTCTATAGATGGTATAAAATGAATGCATTAGACATCCATTGGAATCTAGGATGACAAATAATTACCGAATCACCTTTTGATATTTATAAGTATGAATCTAGGTATGTCTCTATGAATAATTCTATGTATGAATAAAAGTATATGAAAATGTAATTAAATTTTTGTAAAGTATTGATGGAGTGGATTCAAAGAAATAACATCCCTATATGGATACTAAAAGTTGATGTGGCTCTATAATATATATAAATAGGGTTAAAAATCTAGAATTGTCTATATTTAGATGTACTCTTTTGGGAATTAGTGTCCTGAACTAGGCATTGTTGTATACATAGTTTAACACTCCCAGGGCACATGATTTGGGAATTCAAAAATTATTTATAAACCATCATGTAGGATTTAAATAAAATGTGATTATTAATAACTTATTATAATCCTAATGTTTTGTAGATTGAATAATTATTATCCTTAATTTAGTAATCCTATAATTAATTTTTCACGATGATGGGGTTTTATGCTTTGACAAGTGGTTCTCGCACTACGCAATATGGTTGTAGTAAATTGAGGGAACTAGATGGTATCTGGTTAACATTGAATGATTCATATTTTTATAGAATTTGAATTATGAAAATCTATGTCCTAAGTGTAAATCTCATGAAATGAGTCAGAATAGTAGCATAAGTATTTGTTATAAATCTGATGGTAAATAGAACATAAATGAAATGTGAAATTAATGGGATATTCAAATATTATTTTACTACATTAAATATAATAAAAATCATTAAATTGATGTTGAGTAACCATATTACATGATTTAAATTTCATATTCAATGAAATCAGTAATAATGACTATAATTTTGAAGTGTATGTAATGGTTTAAGAATAATGTTGGATGATTTATGTGTATATGTGTTGGAAGTGAAGAATCATGTTATATGAAACCTGAATAAGAAGTTTTTCAATAATTATTAATAATTATAGGTTGAATGGTGATAATGATTTAAAAAACTGATTGATTGGAATAATGATATTTTGTTTAAGGGAATATGACCCTTAATGTGTTCCTAATGCTGATAAAATTCTATTTAACATGGATAAAGTGATGAATAATTTTAATAATTTTAGTATTTATTGTCACACCCCGACCGTGGATGCTCATGTTTTTAATCTTTTCTTGGTCCTGGTTTGAATTTTTTTTAAGATTAATTAAGTTTGCGGGTCTCGTGCCAGGGTGCGGCCACCGCATCGCTAGCGGTGACGGTGCGTTCGGCCCGGGTAACCGTGTGTTCGCCCTACATTTTAAATGTTAAATTTTTATGTTGATATTTTATTAGTATTACTTATTAAAATGTTGTTGTTATTTTTGAAGTTTTTTTTATTGTATATATGTCTACATACATGTTCATATATGTGTATATATATATATGTGTATATATATATGTGCGTATAAATATGTATGTATATATTTTTATATGCATTTATATATAAGTGTACATGTTTATATGTGTGTATATGTATATATATGTTTATATATGTTAAAATATATGTATATATGTCTATATATATGTGTGTGTGGGTGCGCGCGCGCGCGCGTGCGCTCATTTTATTTTCAAACGGTTTTAATATTCAAAAATTTTGATTAAAAATAATTATTATTATAATTTGCTAATTATTACTATTATTAGCATTATTATTTTTATAATTTTTTATTTCTATGATGTTTTATTTTTATTAATAAGGTTTGATTTTTATTTATTAACTTATTGAATCTTGTTATTATTATTATTATTATTATTATTATTATTATTATTATTATTATTATTATTATTATTTGTATATATATATATATTTTTCCTAACCCTAATCTCCCCCTCTCTCTCTCGAAGCCGGCGCCCTCCCCCTCTTCTCTCCTCCCTATCCATTCTCCCTCTCTCTCGGCGCCCCTCCTCTGCGCACCCGCACCGTCCCCATGTCTCGTCCCCCTCTGGCGTCCGCAACCGCACCCCCTCCGGCGTCCTTCCTCACGCAGCACCCTAGCGGCCCCCTCCGGCGACTCTCCTGTCCCACCTTGCCCAGGCGGCGCTGCCCGCGCGACCCCACCCCCGACCTCCAGTGCTCCTCCGCCCGTGCGGCCTTTGGAGTCTGCAACCGCACCCCCTCTGGCGTCCTTCCTCGACGCACCCCCGTCTGGCTTCCGTTCCGGCCGCCGCACCTCCTCCCATAACCCCCCCCCCCCCCCCCCGCGTCGTCCCGGCCCGCCTTGCCCCTTCCACCTCCTCCAGCCCGACCGCCGACCTCCCCCTCCGGACACCGCCTCCGGAGTCCGCGGCCCGCTCCCGGCATTGCGCGACCACCGGCGCCGACCCAGCTCCCGACGTCCGATGATCCTGCACCCCTAGCCTCCGCCGTTTTCCGGCGACCCTGCAGCCCTTCAGCCGCATCTCCGGTAGCCCGCACCCCCCCCTATCTAGGCGGCGACACCCCCTGTCCACCGACCTGTCCGGCAGACATTCCCCTTCCGACGAGCCCTCCGGCGGCTTCCCTGCTCCGACTAGTGGCTTCCGGCCTCCCCGTCGGTGTTCCCCAGCCCTGCCGGCACCCCGCTCTGCTCCGATACCACCCTGTCGGCATCCCCCGACCCTTTCCGGCGCTCTGGTCGGCTCCGCCACACCTTCGTCCGGCCGCATACCGGATTTTCGCGGCCCGACTAGCCGTCTGGCGCTCTGTTCGGCTTCGCTGCACCTTCGTCAGGCAGCATACCGGATTTCCGCGACCCGACTAGCCACCGCCGCCTTGCGATGGCCTGCGGCGCACCTGGTAATCGATGCGCGACCCCCGACGGCCTCCCTACAAGTGTGAGCCACCACATTGGACTGGCGCGACCCCGTTTGTCGAGGGCATCTCTGCGCCAAGGTAAGTTTTGTGTCGTTTTTTATTTATTTATTATTTTGTGTAATTTTTATAGCATGTTTGGTGGTTTTGGTTGTGTGGTGTTGTTGCAGCGCGTTGGTGGAATAATTCCGCAATGTTGAGGTCTTCATCTGGTGTGCGCGTATGTGCCTGCGCGAGTTGTTTTGCATCGTCAAGTTCGGTTTGCGAATCAAGGTGAGGTTTTCATTGTTTCTTACATAAATTATTTTATATCAACATTTATATATTTGTGTGTATATATATACATATATATGTATATATATATATATTAGTTCTTTTATATAAATTATTATAATTCGGTGGTTCTTTCACATTGGTTGGTTGTTTGTTTTGCATTAAGTTTGTGTTTGTGTAATTTCAGTTTATGTGCATTTGATGCGGCGCGTTGGCGAGATAACCTCGTGATACTGTGGTCATCGACATGCATGTGTTTGTGCATTTGTGCGAGGCGCGACACACCATTTAATTTGGATTGCATGCTGAGGTAGGCCTCCCACTGCACTTGCTTTTAAATTTAGAAATTTATTTATTACTTGTCATTTCATTATTTTTCAATAATTTATAGTAGCACTGGATAGCTATTTCTAGAGTCGTGACTTTTTTAAATTGAAAACTATTTTCTTCCTGCATCGCACTGAAAATATTTTCATGGATTTAATTATTTGACTTTCTTGTGATGTTGTTAAATGAGTACTTAATGAAATGCGAAAGTCTTATTGAATAGTGTTTTGAAATCATTGGTGTGTGTGAAATGGAGGGTGTATCATTTATGGAAAGTGGTTATTTTCTTGAAAACATGGATAGAAGAAATGCCTATTTGGCCTTTAAATTGGATTTTTGGAACTTTTCAGTGGTGGTTTGGTTTTCCTTAAATAAATTTCAAAGTATGTTTTTCTGGTTTTCAACATGATGGTGTGTGTCATATCTTTTGGAAACGCTTTGGTACTAAATGGTCTAAACGTAATTGATGTGGCGACCCGTTTGGCACATTATTGATTGTGAATTGACTGCATATATATATACGTACTTATGGGGCATCTCTACAGAGGGACTTCCCTTCGAGGGTTGTCGTGTAGCGGTGTCCGTGTAAGGGGTTGGCAAGTGCGGTGAGATGAGTCACACGTGCGAGGGCCTCCCACTTACACAGTATTAATAAAACTATCGTGGGTTCCGGGGCGTCATTTAGAGAATCGAGTGACGGTTTCTGGCTCACCCTGATTAGACGGGTTAGTCCCCCTTGGTAGGAAAGGCCTTGTGGGGCATGCCACTGGTTGTCTGTTAGGGCGGCCAGTTGGTTATTGACTGTGGAGTACCATGTCGGCAGGGAGTCTGAACCCGAGTACGTCCAGGGGTATTCTAGGGATGTTTAGGACCACCCATGGTTACATGATTTTCCCTACTTGTTTACTTTCAGTTGTTCTTTACAGCTTATAATGTTACTTTGTGAAAATGGATTTAAAATGAAAAAGTGTTCTTCTCTTTCTGTAAAATTTGAAAATGTAACACTTCGTTCTCTTTTAAATTGAATTTGGCACAAATGAAAGAAATTCAGCTTTTGAAAATGAATAAGGGTAATGTCTCGTTTTTTTATTTTCAAGTGAAACATTATGAAATCTTACTTTTATACAAAGTTTTTCAAACCTGGAATTTATAGATTCTTTATTTACTGGCAGTGCTTTGGGATTTGTTGTTGGGATCACCTACTGAGTAATTTTGTACTCACGCCTATCCTTCATCTTTTCGGTTGTAGGTTCCTTTGTGTACAGGGTTTTCCTGGTTTAGTTGCTCCGGGTTGGATCGAGGTTGGTTTTCAGTTGGGTGGTGACCCGTGAGGTCACGTGGAGGTATGTTGTCATATAGTTTTCGTTTCGTTGTTTCTAGTGTTGTTGTTTTTATTAGTTTGGTTCTTCTTTTGATCCTGGTACTATTCGGGCTGAAATCGTTCCCAACGATTAAATATTTCTATGCCCCGCACTAGTTGCCATCCCGGGGGGATCAGGAAAGGCCCTCGGGACTTGCCGCGGACCGGCTCGGGTGACCGGTTCAGGGTCGACCTAGGCTGGTTCCTGACAAAATGTTATCAGAGGCAGGTTGGGGTTCTTGTTATTTGGGTTATCTGGTAGAAGGAGATTAGGACTGTCGGAACTTGAGAGGTTGGTGCGGGAAGAGCATCGCGAACTCTTGCTCACGCTGATCCCCGAGTTACCAGGGGTAGTCTGGAAATTGTGTCTTTTGACCTCGTTTTGGATTGGGGAATCAAAAAGGAGACGATCCAGTGTCACGTCGCGATTTCACATGGAGTGGTGACCCATGTGGAGTCCGAGTACTCGGTTTAAGTTCCTCCTAGCTGTTGATGCTTACTTGGGGCGTGGCTCACTACCATGTCGTCGGGTTAAGCGTAACAACTAGTTCCTCATTCTGGTGATTCCTTGTAAGTTGGACTATGTTTGGTTCTGGTTGGTGTGATCGTGTTTTTTAAAATTAAAGTTGAATTTTGAAATGGAAATGTTTTCATTAAAATGGGTTTAAATTGGTAAAGGGTTTTTTTTTGAAATTTAAAGTGTTCTGGTTTCAAAATCGGGTGTTTTCTTGGATTTGGGAAGGAAATGATTTGGGTGCGACCCTTGGTTTTCCTTATAAATGATCGCATGTGTGCGTGTTTGTGAAAAAAGTGCATGAGAGGCACTTGTTCGTGGATGACGTGAGTGGAATGGATGGACACGCATGCGACGATTCATGAGAAGATATGGGTGTTTATTTGAAACCAAAGGTTTGACCTTGTCTTTCTAAAATGATTTTTGAAAGAGGAAAATGTTTTTGGAAATAGGTTTTTGTTTCGGAAATTGGGTTTTGTGTTTAGAAGTAGTCTTGAAATGAAATGGTGGTTTTTGGAAAGTGGATTTTTGGCGTGCAAGACGGTTGTTGGTATGCGATTGTCCTTTTGATTAAGATTTGATTGGATGCTGATTTTTGGCATTGTGTTTTTATGTTGTTCAGAGAATGTCACCCAGAAAGATCCCCAAAGCTTGTAATGAGTCATGCCCAGTTTCTGGTCCGTCTCGGACGTTTCCTATTATTCATGGTGATCGAGGCCCATTAGAAGCAGTAGAGTGGATTGAAGAAGTGGATAGTATATTTAGAATGTTGGGAACTCCCAAGACTGTTAGGGTTCGTGCTGTTATGAGATGATTTGACGGTCCAGCTCTGGACCAGTGGAAGGTGGTTTCCCCACCGTCAACGCATGTAGGAATGACATGGGATGTCTTTAAAACCATCTTCGTCCAAGGATTTATACCTGAAGAAGTGAAGGAAAATAAAAAGGGAGAGCTCGTGTATATTCAACAAGGTAAACAGACGGTGAAAGCATATGTTGACCATTTCAAGGAACTGATTGCCTTTTCCCCTGAGGTAGTGTCGTATGAGATCACGAAGGCCTATCTTTTTACCGGGGGTCTCCGTCCAGAAATCAAGGAGTGGGTCCTCCCTCCTAAATACCGTCGTTTCGAGAAGCTGGTGGGGGAAGCATTTTTAGCTGAGTAGGTGCCCGGAGCACTGGTGGTTGGCAGTCCAGCAAATCCAGTTTTTCATGGGGTTTCTCCATCTGGCGAGGAAAGGATGCCAGAGAAACCTGTTCCAAAGAAGTTATCTCTTTTGGTCCCAGCTCCCAGTTCTTCAGATCCTTCAGTGGTATGCTATCATTATGGTCGCTTCGGACATTTGCAGCCATCCTGCCGTAACCCTCAGAAGGTGTGTCATCAATGCTGCTGTCTGGGTCATTTAGAGAAGTTTTGTAGGAAGCATCGCTTGAAGAGGACGCCGTGATTGGAGAGTGTTAGTAAATGACTGTGAGGCAGGAGATGCTTCAGCAATCAGAGCCCTAGCCACAGGTCTCATGGTGAAGCTCGCGCAAAGTCAGGAGTTCCAAGGGGTGTGAAGCCTCGGTCCGGGTTTCGTATTCCGTGTTGACGGTGGAACAATTAAAAAACTTACCATATTTGTTTTACTGCTATTAAAGTTTTAGCATTGTTGTAAGTGTGTTGTTTTTACATAAACATTGATGGTCTTGTTCTATTATAATCCAAGCAGACTGGTTTGTGTGGATGTGATATTCCGAATCGTGTGTCTTTCTTAAAAGTGTGTTTGACCCTTCGGTGGGTTGACCTTGGTTTAACAATGCTTGTTAGATGTGGTTATGTTTCGTGGTTTTTAGTGGGTCTTGTTTCCGAATCGATGTCTGGGTTAAGTATTTTCGTGGGTTTCCCCAAGTATTGAAGGTTGCTGGCTTTGGCCGAGGATTCAATGTTTTGACAAAGTTGTTGTTTTTTTGCACTCACGCTATAAGAGTTGGCTTAAATCGGTTGGGAGTTCCCGCGTTGACCCCCTTTTTTTCTTAGGGTTGTCTATTTAGATGGTTATTTTTTCTGCACAAGTTGAGCTCTTGTGTATTTGGACATATAAGATAAATATTACTAAAACATCAAGAACAAACCAAAAAAATAAATTATTGAATATAACAAGATAATTAATAAAATAAGAGGAATAATAAACATAATTTTTTTATTAATTAAGTATGTAATTAATATAAGTTTAATATTTAGTAAGATAAGTAATGCAAGTGATAAGTTAGGAATGTGGTAAGGGATCTCACAAACCACACATTCCTAATGGTTTTGACCATTATCTCTCTAACTCACATTGATGTTCCCTTTCATGTTATATAATAAATATAAATTGTATATATATGTCTATTAAATATATTTACTAGTCCAATTATCCCTTGATTTTATGGGTGTAATTAATTCTTTATGTTAGTTTCTCAAATTTATTTTGTAAGGTACATCTATTGATTATAATATGAGGCATGAGTATGAATCCCATTTTCCTTACAAGGTTAATTATTATGTTTATGAATTATTATTTATATACTTATATAGAACCCATATTTTACTACATGATATAAATGTGACTTAGGCTCTGGTAAGTATATATCCTTCAATGCATTGGGTAAAGTTATAGTCTCATGGGATGTCATGTATGGGATTAGGAAGAGAGCCAGTTCCATTTTGGGACGCTATACACTATGTGATGTTATCTCTATGGTTATCCATAAAAAATCATGTTTTGTATTTATTCAATGTTTCCTATGTTTCTATGATCTTATTATCCCACGTTTCTAATACTATGCTTCCATTTTATTACACATGCACCTTGTTTTTTCGATATCATCTTATACATTTTATTCACATGTTATGATTCCATATGATGTTTATTCCTTTACAAAGTTTTCTATCACAACCATTCCTATTATTTATTTCAATGGTTATACTTTTTAGTTTTATGAGGTAAAATGGCTTTAGGTTCTCTTAATGGAGATTAAAATTAGGATTCCATATTTTATTTCTTTTTTATGTATTATGAACCTAGTCTTCCAAATACACTAGTCCTAATCATCATTGGGGTTGTAGTTATTTGATATTTAGGTATAAAATCATATAATAATATATGTAAATGTAATGGGTCATAATATTATAGCAACAATTGAAGGAACCCATTAAAGAATATAATATTTCTCAATTAAAATAACCACTTAAAAATGATCACTATGTAATATAATTCCCTTTGCATTACATCACATCAAGTAGGATCCAAAACCCTATCATCAACCTATAAACATGGTAAATAATCTTTTAAATATCTAAAATGTACATGTTTATACCTCATGTCCATGGAGTTTAATGTGAATGTTTCAGTTTAATCAAGGTTGTGAAATATGAAATCATGTCTTGATGATTTCCAAATGTGAACTTCAAGAGACAATATCTCTTCCACTTACATGTACTCAAACCTGATGACCAACATACTATGTATCCCATCATAGAATTCTTTCTGACCATAGAATATTATTTAAGAATTTTGTCATATAAAAACATGGTTCTCATAATATTGGGGATCTTTTATGATATTTTCAATTTTATAAATGCACTAGAATACGATTACATTAAAATAATATACAGAAATGAACAATATCCAACAAGATATTAATTTAAATGTTTAGTTTTTTAATTTACAAAAAAATATAGAGTAAAAAATATTAATTATAAGAAGAAAAAAATATGACACATGGTGTATGGATAAGTACATGATGTATGTATGAATTACATGGCATTTATGTCTATACAGACTCTTGGAATGTATATCCTACACACCCCATGCTAGATGAATCGATATACATGGGACGTGTAACGAAAGTACACATTTTTGGTGTCTATATAACTGAATTTTCATAAATATAAAGTACATGATGATGAACTCAATCCATCCCGACATAACAAGGGACCAAGATTAACATTGTTGGTGAAAATAAAAATATTTCAATTGTTCCATCTGACTTCAATTGTGAGTCACATATCACAAATCTGAAGGATACATGTCCTGTAGAAACAATTTATATATGGTAATGAAGTATGGATATATACAAAATGTTATTAATAATACTACATGGATTATAGTTATATGATTTATAGAACTCCTCATTTTAATTGACATTGTATTTGTCACCTCATCCTCTAATCAAGTATCCACTATCAGAATACCTCGACACCCACAATAGCCTCTATTAAGAAAATTTGTAATTATCTTTGTTCTCCTATCATAATTTTGCCTATATTCAACCTCTCTTATTTAAACTATTTTAAAAACTCATTTTATCATCAATGACATGTGTATGAACCTTAAAAATATATGTTTGTCCCCTATTTTTTCATCATATAATATCTATAAAATATAAAACACAGTGAATAAGAAAACAATGTAAAAATAGTGGATTCAGTAATACTCGTCCATATGAGGATGGGATCACAATTTGGTTAAAATTATAACTCACGCAGAGATAAGAATATAATTAACTATTAATGGGTTAATTTTTCTCTATGGGTTATGTTTATTATAATTATGTTTTACAAAAAAAAAGAAAACTAATTATCAAAAAGTAATTTTATTAAAGTTAATTATGATTGTATAAAATATTTATCATGATGAAAAAAAATTATTAGATAAATAATAAAAGCGAAATTCTTAGAAAAATAATTCACATCCAATGTAAAGGAACCATCTCTAGGGGTATAATTGAGTTAGTATAAGCTATGAACCTCAGTAATCGAGTGTATCCTTGGTACTTGATCTCAGAGCATGATCTTGGAAATGTTCTCAGTCAGAAATAAATTTCCTCTATAGAGTTTGATGTTTTGTAAATATAAATTGATCTAATAAATTAGGAACAACGTGGTTTGATTGGGAAACATTTCATTAATTTTAATTACAATATATAATAATAATTAAAGCTCAAGATTAAATTTTTACAAAATATAGAATGTTTAACATAAATATGATGTACATATATATTGAATATAAAAAATATATTAGGATAATATAAGATATTTTGGATAATGATAGACAAATTATGAAATTATAAAACTCAATCATGTATTATGTTATTACTTGAGTAGCTCGATATCAATATTGACTCAAAAAAACCAAGTGGGATTCGAGTATTTTTTAAAGTCAAGCATGAATATATTATGGTCACTAATGATTTTACAACCGTATTTATCCCCACATTAACCCCATTATAGAAATAAAATATTTAAATAATTAAATTTCTTGACCAAAGGAGAAATATAATTTTGGTATAAATATTATTTTCTTATGGAATTTAGAAAAAATATAATTCAATAATTTATGTTGATTTCCATAAAAATCCTCATTATTTCCATGAAATATATGTTATAGAAAATATATGAAGAAAAATATATTTAATTGGGACAATAAGAAGTAATTTATTATGCAAGTACCAAAAAATAATGGAATAATTTATTAATATATCATAATATTATCAAAAAAACTCCTAGAATGGTTTTTATGTTTTGCTTGTTGACATATTTATTGATGAGATTCCCAAAATTGAAAATTAATTCATGAGGAGAATATAAAATAAATTATTTAGATGTATTGGATGTATTAGTTTATAATTCCTGATAATTCTATTTTTGAACATGTTAGTAAAATATTAGATTATCCTTAAACAATAGGGTGACCAGATTAGCAAACCAGAAATGCAACAACATATAGATCAGCCAACCTATGCTTGTAAGAGTTTATCTAATAATTCACAATGGTCATAAAAATATTTTGTTATTGGTGATATTATTTCATAATTTCATCTCAAAATCTGATGGGGTTATCTGATGTTACACCATGAGATTTTTTGAATTTATTTTGGAATATATTTAATCATATTTATTTTTATCATTTCAAAAAACACTGAATATATCTTTTTTTTAAAACAACTAATACTGGCTTGAATTATACGTAACAACCTGTTAATATTTCACTACACAGAACACATAGATTATATTTTGTTACATCCAATACTATGTTTGTCTTATATTACACACAATACCAAGTCCATTTGATATATTGTGTTACACTCAATAATTTGTTATACAGAACTATGATATAAAATTAATATTATTTAAAATATTATTTTTATTATCACACAGCCATTATAATAGAAGAAATGGATGATATTTACTAAAATATGAAAAATAGGTTTACACGTGTATATTACATAAATCCTTTGGTTATCAATTAGTTATAAATGAATGTAATAAGTATTTGAGAATAAAGAAATTCGAATTATAAGAAATCTATTTTCTACATTAAAACCCATTTTATCACAATAAATTAATCAAACCAGTTTTGGTAAATTATTTATAATAAAATTTATATATTATATATTCAATAATTTTTTTCCAGTCATAAAATATATTTTATTGGCATAATACGAAGATAAATATGATTTTATGAATAAGAAAATGTAATTTTCAAAATGGTATTTTTAATGCATTTTAATGGAGAAACAATTTTAAATATAATTTTGGAAACATTCATAAATATTATTTTGGAAATTAAACATAATTTTTCGAATGGTAATATCAATATTTATTTTGGATTATTTTTTTCATATTATTTTGAGAAATTTAATTTTTCAGAAATAGTGAAAAGTAATAAATTTTAATTTAAAATTGAATTTTCATTTAAATTAATTATAAAGATAAAATATATTGTTAAAATTTATAAATTTTAATATAACACAATTTTAAATTATTTAATCCAATATTGTTCACATGAATAAAATTCATTTTGAAATTGGATAAAAAAATATTTGATTCTTTTTTACATTTTCATGTTAAAAACATTTTGTATCGTCCATTCTACAAGATTATTTTTATATTAATTTTTTTCCACTCATGTGTTTGGGATTTTGAAAAATGGGTTTATATTTTGATTAAAAATAATTTACAATTTATTTTATAGTCAAATTAATTTTTATTCAAAAATATTAGTGAAATAAATTAAAATTAATTACAATAATTATGGTAACAATGACCTCAATTAATGACTATGTATAAAATATATGGTGTTAAAATAACCAAAGACTTGACTATAAAATATTTTCAAACAGTATTTCATCCATTAGACCGATAATGGCCTATAATTGTACATTTTTAACCGTTTGGGACAAGTAAATCATTGGCAGAAAACAATTATGTTCAATAAATACCATGTGTATCAGTTTTCCAACTTATAAATGGGCACCACCTCTTCCCCTCTCTTCGCATCTCCCAATACCTATTTCGTATAGAAATCCTACCAATGTCTCATTCAATCATCCCTATATTCATCCTAGAATCTTAAATTGGGGATTAAATCCAACCAAGGAATCACTTTTGTGAAAAATATAAGTATTTACCCAAAGAAGAGGTGGTTTGAATGTGTACAAAGAATTTCAAGACATAAGGTAAGGATTTTCTAATCTCACATTTATTTCCAAATGATATATTCTATATTTATTCATTATTAATGTTGGTTGGTTTATATATTGTTTTATGACATGATATATCATTAATTTCCATTATTTAATGGTATTAAATGTTTCAATTGAAATTATTCTTTCATGGATCTCACGATTAAAATGTAACTCAAGTGATAATGGGATTTCTAGTATAACATTTATTTCTAGGATACATTTTCCCTATTAACAACATTTTTCTATTTTGAGGTGTATATACTTCCCAGGAATTAATTATATTATTTTTATCCTCGAATTTACTATTATTTATATATCTATTTTATAGTATCTATTTCATTTGGTTTTAGAGTTCAAAAGATACAAAATCGGTAAGGTAATTTTGTCTCAATTTTTCTTCTTTGAGACAAATGTTTGTAATGTTCTTGTATTATTATACAAGGTGTATATAACTATATTTAAAATTTTATATCATTAATATACTTCCTGTAATGATATTTTTATATTCAATTAATTTCATTTTTTCATTGGGATTAGGATTCGATGTTTCCAAAGTAGTGAGCGTTTATTGCAGAATCTTATTGTTTTTCAGTATTGATTATGATTATTTTTTCAACGATGTAATATTATGAACCATATATCAATAATTATTATTATATTTTTACTCCTCTATATTTTCATGATATCTTCATGGATTGGTACCATTTTTTCAACAATTTGGTACATAAGACATTCAATAATCTGTTTTTATGAAAATATGGCTTCATTCCCATATTCATTCATAAATTTCTTTTATTCAAAAACAATGTTTTCTAAAAATATTTTAAAACATATTTTAAAGTCATATATTATGCTCATTTTCAGGGAAAATGATTTCAAACATTATTATCATTTTTAAATGTTTTTAAATTGGTTTTATAAACATAATTTGTATGTTTTGAAGCTTATTTTGAAACAAGAATGTTATCCAAATATTTTATGATTTCTTTTTCCAAGAGAAAATGAAATTTTGATCATGAAATTTCATACATTATTTTTAAATATCATTTTATACATTATCAATGTGGTTTTGAAAGAAAATGATCTTGAAGATGTTTTATGCCTAAAAATGTGATTTTACAAAAATAGTTAAATTCCTTAAGAAATGCACCAACATATCATTCAATATCAATCTTCCGCTAATATGACTAAATTAATTGACTGAAAGGCTAAATTTTTATTTATTTTTGGATAAACAACCCTTTAAGGAGAAATGGGGAAACCTTACATCACTTCGAGGAAAAAGAGACATAAACCTAACATGGTCTGAAAACAAGACAACTAAAAACACCCCTCCCGAGCATCAATATCATTACAGAAAGCTTCCACTAATGCCTGGATACTTTGCAAGCTATCCCGTAAAAAAAACATATGAAGCCAAATTCCTTTCATGTGTTATTCTATGACGAATTAATTATAAAATATGTATCATTTCTATTGGTTATTATATTATGAAATTTTTTAATTCCCATTTCATTTCATATGGTATGATATGATTAATCTCTATGATCTTGTGGAACACATATGTATGATTCTATTATGTGACAGGTGGAACATATATCTCCATCCAATGCCTAGGGTAAATATTCATATCTGAAGATATAATGATGTGAAACAAGTAATTGTGATTGATAAATAATGGAAAACATGTGCTCCCTAATCGTTAATGGGAAATTCAAGTGGCTTGATCCATAGTGGTATATAGGTATGTCCAGATCCATAATGGTTAATAGGTGTGTCATAATTCACAATTTAAAATTGTTGGGTTATGATCCACAATGGGAAATATGTGTGTCGTGATCCACAATGGGAATTAGGTGACATGATCCACAATTAAAAACGGTGTGTCCAAATCGGAAATGGAATAGATATGTCATGATCCATAATGGGAAACATGTATTTCCTAATCAACTATACGAAATAGGTGTTTCGTCGTCCACTTTGTTGGTGATCTTAGTAGTTAACCCTGATACATTAAATGTTTCTCAATATTTTTTTATGGTTCCTCAAATATATAACATGTTTTTATAGTTCATTATTTATTTATAATAATTTATCTCCCTTATTATTAGCGTATTATGTAAATGAATATTTATTCCATGACACATGTATATTATCTTTGATATGTAGGGTGTGATCTTAAAATTTTATTCTCATGTTCTCTTACACATATAATCATGTTATGTTTTTGTATCATCTTTTTTTTCAATTACTGATCTTCTATGATCACCCATTTCCTATGTTACATTTCCCCATGTTATGAATAAAGGTTTTATGTTAGTGTACAAAAGGGGAAGATCATTAACGGAGTTTCTTAAGACCATTAACTAACATTGATGATTATTTTTCCATGTTTCCATGGAAACTAAAATCATAATTTCCCCCAATATGTACTATTTTAATGTGCTGAATATTCTTATAAAATGGTGTATTATTCATGTATTTTAATAATTGGTTTCTATAGATGGTATCAAATGAATGGATTAGAAATCCATTGGAATCTAGGATGACAAATAATTACTGAATCACCTTTTGATTTTTATAAGTATGAATCTAGGTATGTCTCTTTGAATAATTATATGTATGAATAAAAGTATATGAAAATGTAATTAAATTTTTGTAAAGTATTGATGGAGTGGATTCAATGAAATTACATCCCTATATGGATACTAAAAGTTGATGTGGATCTATAATATAAATAAATATGGGTAAAAAGCTAGAATAGTCTATATTTAGATGTACTCTTTTGGGAATTAGTGTGCTGAAATAGGCATTGCTGCATACATAGTTTAACACTCCTAGGGAAAATGATTTGGGAATTCAAAAATTATTTATAAACCATCATGTAGGATTTAAATAAAACATGATTATTAATAACTTATTATAATCCTAATGTTTTGTAGATTGAATAATTATTATCATTAATTTAGTAATCCTATAATTAATTTTTAATGATGATGGGGTTTTATGCTTTGATAAGTGGTTATCGTACTATGCAATATGGTTGTAGTAAATAGAGGGAACTAGATGGTACCTGGTTAACATTGAATGATTCATATATGTATAGAATTTGAATTATGAAAATCTATGTCCTATGTGTAAATCTCATGAAATGAGTCAAAATAGTAACATAAGTATTTGTTATAAATATGATGGTAAATAGAACATAAATGAAATGTGAAATGAATGGGATATTCAAATATTATTTTATTACATTAAATATAATAAAAATCACTAAATTGATATTGAGTAACCATATTACATGATTTAAATTTCATATTCAAGGAAATCAGTAATAATGACTATAATTTTGAAGTGTATGTAATAGTTTAAGAATAATGTTGGATGATTTATGTATATATGTGTTGGAAGTGAAGAATCATGATATATGAAACCTGAATAAATGTTTTTCAATAATGATAAAAATTATTGGTTGAATGGTGATAATTATGTAAAAAGTTGATTAATTGGAATAATGATATTTTGTTTAAGGGAATATGATCCTTAATGTGTTCCTAATGCTGATAAAATTCTATTTAACTTGGATAAAGTGATGAATAATTTTAATAATTTTAGTATTTATGATCTTCGAACTTTTAAAGGATTTATAAATGGAGTAGTTTAAACTATTAGGAATGGAGTTCACTGCATTTTTTATTTTTATGTCATATATCCAATAATCTTTTGAATAATAAAACATTCATGTTTTCAAGAATTCATTGTGGTATTTCATGTTATTTCCAGGTTTTAAGAGAATACATGATAAAGGTATTGAAATTTTTGGAAGGTGACAACAAAGAGACACTTTAAGATATTTTGGGATCAATTTAAAAAAAAAATTGATAAATTTAGTTACCTTATTTCATATATTTTTGATTTTTATAATTTGTAAGTGTGACAAGGATAACCATTTATGGAGTTGTTTATGTTAAATTTCAAATGAGGTTTTTGAGATTTAAAGTGTTTTCTCTCCATATGAGGATTTTTTCATATTGGATAACATATAATAAACAAATATATGTGTTGGTAACTAAATTTAGATTGAATTAATTATCATTTTACTTATGGATCTCATGATCTATTAGTTCTCCAGGAAAAAAAATTCACTTTCATTACATAGAGTAAGAGGTGATGTGGGAATTGATCAAGGAATAACCAAAGGGTGATATTATAAAAACTATGTGGAATTAAAAAAAATTATACCTTCTTCTAGATAATTCTTTATCTTGAGGAAATGTATATTGGAAAACATTTATCATATTACCATTGATTCTATTGATCTTATGGTCTTATAAATCAACACTAATTTATAGTATTGAGGCCCAAAACATTTCATCGATCATTCAATTGCTTTCGATCAGTGGTCTTTATCACCATCTATAATTATTTACACTTTTATTTCATCTCCAATATTTACTTACCACTTATGTTCTCCTATTTATGGGTTACATTGGATAACCATTATGGTTATAACATTATTTTATTTAAATTATTTTTATGTATTCATTATTATAATGTGGATTTAAATAAAGGGAAAAACCAAGTATTAAATCATTGGTAATAATATAATTTCTTGAGAAAATATTTTTTAAATATTATAGAATGTAATACCTTGAAATTTTTTATAATAAAATTGAATAAATTTAATCTTTAAGATATTTTTCATTTCACACAACACTGTATATAGATTTTGTTATATGAAATAACTACATTAGGATTCTGTTATACATAAATGCAAGTTAATATTAAACTAAAAACACTTATATTAGCTTTAGGTATACACAAAATTATGTTTGTATTATGTTAAACACAATATCATGTCCCTTCAAAATATTTTCTTATACACAAGATAGAGATCAACTGATCTACAATATACTGTTAATATTATTATAAAAACATTATTATAATTACTACAGAACTATTAAAATGGAAGATATGAATGAGATTTACTAATTATTATACTATTTTTGAAAAATATATACAAAATTAATCTATTGGTTTTAAAATATTATTAAATTAATTTAATAACTATTTGGGAATATTGCAATTCCTTTTCTATGAAAACGATTTTTCTACCAAAAAACCCATTTTAACTCAAAAAAATTTTCAAATCAATTTTGATGAATTTTATAATTATTACCTATATATTACATATTCTATAAAAAATTGCACTCATATAATTATTTTTATAGGCCAAAAATAATAATATATCAAAATTTATGAATAAAAAGAAGAATATTTCACAATAGTAATTTTATCACCTTTTAATGGAGAACAAAATTTCAATAAATTTTTTTAATCTTTTATTACAAATATTTGAAAAAATTAACTTCATTAAATAAATATTTAATATAAAAATTTTATTTGGGTTATTTATGGTACTTTTATGAGTTGTTTCCTTTTACATGAATAGTAAAAAATTCTGAATTTTAATAGAAAACATCACATTTTCTAGATTAAAAAAAATTTAATTCACATTTTTAATTTCTTTTAATGATTATATAGATAAATTATAAATAAATTAACCAAATATTGGTTATTTGAATTAATTTTACAATGAATTTAGATATAAAAACAATTCGAACATTCGAACATTTTAACATCAAAAACTCGTAGTTTCATCACATCTATGGGATTATATTTAAATTATTTTCAACAACTAATGTGTTTAGAATTTGTAAAAATGTATTTCATACTATGATTAAGCATAATTATAAATTTTAGTTAATTTCAATATAATTTATATGTAAAATATTACTGAATTTAATTAAATATAATTATAAAAATTATGTTAAAAACGAGTTTAATTATTCACACAACATAAAATTATGCTATAAAAAGTATTATATTCTTGTATATAAATTATTTTCTAGACATATTTATACTATTACACCTCTATGTTTATATAATGGTCTATTCTCAACTCCTTCAGGGGGTAGTAAACAAGGGGGAGTACACAATTTGTTTAACAAATACCAAGCGTGTCCGTTTTCCAACTTATAAAAGTCCACTACCTCTTCCCCTCTCATCAAACCTCCCAATCCTTTTTTCCTTTCAATACCCTACCCGAATATCAACCCAGCATCCATAACTATATACTTGATTCTAAAATTTTGTCATAAATACATCCATGATATCCATTTGGTAAAAACCATATTGTGTTACCCATACAAGAGGAGCTTTGAACTTGTACAGTAAATGTAAGGACATAAGGTAAGGGTTATCTAATCTCAACATTATTTCTTTAAGATATATTCAATATTCACTGATTATAATATTTCAGATTATTATATACTATCCTATGAAATGTTATATCATTAATTTCATTTATTCAAATATATTTAATGGTTAAATTATTGTTAATATCTCATGGAACTCATGACTAAAATATTACTCAATTACTATGTGGATTTCTAGTGTCACTTTGATTTATGTGATACTTATTTCTTATTCAACAAAAAATTATTATTTTGTGGTGTATATAATTAACAAGAATTTATTTTTTTATTCATATCCTTACATTTATGGGTATTTACATATCAATTCGATGATGTCTATTTCATGGTTTTTTATGGTTCTAAAGGTACAAAAACTGTAAGGTAATTTTGTCTCCATTTTCATTCTTTATGAATCATGTTTTTTATGAACCTATATTATTTTACAAGTTGTTTATACCACCATTTTACATGTTATATTATGAATATACTTCCTTTAATTATTTTTTAATCTTCATGTAATTTCATTATTTCTTGTGGATTATGATTCAATGTTTTCATGGTAGTAAGAGGATATTGATACAATATCATTATTTGTTGGGATTATTTATGATTATGATTACATTGATTAAATATTATGATACATCTCACAATAATTATCCAAATTTTATTTTCCTATTTTTTATCATGATAACTTCATGTATTTTTACTATTATTTCCACTCTTTAGTACTTAATATTTTAAGAGTGTCTTTTTAAGAAAATCTGGCATTAGTTATGTATTCCTATGGAAATTGTTTATCGAAAAACCATTTTTTCTAAAAATAATTTAGATAATGTTTCTATGTGAAATTTTATGTTAATTTTCAAGTAAATTTATTTTCATATTTCATTATGTTTCAAAAAAAATTATAATGGTTTTCAAAATCCCCATTATTTTTTTCAATAATATTTTAATAGAAAAATGTTTTTATAACGTTTTATGATTTAAAAAGTGTTTTTAAAAATAAGGAATGATATTTTACCCATGTAATTTCTTAAATTAGTTTAAATCTAATTTTATATGGTATTATTGTGGATTTCAAAAAAAATTATTTTCAATTTTTTATGTATTAAAATGTGATTTTCAATGAAATATTATTTTCCTTCATAAATGATCCATTTTTCCATTGAAAATACTTCTCAAACAAAGATAATATACTTTGATAATGTTTATTATTTACTAGTCATATGATCTAAAGATTCCATTATAATTGTTTCTTGAAATGGTTTACATTTATGATGTCAATTTATTTATGAAACTCATTTGTCCTCAATGGCTTATACCATGATAAAATGCTTGAGGAACGTACTTCCATCCATGGGTTATGAAATTATGAAATTATTATAAAACATCTATCTTTACAATATTTTATAATATGATGAAAAAAATGTAAACCCACTTCATATTTTGTGTTATGATATGATGAATGATTACGATCTTGCGGACAAAATATGCATGATTTCATTATGTGATTGGTGGGACAAATATACCCGCCATTAATCTCGGTAAAAATTTATACATAATTATATAGTAATTGGAAACTTTTTGATGAGATTGATAAACAATGTGAAACATTAATGTGTTGATCCAGAATGTGATATATGGGTGATTTGATCCATAATGGGAAAACGTGTGTCATAATACACAATGGGAAACAACTGTGTCCAGTTCCATAATGAGAAACATGTGTGTCCTGATCTATAATGGGAAATTGGTGTGTTTTGTTCCACAAGGGAAAATAGGTTTATCCAAATCCACAATGTGAATAGGGGTGTCCTCTTCCAAAATAGAAAAAAGGTGTTTTCTAATCCAAAATATAAAGTAGGTCTGTCATAATACTCTATGGTAAATAGGTGTGATTGGATCCACATTGTTGGATGTCATGTTAGTTAACCCTGACACATGAAATGGTTTTCACTTATATGAAATTAACTTATGATTCATGATTTATTTATGAGTATTTATCATCCTTATGATTCTTTTATTATGAACGACCAATATTTAATCCATGACTCAAACATATGATCATTGGTATATAGGGTATGATCTTAAAATTTTATTCCCATGTTATGATTATATTTCAGTTTTTTACCCTTATGAATCATCTAAGATAACCTCTTTATTATTTTTTATTTCCACACATTATGAATAAAGGTTTTATGTATGAGTTATAGAGGGGAAGAACATTAAATTATATGTTAAAGATCTTTCACCAAGATAGAATATTATGATTCAAGGATTCAAAAGACACTAAACCATTAAAGTATATAAGAATGTAATTTTATAATGTGCATACTATTCATATAAAATTACATAATATCCAAGTATGTTAATCTTGGGTCGCAATATTTGGTGCTTAGCATGATGTGTGGAAAAGTAATTTTTCACAAGGGTTACACAGGTTTGAGGAAATATAAAAATTATAAAAGGTATGAAATAGTATGGTTCATTTGGGAAAATCATAAATGTTATTAAAAAATGGATCATTCAGTTTTTGAAATATAAAAAATTATTTGGGTACTCTATAGACATTAAGGTTGATTTTATGAAATATATTTAAAATTTAATGGTCATGAAAAAAAATTTAAGATAAATTTCATGAATAAAGGGTAAAATTTGAGGGTTATTCCATTATAGAAGAATGTTCATATTCATAGTAATGGGGACATTATAAATGTCATTTCCGTTGTAATTTCTTGGTAATGAATGTTCCATCAATAGTAGATTATGACATATTTTGAAAATCATAAAATATGGTTAGTAAATAGTCATTCAAAATATGGATAGAATCAATTCTAAATTCATGGGGGGTTATTTAAAGGTAATGTGTTGATTTAAATTAAGTTTTTTTGCTTCTTTTGTGGATCATTTATTTTATCAAGATTCATACAAAAAAGAGGAATTCACATCGTGTAGTTAATTACAATTATCTTAGATGGAAATTAAAAATGGTATTTATCCAAAGGTTATATAGTTAATTTTATATAAAATTATTATGTGATTTGGATGAAATTAGTTTTGGGGAAATTCATGTTACTATATTTGGTGTTTTCCTATTCTATTTTTATAAATATTTATGACCTGGAAATTAATTGAATAAAATATTAAAAATAGGATAAAATATTTAAGGATATCATGGTGACTCTATCGATATTAAAAAGATAGATTTCTTTCAATGTGATGGAACTGAAGAATTAGAAGTTGTACATATAAAAGATCAATGTTTTCAAATTTAATGAGAGTAATTCCGGTCTGATGCTGAAAATTTTCAAGATAAGAGAAAGGTGTTCTTATAGGATATATTTCTAGATGACCAGAAAAGAATGTTTCTTAATACACCATAATTATTGTAATTTCTACCTATTATTCATGGAATAAGAAGTTAAATTACAAGAGGAGTAGTGAGTTCGATCTTATAGTAAGTGTTGTGTGCTCATCAATTGTATAGTGAAGGTTGTAAAATTATAGGGAAAGTATAACCAATTCATATTGTAAAAAAATCTATGTTTTTAGTGTTTGAGTTTCATTAGTGTATCTTAATTGCAAGCTCCATAGATTTTCCTAGTTTGGGGGAATTGAGAAAAGTTTTCATATCCATTTCATTTTCTAATTTAATATTTTATTTTATATTTAAGGTGGTGTTTGTGTTCCTGATAATCATAGAACAATATTTTTGGTGAGGGTTAATTGAAAATAGATATATCTAAATTCACCCCCATTATATTGACCTTTATTTGGTCCAAAAGTGGTTTCAAAGAAAATTTTATTGGTGGATGTCCTTCTATCTATAATGTTCTAAAATTTTTCATTATCTAAAATGGAATTCAAATTTTTTTCAACAAAGGTTTTTCAATAATGGAAAAATAGAATGCAACTCTACACCTAGTCTTTTGTATTGTATTTTTACATATCATGTATCTATATGAGTTAATCCAAAATTTAAAGTAGTTCTTTATAAAAAAATAATTAGAGCGTGATGTTGATGTAAAAGGATTCATCACATTCGGTGGAAAATTATCCATTTATATATATATAAATGTGATGTTGTTTAAATAATTACATTAAATTTTAGAAAAAATTATCAATATTTATGAATGTGACTCCATGGTAGATTAATATATGATTTATGTTTTTTGGAATTTGTATACTGATTTTTGGATGCACTTGAATTAGTTTGTTAATTCATTTTTTAATTAGGTGAATGTCATTATAGTGAAAATTCATGGTTTTTTTTAATACATTCATGATATAAAAATCATAAATAGGATTTTGGGAAGGCTTCCAAAATTTTTCTACATAAATGTATCAATACTCAATTAATGTGTCCCAATGTATGTGACATTAGATAGTCTTTATATAACACTCATTCCATATGAGATGAGGAATAATTTCAATGATGTTGTGAAAATGGATATTTCATAGAAATTTTCATTCAATTAAATGAATTTACTCATAGGGAAATATGAATCGTGGGATAAGGATATAGATTAAGTTTTATATTTTCATTCCTCAAATAAAAAAATAGGTTGAGAAAAAATTGAAACTAAATATTACACTTTCTTGGTACTAGTGCATAGAAATTTGACATATCACTTCTAGAATTCTAAAAAACATTGAGATGATAATAAAGGGGAAGAACCCTTGAATAGAATATTGAAGGGTGATAAAATCAAGATAATACCACCTCATGAGTTATTCAAAAATAATAACATATTTCCCCAAGAATATTTCATCCATGAAGTAATGATAGTGGTGTAGGTTGAGGACTAAAATGATCTCTACAAGGATGTTCTTGTGGAAATTACCAACATACCAAAAACATTTACAATGGTGATGAAGGTGATAAAGTAGATGGAAGATTCAACCTTGAGGATGAACTAGAATCTTCTGATAAGGAACATGATGTGTGTAGTTCCAATGAATGTAACATAAATAGAGTGGTGTGTAAGGCCAAACATTTTATATATCATAGAAAAAAAATCATAGTTGATTGTTTAAATCAAATTAATTGAGTATGGAAGTATAGTAAAATCAGACAAATAGGTTTTACATGAGTTGAAAATTGATTAACATTTTCATATTATTGAAGTTTGGATTTATTTATTTAAGGATATTTTAAAAAGAATTTAAGGACTCAAAGAGGAAGTCAAAATGATGTGATGAAATATTGCAGATGAGAAAATAATTATAACCCCTTACATGAAATCACCATGTTTGATTACACCAAACAGTAATTAATATATGGAAGTATTCATGTATTAAGATAAATAATTGGTCACATAACACAAGTTTAGTGTTTAAAAGATAAATTTAGAACCATTTAGGGTCATTATCTTAACCAAAAACTAATAGTGGTTGATGGAAAACCACAAGAACATAGTCCCTAGAATTATATATTTTTAGTGAGTCATAAAAGTCCCAAAATGTTATACATAGACAAGGGAAGTTAAAAAATCATAAAACTTTTATAGGGAGTTATTATTAGGGAAATATAGAACATGAAAAATATGTGTGTACCATGGAAAACTCATTTCAAGACTTAGGAGAGAAAAAATTGATAAGCATAATTTCATCAACTCAATATGTTTTTAATGGATAATATTTTTATTATGAAGGTTTAAAACATAAATCTATGAATTTATCATTAATATTTCAATAGGATGTATGAAAGGGGACACTAATAAGAAAATAAACATAGATAGAATCTTCATTATTATGTTTGAAAACACATAATAAATTTTTAGTCTCATGATACGAGGATGACCTAGTGGATCCAAAGGTAAGACAACATCATTCACCACTATATGAAATAATGAAATGAACATAGATCGAGAAAGGGTAATATGGGAATAAAAAATTTGTTAAATTGATATAAATGTGATATAACAATATGGATTATTTATTATTTATAGTGGACTTACTACCCAGATGATGATAAATAATTATTTTTCATGCTAACAATTTAAAACAAATAGGGTTTCATTAAATTTGGAAATAGAGATGGTTATAGATCATTGGATAATGAAATTCAAGATTAGAGAAAAAGATTTTATGTATATAATTTGTTGTTGTTGTAGGCCTTAGTCATAGTTTACTAACTATAATTCAATTGTGTTACATGATCCATGTGGTGAATTTCATAAAAAAAATACCTGACTCATCATGGAATGATATGTAACTATTATAATTCAAAGTAATCAATCAAAGAGGATTCTCTACCTCATAGGTGGTGGAGGTTACTAATTATTTCTATCTAAGGAGGAAGATAATGATTTTTGGAATGAAAGGCATGGGAACATGATCCAAAAATACTTAGAATATACGGTAAATAATTAAGTAGAATGTGATGTCCCTAATCTATCATGATATCTAAATCAAACATGTGATACTTTTTAAAAATTGAAGATCAAATGAAATAACTAAAAACCAAAGGATAAAAATTGGATAAGGTTACTTTATTTTATGAACACTAATGTGTGTTAGAAAATATCACCCAAATATAAAGATATAAAAGGATACTATATTATATTTATCTATGATAAAAATAGGATGTCATGTGAGATGTTAATATCTCATAATTATAAAATATTAATGTTAATTACTTGTTACTATAGATTGGGGGAGAAGATGATCATGATGATAATTCAGTCATTTAAAACTAATATTTCATTTTAATTTCGAAATAATGAGGTTGAATAATATCTCAAAAAACATATGATATAGAAATAATTTTAAGTGATAAAGAATCCTAAATAAAATAGAGTCATTTAAAGGATGAACTGAATGATTAAAAGTATTTCCTCAACAATGATCCCTAATAAAAATCTATAAGAGTCATTTTGAAAGGTATAATTTATGTCATATGTTTTTATCTATAATTTATATTTTTTAGGTATAAATAAAAAGTATGAACCCTTTGAGATAGGGTATGGAATGATGCCAAAATTGAATAACATTCGATAATTTAGAAGATAATGCTTTATTATCAATAATAATTACAACCATATTTTTGAATATAGTGGGTATAAAAGTAATTTATTTGTATACTCATAAAAATTCTATGTATAAAATTGATATAAAAAATTCTTGGATATTTTATTGAAATAAAAAATGTAACATTTTTTTAAAAGTAAAAAAAATTCAATCCATCAAGTAGATTTTGTAACATTAAAGTGATATATGTTTGAAGAAGTTAATGAAAATGTTAATAGACTTTTGTGAGATCATGTGGATTTATGAGAGTCGAAATAATACACTTATAATTATAAAAATATATTAGTTTTATAAGTTGATAAGAGTGTAATATGTAGGGACAAAAATAATGATGGAATAATTTTTTGTGACTGCATTGCTATATTGACAGTATAGATAATGATGTCTATAAAAAAATATTTACTATCTCAAGTAGAGACTAAGTTTATATAAGTGTATAATAAATATGATAATTATTGAAATGTGATTCATGAATAAATTCTCCAAATTTAAAATAATCAAACATTTATGTATTTATAATGCCAAAAGATAATATGTTATTAGAGTCAAGTGCATGTTTCTAAAAAAATTCAATTAATATGGAAAATTAATTCATAAGAATGAATGGATTTTATACGTGGATTATTCCCAAATTTAGTGAATTTATATTAAGTAAAATTATACCTTATTTTCTCATTGGATACCATTCCCGTTTTCATGGAAATGACAATGTAAATACGGTTCCTAGTATACAAAATATATATCAAATTGGTTTTTGTTAAAAGTTTCCTTCTCTCATAAATGAATTATATTAATGGTATTTTTCATTTAATTTTCATTAATTCATTGTTTTGGGTGATTCCCATGCATTTTGATGGAAATTGTGAGTTTTCAAAATTTGGGCCAAACCGTGAGCCTAAATACATATTTAAAAATAATTTTTTTTCTTTTATAAATCCATAATTTATCAATATTTTACATCCTTTCTGATTCAAAATTTTCTTCCCCTCACCTATTAACACCACCATTTCAATTTGGAGCCTTTATAAATCCATAATCACTATGTATTTTTGTTTTTATTTAAGGAGTTGGGCTATCCCCGAATCCCATATCCAGTTTTAAAAAACATTAGTTAATTTATATCGTATTCAATTTTATTTATGTTTTTTTATTCAACCTCTCAACTGAGCCCATTGAACCTAGGTGCTCCCCCTTTCACTTCTCCCCCACTTTGGAGCTCATTTTCCTTGCAGTTTAGGTCAAAATATATGAAGATATCACATTTCATCCAGATATAAAAAGGTAATTAGATTCCTTAATAACTCTTTCATTTTTCACTCATTTCCCACCATTTATGTTCTTAATTAACATTCGCTTCCATTTTCCAACCGCAATTTCATTTTTTGATGTTTTCGAATTCATATAATGGTGTATTTGGGTTATTTATTTACGCTCTCTCAAGTAAGTGAGTCACATTTATTTTTCATTAATTTTTCTTAGGGTTTCATTCAGTGTGCTTAGAGTTTCATCCCTTATCCTTGAATTCCCAAATGTACATAGGGAATGGTTTAAAACCTAGGGTTTAACCTTGGATTTTTTGTGGTCCAATATTTTTTAGGCATGATCTACCCTACATGAGGTGTGGCAGTGGTGTGTTTGAGTTTTCGCACAAAGGATTTAAGGTTTTCATTACATTTGTAGGTGATTTTTTTGTGTGTGCAATTTTGTGACTTATCTTTAAGTTTTTATGGAATTTTAATGTTTATTTCATTTGGATGTTGCGAAAATAATTGGTTTCAGTGTTATTTATAATGCAAATGAATATTTTGTGTAAATTTTATGTGAAATTTGGGTTTTTACAAAGAATCCTTTTGTTGCTTCACTTGGGGCTACCCTAAAATTTCTTAGTCTATCTTCTCCAAATGTATTATGGCTGAAAATATTGTTTTGAATGTCTATCTCATTTTGAGGGTGTTGTGAAAATATGTTTTAATGGTGTATGTGAAACACATAAAATATTAGGTGCAATGTTTTTGAAAAATAGAGGTTTTACAATGTTATCATTTCTTAACTTATATGGTGTTTCCATAAGATTGATTTGTTTGTCTCATTGGAATTTTGTGGACTGAATTTTTTGTTTCAGTATCTTAAAGTCTTCACATGGAGTGAAAATGGGGGTTTCAATGGGTTTTGGGCAAATAAAAACACATTATTTTGAGAAGTTGTTTATTAAATATCAAAATTCTTTGTTGTGTGTTTAAAGTAGTATAAAATGTTTGTAGATACTATAATGTTTTTAAGTGACTTGTAGTGGAGTTTTTTATGAATATGGATTTTTTTTTCTTGTTTATATTGTTTGTGCACAAAAGAGGATGTCCAGGTACCTAGGTGGGAAGATATGTACTAGTACAGCTTGGGAACCAGATGTTTGTGTTCCATGGTTTTCTATGAAAATGGATAACGACAACTCTAACAAAACTATATGGATGATTATGGGGGACCAATAGGTTATGTTTATGATACCTTTTAGTGGATCTTGTATGAGAACAGATTTCTCTACGGTCACTCTTCTCCGAGGTACGAGGAACATATGGCCTAAGACAATCTAGTTTCCTAAGGGAGTTCTCGGTTTTGGTTCTCATTGGATTTATGGTATTTACCCTTGAAGTCAGTTTGAGTTGTTAGTCCCCTCATGGTGTTGTTCCGTAGAGACAGCTAGAGGGTGACGACCCCTTGACATGTGGAGTCTTTGTGTCTGTTTTTATAATATTTTTAATTCATGTTTTTACCAATTTTACTTTGATTAAAACCATGTATTTATTTCTGTTTTTCTAATGGCTTATTTGGATTGAAAATTTCAGATTCTTTTACTAATTATTCTTAATGTTTTATGCTTTCATACTTGGTAAAATCATTCCGAAACCTAATTTATTAATACTCAAAAACTTGTGACCGCTCTTGTGGATAGGGAACACCCTTCAGGCCTTGTCATCGGCTAGATTTGTTGGGGGTATTAGTGGTCACCAGATCTAGTTCTTGAAAAAATACAATCAAAAGAGGTTATTTTTTTGTGTTATCTTTCTGTTTTTGGATGAGTCTGGATAGACAAGATCTAGGACTATTAGGGATCAAGGTGTTGGTCATTAGTAGGTTTCCCAAACTACACTTCTTCTTGCAGACCATGAGTCACCAGGGGACGTTGGAATTTACTGATCCACTTCCCATCCAAGTGAGGCGTGTTGGCAGCCGACCACACATGGACATCAGGCGAGGGTGGAGTAGTTGTTTTTTATTAGAATTATGTGTTTAGATTATTTATATTTTATGTATTTGATTAAAATTTTCATAATTTTGGTATTGACTATCATTTTTGTGATTATTTCATTTTTTATCGACATGCATCCATGGAAAGATCCCATGAATCCACAAGAGGAAGCTAGAGAGGGTTATACCACACCAATTGATCTTAGGCTAGTTGAGGTCATTGTCCGGGATGTCTAGGCTCTTTGACAGGGACTAGAACTTATTCTATCTCTTGTTAGAGATTAAGAGACTTTTCATAGAAAGGACATTCCCTGGATGTTTCTAAAAAATTATCATCCCACCCTCCGAGCCAGTATAGAACACCGTGAAGCGGAGGAATCAATTGAGAATATCGAGTGAATGTTAGAGTTCTTGGATACACCGAAGGATCATAGGGTTAAGTGTTACTCCTTTATGGTGGAAGGTCACAGTCGTAGGTTGTGGGAATCATATCCTTAGGTTGGGAAGAATGAGTATATGCGCTGAGAAGATTTTACGTATGACTTCAATGAGAAATACAACGCTAAGGACCTCACATATGCTAGGTACAAAGTGTTCATGGATTTTATTTACAGGTATCTTTATGTCATGGATTTTTCGAACTGTTTCATTGAGTTAGTTCAGAATGCCCATTAATTCATATCTAATGATCAAGAGAAGGCCCAGAGGTTTGAGAATGGCTTGCGAACATAGATAAACTCTCAAGTGTTCATGTTTAAGCTGAGGGATTATGCTGAGTTTTTTGAATAGGTGTTCATGGTGGAGATTGACTGGAATGGAAAAGCTAGATTTTATGGGTCAGTATCAATAGTGGGAAGTTTCATCTATTCAGAGAAGAAATGGATGCAGGACGAATAGGTGAAGATGGGAAGTGGTAGTTTAGGCCACTCATCAAGGACGGTTTCATCTGTGTCTTCTATTGTGAGATCCTTCATGTGCCATCAGTGTGAGAAGTTGGGGAACATCTGAAGAAAATTATCACATCCTCTAAATCCTTTTAACTAGTGTGGATGTATGGGGCATTTGAAGCACTTCTTGCGGGGTGGTATGTCCACATCTGAGTGGGGCATGGTCATTGGCTTCAAGATGACTGTCAAAACAGTTCGAGCCATCGAGGACTGGGGGACCTCAATATGGCGGGAGTTTTGGTAGGGATGGTTGATATTTTAGGAATATCTAGTTCGGGGCACAACCACAGTCTAGATTTCGTCCTTAGGTAGAGATCATACATCTCCATGTAGTGGATTAGGAACTTGCAAGATCAGAGGCAGGATCGTTGAAAATTAGAGGTACCATTTTGATCGCATAATCTATAAATTCGACTCTTTTTTGTGATGTTTCGTATGTTTCATTCAAATATACCTATTTTCTGTACATGGATAATTTTCCAACAAATTTGTTATCTTTTTCAAAGGAGTTATTCACCCCATTGGGAATGAAGAAGGAGCAGGGTCTTTGGTGCCCATCATGTGTGCTCTCCGTGTCAGGGATTTAGATGGAGTTGGACCTCTGGGTCTTAGATATGGATCTTTTTGAGATGATACTTGGTATGGATTGGATAGTACACTTCCAAGAATGAATTTATTTCTATAGGTGTTGAGTGAGTCTCACAACACCTAATGGTAGTCATCAGGTTTTTCATGGAGAATGAGATCCTCAGTCGGGTCGAACAAGACCTCCACATCCAGATTTGGGAAGTCTTATCTTCCTGTTACCATTTCTCATGATAAATGATAACGGTCCATCCACTGAAGGTTCACTACCTCATGTAGAGAATTACTTTCCGGAATGATTTTTCAGGTTTTTCCCTGAAGTAAGATGTGATGTTCTCAATTGAATTAGGGATGGGAACATATTCAATATCTCTTCCATCATATTTCATGTCCCTTACCGAGCTAAGGTAATCAAATATACATCTCAAAGACTTAGAATCCAATGGATTCATTCACCCGAGCATCTTTCCTTGGGTCGCGCATGTGTTGTTTGAGAAAATGGCTAACATATCCCTCCAGTTGGGCATTGACTACCATAATCTGAATAAGTTTACAATTAAAAACAAATACCCTCTACCAAGAATAGATGATTTGATTGATTAGTTTAAGGGGTCAAAGTGGTTTTCAGAAATAGACATGCTTTCAGGATACCATCAACTCACGGCGAGAGAGTCAGATATCTTGAATACCACCTTCCAAAGTAGGTATGACCACATTGTGTATTTGGTAATGCCATTTGGATTGAACAATGCTCCAGTAGTATTTATGGCACTGATGAATAGGGTGTTCCTTCAATATCTCGATTCCATCATTATGGTTTTAGTGGATGACATTATAGTATACTCTGGCTCTGAGGAGGAACATGAAAATAACTTGAGGATTCTCTTGGGTACTTTTTGGGACCAATTCCCTTATGCCATGTCATCAGAGTGCAAATTCTGGATCCAGGAGATGATGTTTTTGGGGCATGTAATCTCAAAGCAGGGGGATTCAGTGGACCTTGAGAAGAATAGTGCGGACATGTCTTGGGAGAAACTGTAGAATGTGTTCGAGATCAGAAGTTTCCTTCACATGGATGGTTATTACAGGCAGTTCGTTTGGGATTTTTCTCGACTTTCTTCACCGTTGGCCATGCTCATCCAAAAATTGGGGAAGTTTTTATGGGGCCCATAATTTCAGGCACCATTCAGGGAGCTGGTGTAGTGCTTTACTACTTCCCCAGTGTTGATTTTTCCTGAGACTGGGAAGGTGTATGTGGTCTATTGCGATGCTTCTTGTATGGGTCATGGGTGCATGCTTATATAGGATGATCATAGGGTTGTATATGGATCTCTCCAACTTAGACCACTAGAAAAGAATTACCCGACCCCCAAATTGGTGTTCGAAGCGGTGATACATCCTTTGAATACTTGTCCTCTCTATATCCGTGGGAAGGATTTTGTGGCATACTCAAAAAAAATCATGGCCGATATCTTCCCGTAAAAGGAACTCATCTTGAGGCTATTTCACTAGATTGAGTACTTGAAGGAGTTCTACATTGACATTTTTTACACCCCAAGAAAGGGTAATGTGGTGCCTGATTCCCAAAGCATAAGAGTTCTAGTGAACTCTTTAAGGAATTCTAGTGAAGAGTAGACCTTGATGGGTATATTTTCTCAGAAGCTTGTGAAGATGTGGGCGCATAGTGGAGGAGAGTTTTGGAGGAGATTTCAGTTGACTACTACTCTCTTGGAGTTGATTTAGAAGGAAAAACCTAGAGATGAGATTTTTCAGCATCTAAGGCAGTTTCTTCATGGTGGGGAGATGTCTACATATTGGTTGTCGCCTCCTAAGGGAATCTTGTGATTCAAGGGCTGCTCAGTACTTCCATCAGCTCCATGAAAGGTGGTGATGGATGATAGCCACCAGTCATAGTGGGATGTCCATCTGGGTGCCACAAAAATGTATTATGATTTTCTACGAATATTCTGGTGGCTTGGTATGTGACGAGACATAGCGGACTTTGTGTCGAGATGCTACACATACTAGAAGGTAAAAGAAGATAATATGAGGCCCTCCACATTTCTACAGACATTACACATTTCTACATATAATTGATACAAGGTTTCCATGTACATTATTGTTGGCTTGACTCATATATCTCGGTGTAAGAATTATATTTGGGTATTGATTGATCGTTTGACCAAATCAGCCCTCATCATTCCGATCGTAGATAGAGCTAAAATGGATGAGTTTGGTCATTTGTATATTTAGGAGGTGGTGGGAATACATGGAGTGAAATCATAATTTTTCTTAGATAGAGACAATTTTCCCATTCTCAGTTCTAGGAAGGCCTTTAGAAGGCCTCAGGGTCTCTAATTAAGATTAGCATGACATACCACCCTTAGACGGATGGTCAGACAGATTGGGAAAATAATATTTTGGAGGGAAAGCTCTGTACATTTCTATTGGACATTGGAGGTTCCTGGTATTGCAATTTGGGATTGGTTGAGTTTTTTATAATAACAGTTACCAATCCTTGATTTGTATGGAATCTTTTGAGGCACTCTATGGTCGTCTTTGTCGGTCCACCTGTGTTGAACTGAGGTAGGTGAGACCTCACTGCTGGGGATGAGTCTGGTGCAGGAGACTTATGAAAAGGTAAAATTGATTATGAAACAATTATTGACATCTCAAAGATTCCATAAATCCTATACATACTAGAGGCGTTGAGACTTCTAGTTTTTTTGGGTAAAAGGGTATTCCCAAAATTAGCCTCTCGTCGATTCCATCGTCGATTGGTAAAGCAAGGGAAGTTGATACTACAGTATGTTTCACCATTTGAAATTATCGAGCATATTGGAAAGGTTTCATATAGGTTTGATTTACCTTCCCAGTTTCCATTTATCCATGATGTCTTCCATGTCTCCCAATTGAATAAATACATCCTTGATCCATCCGAACTGCTGATTTGGGACGAAATGGAGATGGAGCCTAACTTGTCAGTTTTTGAGTGGCTAGTGAAAATAGTGGACTACCAAGAGATGTTGCATCCATTAAAGTATATTCCATTGGTTTGAGTTCTATGGTAGCATGTAAATAATACACATGAGACATGGGAGAGGAACTCATGGGTTGAAGAATAGTATTTATTCCTATTTTCTGATCAAGCTTCAGGTTAACTTTCCAGGACGGATACGATTCATGGTGGGGAGAATTTTCACAATCATGACATATTTTAAAGGTATTTTTCCTTTAATATTCATTATTTCTTTTTTGGGAGTTTTACATGCATTTTGGGGGGAATGGCGGGTCTTCAAAATGTGGGCCAAACCGTGAGCCCAATTCTAGATATAAAAATAAATATTGTTACTTTTATAACTCCATACTTTATCATCATTTCTAATATATTTCAATTACTACATGGCCTCCCCTGACCTATTAACACTACCATTTTAATTTTGATCCATTATAATTCAATAATCATGTTGTATTAGGGTTTTCATAAATACTTGGTATATCCTGGAAGCCCATTTCTAGTTTAAAAAAGGTTTATTTAGTATATTATTCAATATTAATTATTTTTCTTTGATTTCAGATATCACCTAAGACCAATGAATCTTGGTGCATACATATTCACTTATCCCCCCTATTTGGTGATCATTTGCTTCACAGTTTATGTCGAAACATCTGAACCTTTCACATTTCATACATATTTATAAAGGTAAATTGATTCTTTCAAAAGTCCTTCATTTTTCACTCTTTTTCCCCCATTTATATTCTCAATTAACCTTATTTTCCTTGGACCATCCTTAATTAGAATTTTTTTTCTTTTTCTAAATTCAGTTACTAGTGTATTTTGGGCGATTTATTCAAGATCCCTCAAGTAAGTGGGTCTCCTTCATTCTTCTTTAATTTTTCATAGAATTTCATTCAATATTTTTAAGGATTCGTACCTTATCCATGATGTCCCAAAATAATAGAAGGTAGGGTTCCTATCGTAGGGTTTAACAATGGGATTTCATGGTCTAATATTCTTTTTTTAGGCTTCATCTACACTCTTTGAGGAGCGACAGTGGTGCGTTTGAGATTTCGAAAAAAGGATTCAAGTTTTTCATTACTTTTGTGGATGATTGCATTGTGTGTGAAATAATGTGACTTATAATTCTATTTTTATTTAATTTTACTATTTATTTCATTTTAATTTTTCTGCAGAAATTAGTTTTTGAGTTATTTATCATAAAAATTATTTTTTTGTGTCACTTTAATCTGAAATTGGGTGTTTTACGAATTAGTCATTCATTGCTTCACATGGGGATACCCTATAATTGCATAGTTGATTTTTTTTGAAAATTATTATGGCTAAAATACTTTTATTAATGTCTGTCTCTTTTGTTGGTTGTGGAAAAAATCATTTTTAATGGTGTTTTTGAAACACATAAATTTTTAGGCTCTATGTTTTTGAAAAGTAGAGGATTTACAATGTTATCACATTTTAAATAATTAGGGGCTTCCTTATGATTTATTTTATGGTTTATTTGGATGGTTTGGGAATTCCTTTTTTGTTTGGGTAACTTAATGTGTTCACATGGTGTACAAAGTTGGGGATTCAATGTGTTTTGGGCACCAAACAAGACAAAATTTTGGGATGTTTTTTTATTAAAAATCAAAATGCTTTGTTTTGTGTTTTACATGGAATAATGTTTTTGTATATACAGTACTATTTGTTAGTGACTAGTAATGGTGTTTTTACATGAAAATGGATGTGTGTTCCTTTATTAAATTTTTTGAGCACAAAAGGGGAAGCACATGTACCTATGTGGGAGGATATGTACAAGTATAACTAGTGAACTGAATAGGTGTTATCCAAGTATCACTGAGAAAATTTATAATGAAAATTATAACTAAACTATATGGATTATTATGAAGGATCACTAGATAATGGGTTTGTTACATACTAGTGGCCTGTGAATGAAAACATATTTTTCTACGGTTACATTTCACCGAGGTACAAGGTGCATAGGGCCCGAGACTATCTAGTTTTTAGGGGTGTTCCTAGTTTTGGTTCTCATTGGATTTGTGGTATTTACCTATGTATAAGGGTGTATTTTGATTAAATGCACTATATCTAACATGAATTATTTATTTTGGTTAACATTTTTCAATTTTTTATTAAAACCTGTTTTCAATTTAATGTTTCACTACTATGAATTTATTGCCATTTTCTTTACATAGTAAAACTATATGCTTTTCACATTTTATTGCACACCCTTCGGAATACTTGGGTGGTATCATACTGATATTAGGATCACACCCAGATTACAACCCTTGGGTGTAAGTACTCTTCATTATGTCTGACTCAAGTAATGGAAAAACAATGGCTGAATGCGGTTAGGGTTGTGAGTCCCCCATTTGTGTGATGTTGTAGAGGTGGCTCTGGGGTGGTGACCCCTTTTCGTGTGAAGTAATAGTGGTTGTTTTTCTTCTATTTTTTATTACTTTTTGGAAATCATTTATATTGATTAAGAAATGTATTTTTTTTCTTGGTTTTGTTAAGACTTATTTGTCATGAAAATTTCAGATTATTATTATTGATTGTTTTTATTGATTTATGCTTAAATACTCAATTAAATCATTCCCAAACCTAATTTATTAATTCTCGGGAACTTGTTCCTACATTTATGGATATGGAAAACCCTTAGATCATTGTCATGGGAATGATTTTGTTCTAGTATTAGTGGTAACCAAATCTGGTTCGTGACATTCCATGACGTGGATGTGTACATATATAAACAAAATGAATTTACTATTTAGAATGGGTGAAACCTAGTCTAGTCAATTAAAATTAGATGACTGGAAGGAGTTTTTCTGAAATACCTTCAGTTTTTTTAATTTTTTATTGGTTGGGTTTTCCTTCAAATTTCATGAATTAGGTTTCCCGAAGAAGGATTTCTATAACTGAATTCTTAAAATGTGATCGATTCAATGCGTTTTCATTAGAGAAGGTTCATATTGAACTTATAGAAGATGTGGTTGTACTATTTTATTTGAATTTTTATCTAGTTTATCTAAGGTGCTAGTCATTTTCAGGAGCCTTATAGGTGATTTGTGGTGGGAACAGTGAAATTGATAGACTCCAACATTTGTTTTCGAGGTTCTTGTAACTGGGTAGCCAAAAGGTTCACTGTATAATTAATGGGTATGTTCTATATTATATATTTGTAAATAAATGTGGTTGATTTTATTATATTAATCTTAGTGACTCCCTAATTTTTTGTGTTATAATGTTTTTATTTCTGGGTAAATGAAATTCAACAATATTTCCCCCATGGATATTGGTCTTTCAGTATGAAAAAATTAAAACCAAATTGTTCTTTACATACATAAATTTATATTTAGTGAAATATTTTATTAATTGAGTATTTATGCATTATATTGACTTGGTAGAAATGAATATGTTGAAATTTTTTTCTAGCATTATTTTTTAACATTACTTTAGAGAGTTCCTTCTGGAATGTGTTTCTTCATGGTGATTGTCAAAAAAATATGGTATTTTTCAAAAGTATAGTGTGGGAGAGGAATTATAAAAAAGTGGAATCAGTGGGATGGATCTCATTAAGATCAAACGTTTACATGGATGTTCATGTAGCATTGTATATCATGGTTATTTTTTGAATTTTGTTTGGGGTCAATGTTTTCGTAAGGATATAATTTTAATATGGAATGGTCTATATTGAAATGTTCAATAGAAAATATTTTAGTTTCTAAAAAATATTGATATAATATTATCTCATCAAAATATATTTTGATATTCTATTGAAGGGTGACAAATTAGAATCAATTGTACAAGGGAAATGAGAATAGTTTTATTGAATTGAAAGTGGTTTGGAATGAATTATTTTATTCTGGAATGTATATTTAATCATTTGGGAGAATAATACCACAATAGTGTTGATGGAAACCCTTGCAGACATGCCTACGAAAACTGAAATACTTCATAAGTTTTTCTTGATGAATATTTTATTTTGCGTGAGGTTATTAGAATAATGATCAACATCATATTTGTTGAATTATTTCAACTTAATCATAAGCCTTCTATACTCTATGAATGTTATATTCATAGATGATGTTAGGGTGATGTTTTTGTTATGATATCTACCAAGACCTTTTAAATACATGGTTAATATTGTAATTCATTCAATTGGAAAGAATTAGTCGGTGTTCACTGATTTTGGGAACTTGATTCTCATTGTGGAGGTCCAATGTAACGAGATTGAAACATATTTTAGTGATCTATTTTATATTGAAGATAGGATTCACTCAAATCATTGGAATATAATAATAGTCATAGTTGAATGCAATGTGGGAGAGTATAGATATTTTTTCTAAATATATACCTTTTTCATGGAATTTTTGAAATAGATGTCACCTTAAGAATGATAGGTGTGACATGATGAATATATAAAGAAGGAATTATTAAAAACAGTTGTTTTTTTTAGAAAAAAGTGATATTAATATACATTTGAATGATTTTATATAAATTAAATCACAGATCTTAAATTATGGAGATTCAGTACATTAAAATGGAGAAAAATGGTTCGTATCAAATTATGTATCTATGGGTTTTGGTTGAGTGAATCATACTGATGGTTAAGATCTTAACATTATGGGAAAGGGATAAGTAAAGAATTTTTAAATAATATGGGTTCTCTTATACTGAAGGACATGAATCATGTTCTACGATATTTGATTGATGTGATTTCAATGGGTTTTCATGATGTCTCTGTTTATGTAATGAGATTTGTGGAAGGATTTTGGAATATTATGCAGAGTTCTCTCACTATACATACATGTGTAAAATATGTTTCATTGTATCTGACCAGAATGGCAGTGGGATCTACACTCATTAGAAATAAATCATCCAAATTATTAGAACATTTACATAATAAATTTTTGAACCACAATGAGATATGTATGAATATTATAAAATATAAATCCATATTGATGTTGGATCATTCATACTTCAGATGATGTGTTATTATAATACATGATAGGAAATGGAAGTTTTCTTTAAAATTTTCTAGAATAACATTAACATTTTTGAAGATAGTGTTGGTTCTTAACGATTTTTTTGGGCTTTCCACATTTTATTCTTATAGAATATATTTTTAATTTTTTACCATTATTTTCGATTCCACAATGAACATATGGGTATACTATCTAAATAATAAAATTTATGTGTTTGGAAATGTTTTTCAATGGATGTCCTTGGTGTAAATGGAAATCATAAGAATTTTTAACTATATTAAATCACATAATGGTGGTGAGTTTTACAAATGTAGTTCTGAGAATTTCTACAGAAATAGAGGAATTATGAATGAGAATAATGTTCGATAAGAACCTAAAAAAATGTGTTTCGAATAAAATTAATTTTTTGTTGATAGACGGAACAAGAATCATGTTAATAATTACATAATTCCTATATTTTTTTTGGTAGAATATATAGGATAAATAACATACTTAATCAATGGAATATAATAAAAACAATTTGGATTCAGTTATCAAAAGAACACCACTCCAGATAAGTTCTAATAGTTACATTCCTCAATGTTTTAGTATTTTAATCCAAAAATATTATGTATGAAAACGATAGAGCTTATATTGAATAAAATACTTTAGAATATTTCTTAATAGGATAAGAGGGTGATGATTTTATTTTTTGGATTTGAGAATATTAAAAGAAGAAATTTCTAAATTTTCATATTATGATCTTCTATGAGTAGATCATATGGAATGATTTGAACTTGAATGGGAAGGATGTTGATGATAAAGATTCAACATCAATTCAAGTAGATCTTAAAGATGGATTCAAAGGATCACATGATTTTTAAAGAATATATTTATTTGAATGTAAGGGATGGAATGCTATTCTTGGAGTAATTTCATATTGAAGTGTAAACGGTATATATTTTTAGCTAGAAGAAGGTACATATAAAACTCATGAACTGTGGAATCTTAGTAATGAGTTTCAGAAGGTGAAGTTCAAAAAATTAAATTTCATCAATAAGATGATTTGTATAATTATTTTTTGATATAATAAAGGTAAAAATGTCCTATGTAGTGGTATGGATATGATCTGAGTTTCTATGTTTTATGTGATTCTACAGAACTAGAGATTCTAGAAGAAGTGACTTCTCTTAGTGATTCCAGAAAGTGGGACTTCGTAATGTAGGAGAATTTGGATTAATTATGACTGAATAACACTTACGATATAAGGAAATTACCTTGGGGGACGAAACCTATATAATGAAAATGGGTAATCCTATTGAAATAAGAAGTTGATATAAGGAAGTGACATATAGAAAGACTGGTTATGGAAGGCTTCCAACATAAGTTTGGTATTCAACTTTCTCAGATATTTTTTTAGTAGTAAAATATACTATCGAATAAATTTTTTAAATTTCGTTTATTTTTAATATTTGTACCTTGATAAAATGAATGTGATGGAAAAATTTCTTCACGGGGATTTAGAGAAAACATTTATATGAATAAACCAGTTGGTTTAATTGATATCCATAATTAGAGATTTGTGTGTAAAAAATGAGTATATATATATTGAAACAATAATAAAGGTGTTATAACTATAAGGTTGATTATTTTATGGAATACAATAGTTTCACTTTAATTAATTCCGATTATTGACGTTATCAGAAATAGTTTAATATAAAATAATTCATTGTCTTTATTTAGTATGTATATGATATATTCACTGTAATTATTAATATTTAGATGATTTTTTAGATGTTGAATGATCTATAAGGAATGTTTGAGATGAATTATTTTTCGAATCTATGAGTATCATTGGTATGATAATTAAATGTAATGGGAAAATCGGAATATTGGTTTAATTATTGAAGAATTACATCCAAAATAGCATTGAGATATTTGTAAAGAGTTAATGTAAACTGGTCTCAATTAATATCATTCTCTATATTAATCTTTCTATGGATAAGGCTCCATGAAAAAAAGAATAAAAAAGTACCTAGATAATGTTTTTTTATGAATTATAATGCAAAAATATGAGGTATTCTATGGTGTGTACAAGTTGATACATTGATTATGTAGTGGGAGTGTTCATCTTATTTATGGAAAATATATGGAAGGTTCATTGGGAATATGTTAAGTGCATTATTGGGTATATCAATGGAATGGAAGGTACAACACTTTATTTCAAATATAATGATATAATAATTGGGTTTTTAGATATGGTCTTTTGGTGTGATTCCGATTTTATTAAAAGTGAAACTATATAATTTTTTACACTTTCAATGGAACCATAGTTAGTTAGAAGTCCTTATTACTACTGGTAATTTCACATACTCAAAAAAAATTATATTACGTTTCTATTATGGAAGAAAAAAAGGAGTTATAATGAATATTGTTTTTAGTCGAACAAGTCATATGAATCTATTGGTAAGGGATGTTATTTTATTATTGTCGGAGTGTAATTAATTTTTCTACAAATCTAACGTTTCATTCATGGACTAAGTACATTGATCTAGAATACCATTATATCGAGAAGATATTGGAATTTGGTTCTTTGGAAATTTAGAAGGTAGCCGGGAAACTATATCCAACATAAATTTCTACCAATAATTTGGGATAATAAATATTCAGGAAACATAAAGAATTGGTTATTGTTTGTCGAATGGGAAGAGATATAAAAGAATTGTATTTGAGAGAAATGAGAGAATGTTTTGTGGTTGTTGAGGGTTGTGTTATGGCATTTTATCTAATGTACAATTAAAGTGGGAGATTTTATGGATTGTGTAAATCCTACATAGTTTTATTTAAATAAATTTTCTAAAATGATTGGTTCTATATAACCATTATTTCATTGATGTTGTTATAGAGAATTGGTTTTCCATCAGTGTTCTGGAAGGTGATTTCTTGAATGAGGTGGTTCATAAAGTGATTTTTCCAATGTGATTAGAATAAAGTGTTTTAATAATATAATTTTTAAATGATATGACTTGAAGATGTAGTTTTTTTGTTTTACATTAATGGGACAACTGGTATACTAGAGTTTTTAGTCACACTGCAGATTAATACTGGAGATCATTGGTGGGAATAGTGAACTGTATAAACTCTAGAAGTTGACAGAGGAAAATTCAACTGAATGATTTGTATTTTTCCTCTATACATTTGAGGATTGAACCCCTATTATCTTTGGGTAACTGACTGTGACTACATATATTTTAGTAATCTAAGCGGCACATTATATCACTATGTGATTAAAATTTTATCCTAGTAAATGAAATACTATAATGTTTCTCCCCTAGATATATGTATTTTTGTTAGATAATTTCAAACAATATGGTCATGGGGGCACATAATAATTGATATTTCTTCTCATCAATTTCTCAATTAGTGATCTCATGTATTGTACATCCTGATGACAAAACCGTGATTTGGAACACCACATTTTCTGGTGTCATTGTTTATTCCGATTTATAAGAACATGTATTTTTATCCCTATGTGCGATCGTCATAAATGTGTACCATTTGATTTAATAATTTTATTGAATATTAAAACCATGATATTTCTGATTTGGCAAGGTAACATGTGTTGTGTATTTAATTTGTGGAATGAAATTGATTTAATGGTCAAGATATGACTTTTCACCTCCAAGTGAAAGAGATTTCAAGAAGGTAAATCCCTCTAGATTTTTTATTAAATTTTTAAATAATTAATATAAGGATGAAGACACAATTTGTGCATCCAAAATTATTAGATATTGTGATAATGAAATTACATTACATGGTGTGTGATCATAGGTGGTTGTCATTGTTATGACTAAACCTTCTATTGTTATTGGTCATGATACATTTAAAGATAAAACTCATGGTTTGTGAGTATTTATCATTATTATAGATATAAGATCATGGAGGGAAACATAAAAGGTGTATCCACAATTTGTACTTATTAGGATAAATTATAGTTTAATACAATTTGGGAACCTTGGGTAGAATCTGGTGAATATTATAGTGCAAATGACCTAATGTTAATTATCTAAATTAAATTATTTAGGTTTATAAGAATAAAAATTAAATATTTCTCTCATGTAATTCACAGATAACTTAATTATAATAGTGAATAGAAAAAAATAATTTTTTTTGATTGAATGTGTTCAAGGTTTATTATGTTATTATAGGAGGAATGAGTTGAGTTAATTGTTTTTATTCTATCACATGAAATGTTAAAGTGCTACCAGTCAATTATAAAGTATTTATGATTCTTATAATGATTTAAATAATTTGAACTTGTGTTTGTTGGATTTTTTTATTGGTAATGTTTCCATAAAGACCATTGTGTAAAATATGGAAACATGAACCCTAGTGTGTGTGTGTGTGTATATATATATATTAGCTAAAAATTTAGTTGTGAAGGTCCTTGAAAGAATTTGATATAGTTATTATCATATCCATCCCTATTGAAAGTTCTAGAGAGAGAGACTGGGAAATGAATAAGACTGGATCGATCCTGCTCCCTCAGATTGAGTCGACGTTCTGGAAACGAATGAAGGGAAAAAATAAAACAATTTTTACCCCTCAATAACTCCCAATAATTTATGAAAAAAGATATATTATATGTGGTGTAAATGTGGAAAATATACAGGATGATTATTTGGTGTGTTTGAGCTATGGAATGTTGACAATGTGTAGACCGTATCGACGATGATGAAAAAATAGTGTATAATTTTCAGTTTCAATTGTCTATTGTTATTCATGATTAAATTAAATTTCATGCGATATATAAGAATATGAACACTGATATACCAGATCAGATGTACAATACTAATATAGATGATTTTTTTAAAAATACGAGTATTATACCCTTTCATATAAAATGAGTTCGATCAATTTCAAGGGGGAGTGAGTGATAACTACCTAGAAATAATTATTTGATGTTCCTAGAAAACATGGCCTAAAAGGCATAAAAATTTCTACAAGAAACCCTATAAAATGAGTAATAATAATCATCATTGGGGGGACTATAACTGGTCACAACTATATATACATGAGAGGAATTTTTTTGGAGTCCCGATGAGGAAAATATAAAATTTTTTATTTGAAAGGGAGATAGAGATTGATGAGGATAAAGATAATATTTTTGTTAAGGGGGACTTGTGGATTGGGTGGGGAAAAAGTATTACTTGGGTTCTTCTTTCTTCTACACCATTATTTTTTTCTTCACCCATATATTTCCTTTTCTTATTCTTTTATTTCCTTTCTTCTGTAATATTGTATCAGTTAACCTTCCATATATAAACATAGTATCCCTATAGAAGGGAGGTGTTATGGAAATATTTCTTTAACACAATTTATTTTATTGATCTAATAAAGAGTTAAATTTATGTCCATGCTCCACTATATGAAACTTATACCCATTAACCATTGGAAGTAGATATTGTACACACTACCTTAGTAGACATGACAGAGGCTTCCGACCATGATATGTATAGTTAGTAAATAAGTTTATGTATAGATAAATAATATGCTGATCCATGAGGATATAGTTATTTTTCATTATTCTCATTGTGAATCTTCTTATCATATGACATTAGTTAGATACACTTCCCACATAACACCAATTGAATAATTTTCTCATGTCCCATTTATAAAAGATGTTTCTTGTATTCCATAGACACCCCAGAATGTTTCATGACTCCCATTAGAGGTATGAAATACATTAATTTTTTTTTCCAATACATGTGAATAAGGTGGACTTTTAGAAAAAATTTTAAAAATAAAATAACCAAAAAAATTTGATGATGAGAAGAGTCTTCGGACTCCCATGATGGTGAAATATCGACTTTAAATGAAATTTATATTTTTTGATGGAAATATATCTTAATAAAAAGTGTATATCATTATAACTATTTCATATTTTTGAAGTATGTGAATGAAAACCCGACACAAAGAAACATTTAGTGGTTCCACGCCAATATACTAGATGAGATTACATCATGGTGTCATCCACTATAAATAATGCATCATCACACATTAACATTGTACCCATAAGAAAATATTTATTCTATTTGGACTTGGGGATTTGTCCTTTTCAATATTTAGTGAATGATGTAAGTGAACACTAAATAAAACATGCATGTGAATTATTTTTGAGTATTTTGTTTTTTTGTTTAACTGTATTTTCTATAGATTTTTCATTTTATTTATTTTTGACTATTTTATTTTCTATTAATATCAAATAGAATATTTATTTATTTTTTCATTTTTACTATTTGTGAGTATTTATGATGTATTTATGGTATTTTTCTATTTTAGCTTTTGACCAAATAGGTTTGGCGTATATACCCCCCCTAAAGACCTGTTTTAGAGAAAAATTAAATATTGTTGAATTTTGAACCCTCTTCACCTCCAATTTAGTATGAATTATTCATCCATCCTTTGCCTCAAATTTCATCAACAACGCAACTATGATATATAAATTTTCTTACAACCCAAATTAATAATGATAAAATATTAGAAAAAATAATCATGTTTTTTTTATTATAAAAAATAACAAACAAATAAATTCCTAGAGGAAAGATTTAAACAACCAATTACATATTATTTCGAAAATCGGTATAAATTCACTTGACAAAAATCACATCTCTATAGATGTAATGGTTTTTAGGATCCATTTTTCATCAAATTATACAAGTGATTCAATAAAATTTTTAACATTACATATTGAAATTTTTTTAGCTAATTATTTAAAAAAAATTCCCTATAATTTAAGTTAAAGTATTCTTTGTAAGTAAAAAAGTGACCACTTTTTCCTTCTTTTTAATAATAAACACATGTGAAGAGTGAAATAAAAAATTTTCCACAACATCTTTCAAAAACATTCATAAGAAAAGTTTTGGAAATATTTACAAATGAAACATAATTAATTATTGGTTTCAGGTTGGAAGAATTGGGGGATTATTAAAGATGGTGCTATAAATGAGTTTTTGATAGTTTAGTAATCCACAATTTATCATCATGAATTATCCATCATTGATTAATATTGCTTCATAGGATATGCCTTATGTTTAGTGGTTTTTTAAGATAGTTCCCCAACTAGATAAGGTTTCTATGTTTCAAATGGATATGGGATGTTTAATAAATTATTATTTCATGATGGATGATTAAAAAAGAATAGGTATTTCTAATTACAATCATAGGGAAAAAGCAAACCTATATTAAATATTATGTAATAAGTTATGATTGGTCATGTGTAACCATGTTGTTTGTCCCACAGAAAACAATGCTTTCATTGTTATTGTATTTATGTACAATTTTATATTTCATTTATATGCTATAATTTAATGTTAAAAAATGAATTTTAGAGCAATTTTCAATGACCCATAATGTATATATTTAAAATATTTTCTTTTAAGAAATTTACAACTCACTTTTTGATAGATATTATCAATTTAAGAATTCATTATCTATAAATTTTGAAATATTTTGCTTTATAGACACTAACTAAATGATCAAAATAAAAATTTAATTTCCTTTTAAAAAACTAAAAAAATCATTACTTAATATTTATTCCTTTGAAAAATATATATCTATTATATAACTCAATGTTTTGTTTACAATATATGGTTTCTTAAAATTAAAATCAATTGTTTATTTAGATACACCTAGTTGTAGTGTTAATCAATGTCTGCATTTTTTTCTTCCAGGAATGTTTAGAGACCAATCGAAGCTTATGCGAAATAATTATTCTAGTAAATGGTTATCTACAAATGAGTTTAGATAATAAACTCTATTATATTCCTCATAAAGAATTAAGATAATTTAATTATAAAATTACATCTTATTAGATCATAAATAAATGCATAAAATTTATGGAGAATGATTTTTTAAAAATGAATATCTTTGGTAAGAAAATGTGATTCATATCAAGACTTGAGTTGAGCCACATAAAAGACCTCAATTGAATTCTTGGATCACTAGAGGATGAAAAATAATTTCAAGTGATATAAGAAAAACAAAACCCTTGTAAAAATTTTCCTAAAAAATAACTAACTACATGTAATATAAATGTAGTTTTCCATTAAAATCACAAAACAAAATAAACAAAACCATTTTAATGTAAACAAAAAACAAAAAATAATGTGCAATAGAAAGGTGATGAAAACATGTCTGACACATTATATTTAGTTAAATCAGATGGTGCATATGCACAATGGATTTTATAGTTCCTCCAATAATTCATGACTAAACATTATTATATTAAAAACATTCAAGAAATAAAAGATTCATATCTAATGAAAATTTTAGCCTCTTCATTTAATGAATCATAATAAATGAAATCTTCACTAATACTGAAACGTGTGAGAAGTAGAAATTAATAAACAACATTTTAGGATTCCCCCATATGATACCCATGCAGTCCATTTTTTTATTTTTTCCCAATTGGGTAATAAATTTCCCTAAAAACTATTCATCAAAATCAAAAATAATATTTAACATTAAATGGAATCTAAATTATTGTTTTCCACACTATTGGTTTTCCAAAAAAGGACATGGTTCACCAAACCATCAACATATTTTTTATTCAAAACAAATACAATAGTCATGACAAGTATAAAAAAATATATAAACAAATACTTACATATGATCATAACATGAACCTATCACAAAACTCTAATAACTTGGTTATTTCCTAAAACAATGAGTTTTTCCAAAATACACGCAGTGGATAATCCCATACTAAAAAATCACAATGGTGCTAATCAATTTTTTTATCCTTTCATTTATTCATGTCAATTAATTTTCCTGGGTCATATCTAAATTTATTTAATTGTCCAAACAATTTTTATTTTTTCCAAAATTTTCACTAAACTATTACATTGATAAACCATTATATTAAATAAAATCTAATTTGAGATATAAGATTAATGTTTTCCAAATTAATAAATTTAAAAAAAATTATTATGGTTTTCATCAAAATCCCACAAATCCTTGTTTACAAATATGGAAAATAAATAAATTTAATCCAATAATTTTTTTGAAAATTATTTAATTTCAATATAAGAAAATAAATTAGAAAAAAACAAATCAACCACACAATGAGTAATAATACACCAGGTATTGAATAAGGACCATCTTCCTTATATGATGAATATCTAAAAATTCAATAAACTCTTGATTTTATGTCAACATCCATAGCCCAATCTTTCAGTACCAAACAACAAAGGTTCATCATTATAAATTTACCATTCATGATCTAATACGATTTGTTATAATCACTCAAGGCCCACCCAATATGATTATAAAATCATGAGAGAGAGAAATATAATAGGGATTTGAAAAGAAATAAGATCTCTAATAAATATCATTTTACCCAATGTTGAGGTAGTAAATATTAGATATAATGGTGTTTTTCTATTTTGAATATAACATATAAACTCTACCAATGAACCCCTAGTTCATCCACGCCCATAATAGGGAGTTAATGAGAGTTATAAGTGGTTAATTGATATTTTATAATTCAAATCAGTCAAATTATTCCAAAATGCATGATCTTGTTATAAGATCATTGGGACCATGTAACATACCTTGTATTTACTATCACATCTCAATATATAATTCAATGTATCCATGTACGGTTTATTATATATTACAATGAGATCCCACACATAATAACTCTTGTTTAGACAATTTGAAAATTTCATGGGTGTTGACGCTCCTTTCGTCACAGAATCTAAAGATCGGAAAAGGGGAATATAGGAGCACAAAGTGATTCAACCTTTGAAGAAAACATAAAAAATCGATAAAGGGATGAACAAGGAAAACTTTGCCCATAGGCCGCGTAAGTTCCTTCATTGTCGCGCAAGTGGACTTTCGCGACGCACCTTGGCGCGCAAGTGACATGCGCGGCCTAATTGATAACCACCTGGTAACCGCCCGGGGTCTTCTCTTGCCTATAAATAGACCCTGTGGGCCCCCCATTCGAGAGGATCGTTTTTCCAGAAACTCGGATTGAAGCTCCCGACGCCCAAGTCTCTTCTCAAAGCTTCCGGAACACTTATAAGGTAATTTATTACCTAGAACAGAAGATCTAAAGAGAGGGAGTAAGGCCTAAGTGTTGAAACTCATCAACACTTGCGCACCTGAGTGGTCAGCACTTAAGGGAAGTGGTCACACTTCCACGCCGCCTTACTCCATTGATAGAACTTGCGCGTCCCTTTTTTGGAAGAACCTCAAGAGAATTCGAAACACTTTAATGAAGAGTCGCTCAAGTATTTCAAATGTTGGTTGAATATCATGCAAGTACCCACCATGTCGCATAGGTATACCTACGCGACCAATAATTGTATGTCGCCGCAGTACCTGCGCGCCTTCCAAGACTTGCACGCCCATTCCTTTTTGTGTGCCTTTCTAACCCATTTCACCCCCTCTTAATCCATTACACCTTTCCTTTCCAAGATTTAGTCTTTAAGACACTCTCCAAATCCATTTATGGCATGATTTCTTATTTTGACTTCCTTATCTGAAAGAAATTATGTGGAATATCTCTCAAAACCTAGTGATTTACATATCTTTATGTCACTAAAGATTGAGAGTTCATTCATTCAACCTCATCCTTTAAGATGAGAGAATCCTTAACCTGGGACTCCTTTTCAGGAATCAGTCCTAGTCATAATCCTGGGCTTCCTTTTCAGGAGTAAGCCCCAAGTCCCCTAACCTGGGCCTCCTTTTCAGGAATAAGTCCCAGTCATAATTATGGGCATCCTCTTTAGGAGTAAGCCCCAAGTCCCTTAATTGTTGGGCATCCTTCTTAGGAGTAAGCCCCAGATCCTCTAATTTGTGATTCCTTTTCAGGAGTAAGCCCTAGTTTCTAATTTGGGATTCCTTTTGCAGAGTAAGCCCCAAACCTTAATCCTTAACCTGGGCTTCCCTTTCAGGAATAAGTCCCATTCATAAATCCCTTAACCTGGGCCTCCTTTTTAAGAGTAAGTCCCAGTCATAATCTTGGGCTTCCTTTTCAGGAGTAAGCCCCAAGTCCCCTAACCTGGGCCTCCTTTTTAAGAGTAAGTCCCAGTCATAATCTTGGGTTTCCTTTTCAGGAATATGCCCCAAGTCCCTTAAATTCTCTTTAACCAGTCCTAATTTACGTTTGTTCTGGGATTTCTTCTCAGGATTAAAACCCAGTTATCAATCCTCTCCTGATTTGGGTTTCCTTTTTAGGAATAAGTCCCAAGTTAGAGTATTCAAATCTCCATGAAGCACATATACCTTTATGGACCCTGTTCCTGGATTTTCTCCCTCAAGTAAATCCTAACCTTCATTTATCTGGGCAGTCATATATACATAAGCCCCAAACCATTTCTTATGATTTCATCTTTCATGGCACAATTGTCTAATTTTTACCAATACCTCTTGTTTCTCACACCGAGCATGACTCACGTAATCATAGAGTGTAAAATTAATTGTGACATCCTTCTTTGAGCCATCAATCATAAACATCATACTCCATTACTTGAACTACGTGGGTTCTGATTCCTTTTCCAAAACAAAGGATATGTAGGTAGCCCATCTATGGGTTCGATCCCAACTCTGAAATAATTCATGTCCTTCTGAATGACAATAAACATCAAGTGCCCCACTGAGTGGCTTTAAAACTAGCCTGGTCATCATAATTACCAAGGGACTTTTATATAAATGTTTTGAAGGTTACCATTGACCAATAATCTCTAAATAGATATAGATGATTATTTATTGATGAAGAACCTTGAATACATATGAAATATTCTCTAAATTTCTTACATATTTAATCATTGATTGTTAAACTGAAGGAAAGCTCATTATATACTTGGTAATGTAATAAGGATTCACGAACATACCTTAAATCTATAAAGAGAGTCCCGGAATAGAAAATAATTCCCCTCAAAAAGGTGTGATGAGTCCGACCTCCCATCCTCTCGACCAATGAAAATTCCTAATCCTCATCAGCCCACAAGATAATGAGCGCCTACCTTTGGAATGTAGGTCCAAATGGATATGGAATCACTGGATGTTTCCAGTTCTACAAACAAACCCCTTAGAAACCGATCGGAATGATTGAATCTCCCATCCAGGAGGTCATCCCCGAATTCTGAGGGAAACAAAAAATGGTGAACCCGATGTGAATCCTTAACCAAGTTAAAATGATGTTTTACCTATTTTTTAAGCCCCTGTTTAAAACTCAATAAGAGGGGTAAAAAAATAATCATTGACATGTGTGCTCATCCAAAGGATGAAGTGGATGAATTTTATCTTGATTACATCTGTTATATCAAACATGCACTCTTTTCCAAGATCTTCTGTATTTCCATAATGGTTGCTCTCAAATTCACATTTGTGAATACTACTGCTTCAAATACCACTGCTTCTATTCCTACTGGATCGTCATCCGCTCTGAGGATGACATCACCTACTCAGCGTCTTCAACGCTGTGTATCAAATGCGCTGGTCAAGGAGTACCGTCAACACGGTACTATCCCAACTCTGGAGTCTGCCCGACAGGCCCTCCAAGTGAACAACTCACACAGGTCGTCCGGACAATGACGACCAGTGATCTAGAGGCAGGCGGTGCTGGCTACCGTCTCCAACCGTTTCGGGTCGTTATCCCTAGAACGCAATTTCCATTCGCTCCCATACTCTGAGGAAGTGAATGAGCAGATCCCTCAGGGCCTTAATTCAAAAAGACAGGAGTCCTTCCCGAGGGCTCCCATCAACAATCGCCGCCAGACTCGTGCGGCAGTGCGCCCTCAACATGATGAGGGTACCGACTCGAGGCATTCAGCTCAGGTTCCTCGAACCCGAGCAGGCAAGACGAACCGCCAGAGACGGAATCCGGTTAACAATGGGCAGGTTTTCATGCATGCTATCTCCGGAGAAGTCCACCAACCTAACTTGGTGGAGAACAACGAACAGCCACACACACCTGTCCGTTTTAATTCTGCTGTCCAGCAGACTCGTCTGGCAGCATCAAGCCAATCCCGCCAGGCAATTCTGGTGGAGTACTATAGGCAGGAACATACACCTACTTATACATCATCAGTTAGTCAGCAGGCTCACCTGACTACATTTGATAGATCTCTTCAACTGCGTTTTGCGAAGTGTAATCAGCAGCCACATACACCTGCTAGTACAAATCAAGCCTACCAACAGTCTCGCTTGGTAGTGCACGGAGAAGTCAGTTGGAAAGCTCCGACGACAAACAGGAGGCAGACTCAACTCTCTGCCTCCACACTTGAGTACTTTCAGGATTCACTCACAAGAAAAGGAGGACAGGAGCAGGCACATATGCCTACTCCAAGCCCGGAATGGATGTATATCCCTGTTCCGGCAGCTGAAGTCACCAAACATATTTTGTCAATGGTGGAAGAGCAGAAGAAAATTCCTGCACATATTCTAGATGCTTGCCAGGATATCATAACAGCTTCAGCATCATCTCAGGGAAAGAAAAAAAATCTATCCCTAGCAGTGGAGTGACACATCAAGGATTCACTCCAGAACAGACACACAATCTGTTCCAGTCCAAGAGGGTTATGGGGCATACTCCCCCATATCATACGGACAACCAAGTCAGGCACATACAGATGATTTGAGTGGAGATCGTCAGCCTAACCTGACCATATTTCCTGATCAGGCACATACACCTGCTCCGAGTAACCACTTTCGTCAACAAGTGGTTTCCAAAGAGAGTAAGATTGCATTTAAGAAAAAGATCCTCCCAACACATTCAGGAGATCAAAGGACAATCTGTAACAAGGCCTTGCTCGATGCTGGAGTTCTTGAAGCCCTCAGACATTTATCTGTTGTAATTCAAGATTCCACTCCCTCAGTTCCCAATAACGGGAACATTAATTCCGAAAGTCTTCAACAGACACTTCCTCATGAAGGCTTTCTTCATGAAAATTCGGTCAATCTTGAAGTTTCTTCTTCAGATGAGAGCCACAGGAACCCTCTGTGTGGTCAAAATACCAAGGAGAAAGAGATCTCATCTTTTGTTGTAACCCATTATGGTGATCCTCCCCATGATGATGAATTTCGCTGCGAAATTCCTCTCCGCAGTAGTGATTCACATTGCCTGGAGAATACTCCAGTGGACAATGTAGTGCCGAGAAAGCCCTCTTATCTTGAGGCACTTGCAAATGCAAAACCAGTCATGTCTGATGCTTTATCGCTAGCAAGTGAAATACTTTCTCAATCAGAAGATATCCCAGGGTGTAGGTCATTCTCCGAACCACCCCTAAGTCATGCATCTTCTAGTTTGATCAATGATCTCTCTACTAATCTCGTTGAATCCGATGAAGCAATAAGGAAACACCAAATCTGGTCAAAACAGGTAGAAGAATCTTCATTTAATGATAAAGAGAAAATTCTGAACATGAGGAAAAAACTGGTGAAAAGTGAGGTACCAGTCATGTTTTGGCCTTTGGCTGACTCCCAGTATGGCATTCCAAAGATGTTGACGGAAGATGGAGTCCATGATATTCGTCTCAACATATGGAAAACTCTTTGTCAATTGAAGAAAAAGGTATTATCTTATGATGAATATGAAAATCATCTTAAGATAATAGAAGGGCTACAACGTCAGATTGATTTGGCATCTCTATCAGTCTCTCGGTATCCGAAGGCTGAAAAGCAACAGAGAACCCTTCAACGTTCATTCCTTGGCGCACTATGAAAATTGTGTCAGTTAATTGTTAATGCTCCATCTGGTGTTCATATCAGAGGATGGGGTGTTCACGGAGCACTACATTTCACAGTGCTTTCCAGTCAACAAAGCCCGCCGAAAATGGTCTCATGCAATGTTATTTCCCATGGCCGGCCACAGTCAATGGGTTTTGTTCATAATCAAAATCTTGCTCAAGAACAGGCTTCAACTAGTTCCTCTCAAAATCAAGCATATAGAGAACAAGTTGTTGAATTGTTCCTACATCAAGAAGACGAGAATATTGCACAAGCCTCTCATATGGAGCAAACACATCATCAAATGACAGAAGTTTCAGAAATCATCCAACGGTCTGTTAAACTAGGTGATAAAAGTGGATACAGGCTAATGCATCCAGCTAATTTCCGAACTAAGATTCGCAAGATCAAGAGAGCTTTTAAGAAGGTCTCAGACATAGCATGTCAAGAGCCACCCCAGCTTGTCAGACTGGGGACTCCTTTAACCCAACCCTCAGAGTCAACAAATGAGATTCGAGGAGTTGAGCGGAAGCAGCAGGAACATCCCCAGTTCTCGAGACTGGGGACTCTTTCAAATCATCAATCCCCTTCTCAGAGAATATCGGTCTTTTCTCGATTGGGGAAGAAGTCCCAAGAGGAATGAAGATCCAAATTATCAGGAGATTCCCCCCAAGTTATAGCTCGTCAAGATGTTCCGAAAATATTAAATCAACAAAAGGTAATGTCTCATCAAAGACATGAAAGAAGACAATATCACAAAAATGTTGATAGAAGGGATGTGATGCATTATAAATCAATCAATGTCATCAATGCTGTTGTTGCTAATACACTAGAGGAGACTCACTCAGGGGACTCAGATGAAGAGCGTCCTACTCAAGAAAATGTACGCGCCGATACAAATGAAGAAGGTGTGCATACACGAATTCAAAGGATTACTCAGAACCTAGGTAATCCACTTCCTTCTCTCCAAAAAGTATCCAAAAAAGGGAGGGGAAAGAATCAGGATACATATCCTTCCTCTGGAGAAGGTCAATCGCTCTCGTTAGAGCAAAGGTTTGCACAACAAAAGGAATAAATGACAGAATTAAAAAGGTTGAATGCAGAACTACTTCAAAGTAGTCTTCTTCTTAAGAATGATGAAGTCCGACAGCCGGAGGAATTTGTTGTAACTACTGGGATGGATCAGGAATATCCTCCTTTATCAGTACACCCTCAGAGGTCTAATCCTACGGGTCAAACACAACAACGGTTGGCAGTACTAGCATCAGTTGCAGCACCAATCACCACGTCTGTCCAAGCTCCATTCATTGCACCTACCCATGACCAAATTCAACCTGATGTTTCTCAAAAGTTAATAACTACTATTGAGTCATTAATAGCTCGGTTAGAATCTATGGAAGGGAAACATGAACAAGTTCAACCAGAAAAGAAAGTTTACCCTGAATGGGTAGATTCAATTTCTCCTCCATCTAGTTTTGGAAACCCTGTTTTCCCTACTTTCAATAGATCAGGCGACCCTGAAAAACATTTGATGCATTACGTGTCTTGTTGTGATCCTATGATGGGAACTCTAGAGCAGCAAGAAGCAGTGAAACTCAGATGCTTCGTGTGAACCTTGCAAGGACCAGCTTTTGTTTGGTATACAAGCTTGCAATCCCGGTCAATCATCGGATGGGGGGATCTTCGTCAAAAATTACTTCTTCAGTTCAGCTCAACTTTGCCAAAAATGTCAGTTTTCGATCTTACAAACTGCATGCAAAGGGAGAATGAAAGAGTCTCTGATTTCATTGCTCGCTGGAAGGGATTAACGTATTCCCTGAGTTTAGAACACCCTCAAGAAGAGCTATTGACAATATGTGTGGACAATTTGCGTGATGAATTACGCACGCCATTGATCCCTGTGAAATAAACAGGAGGGTTTCAAGACCTTACTTCAATCACTCAGCAGATTCAAGATTCCCTTATACAGGCTAAGCATAAATCTCGTGTAATTCAATCAGCTTCAGGAAGGAGAATGGGTAAAGTAGAAACTGCTACAGTTATGCTTAAACAAGCGCCTGTACCTATTTCTACTTCAAAACCATCATCTTCTTGAAGGGCTCCACCTCCTGAATTCCAACAACAATGGCCTCTTCGTCCAATTGATCAAAAAGATCAACGACGAAAACAATTTTAGGATTTGAAGAGTAAAACCTACTCTTTCCGAAATGAGCAGGTTCCTGGTTACTTCATTTCATCTCTGGAAAATAATTTGGTTCAATTACCAGTGCCCAAGAGGCCAAACAAGGAAGGAGATGAAGACGGTCCTAATTATTGTCCCTTTAATCAAATGTTGGGGCATCCTATCCAGGAGTTTTTTATCTTTAAAGACCTCCTGCAAAAGATGGTCGACTTGGGACAAGTCAAGTTGAAAGGTTCTTCGACTTAGATAGCATGTGTTACTGCTACAGTTCCATAAGAGGAAGGTTAATGTAAAGAAGTCAAAAGCAGAAATGCACAGAAGTATGATGATTGGATGGTCATAAAGACAATCAACCAGACTCATGCCATTTTGCGAACACAATTAAAGAAACCAATTGTGTCTTCTGCCATGAATATTGCGGTAAAACCCTCTTCGTCAGAGGGAAAGTCCTCAAATAAACGGTTTGATTCAAAGAAGAAAAAATAATCAGAAGAAGATGAGTATGTGTCAAAGCCTAAATTTTCTTTGACTCTGGTAGACTTTATGCCATCTACATCAAAATCACGGGCACCGTCCCATCAAACAGAATAGTCGTAATTCCAATTTTAATGAGCCTGAATTCCCTGTATCAAATAAGGGAATCCGAGGAAGTACCCGAGGTTCAGGATACAGGGGAAGACGTGGATCTTTCCGAAGCCACTACTCCAATTCTACCCCTGTTATCACTGTGTACGCAGCATAAACTCATGGTAGAGCCCTTCAGCGAGCTCAAAAAGAACAAGAAGGTTTTTCTACTAATAGCCAACTCAGTCTTGGCACATTTATTTTAGAAGACCGATTGAAGGTTCCATCTTCTTTATCTCAGCAAGTAAATGGATCTAATTGGTCTAATCTTCCAAAACTACGGATGTTGCCAACTTCTATCCCAATAAAAGATGCATCAGCTTCCAAAGCATATGCTTCCAAGGTACCTGCTAAACCACATATTCCTGTTGGGAAACGCAGACCTTTAGATAAAAAGTATGATATATTGAAACACTTTGCCCATGTACCAGCCAAGTTATCAATTTTGGATGCTTTTAATCTGTCAAAAGATCTTCGGGAAGTACTCATTGAAGCTTTGTCAAGTCCTCAGGAGTTTGAAGCTAAAATTGTTGCAGCTGAAGTCTATCACATAGAGAATAATCCTACAGAATGCCATGCAGTGATATCTTTTACTGATAAAGATGAAGATGATTTTGTGCATGGGCACATAAAACCTCTCTACTTATCTAGCAAAGTCAATGGTGTAGATATCTGAAGAGCTTTCATTGACAATGGTTCAGGAGTCAACCTCATGCCCATTTGTACACTTCATCGGTTGGGCCTCACGGAATCTGATTTATCTCCTTATACCATGATGTTATAAGGATATGATAAAAATGAACAAGAACCACTGGGTGAAGTTACACTCAGAACACAGTTTGGAGATCTTGTATCCAATTCGGATTTCATGATTGTTGATCAAGACTCTGCTTTCAACGTCTTTCTTGGAAGACCCTGGCTACATCATCATGCGGCTATCCCTTCATCATACCATCAATGTCTCAAATACTGTTTCAATGGTCATGTTGGAACATTGTATGGTGATAAGACCCCGTTCAAGACATGTGAGTCTCAATACATTGAGGCAGAATTTTATCACATGAAGGGAAGAGAAAAATCTACAATGAAGGAAATTACCAAAGTTAATGCTTCATATGGTTTAGAGAAAATTCCAATAAATCCATTTACAAATGTGAGTACAGATTATGTGTTACCTATCAGTCAAATTGACAAAATATGCCCAAATCAAAATACTCTTATGGAAAGATCCATAATGTCAATTATGTCAATTGAGCCAGACAACATGGGAGAAATTGGTAACCTACCAAACAGTGATGAAAGCACAAGTGGTGATGTCTTCATTTCATCTGCTGAAATCCAACAGGTCTATACTTCGCCAATCAGGCCAGAAGAAGTTATAGCAACATCGGAGGTGAATAATGATATAAATTCTCAATCCATCGTTTCCTCTTTATTTCCCAAAGAAGGCCCTTTCTCATCAATAGGGTCAGAAATGGAAGCTTCTTCTTCAAAATGTGCAAATTTTGACATCTCTTCTGATCATGAAAATTTCGGTTTGTCATCTACTATGCATGTAGAAACGGATGAAATGGAACATGATGAAGAGGAAGAGGAAGATCTTAGAGATGCTCCTCCAGCATTTGAAGAAGGTATCTCTACCACTGTGGATGAACTCGGAAAAATAAATCTGGGTACAGAGAAAGATCCACGCCCCACTTTAATTAGTGCAGCCATGACCCTTGAAGAGCAAGAAATGTATACTTTTTTTCTAATGTAAAATAAAGATATTTTTGCTTGGAACTATACAGAAATGCCTGGGCTTGATCCTGATATTGCTACTCATCATTTGGGTTTACCAAAAGAACATCGAGGATTTAAGAAAGCCGCGAGAAGAACACACCCAACTTATGCTTCCAAAATTGAAGCTGAAGTGGATAAGCTGATCAAAGCTAACTTCGTCAGAGAAGATCAGTTTCCCAAGTGGTTGGATAATATTGTCTCTGTAAAGAAGAAGAATGGACAAATTATGGTTTTCATCGATTTTAGAGATCTTAATCGGTATTGTACTAAAGATGATTTCCCAGTTCCGATTACAGAACTCTTAATTGATGTGATTGCTGGCTATGAAGTACTTTCCTTCATGGATGGATATTCCGGATATAATCAGATCCGAATGGCCCCAGAAGATGAGGATTATACATCCTTCAGAGCCCCTCAAGGTGTGTTTTGTTACCGGGTGATGCCCTTTGGTTTAAAGAATGCAGGTGCAATATATCAACGCGCTATGCATCGTATATTCAAACCTTTCATGGGGATGATTGTTGAATTCTATGTAGGCGATTTGGTGGTTAAATCCAAACAACGTTCTAATCACTTGGCAGATTTGGAAGTCATATTCCACAAGCTTCGACAACATAATTTGAAGGTGAACCCCTTAAAATGTGCTTTTGGGGTAACCTCAGGAAAATTCCTCGGCTTTTTTGTACACCATCATGGTATTGAAGTCGATCCTGAGAAGACCAAATCAATCCTTGGTATGTCACCTCCTTAGAATTTGAAGGAATTAAGAGGACTTCAAGGACACTTAGCCTGTATTCGGCATTTCATCGCCAATTTGGCAGGTAAAAGTTTATCCTTTACAAAATTATTGAAAAAAGGAGTCACTTACCAGTGGACTGAAGAATGTCAAGAAGCGTTTGATGTTCTCAAGAAATACCTCTTGTGTCCACCAGTACGCATGCCACCTGTTGAAGGTAAACCACTTATCCTCTATGTGACAGCTCTAGAACGATCATTGGGTGCCTTTCTCGCTCAAAAGAATGATGCTGGGAATGAAAATAGTCTCTACTATCTCAGTAGAACTATGCTTGATGCAGAAACCCGGTATTAAAGTATCGAGAAGTACTACCTGGCATTAATCTTTGCAGTTCAGAAACTGAGACACTACCTACAACATCACGAGGTCCAATTGGTATCTCGAAATAATCCTCTCAAATTCATCCTTAGTCGTCCAATGCTTACAGGACATCTAGCAAGGTGGGCAGTTATTTTGTAGCAGTTCGACATTCAGTATGTATCTCAAAAGGAAATAAAGGGCCAAGCTCTGGCTGATTTCCTGGATAAACATCCTTCAGTGGAAGACACGTCTTCAGATATTGAGCTCCGTGATGAGGAAGTTTTTCTATTCAAGAGTGTTCTCAAACATGGGAAATGTATTTTGATGGTGCTTCCAGAAGTCCAACAGGGAAGAAAATGGAAAATCCTAAATTCAACAATGTTGGTTTAGGAATTGTACTCATTTCTCCAGATAAGGCATTGTTACCTTATTCCTTTTTATTTTGGGAAGTTGGTACCAATAATGAAGCCGAATACCATGTTCTTATCACAGGTTTGGAGTTAGCGCTTCAAGCACAAGTGAATCACTTAAAGGTGAAAGGTGATTCAGACTTGGTAATCAAACAAGTCAATGGGGATTATGCCATTAGAAAAGAAGAGTTAATCCCTTTCTATGATTATGTCAGAAAGTTAATGGCGGAATTCCCTTCAGAACCGACATTTTCTTATGTCCCAAGATCACAAAATGCTCAAGCTGATGCACTGGCTAATATAGGCACAGCTCTAGCAGATCCAAATCGGGACAAGACAACCATCAGAATTGCCCACCGTCGTGCAATTTCACCTTATGTTCAAGCCAGAACAGAGGAAATTTATGAAATTAGTATCATTCATGAACCGTATGGTCATACTACAGGATGGATGTCACCTATCAGGGAATACCTTCAAAATGGAACACTTCCACCTAATAGAGTCGAGAAAGAACAAATCTGGTGACGTGTGGTCAATTTTACTCTTTATGATGGCCCAAACCACCTAGAGAAAATTCTCTACAAACGTGGTTTTGATGGAGTTCTCATCAGATGCATTGATGGTGAAGAGATAATGGCTGTCATGAAAGAAGTGCATGCATGAGTCTGTGGTGCCCACCAATCTGGACATAGATTGTCTGATCAAATTCGAATGTTTGGATACTTTTGGCCTTCAATGATACAAGATTCTGTTTATTTCATAAAGAAATGTCATTCATGTCATGTACATTCCAACTTCATTCATCACCCTCCAGAGTTGCTTCATACAGCTAAATACTCATGGCCATTTTCCACATGGGGAATGGATGTGGTGGGACCTTACCCTTTAGCTACGGCCAAGCAGTTTAAGTACATTCTTACTGCTACTGATTTCCTTTCCAAATGGGCAGAGGTAGTACCTCTCAAAGAAGTCAGTTCTAAATGCATTGTCAGCATCATCAAGTCTAACATCATTAATAGATTTGGTGTCCCTCATACCATATTGAAGGACAATGGCACCAACTTCTGTTCTTCTGAGGTGATGAAATTGTATAAAAAATATAACATTAAATCCTACCATTCATCTCGGTGTCATGCGGCAGCCAATGGCCAAATAGAAGCCTTTAACAAGACTCTTTCAAATATAATTTAAAATATGGTGGATAAATATAAGAGTTCATGTCCTGATAAACTCTTTCATGCTTTATTGTCTTATCGGACTACCACCCGCAATGCAACGTGGTCAACTCCATATTCGTTGGTATATGGAACAGAAGCAGTCTTTCCAATTGAAGTTCAATTTCCCTCACTCAGAGTAGCCATTTGTGATCAGTTATCTACAGATGAGCAATCCCAAAAGCGATTGAATGAATTGTAATAGTTAGATGAGAAAAGATTGTGCACTTTGCACCACTTAGAAATCTAGCAGAATCGAATAGCACGAGCTTTTAACAAAAAAGTTCGTCTTCGTTCATTCATTCAGGGAGAATTGGTATTAGTTCTCAGAACTCCAATGATACCAGGAAAGAAACCTCCCAAGCTTGAGCCAAAATGTGAAGGACCTTATTCAATACATAGGGTCTACTCCAATGGATCTTATTCATTAATCTCGATGGATGGAGAAATCATTACTACTCCGACTAATGCCATATTTTTGAAGAAATATTTTGTATAAAATACAAAGTATTCACAATGATGTCCCCACAACATGACACTAAACTGTGCAGCACCAGTTTGTCCTTGCTATATGACGTTAAACTATACAGCAATGGTCTAGTCTGACCTTAAACTGAAACTTCGTCCCACACGACGTTAAACTGTGAAAAAGTTCCCTAAATGGTCCAGTATGACCTTAAACTGCATCATCAATGGTCCATGCATATGACCCTAAACTATTTGCAAGTCCCTTATGTCCAACAAGACGTTAAACTGTGACGTCCAAACTACATGATGCTAAACTTTATAAAAGTCCCTATCGTCCAACATGACGTTAAAATGGTGAACTCTTTTGTCCTTACTACATGACATTAAATAGCGCAGTCCCCCTTTTTGTCCAACATGACATTAAACTATATTATCCCCATCGTCCTAACTACTTGACGCTAAACTGTACAGAATGTTCATGATATATCCTACATGACATTATACTGTATTTTGTCCCTGCTACATGACACTAAACTGCGCAGCACCAGTAGTCCTAACTGCAAGAATTTAAACTGCATAGTCCCTTTATATGTCCTACGTGACATTAAACTAAGAATCGTTAAGGTTGTTGTTACCTCTTGTTTCTCACACCGAGTATGACTCACATGAGCTTAGAGAAAACCTCAATCGTAACACTCTCTTTGGGCCGCTAACCATGTATAAGTCCCAACAACTTTTTTTTATTTATTAGATCGTTGTCCCCAAGAACAACTTGATCATTAATTCATTCTTTAATTGAACTACAAGGACTTTGATCCTTTCCTTCCAGGCTGGGTACATAGGCAACCTCCCAAGGTTGATGCCCAAAAAAAATCTCTTCACATCATTTCACCACCATATGATGTTGGTTCGTGAAACAACCCCTAGAATCAATATCTTTACATTGATTCACTTTCGTCCTTGTTATATGACGTTAAAATATGCAACACTTTTGTCCGGTACGACAATAAACTACAATACTCTTTGATTTACTCATTTGAGAGAGAACTATTATTGACATTGATTCTTCAATCATGTTTCATTTCAAAAGACTACGTGCATACATGGTAATGCCTAAACTTTTTATCTTAGGTTAAACCATCATTGTACTAAAATCCCCTTTCACCCTTCACATGTACGAACCAAATTTGTACAAAGGGTAGTTCTAGAACTACGTGGGCTTGATTCCCATCCTTATGGGATACGTAGGAACGTTCGAGTATCCCTCGAATCTTGCCCCAAGTCTTTTGGGCCTAACCCCAAATTTCACTTTCAGTTCCTTGGATGAAAAGTCCTCATGAAAACACGTACTGTGTATTCATTATTATGGTCTGAACTCTATGACCCTAAACTAAGATCTCTCATACTTTCGTCCTGCACGACGTTAAACTACATTTCAAGAACTACGTATGGCTTGATTCTCATTCTTATGAGATACGTAGTGAAGTGAAAAATTTCAATTCAGGACCCAGCCACAACATGATTATGGTTATCATTGACCTATGTATCTCTATATACATTGGACAATACCCATATTTATGTGTTATAATCCTAACCATAAATATTTTCAGATCTTCATAACCCTTTTCATGACTTTTAGTCACAAAAATGTCAAACTTCTGAGAATTGTTTTGCCTGACTATGTAGTACGTGCCCATAGGTGGCCTTGCATAAACAGTCCACATAACAGACTTGTTAGCCAAAGATACTATTTATTTGACTATGCAGCCAATGCCCTTAAGTGGCCCTACATAATTCAACCCCCTAACGGGTTTTTCAGATAGTGGTAACTTCATTCTTTGGAAGAATGCCTCTTTTGTCCTTATTTGTCTTAAACAACAGTATGTAGGGATCTGCAAAAAAATAGCCATCCTTAACATATTTATCCCATATCCTTTTTCATGATCTGAAAGTATTCAAGTCTATGGTTTATTCTTCTTCCCTACGTTTGGGTCAGACCTTCGTAGGAGTGATATTCATCCAGTTCTTCGATAATCTTGTCTGGAAATATCTTCTCCATATTCAAGTAACTCTTTCCATACATAAAACTCTATACTTTAGAAAATTTGAATCTCCATAAACTTTCACTGGATTTTAGCACTAGGAATGTAAATTTCTGAGAGTTCTTTTTGCCTGACTATGCAGCACGTTCCCATAGGTGGCCTTGCATAAACAGTCTACAAAATAGACTTGTTAGCCAAAAGATACTATTTTATTTAACTATGCAGCCAATGCGCTTAGGTGGCCCTGCATAATTCAACCCCCTAACGGGTTTGTTAAATAATGGTAACTGCATTCTTGGAAACTACTTCTTCTAATGACTTTTAGCTCTTTTTAATATCATTCCTCAGATTCAAATATTCTTAAGTCATAGCTTACATATTTTCCCACATACTTGAGTATGGTAATATGTTTTCAGATAAATTGTCAAGGAATTGAATCAATTTTAATCCATTTTGGTCAAATCTATTTCAAACATAAACATTAGTCCCATTATGTCCAGCATGCATGACATTAAACTGCCCACAAAGGACAAAGGAACTCTGAATAAAAGTCATGTTCCAGGTCACTAAATATACATTTTCGTATGATTTAGGTAATATTGAGCAATTAAAAGGTTCAATGTTTGTAGGGTTATTTGTAATAATCCTAGTAAAAATCAAACTATGCTTACTAATCCCATTGGATTAAGTAAATTTGAAGCAGGTAGTCAAAGAATGCAGGTACAAATGATTGAAGATGAAAGTGTTTTTCATTGATACACGGGAGATAGAAGGACATCCATAGACTGAAGTCTCTTCTCTTTTTCAAGAATTACAAGAGGCTTTCAACATAACTCTTCATTTGATTTACGGCATCCCGAGCTTCATCAGCAACCACCTAGAATTCATTTATTCAACTGGATACAATAAGAGATGTAGTGATACCAGCTCTTCTTGGAACAATTGTAAAAGGATATTCTTGAGTGCGGTTTGAGAAAATTTTCTGCTGATTAAACAGTGACTCTCTTTCTGTCCAAGAGACTTGGAAGATGGAGACATGGATTTGAGAATGGAGCATTGGAAGTAAAGAGCCATTTGGAGAGAGTACTCTTTTCAGATATTGCTCTAATACCACATTTGTCTTATCTCCACCAACCGGTAGTGGAAAACATTTCAGCCCATGGGTTTTCCATTTTCATATCTGCAAGGAAATGACATAGAAGAAGAACTTGAATGTTCACAACATTGTTGTTGCTCTTAATGCACAACATATTCGAAATGAAGGAGTAGCAGTGCAGCTTCATTTAAGATGTATAGTTCTTTGCATCTGGAACATTGACTCCTTGTAGGTGACCATGACCATATAGAGGCAGGTAGATGCTCTGTGGGAAATTAAGATGATATTTCTTCAAGTACTTAGCCAAATCTGGGAGAGTGCTGTCGCAGATATCATAGTAATTGTGGCCAATGATGTTCATCATGTCATCAATCCGCTTGCTAGCCAGTTCATCAGATGTTTTAATTCCCTTAGGAGCCATTGAATCTGCCCAAAAGTTGAATAAATTAAACTCTTAAATGGGTTTATTTTTCATAAAATTTGTGAAAGATTTCAAAAAAATGGCTAAAGAATTAAGGTGCGCAAGTCTAAAACATGGAGCGCAAGTATTCGTGTGCCGCGCTAGTTTTTGACGTGCAAGTATAAACCGCGCAAGTAAAAATGCCTTTACAGTAGCGCAACATCAAGGAAAACACTGGAAAACAGAGCAACCTGCGCGGCTAAGGTGACCTGTGCGGTGGGAGCTCGAAGGTATGATGTCCGGAAATCTGGATGCTTGTACGGAAGTGAGGCCCTCTATTTATAGATGCGGCTGGGACCCTGCGCGCCGGACCCTGCACGATCGAGGGCTGTATCCCTGCGCGATGCGCACTTGCGCGCCACCTCTGCGCCATCAAGACTTGCGTTCCCCCTTTTCCTTTGGATGTATTCGATTTCCTCAGATTCAAATCCTCATTTATCTCCTGATCCAACTCTGAGGGGGGAATTTTGTTGACACTCCTTTCATCAAAGAATCTAATGATCGGAAAAGGGGAATATATGAGCACAAAGTGATTCATCCTTTGAAGAAAACATCAAAAATTGACAAAGGGATGAACAAGGAAAACTTTGCCCATAGGCCACGCAAGTGGACTTGCGCGACGAAGCTTGGCGCGCAAGTGACTTGCGTGACCTAATTGATAACCGCCCGAGGACTTCTCCTACCTACAAATAGACCATGTGGGCCCCCCATTAGGGGGGATCTTTTTTTCCAGAAACTCGGATTGGAGCTCCCGATGCCCAAGTCTCTTCTCAAAGCTTCTGGAACACTTCTAAGGTAACTTCTTACCTAGAACGGAAGATCTAAAGAGGGGGAGTAAGGCCTAAGTGTTTAAACTCATCAACACTTGCACGCCTGAGTGGTCATCCCTTAAGGGAAGTGGTCACACTTGCGCGCCGCCTTACTCCATCGATAAAACTTGCGCATCCCTTTTTTGGATGAACCTCAAGAGGATTCTAAAGGCTTTAACGAAGAGTCGCTCAAGTATTTCAAATGATGGTTGAATATCGCGCAAGTACCCACCATGTCATGTAGGTATACCTGCGCGACCAATACTTGTGCGCCACCACAGTACCTACGCGCCTTCCAAGACTTGCACACCCCTTCTTTTTTGGGTGCCTTTCTTTCCCATTTCACCCCTCTTAAGCCATTACACCTTTACTTTTCATGATTTAGTCTTTAAGACACTCTCTAAATACATTTATGGCATGATTTCTTAATTTGACTTCCTTATCTGAAAGGAATTATGTGGAATATCTCTCAAAACCTAGTGATTTACATATCTTTATGTCACTAAAGATTGAGGGTTCATTCATTGAACCTCATCCTTTAAGATGAGAGAATCCTTAACCTGGGTCTCCTTTTCAGGAATAAGTCCCAGTCATAATCCTGGGCTTCCTTTTCAGGATTAAGCCCCAAGTCCCCTAACCTGGGCCTCCTTTTCAGGAATAAATCCCAGTCAAAATTATGGGCATCCTCTTTTGGAGTAAGCCCCAAGTTCCTTAATTTTTGGGCTTCCTTCTCAGGAGTGAGCCCCAGATCCTATAATTTGGGCTTCCTTTTCAGGAGTAAGCCCCAATCCTTAATCCTTAACCTGGGCTTCCCTTTCAGTAATAAGTCCCAGTCATAAATCCCTTAACCTGGGCCTCCTTTTTAAGAATAAGTCCCAGTCATAATCTTGGTGTTCCTTTTCAGGAGTAAGCCCCAAGTCCCCTAACCTGGGCCTCCTTTTTAAGAGTATGTCCCAGTCATAATCTTGGTTTTCCTTTTCAGGGATAAGCCCCAAGTCCCTTAAATTCTCTTTAACCAGTCCTAATTTACATTTGATCTGGGATTCCTTCTCAGGAGTAAAACCCAGTTATCAATCCTCTCCTGATATGGGTTTCCTTTTCAGGAATAAGTCCCAAGTTAGAGTATTCAAATCTCCATGAATCACATATACCTTTATGGACCTTGTTCCGGGATTTTCTCCCTAAAGTAAATCCTAACCTTCATTTATCTAGGCAGTCATATATACATAAGCCCCAAACCATTTCTTATGATTCCATCCTTCATGGAAGAATTGTCTAATTTTTACCAATACCTCTTGTTTCTCACACCGAGCATGACTCATGTGAGATTAGAGTGTAAAATTAATTGTGACATTCTTCTTTGAGCCATCAATCATAAATATCATACTCCTTTACTTGAACTACGTGGGTTCTGATTCCTTTTCCAAACTAAAGGATACGTAGGTAGCCCATCTATGGGTTCGATCCCAACTCTGAAATAATTCATATCCTTCTGAATGACAATAAACATCAAGTGCCGCACTGAGTGGCTTTAAAACCAGCCTAGTCATCATAATGACCAAGAGAATTTTATATAAATGTTTGGAAGGTTACCATTGACCAAGAATCTCTAAATAGATATAGATGATTCTCTATTGATGAAGAACCTCGAATACATATAAAAGATTATCTAAATTTCGTACATATTTAATCATAGATTGTTAAACTGAAGGAAAGCTCATTTTATACTTGGTAATGTAATACGGATTCATGAACATAACTTAAATCTATAAAGAGAGTCCCAGAATAGACAATAATTCCCCTCATAAAGGTGTGATGAGTCTGACCTCCCATCCTCTCGACCAATGCAAATTGCTAAGCCTCATCAGTCCACAAGCTAATGAGCGCCTACCTTTGGAAAGTAGGTCCAAATGGATATGGAATAATTGTATGTTTCTGGTTCTATGAACAAACCTGTTAGAAACTGATCGGAACGTTTGAATCTCCCATCCAAGAGGTCATCCCCGAATTCCGAGGGAAAATGGGTAATTTAAAATTTTGATATAGTGGATGGTTTATTTTGATAGATGGGAATTAAATTGAGGTTTTGAGGATATAAAGGACTATAAATGGAGGTATTGGATTTGTTTTAAACTTCATTAAACGGTGTGGGGTTCCGGAGAGCACTATTTGAGGAATAGGAAAATAGTGATGCTGAGAATAGTTATAGCATACCCATCATTCTGTAAATAGTGTTTAATAGTGTGAATGTTTTTCATGGGGTTTCTCAATAAATGAAATAGTTTGGGCTAAGTGTTATAGTGTAGCATCCCAATAATTTATGGTGTGACCTCATATTTCATGTTGTGAAACATTCCCAACATAGTTTTTAATAATTAAAAAAAGTGTTTCTCCACCTCTCCTTTGGCTCTAGATGTAATTTGTGGGAGGGAAAATAGTCGGCCCATTCAAGATCATTATTCCTATATTAATGGTGTTTTTGGGTGTCTGTTGATGATAGTTATAGGTAGGATCATTATACCTCTTCTATTCATAATATTTTATATCCATCACCACTAATTTTTGGGTGATTTTGTTTAGGGTTCTAATTAAGATTCCACCATAGAATGGTGGAATCTGCCATTGTTGATGGGTTGTTTTCTCAACCTATGGAATTGATTCCATAAGATAATTTATTCAAATTGTTCATATTGATTTTTATGGACTTATGATCATGGTGTGGATCACTTAAAATTAGTTGTTTAATTTTTACTAGAATTTCTGTAGTATAGCAGCAACCCTAGGTTGTCTCTCGATGGAGCCTTAGATCATTAATTAAATAATTGGGTTCTGATTATTGAAGTAAAATAAGGGAAATGAGGTTTTATAATACATGGGTTTGATGATTAAATATGACAATAGAAAATGAAAGTGACAACAAAATTAGAAATAAACAAGATTAATTAAACGTGATCAACCCACAAAAATCTCAGGATGCTCATCCTTCATCTCTTCAAGCGATAGGGTTATGATATTTTAATATCTGATTTGTAACACAAAGAACTAGGTTGATATTTAGTTTATAAAATTATACCATCTAGGGTATATTCAAAAACACACAGTGATTCACATGATACTACTGATGATTGGGTGATTTGTGTTCCACTTCATAACTGAAACTCACCAAGGCAACACATGAAGAACTCGATGTGTTGTCCAGGATTGTATGTCATATCATTGTGTTATCATGAATTTAATGAAACTTTCCCTTATTGTGGTTTTTTAAGTTCAATTTAACAATATTAACCACACAAACACTACAATTGATGGGGAAAGAAGAAGTGGTGAATGGTGTGAAACATCACATGAATGGGTGCCCCCAAGGGTGATCATATGAGTCAAGCATTACATACCTGTACATAACCCAATTAAATAAATATAAAAATGAAAAAAAAACCTAAAAACTAGGATTTAAAATAATCATTCAAATATTGCAACATTAAGCATGGGATTTACAATATATTCTTCCCTGGGTGATCACAAGGGGTTTAAAACCCCATGGGTTGGGAGGAAGGGAAAGAGGTGGAGGTAGAACATCCAATGGCCTCTAGAACATAAAATATTCATCGGAGGATGTCGTTGGGACTTCGAAATTGCAGCACATTGCCTCTGGTTCATACTTCAAAATAGGGTCCCATGTTTGTTTATAGGAAAATTGGAAGGTGTCTTTGAGCACATATATTGTGTAAAAACAATTTGGGTGTAGTTTTCAGCCAATAGAAAATAGAATCTCCCTTTAAAATACTATAGATTTAAAAACCCAAATCAGTAATATCGCCACCGAATGTGTGGATCCATTTGTTCCATCACGTGCATAGATATTGATAAAACACATAACACCACTTTTGACTTGTGCAGATTCAATTCCCTGGACAGATCAGTTCGGATGGGCATTTTAGATGCTGAATGGGGTTTGGGTTTCATCAAATGAAATTTATCCCATTAAATTTTTCACTCTCCCAGAAAATATAATCCAATTTTAATATAATTTTTAGTATATGAATTTATTTTAGGGCACTGGTGTGCTCGTATCTTGTGCAGATTGGCCTATTTTCCTTGGACTTCATCATGGGTCCTCTAAATCACCTCCACCTACAATATAATTATCAAAAGAAGTAACATTTCCCTTATTGACAGTGTTAAATACAAAATAATTTAATCAAATATGGATTTATGTTTGTTATTATAGATTTAATATTCAATACAAAAACCAGTTTAATACATTAGTATATGGTTGAAATAAAACAATGAATCATGGTACGATCACACCCCAACACCTAAACATTTGCACTCCTGGGAAAACTATAATATCATAATCATATCTAATTCCTAATTCAATTTTGTTAAAATATAAAATATTCTTTTCAAATGATATTCATCATGTATAATTTATGGAATCGATTTTCCAATCATTATTGTTTTCTCACATTCAAATTTTTTCAACTTCATTTGTTCACTCATGAATCATTTGCAACCTACCTCACCTAAAAATTTCCCCTCTTCACTCAAGGAACATATGAAAGTGGATTTATGAACTTATCCCAGATTTCATGTTATCTTACTATATGATTACTAAGATTCTCATTTCTCTACTAGTAGAAATGAGTGTGCTACTCAATAGAACTTCCAACAGGTTGTTTTGAGGTTCAAGGGTTGGTCAAATTTAATATTTAAAAATATGAGGCATAAGAGCAGTGATTAATATCATATGTACATAAAATGTTAAAATTCACCATTTTATCACAATTTATGTACACACTAAACCCCTCACCATGTTTATCCCCACCAACTCACCCTCTCTATTGTCTATTTTTGTGGGTCCCAGCAAAGTAGTGGATAATAAAAATGTGTAAACAACCTCTTTTCTCAATTATTTTCTTTTGATGTATTTTTTTCAATGTAGATAACTATGTTATTAATGTATAGTTTTTTGGAGATAAATAGGGAAACATGTTTAAAACAATTATGTAATATGTCTTGTGAACCCATTTCCCAAGGAAAATGTAGACACCATTTTTTATCAACCCATAATAGTGATTGTCTGCCCAAAATTCTAATGGAAAACCCCTCTCTATCACAATTTCTGAAAATAAAAAAATAATATACAAATGATATGGGTAGTTAAGGATATATTAGCTGGTAATGTGGATACCTCATAGGAATTTCAGGGTCTCTATGGCTTAATATGGATAAAATGTAAAGGTGGAAGAAAATAGAGGATAACTGTACAAAGTGATTTTAAATGAATGATTACATCTACAATGAATGTAGCATACATGAATCTTATGGCTTTAAACAGAAAGAAAGAAAGTTCGTGTATCTCTACATGACCTGAGACTCTCGAGAATGTGATTAAAATGATGAATATGCAATAGAGGGCTTATAATGTCTCTCTAGTAAGGAATAAAACTATTGGTCAGTGCAAATGACGGTTGAGATTCAAAAATCAATTAAACACCTAAGAATGATTTGAAAATACAATTTCATGAAAAATATTCCATATCAACATTCATTTATAAATCATTTTCCAAAAAACAATGTAATTTTACAGACAATTGAATCAATAATAAAAAAATGATTTTGGATTTTTTAAGATCAATTTTTATCTAAAAACACAAAATAATGAAAATAAAAATGAGAACACTTTTTTCTTTTTTAAATTTTCTTTTGTTTGTTTAATATTAACTATGAGATGTCACACTTTTCCACACCTAAAAGATACATATTCCTCAATGAATGTATTTTAAATAAATAGACAATAAATAAAGGTTGGGAGAAGGGGAAACTTCCTATGTAGTGTAATATGTGGCATCTATTAGTTGTATTTCCTCTACGAGATGCTTTGGAAAATCAATAGAGAAGTGTTTGAGCCTCTACCCATTGACTATATTTTGTTTTCGACTATTCTCATGCAAATCATATATTACCCCAAATGGGTAAATAATAGTAAGAGTATAAGGACTGAGCCATCGGGAATGGTTCTTACCTGGGTGGAGTTTTTTCATGTAATTTTATATGAGGACCTTCTCAGCAATATGGATCTTCCTTATTGAAAAATCCTATCATGGATAGCATTTTTCTTCTCTTTATAAATTCTAGAGTTCTCATATTCATCATGTCGAATTTCTTTCAAATAATGAATCTCCATCTTCCTATGATCTCCTACATATGAAGGATTCATATTACATTGTTTAAAAGCCCAATATTAATGGTGTCCTACCTCCATTGGTAGGTGAAAAACCTTTCCAAGTACAATAATGTATGGTGAAATTTCTATTTGGGTTTTAAAATCTATACAGTATGCCCAATGTGCATCTTCAATGTGAAAATTCCAATCATTCCTATTATATCATACCGTTTTTCCAAGAATCGTTTAACTTCCCGATTATATATTTCTATTTTTCTGTTAGTTTAGGGGTGATATGTAGTGGATACTTTATGATCAACCCCATAATTAGGAAGAAATTTTTTAACGTTGTGATTGAATAAATGTGAACCCTGATCACTAATGATGAATCTCGGTAAACCAAACCTACTAAAAATTTGAGACCTCACAAAATAAACAACCACTCGGGAGTCATTGGACCTAGTGTCCTGTTCTTCCTTCCATTTAGACCCACAGTCAACAACCAATAATATGTAAAAAAACCAAATGAATATGGAAAATTCCCCATGAAGTCAATGCCCCATGTATCAAAAAATTGAAAGAATAAGATTGGCTATTGGGGTATTTCATTCATCTTGAAGATATCCCATGTGAATTTAAAATTACTACATGAATTTAAAAATATATGGGAATCCCAATTCAATGTTGGCCAATATAGTACTGAGTCAGGGACCTTTCCAGTAGTACATTGTGAGCCAAAGTGGCCCCCACATGCCAAAGTGTGGCAGAAGGTCAATACATAAGTGAACTCATAGTCAGAGACACACCAACGATCTACTTGGTCACTACAAATTATCCCCATGTATGTTTCATCCCAAATGTACCATCATGAATCATGCATATTTATATGGTATTGTGAAGTGTTGAAATAAATGGGGACCCTATATGTTTCTAGAAAATTCACTTTGTCTGCATACCACAGGGTAAGTTCTACAACATCACAATGAATCTCCTGAAGGAAGAATTCTCTAATGGGGAGTGGTGAGTCCACAGGATGATCCAATGGTGAGGAAATCCTACTAATGTGGTTAGCAACCACATATCCACAACTATCTAGTCACGAATCTAAAGGTAAAACTCTTGGAGGAGGAGTATCCACTGAATGAGGTGGATCTTGTCTTCAGGATTCTTTAGGAGGAAACAAAGGGAGACATGATCAGATAAGACGATGATTTTGACCCGATAAGATATGAACGGAATTTTTCCAAGGAAAAAACAATATAAAGAAGTAATTTTTCAGTGGTTTTGTTGTTTCCCTGGGCAGGTTCAAGGGTATGTTAGGCATATACAATGATATGAGGATCCTTCCCAACCCTTTGTTATAAAACATCCCCAAATGAAAAGATAGAGGCATTACACATACGTTCAAAGGGGAGATCCCACCTTAGTGGTTGGATGATGAAAGGTGATGTGAGACTACTTTTTAGTGAATTTAAAGAATCATCACAATTTCTATCAAACACTAACAAAGAATCCTTTTGAAATAACCGGGGCAAGGGAAGTGTGATCTTATAGAAGTCTTTAATGAATCAGCATTAAAAACTAGGATGACCCAAGAATGATCGCAACTCACAAACATATTTTGGATATTGAATGGTTGAAATTAATTGAATTTTTTATTTATCCTCATGAATTACCTCTTTTGAAATAAAATTACAAAGACCTATCCCCCACTCAACCAAGAAATGGCATTTATCATAATTTAAAACAAGATCTTTTTCAATGCATCGGTGGAGGACAGAACCAAGGTGTTCTAGATAATCATTAAAAGAAGAACCATATATCGTGAAATCATCCATGAAGACTTCTATACAACTCTCATGGTACTCAGAAAAAAACACAACATACATAGCTGAAAATTACAAGGATCATTACATAGACCGAATTTCATCCTTCTGTATACAAATGTGAAAAATAGAAAGGTAATTGTTGTCTTTTTCTGATCCTCATGGGATATATGGAATTGACAAAAACACAAATATATATCCTAGAAACATTAATATGACTTACCATCAAATGGTTCAAACATTATATCAATAAAAGATAGAAAATGTGGTCCTTCTATGTGGCTTTATTCTGTCAACTGTAGTCAATAAAGACTCACCAATTGTTTTGCACATGCGTTGGAACCAATTCATTCATTTTTTTGACAGAACTATTATTCCTATTATTAGGGACAATTTTCACTAGGCTATCCTATTTAATATCATATATAGGATAAATGATCCCAACAACAAGTAATTTACTATCTTTCAATTTGACCACATCAAGGAGAGAGGGATTCGATAGGCGTGGATCCAACCATTTGGGATTAGACACATCATCCAAATGCATATGTTGCATACAAATATATGGGCTAATCCCACGAATAACAACCATTGTTCATCATATTTCATTTTTAAACTCTCTAAATTCATCAGGCAGATTGATTCATACTATTGAGAGAGGTTATTGGAAATAATGATGGGAAATTGCTTAGTACCCTCAAGATAGAAATATTTTAAATTATATGGAAGTGGTTTTAATGCCAACACTGGGAGTTTTTTGACTGAAGGAGGGGATTTAGGGGGAGTGAGGTCCATTAAATTGTCTATCTTCTCTTGTTCATTTTAAAAATATAGAGAATCTACTAAAATGAGATTTTTAGAATCCTCAACGGTCATGGGTACCTCAGAATGAAAAAACTATTCAATTAAAGAACAAAATTTAAACATGTCATAACCCTGAAAACACTCAAAACATGACTCAGAAATGAAATCATACAAGGGTGAAGAAGAGGAAAATGAATCAGAGTATGGGTCGAGGAAATAATTGTGTGTTTGTGTGCATCCTTTTAGATAACATCCATCAAATAGACAGGAATAGTGGAGTCTTCTTCAATGTGGTGTTTCAAAGCCTCAAGGATGTTACAACATAGCTTTTCTCCACATAACTCCATGGAAAACATACCATTGTGAAAGTCGATGATCATCATTGTTGTTTTGAAAAATGGCCTCCAATGTGTGATAGGAGTGTTTCCTTGGGTTCTTGTATCTTCCATCTCAAGAATGTAGAAATCAGTAGGGAAGATGTGTTTCTTCACACTTATAAGGACACCCTTAATCACACTTGTTGGATGTGTTAACACTGGTAGGAAAGTTGCACAAAAATGACTATTGGTTGAAGTTCTCTAACCTACTGAGAAGTATATATGGAGTGAGGCATTACCTTAATATAAGCACATAAATCCACCATAGCCTAAAAAATATGGTCTTTCTAATGGTACACAATATCATGAATGTGTTAAAATCCATGAATTTGGATGGCATTTCTAGTTGAATCAAGGCTGATACATTCCATCCCAAATTTACTCTCCCATTTCCCTTCAGTCTCCTTCTATGTGTAGAATGATCTTTATGAAATATTTCCTGTCGAGGAATTTTTTTAATGGCATCCAATAATGGAATATTAACTTGTACCTTTTTACATTTATCCTTTATTTTTTTATCAATATCATTGTCAAAATTCTTCTTAGATTTAGTGAGTCTGTGGGGGAAATGAAGAGGAATGGATTGTTCATTTGAATCATCAATGATAATTTTATTACCCATTTGTCTTGTTTTTTATTACATGAAATTTTTTAGGGTTTGGAAGAGTGTTTTCAAGAGGGGGACATACATGTTGCGTACAATCAATTGAAGTTGAATCTTCTTTACCACTACTATGTGTAGCTCCTCAAACATTACCTTTAACATTCAGATTGGAAATGGGCTGGGATGGTAGTTTTCCCGAACCTTTAATCTTAAGAACACCAATGTTGTTCACCAATTGACCCATTTGAGTTCGCATGTCATTAATAGCTGATTGTGTGGTTTTTTGGAATTATAGGTTTTGGGTGTCCATTTTCTTCACCATATCGTTGAGGTTTGGTTTATATTTGGTAGGAGGAGGATGACTGTTTTGTGAATTCAAAGGATAAGATGGTTCCATACCATGGACTTATTGATATCAATTCTTCTTGGGGTAACATGAGTTTCCTCCTTGTCAGTACTGTGGTGGTGATTTCCACCCGGGGATTGGATTTGGCATGAATGGTTATTTTTTGAAAGGGTATTCTTGTTGGAATTGACACCCTGAGAAAAATATTGCACAAGACTCTTATGAATCATGATGTTGTGTGAATTGGTCAAGAAAATGAGTGTTTTCATAACAAAACACACAACGTAATAGAATTGATGAAAAGTGTGAGTTACCGTGTTCTTGAGTTAATTGGCTGAAAATTCTATGAATCTCATCAGGTTTATTATCTACCATTTGTTCAAGGGCTGGATGACTTACCTCATGAACTCCTTAGTTTGGTGTTAATGCTCGTGTAAAAATTATTGTGTATTTTGTGCAATGTTGGTTATTATGGAACGAGCAGTGGAATGAGTTTTATCAACAAAGGCACTAAGATATACAACATCTATCATTCCATGATCCATAGGGATAAGTACCTAATAAAAGAATTGTATTAATAGTTGATGACTAAATTTGTTGTGGGGGTTGCATGAGAATTGTCTATTGAATCTCTCCTAGTATTTAGGAAGTGTATCCCCTTGTCATTTCCAAATGCCACATATTTCATTCCTAATTGATGCAGTTCTGGAGGAAGAGAAGAACATATCTAAAAAGAGTCTCTTTAGGTTATTCCAGCCCCAAATTTTTGTTGGAAGATAGTATTTCCAGTCTTTGGAACCATTATTAAGGGAGAAAGGGAAGGCCCTGAAATTAATTAGGTCCTCAAATACATTTTAGAATTTCATGGTAGAGCAAACTATGTGAGACTCTTTAAGGTGTTTATGAGGTTCCTCATGAGAAAGGCCATGAAATTTATGAAGAAAGTGGATGAGTTCTGATATTGGCTCAAAGATGTATGCTTCATAAGGATATTGGATGTACGCATGTTTCTACTCCACATCTAGGGTGGTCAGTTCCATTAAGGTTTGATTATTTACCTCCATGTTTTCTTTGGTTTGAGTAAGTTAAATTTTTTATTGGTTTATGGCCACATGAGGTTCCATAAGGGGTTCCTCGGTATTACTTGATGGACCTTCTCTAGATTCCATGATTTATGAATAGACTAAATTTTCAATTTTAGAGTCATATTCATGTAGTTTTTCTTTACCAGATCTTTTCATGAAACAACTATGTCCATTTTGATTGATTGGTTGATTGTTTTTTATATTTTTTTCTAAATATATTATGGAAGATGAATGAAATAAAAATAAAAAATATATTAAATGAGGAAATAAAATAGAATGTTATACTACAAAATTAGAGGGAGAGATGTGGAGAAGGAGAAGGAAGATAGAGAGAGGAAGAACACACAAAAACATCTAAAAAACAATAATATTGGGGTGGGTTATTGAAAGGTGTACTAATTAGAAAGTAAAATTAATAAATTAAATGAAAAATAGAAAAAAAATGATTTTGGACCCCTAGAAACAGTGCCAAAATTTTATCACGTTGTCGAGTGCATCAAATTAGTTTTTTAATTTTGACTAGAATTTCTACTGTATAGCAGCAACCACAGGTCGTCTCTCGACGGAGCCATAGATAATTAATTAATTAATTTGGTTATGATTAGGGAATTAAAAAAGGGAAATGGGGTTTTATAATAATTTGGTTTAATGATTAAATATGACAATAGAAATTGAATGTGTAAAACAAAGTAGAAACAAACAAGTTTAATTAAATGTGATCAACCCAGGAAAATCTCATGTTTCTCATTTTTGATCTCTTCAAGAGATACAGTTATGATATTTTAATCCATTTTTTGTAAAAACTAGAATTATGAATTTACTGAGTTTATACTAGGATACATCTGAGTGTTCAGTCGAAAAACACAATTTTTCACCAGATATCACCAATGATTGGGTGATTTGTTTTCGAATTCATAATAGAAACTCACCAAGGAAACACATGAACAACTCGATGCACTATAAAATATTGTATAATATTTCAATTTGTCACCATGAATTTCAATTACATGTACAAGACAATGTTTATGTGACTTCAATTGAAAAATATGATTGAAACAAAACTATAATTAAATGGAGGAAGAAGAAGTGGTGAACGGTGTGTGAATCATCACATGAATGGGTACCCCCAAGAATGATCATATAATTAGAGCATGATGTAATAGTACATAACTCAATTAAATAAAAATTTAGGTTGAAGAAAAAAACTTACAAACCTGTAATTAAAATTACCATTAAAATATTGCAACATTAGCTCGAGATTAACAACATGTTCCTCCCTGGGTGATCATAAGGGGTTTGGAAATCCATGGGAGTGGAAGAAGACAAAGAGGTAGATGTAGAACATCTAATGGCCTCCATAACATAAAATATCGGTTGGAGGAATCCTTTGGTAATACAAAATTGAAGCACCCTGCTTCTCTTTAGAACTCCAAAATAGGGTTCTGAGGTGTTCTTTTATAGGAAAATTGGAAGGCGGTTTTGAGCCCACAGATTGTGTAATACCACTTGGCTCGTAGTTTTCGTCCACTAGACAATAGAATATCCCTTTGGGAAAAATAGGAACATTGTAGACCAGTATAATGAATATCTCCACTGAATGATGGGTTCCATGTGCATAAATACAAACTGAGATATTGATAAAATACAGAACACCTCTTTTTTACTTGTGCAGATTTCATTACCTGGACATATCAATTCTGATGGAAATTCTAGAGGATGAATGGGGATTGGGCTCCTTCATATGAAATTTATTCCATTAAATTATGGACCAGATGAAAATATTTAAGCCCATTTTAATACAATTTTTAGTATAATGATTAGTTTTAGTCCACTAGTGTGCTTGGATCATGTGAAAGTTGGATCATTTTCCTTGGATATCATCATGGGTCCTCCAAATCAAATCCATATACAATATAATTATCAAAACAAGTCACATTTAAATTTTTAAATATGTTAAATGCATAATAATTTAATCAAACATGGAGTTAAGGATATTATTATACTTGTAATGTTCAATAAAAAACCAGTTTAAGACATACATATAAGGGTGAAATAAAATAGTGAATCATGGTATGATGAATGTACATAACCATTGATCTGATGTGTTTTCACCATAGATTAAATTATTTTGTTTTTGAATAATTGGTACTAATTTGGAATTTTATGCATCTTAGATTTGGGGGGTCCAATAAGAGTGTATTTCACCCCATCAGATGTGATTTTTGGGCGACATGGTCAACTGTTGATATTTTAAGATGATATCCAATTTAACAAAAAATTATTATTTACATTAATTTTTTAAAAGTTATTTGAATAATTATTTATAATTTTATAATTAATTTTTGTTTTTTTGGTTTGTGTTAGGTCCTCACATGGATGAGAAAAGGGGGAATGGTCACGGAGAGGTCTAAGTTGTAGTTACCAGGAAACGTTTGAAAAGGAAACGACGCTATATTGAGGTTGGATATCCTTATGAATTTACACTTATATATTAACCACTTATTTATACGCATTTTATTTTGTGGTCTCAAAACTAAGGGAGATCTTCCATTTTAAATTTAATAAAATTGTTTTAATTTTAATTAAAGGACCCTGATTACAATTACATAGCGTTATATTTCCATGATGGAACTAAGACATTGGTTTGATGTTGAAATTGTATATAGTCGAAGGATTTGTTATATTAGTATGGATTCATGAATATTGACTCATAGGGGTGTAAAAACAAATTAAAAGAAATGAATAATTTTAATCAGATCTATAATTAGACTCCCTTATGGATATCTTGGCATATGAATGTGATGGGAAGAGGGATAATGTCCCCAGTAGGCCTTAATAGAAATGTAAAATTCCGTAAATCCATTTATCTAATTATATGATTGTGATGAGTGTGCTCCTCCCCAAATATTACAAGATGAACTAGGTGGGTGGAGTCTTAAAATCATGGTTAATAGTTTCGATATAAAGAAAAACCTGAAATAAACATGTATATTGAGATGGAATATGATCGATTTCCATAGACTATTTTAGTTGAAAATAAATAAAGGGGATAATGTGATATTAACAGAAGTGGGGGTGAATAGGGTTGTGAAATGCTAGAGTAATTTAAAATCGTTCTCTTTTAATTGTCACACCATCAATTTATGGATCATGACCTCTCAACTGTGAGGGTTACATTATTATGCACATTAATAAGATATTTTTAATTTTTCTTGATCTATTTTGTTATTATTGTATAATGTAAATATGAAAATGAATATTTACATGGTTTAACTTAACATAGAGACATTAATGGAGCGTACATTGGTATTGTTTCATGTAAAAAATCACTGGGAAGATCACTACTTACAAGAGATTAGGATATGTCACTCATATACCAAGGATCATTACCATACAATATTTAAGGATAGTTCACAACATTCCAAGGGTTATTGACTCAAATTATCTATATTTTGGTCACCACTTGCAGAAAGGAACACCTAATTCCTCCTCCTATACTCACTAATCTATAAAGGATCCACACACATTTAATGGACAAATGGGTTCTTTAACCTATATTACTGGCTTGGTTTCAAAATCATGTATTAATATATTATCTTTTGATGTTATGTGGGATGTTTTTTCACCTATTTTGAATACATCATAACGGAACACCACCTTCTTTCAAAAATACCTAGAACAACTCCAATTTATTGTAGGTATGACAAAAAATCTCAATATATGGATTTTTCTTCAATGGTTTCCAATTCAAAAATACTCATATCCCCTCTTCTTGAATAATTAATTTGTTATCCCTATGGAAAACATATCTTCAATATGTTATTTCATCATATATAACTTCTTTGACATTCTCTAGAATAGCTACAGATGACTTTGTAGAGTATTCCTCTTACTCTATGCAATACAATTATTGTTATTGAATCATATGTTCTCAGGATCAATAAAATAGTCCCACGTAATTAATTAGAACACAATGGGACCTTGAATTTAATTTATACACCCTGGAGTACATAAAATATCATCCCCTATCAAAAACATCCATAGACAATAAACTACATGGTAATGGTGTGGTCCTGGATTCTATAGTGTAATATCCTCTTTTCTGTATATACTAGGGTTTGTTCATCACCACCATCATGTAGATTTCATTTAATTAGACTTCACTATGCTATGTCCATGAAGACAATGGTGTGTACAATTGTAGTTGATTATTTGCACATATCTAACACTCTGTAACTCCTAAATTAACTACACAAATTTTTAAGAATGATCTCCTCAAACCACGTCACACACAAAAATTCCTACAACAAGGAAAAATACCTATGTCATTATACCTTATAGACTTATTGATTTTTAATTATGTACTCCAATCAAATTGGGACCCTCCATAGAATAACAAATAACAATAGCGTGGAAACATTCTTTTCAAAATGAAATGTGGTGTTGCATTCTTTATTTACAAATTCCACTAAGTGATCGAGCATTCTCTCACATGTTTAGGGTTATGATCTCTTGGATAATAAATAAAGGTTGGCCTTATTTTTGTATCATCCTCTATTTTATGGGACCACCAACAAAAATTCATTGTATTCATTATGACTACGACATTGTCATACGTTGTAGTTATCCTAAAACATCTCTTATATAGTGTAGATGGATTCACTAAAGAGGAATACACTCTCCAATATCATCTTCATTTTGTAAGGCAAGATCATTGTGGAGTAGCTGCAATGCTAATTCCACCACTACAATCTGGTCTTCTCATTTTCACCATCTTTCACTCTTGGGAGACACACTCTATAAACCTCACTTCTTCGAATAAAAATTAATAACTAAAAATATCAAAATAAATAATTTAACACATTTAACATATTAAACATGTAATTTTGATAATGTTATTGTCAAAAAATAAAATTTTCTTCATTCAGATTCCAAAAAACATATTTTCCATCAACAATTAGCAATTATTATTTTATACAAACATAACCAACCAAATTTTCAAAAAATCCAAATTAAATCCATTATTAATTCTAAAAGTCTCTCCCCTTGGATTTTGTTCACTATGTACATCATGATTTATCTCCCCTTAATTCAATGTATCTTCTTTTGGATTTTTCTCAACCCCCCCCCCCTTTGGATTTTTTTGACAACACACAACTTGATTTTTCTACCCTTTATTTAATTTATCCTTGGATATATCTTCTCCATCAAAATTACTATTTCTCCCTTTAATAATATCATCATACCCCCTTATATAAAATGAAATATAAAGTTCCACTTTAATTCAATGCTTCTTTCAAAACATCATTTTATAAATACAGGCATTGACATTTTATCTTCTTTCCTCTATAGTATAGGGAACATCATATTCACACAATCTACCCTTACTAAAGGGAAATTTTACAAGAATACCCAAATTCTATTTGGGGACATATTTTCCCCATTTTCCTAAATGACTTCATTAATCATCATTGACCACATGTTGATAATGTAAATCCTTTGAAACCTATAAAAGAAAATCTAATATCCTTTCCTATATTATTATCAAAATAGATTCACATTGTCAATTTATCACATTTCACGTGAGATGTAAATAAATCCATTAATCCATTTAATTTTGTGTACTGTTTAGGAAATAATTGTTTTTTTAGAAAATGACATGGTTGTCCACGTCACTAATGAATAATAAGAAACACAAAAATACTTTTTCTCCTCTTTCAAAATACAACTTGTGGTCTGCGTCAACTAACACCAAATAATTTGTACATAACATTAAATTACATTGTTATGATAAAAATAAAATATAATGAAAAAATTTATACCAATTGACACATATTTGATTCTACTTATTGAAATACTATTTGAATTTGAACAGATGATATTATTTGAACTCAATAAATGTCATATCATTATAGGATTCCAAAAATCTTGATAAGGCTTAAAAGTGTTGGATGTTTAGCTGAAATCCCCAGGGAAAATTATCTCTTTTCTCTACATGATGATATCACTTACTAGTGAATAAATAGGGAGAACCATATTATTCTTGTATATATTTTCATTAATCTGCATAACTTATTCTTTTCTTGAACATTCCCTCATGTAATAATCAAGAGAAATCACCCTAGGGATCATATCTCCCCCTTAATATTTCAACTATTCAAATGTAGATAGAAATAATAAAGCATATAGGGACACCTATACCCTGAACATCCTAATGTTGAGAATGATGGTAATTTTATAAAGACCACCATTTTTATATTATCTTTCACATTAGAATCCATGTTATGATCTAAATACTAATTTATTTAATCAAACACATTTTATAATAATTATATTTATTCACCTTCTAAAAAAACATTTTTTCATAGGTTTCTTTACCAAAATTGGATTCCATTCCAAAAATAAGAATATTTTTCATTATCCAAACCTTTTTGTTTCATTGACTATCCCTTCATGAATTATAAATATTTACAATTACTGAGTTTCTTTAGGATGTCACTTTATCATGGACCTTCTTGAAATCATTGTTATGTGATCTCTTTCCCTACTAAAAAGAACATTTTTATCTTTCTAGGATGTCTGAGGTTGAGAAATAGATTTGGAGGTTTTCACTACCTCTATGTCAGTAAAGGAAAATTATTTTATACAATCGTTGAAATATGTTTCTCAAGGAAACAATTTTCCCTTCAATGTATCATAAAATATTCTACTAAACCCTATATAATATCCTCCAAAACATTAACATTAAACATAGTAATAATGTTAATAATCATTTTTATAAGACTTGTACCTCCTTTTTTATTTATGGTGACTCATTATTTTAGGTACTCTACTATCTTCATATCATTTTATATATCACATGACTCAACAAAAAATTAATGTTATGTCCACTAATCCCACAAAATTAACACATGTTACCATGCCTTCCTTGAGTCACAGTCAGATTATGTTTACCTATTATGGGGTACCTTTTATGCCCATTTACATCACCTTCACAATGTTCCCTTTTCTTGTCAATATTCATAGCTCTATTCTTCTCATACCTTGGTTGTGTTTCTTCATATCCAAGACCATCCTTATCCATGAACCATGAACTTTTGACATGATATTATTTTCCTATTTCTCCTCCAAGATGGAGTAATTATTCTTTTCTTCATTATCACCTACTAAATGGTGATAAAATAACAAATGTAAAGAAATCTTTATATTACACATACCATTGGAATCTAAATAGTTCTTGTATAAAATTAATTATTTTTCCAACTAATTTATCTTCTTTTTCTATAAATAAAGTAGATCACTAAATTAAACCTTTAGAATATTCCAAATAGAAATATCATCATCCAATGATTCATTAATATTATCGATCATGTTCTCCTTCTTTATAATTTTATTTTTCAATTGATAAAGAGTGTATTTTAAGGATATCATTTCTTATTTGATCCTTACATTTTATTAAAATACATTAGTAATTTGGCTAGAGTACTAATCATTCTTTTTCTTTAGATACTAAAACGCTTTTGAGTTTTGAATCATCTCTTCTATGAGTTTTTTCAAATTTTGGGATATGAACTTTAACTCTTATACTTGAGAAGCATTCTTGTCTCTAATGTCAGATGAAACATCCACGTGCCTTTTTTTGGCCCTCCTAGATTTTCTAAATCATTATTTAGGACTTTAATAATAATTTATAATAAATTATTTTTTTATTTAACTATCAAATATTTTCCATTTAGTACATGGTCCACTTTTTCAGATAAATGGGCGTATACCCTTTTTAGCATCCATGGGATTACCTAATATTAGATGGTCCCAATATTACTTGTTTTATCATTCACCTCACTCAAACCTTATGAATCATTGAATTAATGAGTATAATCATAATCTAAATCATTCATTCCTATCTACAGTACATTGTTATGATAATACAACATAATCCAAATTTTCCCATAAAAATATCTACATAGATTGATTCCACTAGATTTGCTTCTATTAATTAACGTTATTCCTTTTTCCAAGACACACCACTAAATATGGTCAAAATAAAACTCTAAATTAAAAAATTTATGGAAAATATATCAATGATAAAAAATCCATTAATGGAAAGTCCCATTCATAAATTTTTTTGAGAATTAATAATGTAAATACTAGGAGATTACCCTATGATAGTGGTCAATGATGGTGTCAAATGCTATAGAAATTAAATCATTTTCTCCATTAATTGTATCACATTCCCTTTTTTGGATCTTTACTTCTAAAACATGAGGGTCAATGTTTTATTTTTATTAATCAGATATGATTATGGTTTCTTGATATATGTTTGTTTGTATTCATAAATTAAATATGAACATTATTGTTTACTTGGTTTACCCTTAATGATCTATGTCCAGAGAGCATTCCATGATATTGTTTCATGAATCAAAATCACTATAAATCTCATCGATTACAAAGGATTTGGCTAGGTAATATTTATTAATAGGATCACTAACTTACATGGTTTTGGGATATCTCACTACTTCCCATGAGTCTCTCCATTGAATTTTTATTCCTTATCTCATTATTGGTGGAAGGGATCACCTTATTCCTATTCGTTTTATCAATACTCCAGAAATGACCCATACATAGTTTATGTGAATTTAGGTACATTCACAAAAAACTATATATTGTATTGTGTCTTGAGGTATAAATATATTCTCTTTTAATGGTCCATTGGGTTGCTGCTTCACCACTTGTGAAAACACATTGTTGTGGAAACTTCATCATTCCAGAATATTTAAAACAACACTACTTTAGTGAAGTTAAAACAAACGGTCATTTTATTTGGATATGTATTAAATTTATCCAATTACATATGAATTCCAACCCCTTGTCTATAATAACACATTTTTCTTCATCTGTAAATCATATCATCAATATGATCTCTATTCAAATCAATCTTCTTCTAATTTCTCTACAACTACTACATGTAGCCGTATAGAAAATTTATCTTAAATGATTTAATCCAATGGATGGGATTGATTATCCTATTGAATAGGATCAATCCATCTGACCCATGTAATTAATGGGGTAATAATGGTCCATCTAATATATATTGGAATCCCTGGAGTCTATAAAATAACATCCCATGGTAAAATTTGACACATATAGAAATCTACATGGTTACAACATGGTCCTAGATTCAACATTATATTATCCTCTATTATTTATATAATAATTTATGGTTATCACCACCATAGTATAGAATTAAATTCATTAGTTTTCACTATGATTTATTTTTGGACACTTTGGTATGAAAAATAGTTGTTTAACAGATCCATATATCTCACATGGAACAACTCCTCTACTAACTCTGAATATTTTTAGGCAATATCTCCTCAAAAAATTTCTCACACTGAACTAGCTATAGTTTTGACATATCACTATATCGTGGACTCATGTAGATATTTATATTCATAGTTCATAACAATAGTCAAATTTAGACCCTCCACAATGTAAGAAATGGATACTGTGTAGACACATTCTTTTCCAAGAGGACTACGGTGTATCCATCTCTACTATGGTATAGACATCAAAAATCATCTAGAGGATCAAAAATCCATTGAAAAAACCCCTTAATTAGGGTATATCTACCTGTAAAATAACCAATGATATTCATGTCCCACATTGAAATATTATCTAGACATTCTGCATCATATAAGACACTTCATTCCCATGTCTCACAAGATATGAGTAATGGGTTCCACTCTAGGAATCCTCCATGCTTCGACATTATGGTGTGGAACAGTTACTCCTTGAATACTGCTTACAACATGGACCACTACATTCATGCACATGACTACCCGTGTGTATGTTTTCTTGACGCCTTGTCACGACCAGTCCCCCAGGGCCTTTGTCATGAATACCCCAAACCCGCCTACCAAAGGCTAGGGGTAGGCGACTCACACTGAAGGCATATTTCCTTAAACTGGGAAGGCATTTCCTTTATAACCTGTATTCACACACAACCAAGCACACATCATTACACAAGATCAAGTAAAATGAATAGTAAATAGAGTGAGTGCAGTAAGTAAAAAGAGCAAAAATACAAGCCCAACTGGAATGTACAAGGAAAACTGACAAGTAGAAGATGACTAATAGGTGAAAAGAAGATTATGGATCATCCAAGACAAATCATAACTCAAGGGTAAGTACAGATCATGAATGGTCGCCTCTGCGGTTGCCTCTTCTAACATCCACCACCGAGCTACCTTCAGTCCTCGTACTCTCATCCTCAGTCGGCACTATCTGTCGTATGCACCAAACACAACGAAGTGAGGTCATACCCCGTGCAGGTGTGAGTACAATGATACTCAGTAGGGAACACGAGACCCTCAAGGTCTCACAAAATCTACAAAGGATGAACCACAAAGCAAGGAAACAACTTATTACTCTACATAGGTATATGCCCATACATATGCCTATGTTATCAAGTAAACCCATCTAAATCATGAGGAAAATATAGACTCCAACTCTAATGCCTAGAGATAAACTTTTACACAGAGGAAGGATAACCATGAAGGTATGTACCAAAAAGGTATGCCACATAGAAGAATACCACCAAGGTATTACCACAAAGGAAAGTATCGCACGTTTACTTACTCAACTCACACCAGGTATAACATAATTAAAGTAATAAGGATGATTAGATGTAACTGCTAAATAATCTTACTCTATTAAGAGGTAGACCCACACAGGATCAATCGGTGATGACCCACACATTATCGCTCTCTATTCTTCACATCACAGCCAGCTACATGGTTTCTGCACTAGGCTTGATCATCTCTGAGAGAGTCCTCTCCTCAAGCCACTGTTTGATAATCCAACTACCATGAGGTCCTGGGAAGAAGTATCTCAAAGGACCACCACATCATAGGGGTCTCAACGTAACATATGACACATCAATCAGACGCCTGATTTGTATGTTATTTTCCTTTTTGTCCAGAGGGACCCATTGAATTCGTGCTCGATCATACCCCACTGTACTCCATATTTACCCAAAACAATAGTCTGTTATACTCAAGGAATTGTACCACACCAAGATTTACAGGGCCACTAACTATTCTTCAAATAGACGTATGGTGACAAAGTTATTGACAAAAGAGCGTAAATGGGTCGTAGTGGGACTAGGTCGCATCCGACCCGGTCTGGTCGACCCGGCCCGCACTGGGTGGCCTGGCCCGGCAGCGTGGGATGACGCATAGTCTGTTGTGCCACGAGGGTGGTGAGTCCAAGGGGGCTTTGGACGGCGTGATATGGCCATGGGCGGCGCGAAGGGGCCACAGGCCGGGCGGCGGGATGGGGGGGGACGGGATGGTGCGGCATTTTAATTAGATGGTGCAATAGGGCCACGGGCGGTTCGGCACCATGCCTTTTCCAGCGTCCGTCTTGATCGGTCACCCTTCCTTCACCGCCTTCGTTACAGTTCTTGAGTTCCATCAGTTCCAACCACCGGCACTGGTTGCCGACACCATCGTGAAGATCACACAAAAGATCCAAAAGATTTGCAGAGGATTTGGGCCATGTTTTTTTTTCACATACCCTCCGTGTTAGGGCATTATCAAGTGGCTCAACAAAATCATGAATCAAGAAATTGTCAAAATATACAATTTTAGATGAATTTCGGATCAACTCGTTTAGGTTGATCCGCGTTCTCCATGCTTTCCAAGAACCAGGAATTTCATGAATTCGATAACAAACCCTACCTCAAAGGTTCATTGATGGAGGCCGCGAGGAAGAAGATGTTGTCATTGGGGATAGTCATATGTCGGTGACATCGGTGTTTCCTCAATCGTCGATTCGTTCGTTGTTGGAGAATATCCTTGTTCTCATTCTTCCTTGAAGAGAAATCTCCTAATAGTTCTTCTCTCCCCAATTTCACAAAAATGAATGGTATCCCACATAATAGAACAGTTTATCTATTATGTTTGTTGGCATAATTTCAAAATATCTTAATTAATTAATTGGTGGGTTGGCTTGATTAATTATAGGTGAGAGTTGTAATTTTTAAGTGGGGAGCTCAAGAGGTTTCTCCCCATTAAGAGGGAGTTCAAAGGGGTTCAGGGGGGTTTTAAATCTCAGGCAGTCCCCTCCCCAATAACCCACATGGGAGGATAGGCTCGATTGGTCCCCACCACTATATCCTATGTTGAGAGGTATTAGTATAGGTGGTCCCACCATTAAAACATCCACATGGATGGTTTCAACAAAAGAAAATAAAAATGTTACACATTTTTCTTTTATTTTCTTATTTCATGAAAAACACAAAAACAATCATTCTCTCTCGACCCACTATGGTCGAGGTGAAGGTATCCTTAAGCAAATATCGGTGATGCGAGTTCAACGATGCCCTCAGATTACAATTACGAGCATCGGTTCAAAATATAAAAAACCCCGCTCGTATGTTTACTGAACATACTTGAAAAAAATGATCAGAAATTCATTCCGGGAACACCGGGCCTTGGAATCACATGATATCAATTTTTGTAGACTCGCAAAATCACTAATGCAACTATGGTGGAAGAGATAAGAGGTTAGCCACCTCGCCAACTCTGCTGAGGACTTGAGAGGGTCCGATGAACCTTAGAGATAACTTTCCACCTTGGCCAAATCTCCACAATCCTCATCGAGGTGAGACCTGTAAGAAGATTTGGTCGCCATCCTCGAACTCTAGAGGTCTCCATCACTTATCAGAATAAGACTTATGCCTACTCTGTGCAATCTTCATCTGCACCTGGATGATCCTCACATTCTCAGTGGTAGGTCGTACCATCTCCAATCTCACTAGTGCTGACTCCCCTGGGACAGTCCATCACAAAGATGATATGCATGGTGCCCGTACAACACCTTAGAAGGTGACATCCCAATGGTGGAGTGATAGTTGTTGTTTTATGAAAACTCAACCAAAGGTAAGTGATCCTCCTAGCTGAGACTGAAGTCGAGTACACAAGTACACAACAGGTCCTCGGGGGTCTGAATGGTCCGCTCAGTCTGGCCATCTGTCTAAGAATAGAAGACAGTGCTCAAATAATGTTTCGTTCTGAAATCATCCTTCAAACCCTTCCATAGCCGGAATGTAATATGTGTAACACAATCGATGAAAATATTAAAAGGTACTCCTTGTAGCGGCCCAATCTCTTACACATAGAGGTTTCCAAAGCTCTCTAATAAACCCTACTTTCTGATTGGTAGGAAGTGGGCTGACATGGTGAGTTAGTATATGATCACCCAAATCGAGACAAGACCCCTGGATGTATGTGAATATTATATCACAAAATCCATGGATATACCGTACCACAACCACTCTGTATCCTTTCATGGATTAATCAAGCATGCCGGTACCAGATGCAATGCCTTCACTTGTTGACAAGTGAGGCATCAAGAGACAAACTCTACCTGTTGTTTTCGTCATTCTCGGCCACCAGTGCTATTGTCAGAGATCCTGGTACATCTTCTCCACTCATGGATGTACCACTAGAAGGGATGTGTGAAACTCCCTCATCACGTCCTCCCGAAGCGACAATGGTACCATGATACATCCACTGAAGAGGATGACAATCTCCCCACCTTCAAAAAACATATCAGGTGCCTGTCCTGTGGATATCTGAGCACGTCATGTCTCGTAGTTAGTGTCCCCATGCTGCCCTCCTTGACTCGCTGAAGATGTGGGGGAGTGACTGTAAGAGACTGATGAAAAGTGGCTCAATCCCAATCCACAAAGGATATCTAAAAAGAGGGCAGCTTCTCCATCACCTCACCTAGAAGTTGTCTACCAAATCCCTGCCTGAGTGCATCTGCTACGATGTTCACCTTTCCCAGAGTGTAGACTATATCAAAGTCATTGTCCCGAAGGAACAATCCAACGTTGTTGTCTCAGGTTCCGTTCCTTTTCAGAGAACAGATACTGAATACTCTTGTGATCAGAGTACATTGTAAAATGTTCTCCCATCATGTAATGTCACCACATATTCATGGTGTAGACAAATGCTACTAACTCCTGGTCATGGGTAGCGTAGTTATGCTCATGTTTTCTCATCTTTCTAGAACCATATGTGATCACTGCTCACTCCTACATCAGGAAAAATACGAACCTAGTCCCTGATGTGTCACAATAGACTACGTACTCTACACCCTCTTCTAGAAGCCTCATGATGGAGGCACTAGTCAGCCTCTGCCTTAGCTCCTGAAAATTCTGCGAGAATCTCTCTGACCACATGAAGGGTTTCCCCTTCTTTTTCAACGCTGATAGTGGTTATACAACTCTAGAGAAATCTAGCACAAACCTCCTATAGTATCCAACCAATCCCAAGAAACTATGTACCTCTTTCTCACTCCTGGGTGGTTCCCAAGCAAGTACCACCTCAATATTCACTAGATCCACTGCAACTCTATCCTCTGAGATGACATTTCCTAGTTTGTTAACCTCTCGAATACAAAAATGGCACTGCGATAACTTACCATAAAGGTGGTTCAATCGAATTGTGTCGAGTACTACTTGTAAATGATAGACATGCTCCTCCTCCGTAGTCGAGTAGATAATAATGGCATTAATGAATACCACCACAATGTGTTCCTCATATGGCTTAATGATCCTATTCAATAGTCCCATGAACACTGCTAGAGTGTTGGTTATGCTGAATAACATAACCAAGAACTTGTTGTGGTCGTACTGACATCTCAAAGCTGTCTTATGCACATCCTCGTCTCGTACTCTGAGCTGGTGATAGCCTGGTCTGAGTTCAATCTTCGAGAACCACCGTGATCCCTTAAGCTGATCAAATAGGTCTCCAATCCTCAAAATTGGGTACTTGTTCATCACGGTCACTTAATTCAGAAACTGAAAGTTGATAAAAACTCTCAGTATGCCATCCGCCTTCTTGGAGAAAAAAATCAAGGCTGCCTAATGTGAAACACTGGGATGAATGAATCCCTTCCCCTGCATGTACTTTAGTTGTACCTACAGCTCACAATGATCTATAGGAGCCATCCGATATACTGGTGTAGATATCAGTGTCATCTCATGGTACATGTAAATTTAAAATTCCACATCTCTATGAAGAGGTAGACCTGTAACATCATCAGGGAAGACATCCACGTACTGGTCCACCACTACAAGATCGCTTGGACTCCCCACATGAACTGCTATGATAGTACAGCTATCAAACTAATGAGTGATAGGCTGCACTCTAGTCTGGGTATGTCAATACTGAGTAACATAGGCGCCCTTCTCGCCGGTGAAGGTAAACATGGCCCCATCCATGTTGACACATCGCACATTGCACCTAATACAATCAATCTGAGCATGGACTGTAGATAACTAGTCCAAACCCAAGATAACATAATAAGGCATCGATGCTGCTACTATGAGATCCCAGCTGAAGCTCTCACCTCCTAGAGTAAGTTCACACTGCCGACACCAGTGCGTAATCGTCAAATCTGCTCCAGAAAAAGTCTCTAGTCGTACTGATTGAGCCAATGGCTCCGTCGAAATCTCTGAGTTCTGGATGAGGGTAGTCGAAATAAAAGAATGATTGGAAAATATATCTATAAGTACTGTAGCTAAGGTAGAGTAGACATAGATCGTACCTTGTATCATCTCTAGAGAGTCGTGAGCGTAGGACTCCACTTCCTATCGCTGGGATCTCCTCTGTCCACCAACTCCATGCGGTCTAGGTGGACCTCCCAGTTTTGGTCACGGTAACATCTCGAATCATCACCCACCGCCCGATTCACGGCCACCTCCTCTCCTGCGTCTGCTTGCTCCCTTTGGACCTCTTCAGTCGAATCATTATCTCTTCTTGGGCGGTCCTTCGACCATCTTTTGATCATCTGTACAACGGGTTGGGTAGTCATGAAACATGTGTCCATGCTCACCGCATGTGTAGCACTGCCTACTCCTTGCATGACTGGCTCTATCTCAGGTTCCCCACACAACCATCCCTGGATCATACAGTCATCCACCTATAGGTTTCGTCTTGTTGGACCTCTGTGACATTTTTCTACTTCCAGCATCAGAATACTCCACTACGTGACAACTACTGGTGGGTCTCGCTATCGGTGACTGCTCAGCAAGAAAACTCTCCACTAAAGGGATTTCTCTAACACCCCCTCCTACATCGGGATGCTAAGAGAAATCATCAAAGCCTTGATCTCTCGTATATTCCCCTGCACAAAGTTCTGTGCAATAAAGAAGAGGTCCTGCACCATATCAGTGGAGTAGTGTGAGAGGTCAGCGATCCTCTCTGATTAGTGAGCTACAGTCATGCTTCCCTACTGCAGGTGAAGTAGCTCCTGAATGTGCACTGTGTGAAGAGTCACTGGAACAAACATTGACCGAAACAGGCTCTTGAGATCTACCTAGGGAAGTGTCACCTAATCGTGAACTTGCAGCATCAAGATCCACCATCTGCCTGCTACTTCTTATAGATGACTGGTGTATAGGATCACCATCAGATCAGCTAGTGTCCCTACCATTTTTAAAACTCTCACCACGGCCTCCAACCAATCCTTAGCTACATGTGGGTCCATCTCTCTCCTGAACCTGGGTGGCCTCTGGCAATGGAACCAGTGCAAAGCGCTCAAGTGGCGTGCACCATATCCTACTAGTTCTAGTGGAATCAGTGGACCAACGAGTAATGGTACTGCTGGTTCCTCCACTAGTACCTCTACTTTAAGAGGGCCCTACACCGAGGCCTCATCGCTCGGTGGGATATCAGTGACTACAACTCTCGGAATCATAGATGGTTGTCTCCGTGTAGGAATCCTGAAAAGAAACAGGTGCATCATTGTACAAAAGTTATACCTGGTGGGATAACACAAAGATATCACAAAAAAAACACTTCAAAACACACACGAAAACAGTTTTTCCGTGCACTGAGTTAGAAATCAGAAGTCAGGGTCCTAGTGTATGGATACGTCGGCCGCCGTACCAATACTGGATTCCCCAAACCGATAACCATGATAACATTACATAACACTATTTTTGTTAAAAATAATGATCAGAGTCATATGTTCTATGGTAGAACCGACTCCTCTAATAACAATTTGTCACCACTCGTCCCCTAAGGACCGTACTGTGACTATCCCATGCCCGCCTTCCATAGTCTAAGGGATGGCGACTAGCACTGAATGCATATTCTATAAAACTAGGAAGGCATTGTCTTTGTAACCTGTAAGAACACACAACTAAGAACACAAAAAGATACAAACTCAAGTAAACATAATATTAAACAGAGTGAGTGCAGTAAGTAAAAGGGGCCAGAATACAAGACCAACTAGAAAGTACAAGGAAAAATGGATTGTATACGATATATGATTGGTGAAAAGAATCTCATGGATCATCAACCATGAATCCTACATGAAGGGTAGGTATAATTCACGATCAGTCGTCTTTCTCGTTCACCACATCAAACATCAACCTCTGAGCTACCTCCTGTCCTAGTACTCTCATCCTCAGTTAGCATTGTCTTCCGTCTACACCAAACACTAAGAAGGACGGGCATATCCCATGCATGGGTGAGTATAACGATACATAGTAGGGACCCCGAGACCCTCAAGGTCTCACAAAATCCACAATGGATGAACCACAAAGTAAGTAAAAAAATCATAACCCTACATAGGTATATTCCCATACAAATACCTATGTTATCAAGTAAAACCATCTCAATAATGAGGAAAACACATAGTCAAACTCCAAATCCTAATGCTCAACTATTCCACAAAGGAAGGAAACCCACGAAGGTAAGTACCACACATGTACACCACAATGAAAAATACCACAAAGGAAAGTACCACACAGGTACATAATTATCTCACACCAATTATAACATAAGAATAGTATTAGAGATGATTATATGTAACAACTGAATCATCTCACAAAATCCAACAAGGATAAATCAAAAAGTACCAAATCAATTGATAAACATTACTTAGGTATATGACCATACATAAACCTATGTTATCTAGTAACCCATCTCAATCATGAGGAAAACATAAAAGTCAAAGACTCAGCTCAAACCAGAGGCACTTCCCACAATCCTTGAGCTGCTGAGGCACTCCTCCTTTCATGTTCCATGGGTCTGATGAGTCACACAGGGATGCTCCCCACTGTGGGTCTGCCGCGTCACACAGAGGCGCTCCCCCTAATAGCCTACAGAGGTGCTCCTCCACCACAGGTCTGCTATGACACACAAAGGAGCTCTCAACTGGGCTAGTCGAGTCACTCTGAGTCAAATTGGCCGAGCAATCTTCAGGTCTCAAACAGCTACTAGGTCTCTATACAGTTTCTGTTCGTCTCCGGAAGGATCTGCTCCACGAGCAACTAGTCAATACTCAAAGTGTTAGGAAGTCTTACGTAGAATTATCTCAAAGGACCGCCACATCATAGGGGTTTCAACGTAACAGATGATGCGTCAATTGGATGCCTGGTAAGTGGGTTATTATCCTTTTAGTCTTGGGGGCCCGGTTGGATTCATGTACGAACCAACTCGACCCTATCACAACTATACCCCGAACTCCAGTGCGGTATACTCAAAGGGACCATCACTCATCAAGATTACTAGTTCTATTGAAGGATTGTTAAACATATGTCTGTTTACATAGATATGGCCATGGTAAGAAAAGGGTTGGTATGTCACGACCCGTCCTCAGGGCCCGTGCCATGACTACCCCAAGCCCGCCTTCCATAGGCTAGGGGATGGCGACTAGCACCAAAGGCGTAAAATCACGATAACTGGGAAGGTATTGCCTTTATAAAAGAAAAAAAGCACCACAGAGTACAAGTTGAAGCAAAACACTATGTACCAAAAGAAAAGCCGAAAAGTAAATGGGCCAGAATACAAACCCAAAATAAAGTACGACTACAACTGAACAAGGTACCACAGCAAAAAGACAAACAGCTGGAAGAAGGAAGAAGCTCCTAGGTCGTCCTCCTCGGATCCTACCTGAAGGGTAGGTACAGATAGCACAGCTCCTGGACATCCACCACGGATCTTACCTGAAGGGTAGGTACAGATTGCCTCCTCCACGCTCTCGTCCGTCAACCTCCTCTGTGAGTCGTCACGTCGTGTAGTCCAACTCCGGGTACTGATTCGTCATGTAGTCCACCTTCGGGTACCGGCCAGTCCTCAAACACTCGGCCTCCGCCGGCACTTCCCGTCATCTGCAACCAACACAACGAGGTGCGGGCATAGCCCGTGCAGGGGTGAGTATAACGATACTCAATAGGGACCCCGAGACCCTCAAGGTCTCACTAAACCAACAAGAAGATATCAACAGATAACCTCTACTTAGATATATTCCCATACATATACCTAAGTTATCAAGTAACACATCTCAATCATGAGGTAAACACAAGGTCAAAAGATTCAGCTCAAACCAGAATTTTCATTATCGAAACCGTAACTGCTGAAGAGCTCCGTCTCTGGAGTGTACAGTGGTCCTGTCACGACTCCGAGGTACTGCTCACTATCCTAAGCCTGCTGAAGTACTCCTCCTGTCGAGTACCGCGGGTCTGCCACCTCGCATAGTAGTGCTCCTCCGCTGTGGGTCTGCCACCTCACAAAGTAGTGCTCCCCACTAGGCTACGTAAGTCACTCCGAATCGAATCGGACAAGCAGTCTTCAGGTCTCTTCCGGCTACACGGTCTATGTACTCCGTACGCTCGTCTCTGAGAGGGTCCGCTCCACGAGCTACAAGTCGATACTCCAGGTATCTCAAAGTCCCACTAAGAAGTATCTCAAAGGACCGCCTCGTCATAGGGGTCTCAACGCAATAGACGGCGCGTCAATCGGACGCCCGACCTGTGAGTTATTAGCCTTTTCGTCCCAAGGGCCCGGTTGGTTTCGTAAGCGAACCAACCCGGCCGTATCTCAACTATACCCCGAACTCTCACAGGGTATACTCGTAGGGACCGTTTCTCGACGAGATCAACAACGCCGCTGACGGTTCGTCAAACGGACGTCCGGTCTGAAAGATATCATCTCTTTCCGTTCCAGGGTCCCGGTTGGATTTCGGGTACAATCCAACCCGGCTATAAGCCAACTGCATCCAAAACTCTGGTGGAGGATGCCAAAAGTTCCGTATCGTCAACCGGAACGCAACGAGATAGACGACGCATCAATCGGACGCCCGGTCTGTGAGTTATTGGCTTTTTTCGTTCCAGGGGCCCGGTTGGTTTCGTGAGCGAACCAACCCGACCACACTCCGATGGCATCCAAACCTCAAGCGGAGTAAGCCAAAAGATCCTTCTCACATAGAGGAATCCATCAATGTCGACGGCACGTCAATCGGACGTCCGGAACTCAAGATATGATCTTTTTCGCACCGAGGGCCCGGTTGGTTTCGTGGATGAACCAACCCGGCCGAACCCCAAGTAAACCGAAACCTTGAGTGCGATATACCTAAACGACCGTCTCGATACAAGGATCGTGTTTCCACTGACTGCGAGTCTTTTCGAGGCCCGTATCTCAAGTTACGGGAATTTGACTGAAAGTGGTCCGAAAACGGGGGTCTGGGCCCGGCCTGACCCCCCCTGGGTCGGCCCGAACCGGGTTGACCCGACCCGGGTCCGACCCGGCTGGGCCCGGCCCGGCCCAGCGTGGTCTGGTTCGGTCCGGCCCAACCGGCTGGCCGCGGCTCGGCCAGCGCGGCCGAGCAGACACGCGGGCGGGGTGCGCGGCTCCCCCGCCCTTCGTCGTTGATTGAGGCCGGTAGTTCGCCGGCCGCCTCCTTTCCGGCGGCACGCCGCCGCCGCCGCCTTCCGCGGGCCACCGGAGTTGCTCCGGTGGTCCGTTTTCCTTCCCGTCTGTGCCATTGTTCCTCCCGGGTTCCATTATTCACTGCGAGATCACCAAATCGCCCTTGCATCATGATTTTCCGTCGCCCGCCAAATCCGCACAACCACGAAGAACGACGGAGGGTTGTCGGGCCACGTTCATTTGGCCCGCACCATCCACGTTAGAATAATAACAGGAGAAATTATTCAACACATGAAAAAACAATTTTAATAAATTAATATTTTTCATAGGAATCAGGTTCTTTAATTTAAAAGAAATGTTCACGGGAATATAAAAAAATTTATCACAACAACCCCTACCTCGTCAAGTCGTCGCACGCGCGTTCTTCGTGGAAAGAGGGGATCATTGCGTCGCCGCGGTATCCGGCGTCGCATCATCGTGGAAGGGTGTCGCGTCGACGAACTCCTAGGTTCAAGAACAAAAAGATTTAATTAATAATAATTAAATCCTTCTTGAGTCAAAAACCACAAAGGAATTTAAAGAATCGCAAACACTCACCTCAACGCATGATCGAAGTTTTTTGTCGTGGAGGAAGGAACGTCGCCGAAGAACGTTGTGGGAGAGGAAACGTCAGCGTCACGGCACACGGCGTCGTGTCGTCGATTTCCGCGGGTTTGGCGTTCTTCGTCGGAGGCCGGCGTTCTTCGCGTTCTTCACGTTCATCGTGTTCTTTGTGTTCGTCGCGAAGAAGGGTGAAGGCACAAGAACTTCTGTCAAAAACCTCTCAAGGTGTAATCCTCCCAAAAGTCGTGTTGGTCTTATTTTATTATTACGCCGACAAACGAAAAAGAGGTAAGTAACGACCCATCAATTCGTAGAATTAATTCAACGAAATAAACTGCCCAATTAATTCAATGAAGAAAACCACCCAATTAATTGATGCATTAAGAAATTAAGAAAATGCGTCAGTTGACTTTCATAATGACGGGTTTTCACGGGTGCATTACTTAGCGGAAAAGAAACGGTGGAGCGCGTGCGGGTCCCACTTCACAAATATCCTACCAAGAGGGTAGGATATGTTTGGATGGAACCATATCCGTAACAACTCCACTTAAGCAGCATAAGTGACTTTCAGGTGGCTTCCAATTGGATTAAGTGAAATAAAGTAAAGTTTGTCGTACAATTATTTTATTTCTTAACTTTAAGCCCGAAAATTAAAAACCACACCCGAGAAAACGCAACTTCGGAAGAGGCGTTTCTAAGCAATTATTGGCGCTGTGATTCCATCGGTGCCCTCAGAATTCAATTCCGAGCACCGGTTCTTAGGTTAGAAAAACCCGCTCGTCTGTTCACTGAACGTACCCGAGCCAAATTTCGAAAATTGATTCTGGGCACACCGGGCCTCGGAATCAGGCGCTGCCAGAAACTGCGTTCTTGTAAAATTCCAAACAAAATTAAGAAAAAAAAATTTCTTGGAATTTACAGGTATTTTCATTACTCCCACCACAGGGCTTTACATCCCCGTAATCCTTCACCACAAACTTAGGGATACAAAGGCAGTACTGAGCACGCATCTGAGCCTTCCGCTCCCATGTGCTCATCTGGAGGTTCCCGTGATGCCAAATAAAGTGTACCAAAGAAATCGATCGTCCCCGTAGGATCCGCTCCTGCCGATCCTTGATCCTCACTAGATCCTCCGTGGAAGTAACCCCATCGCCATTTTCCAGCTCCTCATGGTCGAAGATATGCAGAGGGTAGAGCACGTATCTCCTCAGTTGGGATACGTGGAAAACGTCGTTCCCCTACTGCAACTAAAGTGGATGGGTCAAGCGGTAAACCACCTCGCCTACCCAGCTGAGGACCTAGAATGGTCCGTTGAACCTCGGAGATAACTTGCCTCCCTGGCCAAATCTCTTTAAACCTTGTCAAGGTGAGACCTGTGAGAAGACGTTGTCATCATCCTCAAACTCCAGTGGTCTCCATTTTCTGCTAGAACTGAAACTCAAAACGACTGCTGCTACGAGGGTAAGGTTGACCGACTCAAGAGTGATCAGTCGCACCCTCCTGTGCAAGAGTTACCCTGCGCTGCCTGGGGTTTCCTTTTTTCACTGACCAAGGAAAATCCATCCCGACGACATAGTTAAACTACAACCTTTTTTTCTAATACTGTCAATTTGTGTATGAACTGTGATTTCCCTGTCCATACTCAAACCAACGTCGTAAGGCCTCGATGCTGCCACCAAGAGATTCCAACCGAAACTCTCACCTCGAGGATCTGACCACACCGTCGGCGTAAGAGTGATTATCGAGTCTCCTCCGAAGGTATCACCAGACGTGAGGGTCAAGTCCATGGCTTACCAGAAACTCTAGGTCTGGAACAAGATTTGTGAAAGCAAGGAATGATTCATATCGACGTCTGTTACTACATCAGCTAGTAGTGGACACAAACTGTCCCTTGAATCATTTTTAGAGCCATTGGGTCACACTCCTTGACCGCAAGCAGCCACACTCTTCCACCGCCCTCCAGCTCCCCGAGCCTGGCGGGGATAACTAAGGCGGGTGGTTGTAGCATGTTAAGATGTAAACCACCTCATACTGCTCTCCTAGCTCTGCCTCCACGTATGATGCTTCGCAGACACATCTATCCTTCAAGCTTCCACTTATTGAAACATTTAACACGCCCGAGTCTCTAAGACTGGCATCGGTTTCCTGTTTATTACTGCACTGTGCAGTCTTCATCCGCTCTTGGATGACCGGGACCTCCTTTAGTCTCACAAGAGATGCTATGATTTCTTCTTTTTTGATAAGAGAAATCTGGTCTCATCCCCTTGATGAAACACATTCGTTGCCTAATACAGTCAATCCTGACATGAATGATGCATTCATGCCATGGATGACGTCATAAGGCCTCAACGTAACTACCAAGAGATCCAACTATAACTCTCGCCTCCAAGGGTCGAGTCACACTGTTGGAATCAGTGTGTGGCCACTAGGTCTCCTTCAGTTGAAAACTCGAAAGTGAGGTTCAAGTCAACAGTCTTAACTGGATCCTCTTAGTAACAACACAAAATCGGACAGGACTGAAAACATCACAAAGGTATGCATCTTTTATTATTGCAGCTCATAATACAAAGATGATACACAAAAGCAACAAGGAACTAGAAGTACAAAGGACGTATCCACTAGTTCCGCTCCTGTCCATCTGCTCCAAGAGCCCCATGATCGAAGGCCTCAGCTGCCTGATGCTGAGCTCTCGCATGTCCTCCTGTCCCCTGCGGTCGGGGTGGGCCTCCTGGTGGTGGTGAAAACATCCCGAAGCATCGTACACCTCCAGCTGCACGGCCAGCTCCTCTTTCATGGCCGCCGGCTCCTTGTGGTCTGCCCTAATCGAACCTCTGCCTCTGCCTCAGAGGTTCTTCATTAAACTGCTGGTCATCCGCATGGCGGGTCGGATAGTCACATGCTATGTGACCAATTCTTCAGTAGGAGTAACACTTCATGGCAGGTCTGGATCTATCACTTCCCTTAGTGCCTCGCACTACCGACCCTGAGTCACGCGGTCGACCACCCATAGGTATGGCCCTCTTGGACCCCTGCATCATCTGTCTACTACCCTCTGCAAAAGACTCTTCTGCATGCCGGCTAGTGGTGGGTCCTGCTGCTGGAGACTGCTCAGCAAGGAAACTCTCCACTAAGAGGGCTCGCTCCAACACTCCTGTCTGTGTCAGAATGTTGTGCGATACAACCGAAGCTCTGATCTCCCGCCTGAGCCCTTGCTCAAAGATTCGAACCCTGAAGAACAGGTCTCATACCATATATGTGGAGTAGAGCGAGAGGCCTGTGAATCTCACTGAGTACTGCTCCACTGACATGCTGCCTTGCCGCAGCTGATGTAGCTCCTGTATACGCACCGCTCGAATGGTGGCTGGTACAAACTCTGCCCGGAACTGGCTCTCGATGTCTGCCCATAGAAGTATCGCCTCATCATGCATCTAAAGCATCAAACTCCACCATCTTCCTGCTGCTGCCTAAAGAAGGCTGGCAGCAAAGATCACCATGAAATCTGTCGGCGTCCCCACTAGCCTGAAGACTCTCACCACAGCCTCCAGCCAATCCTCAACCGCATTCGGGTCTGTCTCTCCCTGAAACCTGGGTGGCCTCTGGCGCTGGAACTCATGCAGTGCACTCAAGCGACGTTCTTCCTCTGCTGTTGGGGCTGGTGACATCGGTGGCCCAACGGGTAGTAGTACCGCTGGTGCCTCCGCTGGTGCCTCAACTGGGATAGGGCCCTGTCATGAGGCCTCGTTGCTCGGCGGGCTGTCAGTACATACCACTCTCGGGGCTCTAGCTAGTCGTGCACGGGGAGGCATCCTGAAAGAAACAACGTGACACGGTCAAAAGTTTATACCTAGTGAGCTGAACTTGTTTGAGCTGACATTTAAATAAAACTTCTGGAAAACACACACGCAATCAGTGTTTTCGTGCACAAAGTCGAAAATTAGTTGTCACGGTCCTAGTGTATGGATACGTCGGCCGCCTACACCATCCCTGGACTCCCTGAACTGAAAACCACACTCGGTACTCTTAACACTATTTCTTCACAGAGAGAAACATCAGAGTTATAAGTTCTACGGTAGAACTGAACTCCTCTGATACCAATTTGTCAGGACCCGTCCTCGGGCCCCGTGCCGTGACTACCCCAAGCCCGCCTTCCATAGGCCAGGGGCGGGCGACTAGCACCAAAGGTGTAAAATCCCGATAACTGGGAAGGCATTTCCTTTATAAAAGAAAACAAGCACCACAGAGTACAAGCGGAAGCAAAACACTAAGTACCAAAAGAAAAGCCGAAAAGTAAATGATCCAGAATACAAACCCAAAAGAAAGTACGACTACAACTGAACAAGGTACAACATCAAAAAGACAAACAGCTGGAAGAAGGAAGCAGCTCCTGGGTCGTCCTCCTCGGATCCTACCTGAAGGGTAGGTACAGATAGCGCAACTCCTATTTGTCCACCACGGATCCTACCTGAAGGGTAGGTACAGATAGCCTCCTCCACGCTCTCGTCCTTCAACCTACTCTATGAGTCGTCACGTCGTGTATTCCACCTATAGGTACTAACTCGTCGTGTATTCCACCTCCGGGTACCGGCCAGTCCTCGAACACTTGGCCTCCGTCAGCACTGCCCGTCGTCTGTAACCAACACAACGAGGTGCTGGCATAGCCCGTGCAGGGGTGAGTATAACGATACTCAGTAGGGTCCCTAAGACCCTCAAGGTCTCACTAAACCAACAAGAAGATCTCAACAGATAACCTCTACTTAGATATAAGCCCATCCATATACCTAAGTTATCAAATAACCCATCTCAATAATGAGGTAAACACAAGGTCAAAAGATTCAGCTCAAACCAGGAATTTCATTATCGAAACCGTAACTGCTGAAGAGCTCCGTATCTGGAGTGTACAATGGTCCTATCACGACTCCGAGGTACGGCTCACTAACCTAAGACTGCTGAGGTACTCCTCCTTTCGAGTACTGCGGGTCTGCCACCTCACACAGTAGTGCTTTCCACCGGGGTCTGCCACCCAAACACAGTAGTGCCCCCCCTCATAGCCTACAGAGGTACTTCACCTGTTGAGTACCGCGAGTCTGCCACCTCACATAGTAGTGCTCCTCCGCTGTGGGTCTGCCACCTCAAAAGTAGTGCTCCCCACTAGGCTATGTAAGTCACTCTGAATCGAATCGGACAAGCAGTCTTCTGGTCTCTGCCAGATACACGGTCTCCGTACTCCGTACGCTCGTCTCTGGGAGGGTATGCTCCACGAGCTTCAAGTCTATACTCCAAGTATCTCAAAGTCCCACGAAGAAGTATCTCAAAGGACCTCCTCGTCATAGGGGTCTCAACGCAACAGATAGCGCGTCAATCGGACGCCCGGACTGTGAGTTATTTGCCTTTTCGTCCCAGGGGCCCGGTTGGTTTCGTAAGCGAACCAGCCCGGCTGTATCTCAAATGTACCCCGAACACTCATAGGGTATACTCATAGGGACCGTTTCTCGATGATATCAACAACGCCGCTAACGGTTCGTCAAACGGACGTCATGTCTGAAAGATATCATCTTTTTCCGTTCTAGGGGCCCTGTTGGATTTCGGGTACAATCCAGTCTGGCTATAACCCAATTGCATCCAAAACTCGGGCGGAGGATGCCAAATGTTCTGTTTCGTCAACAAGAACGCAATGAGACAGACGGCGCGTCAATCGGACGCCCGGTCTGTGAGTTATTGGCTTTTTTCGTTCTAGGGGCCCGATTGATTTCGTGAGAAAACCAACCTGACCGCACTTTGACGGCATCCAAACCTCGAGAGGAGTAAGCCAAAAGATCCTTCTCACTTAGAGGAATCCATCAAAGTCTACGGCATGTCAATCAAACGTCTGAAACTCAAGATATGAGCGTTTCCGCTCCGAGGGCCCAGTTGGTTTTGTGGATGAACCAACCCGGCCGAACCCAAAGTAATCCGAAACCTTGAGTGCGATATACCGAAACGACCGTCTCGATCCAAGGATCGTGTTTCCACTGACGGTGAGTCGTTTGGAGGCCCATAGTTCATGTTACGGGAATTTGACTGAAATTGGTCTGAAAACGGGGGTCTGGGCCGGCCCGACCCCCCCCCCCCCCCCCGTGGGTCGACCCGACCCGGGTCCGACTCGGCGGGGCCAGGCTCGGTCCGGCGCGGTCCAGTTTGGTCCGGCCAGACCGGCCGGCCGTGGCTCGGCCGGCGCCTCCGAGCGAACACGCGGGCGGGGGGCGCGGCCCCCCGCCCTTCGCCGTTGATTGAGGCCGGCGGTTCGCCGGCAGCCTCATTTCCGGCGGCGCGCCGCCGCTGCCGGTTGCCGACGCCACCGCCGCCTTCCGCGGGCCACCGGAGTTGCTCCGGTGGTCCATTTTCCTTCCCGTCTACGCCATTGTACCTCCCGGGTTCCGTTCTTCACTACGGGATCACCAAATTGCCCTTGCATCACGATTTTCTGTCGCCCGCCAAATCCGCACAACCACGAAGAACGGCGGAGGGTTGTCGGGCCATGTTTGTTTGGCCCGCACCCTCCGCGTTAGAAAAATAAAAACGGGAGAAATTATTCAACACATGAAACAACAATTTTAATAAATTAAAATTGTTCATAGGAATCCGGTTCTTTAATTTTAATGAAACTTTCACTGGAATATAAAAGAATTAATCACAAAAACCCCTACCTCGTCAAGTCGTCGCACGCGCGTTCTTCGCAGAAAGAGGGGATCATTGCGTCGCCGCGGTATCAGGTGTCGCGTCGTCGCGGAAGGGTGTCGCGTCGACGAACTTCGAGGTTCAAGAACAAAAAGATTTAATTAATAATAATTAAATCCTTCTTGAGTCAAAAACCACAAAGGATTTTAAAGAATCGCAAACACTCACCTCAACGGATGATCGATGTTTTTTGTCGTGGAAGAAGGAACGTCGCCGAAGAACGTTGCGGGAGAGGAAAGGTCGGCATCGCGGCACACGGCGTCCGGTCGTCGATTTCCGCGGGTTTGGCATTCTTCGTCGGAGGCCGGTGTTCTTCGCGTTCTTCGTGTTCTTCATGTTCTTCATGTTCTTCGCGAAGAAGGGTGAAGGCACAAGAACTTCTGTCAAAAACCTCTCAAGGTGTAATCCTCCCAAAAGTCATGTTGGTATTATTTTATTATTACGCCAACAAATGAAAAAGAGGTAAGTAACGACCCATCAATTCGTAGAATTAATTCAACGAAATAAACCTCCCAATTAATTCAACGAAGAAAACCGTCCAATTAATTGATGCGTTAAGAAATTAAGAAAACGTGTCAGTTGACTTTCATAATGATGGGTTTTCGCGGGTGTGTTACTTAGCGGAAATGAAACGGTGGGGCTCGTGCGGGTCCCACCTCACAAATATCCTACCAAGAGGGTAGGATATTTTTTGATAGCACCATATCTGTAACAACTCCACTTAAGCAGCTTTAAGTTACTTTCAGGTGGCTTCCAAGTGGCTTAAGTGAAATAAAATAAAGTTTTTCGTACAATTATTTTATTTCTTAACTTTAAACCCGAAAATTAAAAACCACACCTGAGCAAACACAAGTTTGGAAGATGTATTTCTAAGCAATTACCGGCGCTGAGATTCCATCGGTGCCCTCAGAATTCGATTCCGAGCACCAGTTCAAATGTTAGAAAAACCCGCTCGTTCGTTCACTGAACGTACCCGAGCCAAACTTTGGAAATTGATTCCGGGCACACCGGGCCTCGGAATCAGGCGCCTTCAAAACTGCGTTCTTGTAAAATTCCAAAGAAAATTTAGAAAAAAAATTTCCTTGGAATTTACGGGTCTTTACATGGTAGTGGGCCCAGGTCCAGTCTGACCCGGTTGGATAGACTCGGCCCAACCCCATCTGGGTCGACCTGGTCTGTGTCAACCTGGACAGACCCGATGTGTCTGACCCAGCCCGTTGTGCAGGTCCACCCGCTATGTTAGGCCCGGTCTACTGGGCTCAAACCAGCTGACTGTGAGGGCGGTTCAAACCAAATGCCACCATGCAGGCGACTCAGCCAGAAGGTCAGGGATGGTTTGGCCATCGCGGTGAGGGGCACGTCACGGGAGGTCGGCAGCAGGGAGGCCAGCAGGCAGGTCACGCTGGGCTTGTGCAGGCCGACTGGATGCCGGGCAAGCCACTGGAGCACCATCCAGTGCGCGGTGGCGCGCAGGTAGTGCCTGTGGGCACCGGGGAGGGTGCGAGGGCGCCAGTCATGCTATCGGAAGAGAGGGGCAGGACGCGGGGGTGCGCGTGCAGCGAGTGGGGCATGAGGGAAAGCAGAGCGGGGTACGGTGGCCTGCGGGCAGGTAGCACGAGAAGCGTAGGTGGGCATGCAGGCGGGGCGTGGGCAGGCCGTGGGGCTGGCTGGAGCACGCGGGAAAGCCGACATGGGGTGATGTGGTGCGCGTGCAGGCCACAGGGCAGCCCAGAGCTCGCGGGGCATCACACGGGTAAGCCATGGTTTGTGCGATGGGGCGCGACTGTGTTCTGATGGATGTATAGGTGCGATGTGTAGGCGGTGCGGTTCGTAGAGGCCACAGGTAGCGCGAACTTCGTCGTTGCCGCCTTCTTTTCCATCGCCTCATCGCCATGCTGAAGAATCATTACGAAAGAAAGGTGGAGGGAGTCGGGCCATGTTAGTTTGGCCTGCACCCTCCACGTTTATAGATGATATCATTTGGCTCATCATGAATAAGCTCAACAATTAATTAAAACACTTTGTATCATCTTTTCCTTTGATGATGATAGGAAGAAAAATGGAAGCATCAACATGCAATAACCCCCTACCTTATAATTTGATGTTCTTCATTCGTTGACGTTTGATTTCACGAGAAGAAGATGAAAGAATTCATCATTTTTAGTGTCTTCCATGCTCTCCAAATACTGCGTTGTGTCTGCCACGGAAGGCACTACACGTCAGTAGGATTCAAGGAAAGAAGTCGAAGAAGAAATTCGACATTCTTTATGTTCTTCGTTGGGAGGGGCGTTCTTCATTGGGAGCACTTTTCGACTAATCTCCTCTCAATTCCACCAAAAGAGAAATTCCAATGAAATAATATTATATTAGTCATCTAATATTACATTGGTACACCAATTCAAAAGGAGAATTAAAAACCCGACTCAACCAAATTAAATGCACGAGTGTTGTCTCAATAATTTGGAGGATGCCAAGAGGGGATCTTTAATAAAACACATGTGTTAGCCTGATTAATTGCGCAGGGAGGTCAAGAGGCTCTCCCTCATTAATGAAGGAGAGTGGGGAGGTTTCATCCTCCACCATCAATAGGGGTCGGGTGGTCCCCACCCCTATCATTAATAGGGAGGTTATGTGACTCGGGTGGTCCCCACATCAATTATCCTACCATGGGAGGTTATGCTTGGGTGGGACCCACAACCATATCCTCTCATGGGAGGTTAGGGTGTGGTGGACACACCACCAACTCCCCATGAGAGGTTTTAACCAACACACTCAACACATGGCAGCTTAAAAATAAAATAAAGTGTTGTACTTTATTTTATCATTTTTTTATAAAAAGCCGAAAACTAACATTTACTCATGATCGTCTCTCGTTGAGGAGAAAGTCTTATTAATCGAAAATTGGTGCTGCAAATTCAATGGGGCCCTCAGATTTCAGTTCCGAGCACTAGTTCAAAAGTTATAAAAACCCGCTCATACGCTTACTGAACGTACCAGAACAAAACTTCAGAAATTGATTCCGGGCACACCGGGCCTCGGAATCAAGCACCATAAACTTTCACAGCTTCGTAAATAAAATCCCAGGAATTTTAAAAAAAATACATTGAATTTCCATTTCTTTACATTCTCCCCACCTCAGGTCAATACATCCATATAAGCTACAACTCCCAGTAAGGGAACAAATGGAGATAATGAGCACTCATCTGATCCTCCCTCTCCCATGTGCTCTCCTGGAGGTTCTCATACTACCAACAAACGTACACCAGAGGTATCGACCATCCATGTAGGACCCGATCTTGTTAATCCTCAATCTCCACTAGAACCTCAGTGAATGTTTCCCCATCATTTTTGTCCAGCACCCCATGGCCGATTATGCTAGATGGTTCGTGCACGTATCTCTTCAGCTGAGATACGTGGAAGACATCATGCACCCAGTGCAACATAGGTGGAATAGGTATGTGGTAAGACACCTCGCCTACCCTACTAAAGACCTGGAAAGGTTCGATGAACCTTGGAGATAACATTCCTCCTCATCCAAATCTATGTAGACGTCATCGAGGTGAGACCCGTTGGATGATGTGGTTGCCATCCTCAAACTATAGAGGTCTCCGTCTCCTTTTAGCATACGATTTATGTCTCCTCTATGCAGCCTTTATCCACTCTTATATAATCTTCATCTTCTCTGTGATAGCTCGTACCATCTTCGGTCGCACTAGTGTTGACTCCCCAGGGTCTGTCTAGCATAAGAGTGATCTGAAAGGTCGCACGTAAAATGCCTCGAAAGGTGCCATCTCTATAGTGGAGTGATAGATGTTATTGTAGGAAAACTCCACCAATGGTATTAGATCCTCCCAACTGCAACCGAAGTTGAGGACGCATGCACGTAGCATGTCCTTGAGGGTCTGAATGGTCCTCTTAGTCTGGCTAACTGTCTAAGGATGGAAGGTGGTGCGCAGACATTACTGCATCTTGAAGGCCTCATGCAACCCCTTCCATAGATGGGAAGTAAACCATGTGTCACGGTCGGAGACTATAAATGTAGGTAATCCATGAAAATGAAAAATCTCCTGTACAAATAGGCATCCCATGCTCTCTACTGAGCCCTACTCTCTGATGGGTAAGAAGTGGGCTGACTTTGTGAGTCGATCGACGATCACCCAAATCGAATCGTGACTCTTGGATATACATGGAAGAACTGTCATGATGTCCATGGATATCTCATCCCACTTCCACTCTGAGACCTCTAAGGGCTGAACCAACCATGCTGGTACCTAGTGCTCCACATTCACTTGCTGACAAGTGAGGCATCATGAGACAAACTCTGCTACCGCCTTCTTCATGCCTGGCCACCAGTCAGGTCATTGAAGATCCTGGTACATATTCAACACTCCTGGATGTACCACTAGAGGGTATGTGTATAAATCCCTCAACACTTCCACATGAAGTGCCACTGGTACCATGGTACGTCCTCGGAAGAGGATTACATGCTCCCCACCTTCAAAAAATCCATCAGGTTCCTTCCCTATGGATATCTGAGCATGTCGTGTCTTGCAGTAAGAATCCCCATGATGTGCCTCCCTTACTCACTGAAGAAGTGGAGGAGTGACTATAAGAGACTGATGGAAAGCTGCCCCATCTCGATCCACATAAGAAAAATGTAAAGAAACAAGCTACTCTATCGCCTCTCCTAGCAACTGTATAGTAGATCTCCTACTGAGAGCATCTGCTACAACGTTCCCCTTCCCATGAGTATAGACTATCTCGAATTCATAGTCCTGGAGGAACTCAATCCATCTCTGTTGTCTCTAGTATATGTCCATATGAGAGAAGATATACCTGAGACTCTCTTGATCAGAGTACATGGTATAACGTTCGCCCATCATATAGTGTCGCCACATCTTCAAGGTGAAGACCACGGCTGGTAACTCCAATTCATGTGTAGCGTAGTTCTGCTCATGCTACCTTAGCTACTGAGAACTATATGAAATAACCACTCGCTCCTGCATCAGGACACACCCAAGTCAGGTCCCTGATGTGTTGTAGTAGACTACATACCTTACACCTTCCTCTAGAAGCCTCAAGATGGGGTCACTATTCATCCTCGGCCTCAGCTCCTAAAAACTATGTTAGCATATTTTCGACCACATGAAGGGTTCCCCCTTCTTTGTCAAGGATTATAGTGGTGATTCAACTCTGGAGAAGTCTGCAACGATCCTTCATTAGTATCCAGCCATGTCTAGGAAACATCGTACCTCTGTTAGACTCCTGGGTGGCACCCAAGCATGTATTGCCTCGATGATCGCTGGAACCACTGCAACTCCAGCCTCTGAGATGACATGTCCCAAGAAGCGGACCTCTCAAATCCAAAAATAGCACTTTGAGGGCTCACCATAAAGTCGGTGCTCTCGGAGTATGTCCAGTACTACCTGCAAATGGTAGGCATGCTCTTCCCTAGTAGTCGAGTAGATCAGATTGTCGTCGATGAAGACTATGACAAAGCAATCGAGGTAAGGCTGGAAGATCCTATTCATGAGATTCATTAACACTACTAATGTGTTGGTTAAGATGAAGGGCATAACCAAGAACTCCTAGTGGCCATAACGACTCTTGAAGGCCATCTTCTGCACATCATCATCCCAAACTCTGAGCTGGTGATATCCTGATCTGAGGTCCATCTTTGAGAACCATCGTTCTCCTTTCAGCTGATCAAGGAGGTCGTTAATCCTCAGGAGTGGGTACTTATTCTTTACGGTCACCTGGTTCAGGTGACTGTAGTCGACACAGATCCTCAAGATCTATTCTTCCTTCTTGGCTAATAGAATCGGGGTTGACTAGAGGGAAACATTGGGCCGGAAATATCCCATTTCATGCAAGTCCTCTAGCTGTACCCGAAGCTCGTAAGGCGCAGTGGGAGCCATCTAATATACTGGTGTAGATATTAGTGTCGTCCTGGGGTATAGGTCAATGTAGAAGTCTGCCACTTTATGAGGAGGTAGTCCTGGAGCATCATCAGGGAAAACATCCGCGTCTTGGTCCGCCACTACATGATAAGTCAGACTCTCCACATCAACTTCTACAAGGGTAAGGCAAACAAACTGTTGGGTGACCAGATACACCCTCCTCCATGTAAGTTTGTCCTATACTGAAAAGGATCCCTTCTCGCCAGTGAAGGTGAACCTGGTCCCATCCATGTGGACAAACTGCACATTTCTCCTAATATAGTCAATCTGAGCATGGATTGTAGATAACCAGTCCATTCTCAAGATGAATTCTTAAGGTCCTGATGCCGCTACTAGGAGATCCCAATTAATGCTCTATCCTCCTAGAGTATGCTCACACTACCAGAACTAGTGTTTCATCCTCATGTCTGCTCCCGTAAGAGTCTCTCGCCATAAGGATCGAGCCAATGGCTCCATTGAAATCTCCAAGCTCCAAATGAGGGCAATGGAAATGAATGAGTGACTGGAACCTGTGCTTATAAGAACTGATGCTAAGGTGTAGTAGACAAAGATCGTACCTCAAATAATCTCTGGCATGCCATGGTTGTAAGCTTCAGCTGCCTGAAGCTGAGCTCTCCCATGTCCACCTTCTCCTTGCGGTTGGGGTGGACCTCTTAGTGGTGGTGGCGGTAGCACCTCATAACGTCATCCACCACCAGCTACTTGAACAGCTCCTCTGCCATGTCCGCCTAAGCCATGTGGACCTCCTCGATCAAATATATGCCTCTAACTAGGAGGTCCCTCAACTATCTATTGATCATCAGAGAGGGGGGTCAAACAGTCACGAGTATTGTTACAAAGATCGCCACATGAGTAACACTACCAGCTACCAGCATGTGTGTCTATGCTCTGTGTGCCACACACAACTGATACTGAGTCATGCAGTCAACCACCTATTGGTCTGGTCCTCTTGGACCTCTGTGACATCTGTCTTATGCTTTCTAGAGAAGACTCTGCTATATGTCATCTAGTGGTAGGTCATGCTGCTGGTGACTACTCAGCAAGAAATCTCTCTACCAAGAGGGCTCTCTCTAACACCCCCTCCTGAGTCGGGATTCTAAGTGAGACCACCGAAGATCTGATCTCCTGCATGAGACCCTAATCGAAGGTCAGGGCCCTAAAGAAATGGTATCGTACCATATCAGTGGAGTATCATGAGAGTTCAGTGAACCTCGCTGAGTACTGCACCACCATCATGCTACCCTACCATAGATGTAGATTATTATGTATCTGCACGTCTCGAATGGTGGCTGGGACAAACTCCACCCAGAATAGGCTCTTGAAGTCTTCTCAAAGAAGTGTCACCTTGTCATGAACCTAGAGAATCAGGCTCCACCATCTGCATGCTGCTGCTGGAAGGAGGCTGGCAGAAATGATCACAATAATGTCTGTTGTTGTCCCTACTAGCCTGAAGACTATCACCACATCCCTTAGCCAATCCCCAGCCGCTTGTGGGTCCAACTATACCATTACCCTGGGTGGCCTCTAGAGCTGAAACTCATGCAACACGCTCAAGCGGCGTTCACTCTCTACTGCTAGGGAAAGTGGAATAGGTGGCCCAACAGGGAGTGGTACTGCTTGTGCCCCCACTGGTGGCTTCACTGGAAGAGGGCCCTACACCGAGGCCACATTTCTCAGTGGGATGTCAATATGTACGACTCCCGGGACTCTAACTGGTAGTCTGCGGGGAGGCATCCTGAATGAAATAGATGCGACATGGATAAAATACTATACATAGTGAGCTGACCTGTTTGAGCTGACTTAAGAAAAATTTTAGAAAAAACACACACAATCATTGTTATCATGTACTGAGTCCAAAATCAGAGGTCAGGGTCCCAGTGTATGGATACGTTGGCCGCTCGCACCAACACTAGACTCCATGAACTCAAAACCACACTTTATACCATTAACACTATTGCTTCATAGAAAATAAAAATCAGATTCTTATGTTCTGCTGTAGAACATACTCCTCTGATACAAATTTGTCATGACCCGTCCCCCGGGGCCCGTGTCGTAACTACCCCAAGCACGCCTTCCATAGGATAGGGGTTGGTGACTAGCACGAAAGGCATATATCCATAAATTTGGAAGGAATTTCCATTATAATTGTAAACAAACACATTAGAGTACACAACTGGAAGTAAAACACTAAGTAAAAACTGTATAAAAAAAGTGTGCTGGAAAGTAAAACGGGCCCGCAATACAAGGCCAACTGTAAAGTACAAGTACAACTAAAAAGGGACAAATAACTGAAAGGTGAAGAGAAGTTCTTGGATCGTCCTTTGAGGTTCCTACCTGAAGGGTAGGTACATATGGCCACATCAGCACTCCACGTCTGTCATACTCCTCTGTGTACCGACTCATCGTAAGGTCCACCTTCGGGTACCATCCTGTCCTGGCACTCTCGGCCTCCGTCAGCGTTGTCCATCGTCTGCATCCAACACAATGAGGTGCAGGCATAGCCCATTCATGGGTGAGTATAACGATACTCAGTAGGGACCCCGAGACCCCCAAGGTCTCATAAAATCCAACAAGGATAAATCAAAATGTATGAAATCAATGGATAACCATTACTTAGGTATATTCCCATACATATACCTATGTTATCTAATAACCTATCTCAAACATGAGGAAAACACAAAATTAAAAGGCTCAAATCAAACTAGGATTTTTATTGTCGAAACCATTGCTGGTGGAGTACTCCTCATCTATTGAGTATAGTGGTCCTTCCATGTCATACAGAGGTGCTTCCCACTATCGTTGTACTATTGAGGCACTCCTCTAGTCGACTGTCATGGGTATGCTGCGTCACAGAGAGGCGCTCCCTATCATGGGTATGTTGTGTTACACAGAGGTGCTACCCCTAATAGAATATATATGTACTCCTCCTGTCGAGTAATGTGGGTATTTCATGCTCACACAGAGTTTCTCCTCCACCATGGGTCAACTGTGTCACACAGAGGTGCTCCCCACTGGGCTAGTCGAGTCACTCCGAGTCGAATCGGTCAAGCATTTCTCAGGTCTGAGCCAGCTACTAGGTATCCATACTCTGTCTGCTCGTCACTGTATGGATCTGATCCATGAGCTACTGGTCAATACTACAAGTTTCGTGAAGTCTCACCTAGAATTATATCAAAGGAATGTCACGTCATAGGTGTCTCAACGTAACAGACAGTGCATCAATCGGATGCACAGTCTGTGGGTTATTACCCTTTCAGTCCTGAGGGCCCGGTGGGATTCGTGTATGAACCAACCTGGCCGTATCTCAACTATACCTCGAACTCTATTGGGGTATATTAAAATGGACCGTCTCTCATCGATATTTCCAGCACTGTTGACGGCTCGTCTAACAGACGTCTGGTGCCACAGATATAGACAAGGTAAGAAAAGGGTCGGTAGTGGGCCCGGGTCCAGTCCGACCCGGTCGGACCTACTCAGCCCAACCCGGTCTGGGTCAACATGGATTGACTCGATGTGTCTGACCTATCCCGTTTGGCATGTTAGCCCGCTATGTTAGGTACGGTCCGCTGGGCCCGGCCTAGCTGACTGTGAGGGCGGTTCGACCCTGATGCCACTACTCAGGTGACTCGTCCGGAAGGTTGGGGCTGGTTCGGCCAGTGCCGTGTGCAGCGTGGCTCAAGCCGTCTGTAGACGAGAGGCCAGTGATCAGGCCGCGCCGGGCGCGTGAAGGTCAGTAGGACACCGAGCAGGCCGCGGGTGCACCAGGTAGCATTTGGTGGCGCGCAGGTAGCTCGCAGTGACGGGTGAGCAGCGCGCCGGAGCTTCGAGAAGGGCACTGGGGCATCGGGCATGCCACTGGAAGGTCTGGGCAGGCCGAGGTGGCATGCGGGTACCTTGCAGGGGCACTGAGAAGGTATCTGGTGGAGGCAGGCAGTGCGCGGATCACGGCAGGGCGTGGAGCGCGGCATCACGCTGGCAGGCGGCATGCGGGCAAGCCACGAGGATGGCCATAGAATGCCGGAAGATCTGTGTGGAGTACAGCGGCACGCGTATAGGCTGCAAGGCAGGACGAAGCCTGGGGGGCAGAACATGAGTATTCCATGGTTCACAGAACGGGGCGCACCAATGTTCGACTGGAAGTATAGTTGCACCACGGGGTGATACGATTCATGGAGGCCGTGGGTAGCAAGACCTTTATCGTTGCTGCCTTCGTTGTCGTTGCCTCATCGCCATGCCGAAAAATCATTATGGTAGAACGGAAGAGGGAGTCAGTCCATGTGAGTTTGACTTGTACCCTCCATGATTCAAGGTGATATCATTTGGATCAATAGAATCAAGATCAAAAAATAATTACAACACATTGTATCAACTTTTCATTCGAAAATGAGAGGAAAGAAAAGGGATGAATCAACATACAATAACCCCATACCTTATTATTTTCCGTTCATCGTTCCTTGATGTTCAAAGTCACGTGAATTAGAGGAAAAAATCCATTGTTTTTCGTGTCTGCCACGATCTCCGAATCCCGAGTTGAGATGGCCGTAGGAGGTGATCCACGTCAGGAAGATTCTTGGAATGAAGTCGAACAAGAAATCGGGTGTTCTTCATGTTCTTCTATGGGAGGACCATTCTTCTTAGGGAGCACCTTTCTCCTAAGATCCTATCAATTACAACAAAAGACAAATGCCTACAAAATAATATTAGATTAGTCGTATAATATTACGTTGGAACACAAATTCAAAAGTAGAATTAAAAACCCGACACCACGAAATTAAATGCACGAGTGTTGTCTCATTAATTTGGAGGATGCCAAGAGGCTCTCGTTAATAAAACACTTGTATTGGTGAAATTAATTGCAATGGGAGGTCAAGAGGCTCTCCCTCGTTAATGAGGTAGAGTGGGTAGGTTTCATCCTCCACTATCAGTAGGGGTCGGGTGGTCCCCACCCCTAACATTAATAGGGAGGTTATGCGGCTCGGGTGGTCCCCACCTCAATTATCCTCTCATGGGAGGTGATGCTCGAGTGGGCCCCACTAATATAACCTTTAATGGGAGGTTAGGGTGTGGCATACCCACCACCAACTTCCAAGGGGATGTTTTAACAAACACACTCAAAACATGTCAGCTTAAATATAAAAAAAAATCTGTACTTTATTTTATCGTTTTTTTTCTAAAAAGACAAAAACTACCTTTTGTTCCTGATCGCAAACTATCGAGGTGAAAGTATTTTTAAGAGAGAACCAGAGATTCAAGTTTGACGGTGCCCCCACATTTCTGTTTAGAGCACCGGCTCAATAGTTATAAAAACTTTCTTGTACGTTTACTAAACGTACCCAAACAAAACTTCAGAAATTGATTTCGGGCACACCGATCCTTGGAATAAAGAGCTGTAAATGTTCACGGACTCGTAATAAAATTCCATGAATTTAAGAAAAAATATTCCATGCAATTTTCAGGTCTTTACAGTAATGGGACCACAGGGTGGAAGAGCCGCGAGGCGGCGCGGCGGGTCCGCAGGCGGCGCGACGGGGCCGCGTGGCGGCGGAGCCGCGGGATGACGCGGTGGTGCCGCGGATGTTGCGACAGCGTCGTGACGTACCGTAAGTGGTGGAGAACCACGGGGCGTGGAGGCCGCATGTGGCGGAGCACCGTGGGGTGGCAGAGTATCAAGGGGAAGCAGGGCGTGACGCCATCTCCGGCGGCCGGTTTGACCGGCCACCCTTTGTTCGTCTCCTTCATCGCAGTTCTTGAGTTCCACTGATGCCAACCGCTGGCACCGATCTCCAACACAATAGAGAATATCACAAAAAATAACCACATGATTTTATGATGTGTTGGGCCATGTTTGTTTGGCATGTACCCTATGTATTAGGGTGGTAGCGAGCGACTCAACAAAATCATGAATCAGGAATCGTCAAACTCTACAATTTCATACGAATAGCGGATCAACTTTTTTAGGTTGATCTGCATTCAGAATGATTTCCAACAATGAGTAATTTCATGAGTTCAATAACAACCCCTACCTCAAAGGTTCATTGATGGAGGCTTCAAGGAAGGAGACAACGTTGTTGTGGATAATCGGATATCGGTGACGTTGGCATTTCCTCGATCGTTGGTTCATTCTTCATTGGAGATGATCCTCGTTATCGTTCTTTATTGGAGACCTTTCTCCCAATAGTTCTTCTTCCCCAATTCTGCCAAAAGGATAGGTATCCCACATAATAGAAAAATTTATCTATTATCATAGTTGGCATAATTTCAAAATATCTTAATTAATAAATTCATGGGTTGGCTTTATTAATTAATGGGGATAAATGGGATAAATATGTGGGGTAGCTCATGAGGTTTCTCCCCATTAAGAGGGATTTCAAAGGGGTTCAATGGGTGTTTTAAATCTCAGGTTGTCCCAACAACCATAACCCATATGGGAGTCTAGGCTTGGGTGGTCCCTACCGTCATATCCTATGTTAAGAGGTTATTGTACAGGTGGTCCACACAATTAAAACATCCACATGGCTGGTTTCAACAAAAGTAAATAAAAATGTTTCACATTTTTATTTTGTTTTGTTCTTTCACGAAAAACAAAAAAACTATTTTTCACTCTCTACCCACTACGGTCGAGGTGAAGGTATCCTTAAGTGAATACCGGCACTACAAGTTTAACAGTTCCCTCATATTTTAATTCCATGAACTAGTTCAAAAGTTACAAAAACCGGCTCGTACGTTTACTAGACATACCCAAAAAAGATCAGAAATTTATTTAGGGAACAACATGCCTCGGTATCATGCACTGTCAATATTGACGGACACACAAAACCCCTAATAAATTAATATTAAAAAAATTACTTGGAATTTTCGGGTCTTTACACTCTTAGTGCCACCATGGTGGGATTTTTTTACTGGTTTCCCTACGTGGTTGATCTTTCTCCCACATGTACAAGGTTAAGCTATATTGGTTAGGAAACCCAGTTTAGATTTCTTTTTTTCATCCTCCGCCATAATTTTTGTGAACCCATAAACACTATGGGATATTTATATTGTCTATGGTATATATATAATTTAAATTTATCCTCCATCATATTCTTTACGATGTAGATGGATACACTATGACGTATTCTACTCTCCTTTGTCTCCTCTACTACATGAAGCATGATATATGTGGGGTAGATAAAACCCTTGCGTCACCGCTATGGTGTGATATTTTCTATTATGGACATCTAGAACCCTTTTTCAATACATTCCCTGAAATTCTATTTTTTACATCACTTTGGAAACTACCAATCTCAAATGAAAAACACCCATAATTTGGACATATTTAACATGTTTTTCAATAAGGATATCATCAACAAATCCATCATGTATTATTTAGATTCCATAAAAAATAATATTCATCAAAATCTAGACCCTTATTTATTTTCAACAAACATGAAATAATTGTGTTTAATAAAAAGAATACAATCATTTGGGATTATAGAAAAACTCCTCCTTAGTATTTTCTTATTAATACACAACATACGTTTTCTCCACTTTATTCAATGTATCCCATTTGGGATCACTAACATATGTTGATTGGGTGTAACCTTAAATAATATGAGGTTATATTATATATGACACTACAAAGGATCTCGACACCCAGCATGATAAAGGTTATGACCCCAGGAACGATGTAGTTCGAGGACCCCTTGAGGGGTGTCTCTTGTAATGTATTGACATTGGGAACTCGATAATGTGCGATAATATTTATTCCAAACTAAGCCATCATATATAAGAATGGGTAGTGATGATTTTGGGTGTCACATTAGAATCTGAAACATGGATTTGAGCATGTTACGGTAGTGATGACTATATGAAATCAATTTGATAGGTTGGAATTGATTATGTGATATGGTCATGAATATTTGGGTGACAATGATGAGATGATATAGGACGAAGTTCTTCCCAATGAGATGTTGTTAAACACATGGTATTCCATGGATGATCCCCTTTAATCTTCCTTCTGAGTATGATATTATAAAATTATTAATATTATCTTATGATGTTTTGAGATGACGTATGATGATTGTGGAGCCCTGAGGGTCATACCCCATCAGTTCAGTGATAATGATTGATTACTATGGAATGTTTGGGATGTCACAAGGGGTTCATCTTGGAGCCTGATGATATTACATTTTTCATTGGCTCTTCCCTAAGGGATTTTCTGTTGTTCACAATAGTTTCAGATTCCTGGGACATGATCAATTATTCCAATAGTAATTCCTATCAAATATTGTTCACCTATGACCAAATCATAGGGATCATATTATATAATTATAACATTTGGATGTAATTTAATACTTCAATGGTTATAATGTTTATACCTACTACTATATGATTGTTGGAACCCTTATTGGTTGGAATAGTATCATGACATGCTCAATGAAACCATGCCACTATCCAAAGATTATTTGGGTCAATCGGGGTTATGTAATAGAAAATAAGAATCTATAAAGTTATTTATTAATCTTTCTTCAATTTTTGATTCTGCATTAACACACAACCTGAAGATCCAAATATTATTTGGGTCAATCGGAATAGTTTCATGACATGCTCAATGTAAGGTCATTATCAAAGTTCTCTAATGATCTACATGATCCCCCTTTCGTTTGTAGTATATTTGAATATCATCTATAAATACTATATATTTTTTGTCATGGAGAACCCTAAATACCATATTAATTGTGTCTATAAATAATGGTTGAGGATTATTGAGTCTGAATAGATTTACTATGAACTCATAGTACTAATACCATGTATGGAATGTAGTCTTTTGGATATTCGCTTTCTTCACCTGACCATGGTATTACCCTAGCCAAAGATCCACCATGGTGATATTTTAATCTAGATATCTATTCATGAAAGTCATAAATCCATTCAAGAGGGTACATGTTATTTATAAATAAATTTTTGATCTCACGATAATAAATTAAAATGTGCATTGACCTATCCTTTTTCTTAATGAAGATGACTAATGCATCCAATGGAGAAAAACATGGTCATATGAAACCTTTATCTAGAATATCCTATTGTTATTTCTCCATATTCTAATGTTCCTCAACATCCAATATAAATATATATATATTATAGGATAATAGTAATTCCCCTAGTATATATTTTATTAAAAATTCAACATCACGAATAGGAGGATGTCCTGGAAATTATTAGGGAATGGGTTCAGCGTATTCTCTCATAGTGGTCATGTCTTCGAGGATGATATTTTCCTTAGACTAACTCAATTGTTATTGTTATACATTATCATTGTCCAATAATATCATGACCTGAGATGCTGGTGCTAAATAATATTCATCTATATCCTTACATTTCTACAGGATCAGAGGATGATTCTTGATACAGAGAGTGATTACCTTTCCATGATAATTTAGGTTATCTCAATATAGGTAAAGCCAATCCATAAACATAATTTCATCAAATTCACCTAAAGGGAGTATCATATTTTTTTCTAGAAAATTAATCCCAATATATGTGATAGAGGAGGTGTTATATACTTGGGATGAAATAATTTCCCCATTTTCCGTTTTCAATGATATATCTAATTTAATTTTTTTTAATTTGAATAGTTCCACTAAAGATTGTTGATATAATAGAATGCGTAGAATAAAAACAAAAAAGTAAAATCAATATTATTGATTGAATAGTTAGCTTACCTTTCTCCACATCATTAATAGGATACACCTTAGTAGTTGTGATGGAATAAGATCATGATTTATTCCATAGAGGTTTATGGGTGTATCTAAAAACCCTTAGCAAAGTGAATTGGTTTCCAAAGTGTCATGATTCCTTGTAGTTGAATCAATATACAATATGTTGAGGGTTTACTAAAGAATTCACTTCCTCCATCTCAATAGTGGGTTTCTCCTATCATCAATTACCAGATATGTGTCCTTCCTTCCAACACCAAAATCATTTCTTCACCCCCTTAGGAAATTTCTATAGTTCTTCTTTCCACACTTCTGAAAAGTGAGATGTTGATATTTCATAGCAGTATAAAATTTCTCCATCAGACTGCTAGAACAAAACCCCAATTTCTTCATCTTACCTCTGTGATAACCTTGATATTTGTTAATCTCAATTTCGACCTTGGGGGAACATCAAACAACATTCTCAAAGCTATCAAAACATCAGATCACTTGGGAATTTCGTAAACTAGTTTTAATCCCACCAAAAATGTCTTCAACTATGCAGTCAATGGTATCTACAATTCAATATTCATATGATGAATGTATTTTTAATTTCTATTCATACACCCCAATATATTCATCTTAATTTTTTGTGAGGGTATGGAAATCCCTTTCTATTTTATGTTGGAGTGTATATGGTTAATTTTTATCGAAAAATATTTTCCATAATTACTTCCACATCATTGGTTTGATCACTTCTTCAGGACTAATATTATAGATCAATGTCCACAACTGATCATATTCTTCATCTATATGAGAAAAAAACTTTCATAACCGTAACTTTTTAAAAAAATTAAATGTTGGATAATATTTTCTCGATAGTGTTGATTCATTTTTCTGCGATTTATGTATCCTATGATCCATTGAATGTTAGAGGCCTTTATTGCATAAATGTATCATTTTGTCTTGTTCATTATAAGGGGGATATGGGCGCTCCACGAAATCATGGTTTCCATATATGAATTGGAGATAGTTGAGAGTGTATAATCATAATGTTTGTGATTCCTACTCTCATCATGTTGGCCATCCTATTGGGCAAATCATCACATATTCCATCACATTGGTTGTTTACTTGATTCCTACTATTTAAATCCAATTCCAAAAATAAATGAAAAAATCAGGTTGAGTAGTTTTTAAAATATTAATCACATATATTAAAATATAATGAAAATAAATGGATAACTAGTAAATTAAATTTATTTTTGAAATTTATGAATTTTTTGGATTTAATCCATGTTATCCATGATATATTTTCTAACATATATTATTATGGAAATTTTAGCAGTAATTATTATTCCTAACGAGTTTATGAGTTTTCCAAAACATATCCCCCATGAGTGTCAAAAACATTGTGCAGCAAGGCCCATTATTGTGCACCAATTCCCAGTTGAGTCTAGCTCAATCTGCTGCTTTGTGGATTTACCCCTATGTACATACATGTTGTGGACATACTAACTCATAGTATAAATATGGAGATTTGTTTTATTGATAAACCCCTTATTCTATAATAACCGAAATTTATGTATATTATCTTATACATTGTTTTAAACCTATGCATTTCACTAGAATTTTCAAATCCCAATCCAAAAAATAACGAAACCATTCCTTTGATAACATCTATGACAACCCTTATCTTTGTTACATATTAATTCATTATTTATTACATTAAAATACACATAATACAACCCAAATGATGGATAAGTCTAGTGTATTTTTGAATTAGTTATGTTACCAAATAACTTAATATAGTGAATATGTAATCTGTTTTGAAAACATCATTAACATGATCATATTATTCATTCATACAAAACACTGTATGTGATAACCTGGGTACATACTTATAAAAGGGTTGAGCTATAATGCCTAGTAAGTCAATAAAAATATAATAACATGATGAAATTCATACATGTAGACAAATGGAATATACACGAGACATAAAATGGGTGAGAGTAAAAACATGAACAATGAGGCCGGATAAAGCATGATGGCATAATGGAAACATTGGAAATGTGTCAATAACATATTACACTAAATCCTAATCATAGGTATAGAATACCTATGATGAAATAATGATGTAAAAGTCCCATGTTGGATTATGTTCGGTCCCTAATCCCTTGAATGATTTCTAATGAGTCTAAAACACTATCCATTTCTTTTGAGCACCATTTATTTTTAGGGTGCACCCATTACATTCATTTCATTCTAATGATTATGTGTGACACATAGATGGTAAAACATGGATTAATTCATCATCATAGATTATTTAAGGATCATGGAGTGTGTAAAACATTAATTTATGTACCAATAAAGAAGTATAAGATGATAATGATTAAGACACTAGATATTAATTTGGTATGGGATTCAATACAAATTTAATTTGGAGGGAAAATCATAGTGAAATTTGACAACATAATTAAGGGATATAAATGTTCATGGAAGGGACTAATGAGAGTGGAAGGGGTACATAATAATTTATGAATTATAGGGGTAGTAATAGAGATATATAATAACATATCCTAAAATTATGAATTAGAGAAAATGGGCATAAGGTGATAAAGATACCTGAATTAATAGGAGAAATAAAAGAATCCTTTTCCTTGAGAGTGTGACTCCAATTTCTCGGGAGGAGCTTCTTATGATATTTTGGTAACATTGGGAGGAATATAGGGTTGGGATAAAATAGGAAGGATGTTATCAATGGATTTTAAGTGAATAGAAATGGGAAATTGGGTGGGATTATATAGGAAATGAGTGGATAAATCTTTATTATTTTTTCAACATAGGTTTAGGAATTTATATAATTAAATAATCAAAACCACAAACCATAACATTGTTTTTATCATGGTTTATTCTCGATGATGAATGTATCCATTATTTTATAAAGAAAAGTTTAAATATAATTTAAATATTACCACTGGAAATGTGGAGGTGAGTCATACATTTAAAGAAATAATGTAAACAACATAAAATTTATTATAGGACTATTAGGATTCATAAAGGCCTTAAAAAATTTATAAAATAAATTTAAAATAACATTATATTATGGAAAAGCATATATCTTTTCATGTATACACTTTATCGTATTCATTACCTTACCTTTGGGTCATTATGATGTCATAATACACACTATATTTAAATAAAGGATCAATTTTTTTAACAGAAAATTATATTGTCTTTGAAAATTATGAAAAATTATCCGTTGGATAATTTACACATTAGAGATCAAAAAATCCTATTCATTCTATAAAAATAATTTTCTAAATATTTTCATTATCATTTTTAAAATAGTAATTTAAATATATTAATAAATACATGTTATTTTGACATTAACAGTTTTCTAACCATTATAAAAATTACATTTGACTTCATAAAAATAATATATTAATTTATATATATTAAAAATATTATTTTTTTCAAAAATATATTAATTCATAAAAATAAATTATTTAATGGATATTTAAATTTACCCAAATATAAAAGTTATGTATTAGTGTATCATAATCGAAATTTTTAAAAAAATCACAAAAATAAGAATGTATAACCATTATTCTATTGAAATTAATATATAAATATTCATATTGTTAGGGTCTGGATTCATATCCCTTTAATACACCAGAAAAATCCCAAAATGTATTGTGCATAGTTGTGAGACATTCATGAGGTGGTTTGACGTTTATGGTTTGGACCCTTATCCAAATGATTGTGAACTTCTCTTGTAAATTATTTTGATCGTGATTGAGTTGTTGGATCTCAGTTTGGTTTTGGTCAATGGAAAATATGATAGATTCCATATCCCTAAAAATTTCTATTAAATGGGATTTATAGGGTATGATCATATATGTTGAGGCCATCACTTACTTTGTATGTGTCAATTGGATTTTTCAAACCCCTATATTTATACGAATCATATGATCATTGTTCAATAGAAATATTAACAATGGTAATGATAAATTTTATTATTTTAATTCCAATAACATAAAATCATATAAGTGAATTTTTATCTATATCCATAAGATGTTATAAAAAATAAATAAATTCCTTGGGGAATTTTATTTATAAAATTTTGGGTTCTTACACATATGATGAAGGATGTTGATGGGAAAACAAGGGATAGGGTGTTGACTAGCATTTTAAGAACATGGATTGTATCTTCTATATATATATATATATTTTATTATCCTAAACATTTGAAATAACATTATATATTTTCACTAGTATTTCATATTAGTATTTGTGAATTTCATATTATATAATTAGAGGTGACTATGGATATATCCAATTATGGTGTTATTTATTAGGTTTTTTAATACCAATTACATTTTGATATTGTTAATAATTTTGTGCTTTTATATTATTGAATGTTAATGAGGTTGATAACATGGTCTCCTAATGATATTGATTGTTTTATCACTCCCATTCAATAACTTATGGTTTTTAGGGAGGTTCACTTGATATTTTTTATTCACTGTCACTCAAGGGTCTTGTTTGAGAGATTCTACATGAGGGGAGATGAATTTTTATGGAGGGTCACTTATATATATAATGTTAGAGATAGATATAAAAAATAGTTTAATAAATACTATCATTTATGGTTTCATGCTCATAAGATATAGTCATTTACTGTGATTAAGAGTGGAACATACACCGGCACACCATATTTGAGGGGGCACTGTTAGTGAAAGGATGGCTATGAAGATGTAAATTTTCAACTATACACATGTGTATGAGGAATAAAACAAATTAAATTACACTATTTCATATATGATAATGATAATAACTTGAAGAAATGATATATTTGATGAAGGATCTGTGATTTACCAATGTTAGGTTTTAATAGAGTCATTGCTAGTAAAAAGATTCAGATATTTAAATCATCGATATGGAGCATTTAAAAGATCCAAAATGAAATATAATTAGTGTTTCTCTTGGGAATTGATCTTGTGACATAATAAAATTACCAAAAATAACATACCAACCATGTCAATGGGATTAGAAACTCAAAATATTTGGATTATTTGAAATAAAAAATAATTTTCATCAAAACATCATTCTCATTATTAAACATTAAAACCCCATTAGAATAATTATATGTAACTTCACATTCCATTTAAAACTTTGAAATTAAAAAATTCCCCAAAAAATACATAAACTATTCCAAGAAGTATTTAACCACATTTGGGTTTTAAAAATGAAGATTTTATTAAATCCTTTCAGAAAACATGAGATAACTCACACTCATAATATTTTAGTTAGGACCAAACCTGATAATTATAATTAAAAATTTCACCGCCATCAAATTATTTATAAAAATAATAAATATTTTAAGAATTATTCATAAAAATATAAAAACATCATCAACTAATCAATTCAATTAATTACCATTAAAATACTCATGTAAAACATTCCATTATATTCCATTATAATGATTCATAATATAATATATAAATATACTCTATCCAGAGCCATAAGATTCAAACCATTTCCTCATCCATGCCACATTTGGAATTTCCAAAAAAAACTAGTCACTCAATTTATAATTCACATTATTTAAAAATAAACTCAGGGTAACTTATCTCTCAATCACATTTATTTTGGACAGACCCAAAAACAACATACATTCCATATTTTGAAAACACATATTCATATCTAATTGTCTCAATTACCAAAGCCAAATTTTATGATAAAATATTTTACTAAAAAATCAGATATATTCCATTATTTTAATGTAAGGTCCTAATAAACCCAAAAAAAATCTAATAATATTCCATATATTTTCAAAATTTAGTGATAGTATTTCTATACACTTTGGAGAGAGTAATATTTTAGTTTTAAACAATAATGAGGCATGTCAAAAATTATTAAAATTATACCATGGCCTATAAATAGACTAAAAAAATAAATAAAAACTCTACATAATAAATAAATTATCATCGTAATTCTTAGAGAGCATATAGAAGTCAATATAGTAATTCGTAGAGGTACATCTTACACATTAAACATAATTATTTCCTTGGTAATACAAGTATAAAATAAAAAACTATATATATCAATCCATACAACATTAAATATTTTATTATTGAAACAAAAACATTAAAAAGTACAGGGGTCTAAAATAATGAATACCAAAAGAATCTCCTCAAATCAGTCTAGCCCCTCCGGCTTGAAAATTTGAGAATTGGGAAAAATAGTTAGCCCCATGTCCGCCATGGAAGTAAGGTGATCTGCAACCTTGTTCCCTTCTCTGCATGTGTGAGCCACTTGAGTGATGTTGTTCAACTATTTTTTCATTTTCTGACCATATAAGATATGGACCATGGGGTGACACACCTTCCATGCATAGTTTCCTAGAGGATCAAAGAGTCAGTTTCTTCTTCGGACAACTCCATGTTTTCCTGCCTCCATCTGGATAGGCCTAGGAGCATGGATCTCGCCTCTGCTTGAAGGGGGTCACTGTTGCCATAATTTTCCACAGAGGCCAGAAGAACGTTCCCCTAGGAGTCCCAAAACACTCCCCCACCTCTCATTCTTCCTAGAATACACGACCCATCTATATTAAGCATATAACCCTCTTTTGGTGGGTGCCAACGAACCCATTGGCCATCAAGTTTTTTCAAGAAGACCTGGTTTGGAAGGACTTGTTCTTTGAGCAGGTTCCTCAAGGGACCTTCACTGGTGTCTTCTAAGAGGGTGGACATGTTGATCATTAGGTTCTTTGTACATACCACAATAATCCTTGAAGTAGGGTTGAGCCTCTCATACCTGGTCTGGTTCCTTGACTTCCACAAACACTAGCAAGCGCCGCTAATGATGATGGCCCATGCCATTTGTTCTATACTTACCTCTGAAGTTAAATTAATCCACCCATCCAGAGAGGATACTCCATCATTATCATGCCCACAGGACAACATGCGTCCCCCACCGAAAGACCATACATCACGTGCCCATTATCCTTCAAAGAAGAGATGGCTCATACTTTCTTGTCGATGTGATCTATTGAAATGGCATCGAGAGACAATGTTAATACCAAGATTCATGATGTTATCATCTGTTTCCACTGTCTACCTCCTAATTCCCCACGTACGAAAATTGTACTTTGAGGGGATCCAAGTACACCAAGCCATGTCATTCCAGTTACTATATTGATCATGCTTAGATATAAGCCTCCTAAAAACCCTAGTGGTGAACACCCCTGAAGATGAAGCTTTGAATATAAATTTTTCAGGATTTGTGCATATGACAATGGATTTGAAGATATTCCTCTACTCTGCATTTTGAACAGCCTTACAGAACTCCAAAAAAAGGACTACTTCTATAAATGATATAAAGGGGAAGGGTAGCTGAGAAAACCTATAATCAAACCTGCCATATTGTGAGTCCAGAAAGGGATTTTACCTTCCCCCATGATCCAGCGTGAATGCGGTTGGAGGACATGGATGAGCTGCTGAATTATGGTGAAAAAGGGAGAAATTTGTCCTCCATTGTCTTCCAGATTGTTTACTCTAATGTGGGACATTTCATTCCCCCATAGCATATGTACTTCAATGATTTCCCATGTGTGTCTTGCATACATGCATTGAATGGTTCTGTTGAGTCTCCTCACATTAATCCCCCCGTCATGGATTGGTCATTCCATCTTCTCCCATGGCACCCAGTGCCTTTTACTGTCAGATCTAGAGTACCATACAAAACTAGCCAGAATCCTAAAATCGTTTTTGATGACACCCTTCGGTATGTTGGTGGAGGCCATAACATGGATGGGTATGGCCTCAAGAACACTATTGATTAAGGAACTCCGACCTCTAAAAGAGAGATACTAGTTCTTCTAGTTGAGTACCCGGCCCAATATTCTTCTTACTATTTGAACGAAGTCGCGAGCGCAAATTCTCCATAATGATATAGGTGCGCCTAGGTACTCCAGCAGGAAAGATCCCTTAAATATATATATATATATATATTTCTATCTTTAAAAATAATTAAATAACCTCACTAATAAATAAATTCATTTCATACAAAAAAAACAAGTTACTCTACATTGATTAACATGTAAAATGTAATGAATTAAAATAGACACTATAAAAAATGACATATCCTCTTGTTAAACCTTGGTGTACATGAAACTACTCAACATGATCTACATCCTCCACCACTGAGTAAATTGACCTTGAAAATTTCATACATAATGGTCACACTAAAAACAACACCATTTCCACTGGTAGGTGTGATTCCATGGACCTAATAGTTCCCCCACCATCCTCAAATCCCATGAATGAAAATAATCGATTTATATGCATGTGTAAAGACATTAATGAGTAAAATAAACCCATCATAAAAAAATAATTACATAAAAAATATAATTCAGGAATATATGATATTATTTTTTATATAAACATTAAGACTAAAAAATTATATATATTTCTTTTGAAATAAACTTGAAGTATTTGAAAGGATGCATTACAAGAAACCATGATTCTAAATAAACTATTGTATGGTGTACCATTATAAACTAGTTATTGGAATAGAGGTTATGAATATAAATAAAAAAATTATTAAATATATGTATAAATTTTTAGGATAATAAAAAAGTAAATAAATGAAATCAATTTTTAAAAAATTATTTAATTGTTAAAAGTGTTATTTTTTCCCAACGTTTTATTTTTCTACGTGTTATTTATTTTTAATTAAAAATAACCACAATCAAAATTTAAAATTTATTTTGATAAAATATATTTATAATTTATATGACTAAATGGAAAATAATAATTATACTATTTATCTAATGGTTAGGGAAAAAATAAAATTATTTAATGACAATAAAAATTATTTTTCATAAAGTGCTTTCATATTTGTGATTCATTCTTATCATAATAAATTAAATAAGTAATTTTTCATTAATGTGTTTAATGGAATTTATATAAAATAAAATAAATTAATTATTTCAAAATTAATTTTATATTTTTTACAATAAATGGAATGAATGTAAAATTTATTTTACCTGAAAAACAATTCTCTAAAAATATATTATCATTGTGTTTTTACACTTTTTAAAAATAAAATTCCTCGAGTTTTAGAAATTCAATCTAGTAATATGAATTCGATATTTGAAAGCATAATAATTAATATAATTTAATATAATAAACATTTTTTTTTCTCATAATTAATAGAAAAGGCATTAACATTTTATTACAACGATTAAGGATAAAATGTGTTCACTTGGGATTAAATTAAGACATAAGTGTAGGAATGCCACATAAACATATATAATTATTTTTTTGAAGTTATTTAATACTTATATTATAATTTATTATAATTATTTTATATTTTTCCCACTTTATCGTGAGTGAGCTTATATTAAGAAAATATTTAATGTAATTTCATGTGTGTCCCTCCCCTCTCATATAAAATGGAACCTCATATCCTTTCTTTTTCCCAAAATTTAAGCCATATATTGTGTAAATTCACTAAAAATATAATATATTCCATACTTTAATACTGAACCATCCGTTCTTCTCCTAATAATTGAGGCTTAATGTGTAATCGAATGGAGGTCTCTCAAAAAAGAGGAATAGATCATAACCGAGTTATTTCAATTTTATTGATTCTTCTTTCACCTAAAAAATTCATTAATCGATATTGAAAAAAATATCAATATTTTAAAATATAATTATATGTAATTATTATAATTGAGCAACCATTTTCCACCTCCCACCAAATGTTAAATTAAAGCATCACTCGTGCGTATGTGTGGACTACCACATCAATGTAGTGATATGATTTATTTTACATCACCACAAAAATTGAGACATATAATTTTGTTTTAATTAAATATATAGAATATTTATTATGTTATTTTGAATCTCAAATAGTAAATTATTTTTTATATTTATATCATTCTTCTCGTTAAAAAAATGAATACAGCGTTCGTTCCAATATATATTACCTTGTCCATGACCAATTAAATTAATTTTACAATCTATACATCATTGAATAGTTATGAATATGTGGATGATTAATATTAAATATATATATTTAAAGATTAAAATTTTGGAGATTATATAAACATGATGAAGGTACAAGGACCATAACATTAGAACCGAATATTTCATGGAAAAGGAAATAACTAACACCCAAAAACATTTTTCTTAATAAAAAATTATGAATAAATGAGTGTTGAACTATTATATGTGGACCATATATGGTATTTTAGGTATGATTATAGTTGTGGTATAGAATAATTAAAAAAAATTATATATTATAAAACTGTTTTATGTTCTAATGAAGCAATTCGAACTTGAGGTAAGGGTTTTGGGTTACAATCTCAATTTTACTAATATTGTTTATTCTTCAATTTCTGATGCTGAAATTAAATGATATATATTTTTAATATTTTATGTATTTTCAAATTATATAGATATTTTTAAACAGTACAAGTTGTATTTTTATCTTCCTCTCTTTAATTACTCAGGAGATAGAAATAATGATTTTCAAGAAAACCTACATTAATTTTCAATTTGGTTGGTAATCATTTTCTTAAATTTCTAAATATTCATTAAAATGAATTAAATAATGATCTAGTTATTTTAAATTTATTTTTAAATTCATTTTAACTATGATTTACTTTATATTAATATGTTTAAAAAATTATTTATTTCACTATTCCAAATAGGATTTCTTTTTCATTTTATGAAAAATGTGAAATGAATCATTATTTAAATATTTATATAAAGACATAATTTTCTCAGCATATTGAATACTAATTATTATGAATCTTTTATTAAGACATTTCATGGTTATTTTCATAAAAAGTAAATGCATGAATATTTTATAAATTTTTAGTTTCTAGTTTAGATATTTTAAAATGAAATGGGAACTTCACATAAGAAAATGTTATGATGATCTTTTAAATGTATTTCATTCTATTTCAACATTCTTTTATGTTTATAATACTCCACCAGGAATATGATCAAATTATACAATGATTATTCTTTTTTATATTTGGTTTATTATTTTTTGAGGAAATCCATTTGTTTTCAAAGAGTTAATGTAAAAATTGGCCCCACTTATAGTGAAGACACCCCGCCATTACATGACCATCAGGTCCTAGTTTTACAGGTACCAACAATTTCTTTTTAGATATGTGGCATATATTTACTATTTTTTCATTATCAGTTATTATTATTATGATGAAATGTTGATGAATTTTATAATTTTTACTTGAGTTAGGTAACAACTAGTCCCCAATGACAGCACAAACACCCCTATTTTACCTGAAAATCGGGTTCTAGATTTTCATGTACCACAAGTCACCCCACAGACATGAGGACCCCACCCTACGGCCCACCCACATGCCCAAATGAGTCATCTAACTAATGAATAACCCCTATTCCCATACATCTTCTTTCTAGTATGCCTTTTCCTCACATACACACTCTGATAAACATCCTAGAAGGTCACCCCTCTAAATAACAACTTCAAGACAAGAATTATTAAGTGTGGACTCCTAATCATGTAGGCTCCTGAGAAAAAGGTCCACCTTATTGACATCAGTAATATATTTTAGTCATTTTAATGCTTTATCATTTAGGGGTATTAATGATAAGCTATAATGAAATAATAAATTTTATAATGATCCTATGGGACAATGATATGGGAATTTTATAAATATATTATTGTATTTAAATAATTTTATTTTGGAATTAAATTTGTAAATATTTCAAAGACATTTAGCAATATATTAATTTTATGGTAGGAGATGTTCGAATACATTTTTAGTGTAAAACTGTAAAAAGATGTGAAAATATTCTAACTAAAGACACTTTGTGCCGCAACATGAAGTGGCACAAAGTGACCATGGAATTTTGATGTTTGATTAAATATTGATTACAAATATAGATTTTTTTTAGAATAAAATTTACATTGTAATTATAATTTATCCTATAAGAAGTTATGATACTTGGAGAGATGGAGTCTTTTTATCTTACATCGCAATATGCATTTATCATGTACAATTTACCAACATCATGATAAAATTATTCATGACATAATTAAATCATTATAGAATATTATTTAGGATATGAAAAAATTAACATTTTATGTTGGTCAAATTATAATATTTCATAAACCATGACTCGAATTCATAAGACATAAATTTGTGCTCTTCATTGTGAACTGGTAGTTAACAGAAAAATTTATGATATGATCTTCTAGAAATATGGGCAATTTTCAATGCATGTTGAGTACAGACATCCATAAATAGACTCATACAACATTCTAGGATATGTATCTGGAAATTAAATTGAACCCAAGATCCATGGATAATTTTATAGATAGTTTTTGTGCTAATACCCTAGGGGAATCACCAATGGAGGGACCCTACTACTACCATGCATAGGTGCTACCATTATTTGTAGATTAGGGTTAAAATTTTACTACACCCTTTTGGATAACATAAGGGGTATAAATTGTGATATTTTATTGTAAATGGTATATTTATTGTATTATGGTATTTTTTAGTGAAATTAATGTGTTTCTATTGGTACATGCTAAAAACTATGAATTCTATTCATTGCATTAGTCAAAAATTACCCATATCTTATTGGTGAGAGAGTTATATAATAAAAATTCATTAACTAGTGGATAGCTCTCACAATGACCATTGGGTGGGTTGTCCGCTCTATTAAAACATTATTCTAATAACAAATCCATTGAAATAACCAATGTAAAAAAAAATTTGAAAAGGGAATTCATTGATTTGAGGGTTGATTTTAAATTTTATTATATATAGGAAATAAATAAATTTTTTACTGCTTTGAATTAAACTATTATTTCATCCAAACCCATCTCTATGGGTTTGATCTCAGACATTCATTTCTTATATTTCCCTATAGTTTGAGATTTGTTTTTTTTTTCATATTTAAAAATTCAAAATTTATTTATGCCCATATGAAACTAATGATTCCTTGTGGGTGATCAAATACGTATGAGTGGATTATAATTATGTTATGGGTGGGACTATTATATCCATCCTATTAATTATATTAAGATTAATTTTTTATGAGATCATAGGGTAAACTATAGGATATTCCATGCCCAAAATAAGGAATATAAAATTTTATACCATGATCCAAAGAGGGTATATGGGATGAAATCACAATCATGAAATAGGTACATTGGTGGTTAGATAAATCCTATAATTTGATAAATTTATTTGTGGGTAGTCTTGACAAAATATTTATATTATTATTATTATGCCACACTTTATTTCCCTCTCTTATGAAATGTTATTATTCCAATGATATATTCTCACAGATCATGATATTTTACTATATTATCAATCATGTATTTATATCTTGAAATTTTTAATTTCATGATTCATGATAATAATATATGATTCATTAAGTATGATTTTATAATGCTAAGCACACAATATCATACCCTAATTCAATCCTTATTCACACTTATGATCATCTATTAATATCTCCCATATTTTCCCTTACTGATAATCTGAACTCACCCTTTCCAATGTTTCCTTGAACTAGGGGACAAAGAAAGTATTTTTTTACGTTATTATTAATAAGTGTATTATTTGAGAATAATTTATTGTATAGGTTGAAAATTATTCATGAAATAATATGATTATTTTTCTAGTATCAAAATATTTCAAACCATTAATGTCCTCAGGCATGTATTATTTTCAAATTTATTGAATATTAATATAAAATGATTTAATATTTTTGTATATAGTGTTTAGGATATATATATTTGTATTAGGGTATGGTTATGTTATTCATGGATACTAGTATTAGAAAAATTTGGTGATAAACCTTAGGACAATATTATTTATTTGAGAACATCCTATTTTATTTTATAGAAAGTAGTATGGTATTCTTGGAATATAAACCCCAATTTGGATACAAGTATGTGTTTATGGATATGAAATAGATTATACTAGGGTAAGAAATTATGATTTTGGTAGATTTATTGTAAACGCGATCTCCAATAGTTCATGATGTGTTTGCTTATGACTGACCAACTGGATAGAAACTCTTGGGCGATATGATTGGGTTATTTCACATTTAATTTATGGTCTATTATAAAATATTTGAATTGATAATGACCATGGATGACCTAAGAGAAACCTATGGTTACATAGATTGAAAATAATATGTCATGATTTTGATATCCTACAAATAATTTTCATGATTATATGATTTATCATTATCATTATTGTTTATAAAACAATTTTTTTTTATTTTTTATAAATGGATAGAAGAAGTAGTAACAATCATAATACTGAATATGATGGATAATGAAATGATTTTATTCTGAAGGAAATTAATTCTATGGGAGATGGATGGAAAAACATTGTTGGTATTCTTACGAAAATTTCTTAATATATGAATCACACATAGCTTCCAAATTAGTAAATAATGGGAAAACATAATATTAATTGTTTTATGAAGAAGACACACCTTATATTAGTGGTTCTGGTAATCTATTTATTTTTTTACAATGGAACATAACCATTTAAAATATATTTTCTTTTATATAGTTCTTATTGAATTAAAATTTTATTTTAGTTGTTTTTCAATTGGAAGGAGTAATAGATCAATGGTGGACTCTTATCAAGATTACAAGGTGACCAGACGAAATTGAATCCATGGAATGATATGAGTTTAGGTTTTTATTTTTCAATATTCACATTCCCATTATTATTTATACAAAAATTTAGAAGCATTTATTTAAGGTAAATGAGAATGATGATGAATACATTAATAACTATGTGGAATTTTTTACATGATTCATGATGTATGCTTCTGGTATAATCCTTGAATCATAATGTAAGGTTGATCAAATATTCAGTTTCATAAGACCATGTTTTTTATGGTATTCAAACATAATAGAATTCAATATCTATGAATAAATAATTATATTTTCTCTCTTGGTAAAAATATAGAGATTAGTTACACACAATTTCAAGGTTTTCATAACAAATAAATGATGGAATTTAAAGGAAATAATAACAATAAAAAAATGAATAAATGAAGATGATCCTTCCTTTAATCCGGATGTGTAGAGAAAAAATACCAGAAATGTTCTTAAATGGTCTATTAAATGATTTATAATTAGAAAGGAAGGTCACTGGGTAATTAAATGTTGATGTTATTCGAATAGGTTATCTAATTATATGAACATTGAGAAAGCTCTATATAATGCACCACACAAACTCTAATGTTTCAAATGAACGGGGAATGGAAATAATGGAAAATGATGCTCTAATACCAGGGTTAACGGGCATGATCATTGTCAGCAACCTCTAAAAACTAGAGATAATGTGAAACCACATGTGATCACAATTATAGCTATGGGGTATTAGAAAAATGAGGAAAACGATAGACACAAAAACCACTCTAGAGACTCAAATTTATTATTTTATTCTTTATCTAACCACACTTTTAAATATTATTTATATTATAATGGTATCATATTACCACTGAAATAATTATTTGTTGAAATATCAGTAACAAATATTAAATGTACGATAATCACATATCATGTTTATGATTCTTCTCAAAAAATTTTTGGTGGGATTATTCTTCCACTAAATCTTTTTATTATCCCTCTAGTAGAATATGATGCGACTTTGGGCATTGATTGGCTTTATTTACATAGATCCCATATCAATTTCTAAGTAAGGGAATTGATATATTATATTCCAAATGAACATGTATTGTTTTATCAGTTCACAGATGAATACGACCATCCAACATAAATTATATCAAATTTATTAGTCATGATACATATTTATAAGAGGAATTTATCTTAGATAGTTTGGGAGAAACACAACATTAATGATATACCTATTATATGGGATTTTTTTTAATTCCATTATCAAAGATTTTTATATAATTATTATGGATCGTGATATTGAGTTTTAAATTTAACTCATACCAACTACCACACTATTGTCAAAGAATCTATATATAATAGAATTTATTTAGTTACTATAATTGAAGAATCAACTCCAAGAGAATAATTTTAAAGGAGTAATTCAACCATGTTCGTCAGCCTAGGGTCTATCTATTCTTTTGTTATGGTGAAGGATGGATCAATTATATTCTTTATCAATTATCAAGAAGATAAAAAAATCTTGATCAATAAAATATTATATTCACAGTATTAGTGATTTTTTTAATCAATTTATAGGATTTCAAAAATTTCGAATGATTAATATTTGAACATCAAACTATCAATTGAGGTTCAAAACTGATTAAATATCTAAAACAATATTCTGAGTATATTGCATGAGAAAGGAAGTGCAATTAAGTAATTTAAGGCATTTACTAAATTCCCTAAGGAAGGATAATATGTATGAAATATTTACCTACTGATAATTTTGGTTATAGAATATTTTATTTTTTGGGTCATACAATAAAAAGAGTGGTTATGTTGAAGGATCCATCAATGATAGATGTTTCAAAATAATGGCCCAAAACAAACATTGTGAATGAGATCTATAATTTTATTTTATTTTATCAATATTGTCTATTACTTTTGAAGAACGAATCATGGCTATATAATCACCTCCCCATGTTAGATCTAAATGGTTTCCTGTTTCTTTATAATGATGAATGTGAAGTGAATTTAAAAGAAATGAAGAGAATGTTGGTTATAGATGTTGTACTATCACAAACCTATAGTTAATAAGTGGTTTTGATTTGTATAGATTCATTCATAATTTGTTTCGATGTTAAATTATAAAAAATTTTATTTCAATATATTTTTCCTTGTACCAATTTAAAGGTTCACGAGAAAACATTCTCAGCTCTTGATTTGGAGTTTTCTGATATATTTTTTACTTAAGAAATGAAGAAATTATTTACATATTTAATTTCATTATATATATACTAATCATAAAATCATGATGTAAAAATTCAAAACAGAAGTGCCTAATTTGTTCCAAATAATATGGATGGAATTGATTAATGATTAAAACATCTCAATAATGTACTTCCTTGGAAATAAAAATGAGGTGGTTGATGCTTTGAGTTGAAAATATAATAACAAATTATCTATGATGAGGATAAAAATGTCCAATATTTATGTATTTTAAAAGATAAATCTTGAAATATTAAAAAAATGGGTAGAAATATTATATTTATCAAATGATTATTCGAACACCTATCCATGTAAAGATTAAGGAGGCACAAAAGGAGGATGTGGAGTTACATGAGAATGTGGAAAATACTCCATATTTGAATATTGACTGTGATGAAATGTTATGGTCTAGGAAATATGTATGTTTTTTATTAATACTATAATTTAATAAATAGATACTTGAAGATGCCCATAGATTACAATTTTCTATTTATTATTAAAGTAAAAAAGATGTATAGAGATCTAAATGAGTATTTTATGTGGGAAAACATAATAAGGGATATTATAGTGAATATATTTCGGTGCATGATATGTTTTAAATTTATGTATGTGTGACATAAATATAAAGGGGTGTTACAACCATTACCCATAAAATAATAGAAATAGTAAAACATCACAATTGATTTCATCATCACACTCCCAAAAATGTTTAAATGCATTAATGAAAGTTTTTTGTAGTTAAGCACCTTATGATGTCAACACAATTCATTTCTATCAGATTATATTTTACTCCTGATTTTAATTCTAAGATATATAATAATTAATTGGTATGGTTATATGAAATACCCTATTAAATTTCATTTTATTGAGATCCACATTTTCCCCCAATGTTTTGGTGAATCCTTCAGTGTGATCTTCAAAAGGATTTGCATTTAATTACTACCTATAATCCTCATATAGTTTTTCATTATGAGAGAACCATTCAAACCATAGAGGATATATTAAGGTCAACTTCTCAATATTTCAAAGGTGTTTCATATCCAGACCATTCTATAGTAAAATTCCATTATAACAATATCTTTCACTTCAGAATTTAGATGGATCCTCATGAAGACTGCAATGGAATGAAGTGTTTAACTATAATATGAAAGGATAATATTAGAGAAATAAATCTGTTGGTACTTGAGATAGTTGACCAAATGTTACTAAAAGTTATAGTCATTAAATAGTAAAATAAGGATGATCAAATCCAATATAATATTTATATTGGATATCATTGAAGAAATTCAGAATTTAGTATTAGTGAGAAGGTATTCCAATCAATTTTTTAATAGAAGAAGTTTATTAGATTTGGATGGAAGGTAATTTTAATGAACCAACACAGGGTTTCATCTAACATGATAACCAAAATGGTTCACTAAAATTCCATAAAGGATTTCCTGACCCCATTGGCTAGAGACGTGTGCCTATACATCACTAAACAAACCTTGGGAATGATTTTACCCTCATACAATAAAAATGAGGCTGTGGAAATGAGAGTGAAAATAATACAACAGAAGATAAAAATAACAACTCATCAAATAATAAATATAAAAAACCCAAATACAAGAAAAATAAAAATTGGAATACATAATACATAACACAATATATAGCCTGGAAAATGGGAAATAAAAAAATTAAACCTAAATAAAAATATAAATCTAACTCCAAAAAGATTCCATGTGACCCACAATCACCATATAAATAGACATATCCCCTAAAATATCAAGTGGAATACAAACTATAATGAATTTGGACATGAAAAATATATAAATGAGATAAAAAAACCTAGTAGGTCACCCCAACCCACTAAATCTATATTGTTTAATTTTTAATAAATATTTAATATTCTAGATTGAAAATAATGAAAATATAAAAGATTTAAATAGGACATTACAAAATCCCTTGAAAAGTTAGTTAAAACCATTTTAACATTATTTTAATAAAATAAAATTGATTGATTTAAAAAAATTCGCCAACGAATATCTTTTTTCTAAATAACTATTTTACTATATCAATTTAAATTTATTTCATAAACACATAACTTTTGAAATTAATATTTCAAAACATAATAGAGGATCCTAATTTTAAAAAGGATTTCCAAAAAATATTTAAAAATCAATATTTCTATAAATCTCTACACAATAACATAAAACACATTATCAAAATTAAGACACACATTGAGTAAAAAAACAGAATATTATTTTATATTGAACCCATTCCAAAAATCTGTTCAAAATAACTCCTTATTTTTTAAATTCACATCATTCATACCCATTTTAAAAATAGTTTGAGTTCACATTAAAAATAAATGATTATATTACATTCTATTAAAACCATTCACACACCCTTTTTAATATTTCTTAAATATACACCACACAATAATGGGCGATGTACATGGTTAAGTTCGATTATGTCAAGTAATACAATAAGGATAAATAAACGACAAGAATACATGGGACAAAAAATATTTGAAGAAATATGGGGTACATTCAATACTCAATATGGATATAATAAATTATCATAGTTTTATGCAGATTGTACCAATGATCTAGTGATAAAAGTACCTGAAATGGAGACATAGAACCGAGGTCGACACTACGAAACTAGTCCACATCCCTATGAGCCTTGTCAAACTACCCGATGATAATGTCATAGTAATTCCATCATCCTTAGGATCAAGGAATATAAGATTCATTGAATTAATTTTTCTATGGGATCAATGATTTTAATTTCAATTGCCTTACATCATTCAAAAGATCAAATAAAAAGTTATTTCTATTATAAGGACCTTCTACTCTTTCCAGTCTAATAGTCTCGTTGTAGCTTAAAAGTACACCCTAGTCAACCCATTATCCACTCTAGGGTTTCCCACATATAGGATATCAACTATATTCCCTTATCTCCTATGAATATACAAATTGATATGAGAATCACAAAAATTACATATATTAAATACAAATAATTTGAAATTATACACACAACTCACCTTCAAACCCTCACAAAACGAATCTCAATATACATAAAACATAAAAAAACATATATAAATGCATAATAGAGAAACATAAATTCATGGGATTAAAATATACATGACATAAAACAATCATAAGGGCCTAAAGAGGGCCACACAACATTAATGAAAACCGATTCAATACCAAATTCCAAATTTTTCTATTCCACAAAATACTAGTGGAATTCTAAGCCAAATAATCCTTCTCAAATGTTTTACCAATCTAAAAATAAGGATGGTTTTTTAAAAAGAATTATTAGAGCCCATATGGTAATCCACACACCCATCTAAAGGCACTAAAATCCTTTATATCCATAAAAAATTAAAATAATATCCACAAGTGATAACACACTCTATTGAAATCAATAAAATCATTAAAAAATATTAAATTTTTTAAACACTATAGTCCTTTGATTTAGAAACCAGATATGGTTTCAAAAGGTTTTTAAATAGAACACGGGGATTAACACACAAATTTATTTTATCAAACATCCCATGTTAAATAATTTAAACACATTCAAAACACCAAATCATATAGTCTGGTTGTTATTAACAGTAAGATCTCCTTTTAAATCCAAAATTTAGTTCTCACCACCACATTTATAAACCAATTCATTCATTAAAATACAATTAATATTTTTAAAAATAAATGACATAGATTATCATCCCATTAAAGAGGTCAAAATCACATTATAAATCAGTTTGTACCATTACGGTCCATATATATAATCATAAATTAATGTACAACCACTCCAAAACCATAAAGAATATAAAGGCATGCAATTGAAACGTATGAAAAAGAATCCCCTTCCTTAGTACAAGGATGATCATGAAAACTTTTGTATACTACAATTGAGAAAACTATAAGAAGATAGTATGTCACTTTTATAACCCCTACATGAACAAATACCAATGATTTATACGAAATGAAACCCAAAAATTGACCAAAATTCAAATTTTGGTTGATGGGAGAAACTATAAATGAATGGAAATGTGGAATAGAATATGAGAAGAGGGTTATAAGGAATTAAAAGGAATAAAAATGGATGAATGAAACTAGAATATCAAAAAATTGGAAGGATGAAGGAGAAGACTCTCAAGGGGGAGGATCTTCGTCCATTCACATAATAAGGGGATTGAAATTTTGTGTGAAGGCATAAAAATGATGAGGGTAGAAAGTAAATTTTCCTTAATTAATATCAGAATTATATATATTCTATCCAATGGTTTTCCAAACCATGAATTTCACACATTCTAGCCGAAACTCTCCCACATGGATTACACTTGGGTTCTATATAGTTGGAAATGTTGTTCTCTAAATATTCCAAATGGAACTTATTAGTTGTTTCTCCAATCCATAGACTTATCACATGATTAATGAAATAGTTTATTGTATCCTCGAGCCTCCAAAGGACCCACATATTTTATCATGGGAATCACATAGTGTGAAATCAACCATGAAACACATCTTTTAAAAAACCATGCACAATATAAAATTTACTGAAAAACATGGTGATAAAGGTAACCGACATTGTTTCCACTAAATCATTCATTAAAACCATTCTTAGTAAGAATAATTTAAAAAAATTTAAATTGTTAAGCGAAAATACATATAAATTTTAAAATAAAATAAAAAATATTAAAATAATATAAAATCATTATCAAAATCATATGGTTTGTTTCATAGAAATGTCAACATCTATGTATATTTTTTCCTTCGAGATAATTGATTAAATATGGATTATAGTATATCCCCTGGAAATTCCACCCAACCTCTCTAATGTCTGTGATGTGTTCCATGTATTTAATTTCAATAATTACATGCCTAATTCGTATTATTCATTTAACATAGATGTGATACATAAAGATCACTATATTTCCTGTGAATATAATCTAGTATAAATCATTCATCATTGAGATAAATTTCTATAGGACAAGACTACTGACATTGTAAAAGTTCATTATAGGACTAATAAATTATAGGAAGGTACACATGAACCTAAGGATCTAGTGTAGTTGATATATCATCATCTTGTTATTTTATAGTGATGAAATTTTTATGGATAAATTAATTTTTAGGAGGTCTAAATGTAACACCTTATGATTTTTTAGTGTTTCCTTTTAAGTAAACATATTATTATCAAAATCATTCCTTACATGGAATAGTGAGTCAAAATGAACCATGATATAGTATACATTTATAAGAAAACATTAGTTTGGTTGGTAAGAATATGTTTAACCAAATTCAGTAATATACGTGTAATGGTTTAGGATGATAATATATTATTGTATAGGGAACTATTTTAATAAAATAATTTAATGATTAAAAACATATTTTGTAATGAATTTTTTTAATATGTTATGTATATTTATGTAAAAAAGTATATTTGTCACCATTGAAGAATTATTTTAATGAAATATTTTGATAATATAAATAAATTACTTAATAATAATCCAGAAAATTCTTCTTTAATGGATAGGAATGATGATGGGATTATTTAAAGGTAGAATGAGTAATATTTCAATTGCTTTGTGGAGAAAGTGTTATTATCATAATAAATTAAATAAATAATTATTTATTATCGTTTTTAATTAAATATAGTGATTATATTACCAATAAACTATCTTATCATTCATTTGTGAGTTTTTTCAAGGTATGTAATGTATGTTAATTTAGTTTTATTCATGAAAATAATTTTTTAAAAAAAATATTTTAATTGGGTTTTGAACACATATAGAAAAATAAATTCAACTTATTCATGAAATTAAATATGTTAATTGGGATTCCATTTTTTGAATTATTTAATTAAAATAATTTAATATGTTCAACTTAATTTTTGTTCACAATGAAATGTAAAAAGTGTAAATATTTTAACGATATTTATTGCTTATATTATCTTATATTAAAATTGTTGTCCATTTTTACAACTTTCACATGAATGTGAATTTTATATTAATGAAATAATTTATGTAATTTCATGTGTGTCCATCCCCTCACATATAAAATGGAACCCATCATCCTCCTTTATTCAAAAAAAATATATCCTTCTGAATAATAAATTATCTACCCCCAAAAATATCATGGTCAACTTAACTTCATTATAGATACAGTTATCTACATCAATGATGCTTATTTCAAGGCATATGGTGTATTCCAAAAGTGGTCTCGAAAAGGATGCATAAATATTTTCCAAGATCATTGTAAATTACTTCTTCTTAAATATCCTCTAAAGATATTATATAATTCATAAAATGATAAATACAATATCATAAATATAATTAGATACTATTTTAAGGATGTAATGACAATTTTCCCACTTATCTATCAAATGGGAAATGAAAGCATCCCTCGTGCATACGTATAGACTCTCACCTCCACATTACAATATGAATATTTTCCATCACTGCCTCACATTGATGGAAATAATTATGAATTTAATAATTTTATATGATATTTTTTATAATTATTATACTTTAATGCTAAACTATTATTCACATTTCGTTCCATATTTTGTTAAAAAAATCAATACAACATTCATGTGGACATATAGATTACTATCTCCATGAATAATGTAATTAATTATTATATCTATACTTATTTATATACTTATAAATAATTATAAAATAAAAAAATATTATATTTATATCATGATTAAAATTATATATATATTGTAATAATGATCAAATCATAAAGGCTGGAACTTCTAAACCAATATTTTCATGAAAATCAAAATAGTTACCACCCATAAACGACGATTTTAATAATGAATTATTAATAAATGAATGTTGAATTGTTATAAGTGGAACATATATTAATTTATAATTATAAATAATGTTATATTATAAATTTATAATACATTTTTTGTTATTTTACAGTATTTTATAGTGTTTACAATGTCAGTTAGACATGATTTAAGGGTTTTAAATTACAAGATCATATTTTTCTGAGATTGCTTATGATTAAATTGTTTATGATGAAATTGTATGATATATCTATAAAAAATATTATGATTTTTATTATAGTATATTTATTTCTATATACTAATTTTTTATCATTTTACAATCTTTAATTATCAATATACTATAATATTGTTTCTAAAGAAAACTAAAGTCAATTTTCTATTCGGTCCAGAAACTTTTTCTTCCTTAAACATATATTCATTAATTTCTATTTAATTTTTTTAAATAATCAGAATTTTAGTTTATGAATATAAAACTACCCATCTTTTAAATTCTATGAAATTTTTGAAAATAAATATTCTTCTTATTTTCCAAGTGAGAGAATTATAACATCTTAAAAATAATGTAAAAGGAATATTTGTTTTAACATTTACCAAATGACCTAATTTCCCCACTGCCATAAATTATATTTACCTTGAAGTTTCAGTTACAAGTTCCCATTGTTCTTGTCAACTAAATTTTTTTCCTTAATATTTTTGAAATTTCTTGATTATAAATAAGTTATTGCAAAATGAATAGGTTATTTTCCACAATAAAATGTTCCATTGCTATTTAAAGGTATTATCATCTATAGAAACCTAAATTTATGTTTATTATGATACAATGGGGATAGGATCGAGTGATACTATATTTACATGTTATCTAGTTTCATTATCTTAATTATGATGAAATATTGATTAGATCCATTTTCGTTTCCACTGGTTATGATATGATGAGATGAAAAGTGTTATGATAATATTATGGAATAAATATAAATGGATTATGATTATGTGATGGGTGGATCAATTATATCACTCTAATTAATTAGGTAAATATTAATTTTTTATCAGCTCAAATGGTACATAAGTTGTTATCCCTAGCATCAAAGAGGGTATACATAATGATATCCTAAGACACAAAGAGTGTAAATGGGATGTTATACCAAGCCTGATAAATGTGAAAGGGTGGTCATCCAAGCCTAAAATATAATGAATTCGAATGTGGGTAGCTATATTATTTTATTTCTAAATTTATTACATGTTCTTATGCCAAACCTATATTTTCTTGGATCATGGTATTTTATTATCTTATGAATAATGTCTTATGAAAATGTTATTAATGGTGATTTGTTTTTATGATCTAAGAATTATTGGGTATGAATTTCTAATTTTAATTTCATTATATAAAAATATTATTCTTATCTTATGCTCCCATGTGATCGATAAATGACATATTTCAGGTTTACCCATAATGTGCATCTGATCACACTATTTTATATTTTTTCATTCCCATAATTTTGAATAATTGGTTTATGTATGGTATGAATAAGAATTATACTATTTGATAATACATTCGAGGTGATGTTGAAGATCAATCATGATATAATAATATTATTTATCTAGTATGGAAATATTATAGACATTTATAGTCCTCATTATGTATTATTGAAAAATGTATGGAATATTCATTTATAATTTTGTAATATTTCTGTTTGTTATGTTTGGTTCTCTTCATACACCTGCACATCAACTATATCAGATACCATTTAGACAATGGGTGACAATTTCCACAAAACATTAACATATAGCAAATTTATTCCCTACAATCCACTAAATTTCTAATCCATCCATCTAAAATCTCAGTTTTCAAAAATATCATAACCTCAAATCAAATTTTATGTCATAATAATAAGAGTATTACTAAACAAGACAATTTAAAGGTATTTCAGCAATCCTAATTAATCAATAAAATAAATAAATAAATAATTGATTGATAATAAATTATAGTTTAATTATCAAATAATGTGAGAGTCATAATCCAATTAGGAGAAAAATATATATATTCAATAGATCTCAAATTTCATGACAAAATATCGTGAAGTCACCAAATCCTATCATTAATAACCCAAAGTGTATCTCATTATAATAAATTAAAAATAAATACTAGAAATAACCTTGAGAAAAAAATTATTTTCCCATATGCTATTTACATATATATATATATAGGTTGGATCCCAAAAGAAAATGGTGAGTTATGCTACCCCATTATAAAAAATCAATTATATCCCTAACCAAGTAATTTACATAATAAACCCTATAAGAGAGACGTATTATATATGAATTTTATGAATGAATAATATAGTCTCCTAGAAGAATATAAAATCTCTAACCAAATGTTTTTATCATCCATAATGTCACATATGATACTCTAATTGATTTGAGTCCACTTTCCATGAGTATATTTGGTAAAATAAATTTTCCATAAACAGCCCGATAGATACCCAAACTTAACTAAAAAACAAATCATCACTCATTCTCGAGCCTATAAAAAATACAAAGACCACACCCAAGAAATCCACAATAATTTAGGTCAATTTAAAATGAATTTCCCATTTATAAACCTTAATGATCATTACACTTCGACCACAAATTGTGATACCTTCCAAAAACATTTGGGAAGTTAATCCCACAAAATAAACAAGTGAAATAAATAATTGATCTTTTTAAGGACCACCACCAACTCATAACCAATATTAAAATAAAGTCACCCCTTTAATCCCATATATATGTCGAAGAATAATTTCGTCATATCAATTAATAAAAATAAGATCAATAACAATCTAATAATATTCAATTAACATTCTATTTATTTGATCAATGAAAAAAAATTCACCATACCCAAAAAAAACCCTCACATTTCCTAATAATATTTCCATGATTCACCACACCACTTAAATGGGACTCTAATACTCAAAATCCATAGTACCAATTAAACCATAATATATATGAAGACACAGTTAACCTAATCAAAATCCAAAAAAAACATGAACAACCTCAACTCTAATCAAACTAGTAATCCACTTCCTTACATAAAAAAATCTAACGATATGAATTAAAATACATAAATTCAATTTAATTCACTATAATAATAATAATAATAATTGATAACAATTTAATAAACAAAAATTCATAAAAACTAAAATTATTTTACTATAAAATTATTGAATCACGTAAATTAACTAAATACAAATTTATAAATACTTATTTTAATTAAAAATACAATCTAATAAAATCTATTCAAGAGTAAATTTTCTGTAAATATAGAAAAAATAATGTAAAACACTCATTATGGTTATCAAAACTTCATATGATACTAAAAGTACCCATTTTAATATGAAATCACATTTAAAACATATTTTCCATAAAACCATTTTAAAAAAGTCTAAAAATTGTAATTTAAATAAATTTAATCATTTATTTTTAGAAAAAACCAAAAATAAATAATTATAATCATATAAAAATATTTAAATCATTTTAAAAAAATAAACTATTAAATCAAAGGAATTTCAAATATTCATTTTTTGTAATCCATTTTCGATATATAAATTAACCACTTAAAATATTTTATATGGATAAAAATAATTATAAAAAAATCTAAAAAATATGTTTTATAATTTGACAAGGAATAATCTAAATAGATATCTATTATCAAGGCCTAACAACAATATATGTAATATATACAAAATGGAAAAATAATATTATAATAAATTACAAGGAAGATATATAACAGTAACTTAGGCTCCAAAATTATAAATATATTATTTCTTATAATAAATTATATTAGAATTAATATTCAAAAACATTCATCTTTTATTGATAAAAACCAATAAATTGTAATAGTTACAATAACAACCCTTCTCTTTATTTCATAATCAATCATGATTTATTATGTAAACATTCACATAATAAATCTCTGAGTATCGAGAGGTCTAGTGTCTTAGGAAATTAGGAACCTTACATGACAATTGAAAACATAAAATAAATCACCTTTATTGAAAACATATTTTACACGACATCAACATTCCTTCGTACTTACCATTACATGGAATAAACCGTGGACATACATAAGAAAAGGGGGAGCTATAAAACCTAGTAAGGGAGTAAAAAATGAACAACATGAAAAATAAAACACATGTTTGGAAATAGACATATCAATTTATCACAAGAGAAAAATGAAAATAAAGGCATTTTATAGCAATATTATCATAAAATATAAATGTGGGAGCAACATACAACATGATATTAGAATGAATCAAGGCTTATCACTCATTGATTTGCATGATTAATCCCTTATTTCACAGGAATTATCATGGGTAATCCCTAGTTTCACATGGACTAGAATAATTAAACCCTCATTTAACTTGGTGTATCATGATACTAAACATTACCCAATGAATTGGAATAATATTAGGGTTCACCCTTCATAAACATTCCATTTCATGCATAAGTGTGCAACATAGATCCTATAACATGGATTCATTCAAAATCATAATTTATTCCATGATAAAGGAATGTAGAATACATACATAATAGTCTATAATAAATAATTATATTTTCCTAAATATGAATACCATCGATAGAGAGGTGGCATGGTATTCACTACAAGATGATTTTGGAATGGAAAATTGTGGTGCAATTTTGGTAGCCTAACGACTTGGAAAATAAATTTATAAAAATGGTTTATGAGAGAGAAATGGTTCTCTCATAATATATACATGAAATGTAATTTATTTGGGTCATATAGATATATATACCAAGATAAGTAATTTGGATATATAAGTGGTAAAATAATAAAGGAAAATTAAGAAAGAGGATGAATGGAATAACACTTTCAAAATTTCAACATGGTAACTAGTGTACATGAGAGGAACTCATGAGAGTGAAAGAGGTATACCATAATAAAAACAAAATAGGGGAAGTATTATGGATTTATGAAAAAAACCCATTATTTGTAATTTCAAATAAAAGAGTGTAACAATATAAGGAAACATGGAAAACAATGATAAAGAAATAAAGTGAGGATCCATAATGGAAATTCGACATTGAAATGGTTGTACATAAGGGTTCATAAGACGGGTAAATGATAGTAAAAGAAGATAACATACATTTTACATAAAAGTGAAAGTAGGTGGATCGTGGAAAATTATATTCCAAGAAAAAACGATGTAATTTAAGATGCATAATATAAAAGTGGTGATTGAATGGAGATGAGAAGAGGGAAATCCCTTATAGAATTTCAGCATAGTAAAGGCTTTGGTAATGGTCCAAATGTGGGAGGACATATGATCACGAATTCACGTAAAATTAATTAGACAATAGGGAATTTATTAAAAAATAACTAAAATAGAACCAATTGAAATGAAAAAGGCTAATCTCAAACGAGGATTTTAAATTGAAAGGAAGATAGGAAGGTGAGGTACCCATACAAAAATTAGACATTGTAATGGGTGTACATAAGGGCTCATAAGAGGTATACATGAGTCTGAAAGGGGGAAAAATAATTTATAAATAAAATGGTTAGTAAAGTGGAAATTGAATAGGATATCCTTACATAATAATAAAAGGAATTAAATGACATAACATGAGAAGAATGCATGATAAAAGAAGAGTGTGGAAGATCTCTTACATGAATGTTTGATCACAATAATTTTGGAGAGGATTTTTGGGGGATTGAGGGAACCCTGGGTGGAATATAGTGAGTATGGGATAAAGGTTGGTAGAGCTCTAAATGGATTGAGTGAATAGTAATGAGAGATTGGTTGGTTTTATATAGAAAGGTGGGGACATTAATTATTAATTTTGATTTTGACTCTACCCATTAAAATAATAAAAACCAAAAACCATACCATGGTTTTTGAAAATGGTTTCTGGAAAATGGGATCGGTATTAATTATTTTAAAAGGATAAGGGTTGTTGATATAAAAATATTTCCCTTTGTTATGTGGAGGTTAGCCACCCTTTCATGGAAATTATTTTAAAATATTAAACTGTTTTATATGTCTTTGAGGATTCACTAAGGATTTATAAAATAAGTAAATAAAATCTAAAATAACATTATTTTAATTGGAAAACGCATATTCAGATGATAATACCAATTATTGTATTTATTACATTAATTGGGGCCATTATGATGTCATAAAACACATAGTTTATTTATACGGTATTTAATTTTTACCAAAAAATTTGACTTCCTTAAAAATTATGAAAAATTCACTTTTAGAAAATTTCAATATCATGATTCCAAAAAAAATATTTTATTTACTTAAATATTTTTCTTAACATGTGAAATTTAAATTTTAAAATAAAAACTGATGTTTATTGAAAAGTTTTTGGCATTGATAAAAATAGTTATAAACCTAAATAAAAAATAATTTTTATATAATAAAAATTATTCTATCATTTATATTAAATAAAAATTATTTAATAATAAAATTTTATATAAAATATTATTTTAAAAAAAAATAAATTAGACAATCAAAATATATTTTTAATTGATTTGAATATATTGCTTATATACTAGTTTTTCTTTGTCATATCAAGATGTAATTATTTACCAAACTTATTATAAAAAATAATTATAAAGTAAACATAATAAAACATATATTAATAATTTAAATGAAAAAGAAATATAAATATCCATAAAATTAAGGTAACATTTTTTCTCTTTTTTGTCAAATTATTTTTTACCGTTAATTATAATATTTTTCATTTTATCTTGATAAATAATATTTTCATCATTTATTAATCATATTTATCAAATATTATGCTTACATTATTCGATAATATTAATTATGATGATTTAAAATATGGAATAAATTTTATAAAAATCAATTTGTTTTAATACAAAATGTGCATGTATTATGGAAAATTGTTTTAGGAAATATACATTTTTAAGGAAATTATGAGTTCAATTTAAATCTATAACTACTTATATTAATTTTAATATTTTCAATTCGTAAATAAGTATATATAATTTAAATGTTTCATTTAGTTCCTTTATCATTATAGGTTAGTTTAATTAATTAAAAATGTAGACACATTATGCATTTTAAACCAGTTTTTAGAAAAATGTAATTGGCGTTATAAAAATATAAATAAAATAAAATACGGTATAAATATGATTTATATGTAATTAATTGAATTAAATATAACTAAATAATAATTATTATATATTGAAATCAAATTAATCCATTTATCAAATGAAATGAAATTTTTTTCTAAAAACTATATTTTCAATATTAAAAAAAATCCACATATTCTAAAAAATAGAATATTATTAAAATAAGTTAAATTTTATATGGTGAGAGAAAATATTAGTTCATTTATCAAATAAATTTTATATATGTTCGAGAAAATAATTATAATAAATAAATATAAATAATGTTTATTGAAAACTTATTTTGAAAAACTAAAAGGAACTCCCAAAATTTGATTGAATAATTAACAGTCATTTATAAATATATTTAGGACATATAAAATTCATAAAGTATATAATAGTGACCATATCATATAATTTAATTCAAATGCTAAAATCATCATTTTTAATTTACCATTTTTTTAGTTTTTTGTATTGTATAGGCTATCGAGCATGATTTTCTGTTTTATAAACTCAGGTCTTTACATTCTTCCCCCATAAATAAATTGTGTCCAAGAAAATTAAGCATAACATCAGTTCATATGATTTCCATATATTGTATAAAATAATTGTAAAAATTAAGGACATGTATTTTAAAACTATTAAACCATTAAACATGAATATAATGAAATAAAAGGGATAACATAAAAATTACATTTATTCCCATAACTTATGAATTAATAGGATTCAATCTATGTAATCCATGATTTATTTCCTAAATTTTAATATTAGGGGATACTTTTTTGTTCCATTAATAATTATTTATACTATGCTTCTAAATTTTCTAGTGCATATACCTAGGGAGTTTTGAACCAATAGTGCATCAAGGCCTATTTTCGTGCACCAGTTCCTGTTCAAGTCCAGATCAAAGAGTTGTTTTTGGTTTTTACCCCGTGATAAAATTGTGCTAGAGCCACCTTGAATTTCTCGTATCTAGAAAGGGACAAATTTTCTGGATAAACCACTTAATATATACTAACCAAAATTTTTGTATCATTTCTTATACATATTATTATCCCTAAGGATTTTAGTAGAGTTTTCCAATTATAGTCCAAAAAATAACTCAATGTTTCCTCTAAGTTGAAATCTAACAACCCATCCCTTTATTTAAAATTTAACTATTATTTATTACACAAACATACAGATAAAACATCTTTGAGGATCATAAGGTATACTTCTATTGAAATTTGGAACATTACATGACAACATAAGACATAAAATACAACATAATTATTTATAACATCTTTTACATGACCACAAAAATCCATCATACATAACATTTCATGTCATAACCTTAGGATATACATAAGAAAAGGGTGAGCTATAAATTGAATAAAAAAAGGCTAGTCTGAGAAAAACCTCTGACCTTTTATTAAAATGAAATAAAAGTCTAGAACAAATAACACAATCTAGAAAAGAAAACTACGTATCATAAAAACCATACTCGTCAACACATCCATGATAAATTACATTCTATGTAGTAGATGATTCCCACTCAAAGCTTACATAATGATTCAGAACCATGGAATACTTCCTTATAGTATTCAACCACTCCAATGATAAAATCTCCTTATACAAATCAGAGATAGTCCCACCCTCCATCCCAAAAGAAGATCTGATGGTAACTACCATTAGAACATAAGAGCAGTCTTTCCTCAACCTTCTTCGTGGAAGAGCAGTCATAACCACCAGATTCCCAGACACCATCCTCTTCCCACCCTGAACAATTTCACTATATGAAGGCTTCATCAATCCACTGTCATATTATTTTTCACTATCATTGACATCCCCCCATTTTCCAGGGATATTAACCTCTTGATAACCATCCGTCAATCTTCATGCCTGATGAAATTGAATGTTAGTTTCAATCATTTCTAAATAGTGTGGTTGTTCCACAAACCCATGACCATCATGTAACCCCTTTGTCGTAACTCCTGCTCTAGTTACCTCCTCAAAATAAGGAATATAAGGAGGAATACTGACACCTTTACTTAATGGAGTACCTTCCTCCACACTCTTTTCTCTAAATCATGAAAAATATCATCAGTTGAAGATGTGATCATCACACCTCCATCGTTATTAACCTATACTTGAAAAACATCAGCACATACTTCTAAATCCCCCAAAATTAAACCATCAGCATGGACTACAGTTCCTAAGTTCCCCTCATCCACATGTTTGGTCAACTTAATAAGAATAAAATTCATCATATTAGGGGGAAACATCCCCAAATCATCTTGTTCATATAGATGATGAGTATCCCCTGAAACCACAAAGATATCTGAGGGGTTTTCCTTGACACCAGTTATTGACGCACCATTAGTAGCAGAATTCACACCACCAACCATATGTAGATCAAGCTTAATTCCATCAAACACAAGATATAATATTAGATTAGCTCGGGCCCCAACATATTTTTTGGAAGACAGTATATCTTGGTTCACCAAACCAGTAATAGACTAAGATCAACCACAACATTCATCTTCCCCTAACCAGCAGCCTTACCTAGCCTTCCGTTCAGATAAATGGTCCTTCCATTGATGACCTCACGATTAAAATTAGAGGCCAGTTACCCAAATCTACATTAGGTTGGATAGTAGTCAACCCAAGATTTAAAAACAACAACATGCTTCCATCTAAATTATTCACCGACTATGATCTAAATCCAGTCCACTAGAGACCACGATACATCAAACTCAACAAAAAATGTGTGGGTTGATCTAATGAGTCATAATAGATGTGTCAGTATCATAGAAAAGAAAACGAACCACCATATTCTTAATCATAAAAATAATTTAATGGTTTTGAAATAGTAAATGGATTTGAGGGAGACGTACCCATGTCATGACGGATGATGGGTCACGATTTATACAGAGATCAAAAGACCATCACAGAAAGAATAACATGAAACCATAGCATTGACGTGATGTAATGGACCATGCATGAACCAAATAATCTTCCAAAGAAAACCAAATCATGAATTTTCATTTATCAAGAAGAATGATGATGGAATGGTCTTAGAAATCCCATTTACCAGAAAAATTATTGAAGTCATCAACCGAAGGTCATCAACTGTTGAAATGAGCCACCAGTGTTGCATAAAAATTACTCGAGGCCTCATTGAAATCCAAAAATGAAATTTAATGTTGAGTTCCACCACGATGAAGATCAAGAAACATTGGGCTTATGGAAATAACTAGGAACTCTGGGAGGAAGAAAAGGTTAGAGAACAGGACGACAGTTTTCTGAAAATCATATGCAGCCGAACCAGTTCCTACTCCCCCACCCACCTCCATTAAAGGGGGGATTATCCTTGATAATTACCTAGGGTTTTATCATCGAGGGTCACCGAGATCCAGGGGTTTTATGAAAAAATTATCAAAGATCTACAATCACATCCCTTCTATCTCAAAAATAGATTTAATTAGCTATAAATCCTAGTAAGGGAGTAAAAAAGACGTATCATGAAGGATATAATACATGTTAGTCAATAAACATATCCATGTAGATGAAGATAAAAATGATCATAAATGAATGATATAGCATGATTATCATAACATGGAAATGATGCAACAACATTCAACATGATATTAGAAGGAGACAAGGCTCATCACACAAGGACTAGAATTATTAAACCTAATTACACATGAATTAGAATGATTAATCCCTCATTTCACACTAATTATCATTAGTAAACCCCCATTGCACATGGTGTATCATGATACTAAATATTACCCAATTCATTAGAGCTCTATCAGGGTTCATCGTTCATAAACATATAATTTCATACATAAGTGTGCCACATAGATCATATGACATGGATTCATTCTACATCATAATTAATTAACGGATTAAGAAATGATGAATATATAAATAAAGGTCTATAATCAATAAGTGAAAGTTCCTAATGGGGGGATACCCTTGATAGAGAAATGGGCATGGTATTCATTTTATGATGATTTTTCTATGGAAAATCATGGTGCAATTTCGTCATCCTAATGGTGTGAAATTTTTTTAATAATAATGGTTAATGAGAGGGAAAAAATTCTCTAATAATTGATAAATGAAATGGATAGAAATGGTGTAATATAGATACATTTCCTAAGACATTTAATTCATAAATATAAAGTTTAAAATAATAAAAAATCTTTCTGAATGATTAGAAATAGAATAACTCTTATAAAATTTCAGCATGGTAATAGGTGTTCATGGGAGAGATTATTGAGAGCGAAATAGGTATCCCATCCTAAAAACACAATAGGGTAAGTATGGAGGGGTTAAAATACACCCCATGGTTTTATTAGAATATAAATTTGTGTAAAAATATAAGGGAACATGTATAAAAATGATAAATTAAGGAAAGTGATGATCCCTTATGGAAAATCATCCTGGTAATGGGTGTATATAAAGGTTAATAAGAGGGTTAAATGAGAGTTAAATGGGATATCATTGTTTATAAATATAATTATAGTATGGTATCATGTAACATCATTAGAAAATATATAAAAATGTAATTTATGAATCATAATATAAAAGAGGATCCAGAATGTATATGGGACGAGAGAAATCACTTATGGAATTTCGACATAGTAACTGCTTAGGTAATGGAATGAACGAGGGATGATAAATGATCAATAATAAACATAACATAAAATGGTAAATATGTAAGGGATTAAAAATAATTACAATATAAACAATTGAAATTACAAAGGATTATTTCAAACAAGGTTCTTGAATTGAAAGGAAGAGAGTAAGGTGAGGATCTCTTGCAGAAATTCGGTATGGTAATATGTGTAAATAAGGGTTCATAGGAGGGATAAGTTATATTGAAATGGGTTATAAGAATTTATACTTCATATGTGAAGTGATGAGATTATTTAATAACACATCCCAACTTAAGAATAAAGGAAATTAAAAAACATAACATGAGAAGAATGCTTGATAAAAGATGAGGCTGGAAGATCCCTTACTTGAATGTGTGGTCCTAAAGGCTTGGGATAAGATTCTTGGGAGATATATGGAACCTTGTGATTACTATAGGGAGTATGGGGAAGATGTTTTTCTAGTTTCAAATGGTATTAGTTAAGAGTAATGATAGATTTGGGGGATTATATAGGAAATGTGGGGGACATCATTATTATTTTGGTTTTGGACCCTATACACTAAAATATTAAATACCACAAACATTTTCACTATTTTTTTCCATTATATATTCAAAATGGTACTGTATAAATTATTTTAAAAGTATAAGTTCTGAATATATTTAAATATTTCCCTTACTTATGTGGAGGTGAGTCACCCTTTTAAGAAAATGATTTTAAAATAATAAAATAATTTATGTCTTCAGGGATTTACTAAGGCTTTATAAGATAAATAAATAAATTCTTAAATCACATTATTTTAATGGGAAAACATATATTGGTCTGATAATACCCATTATAGTATTTATTACATCATTTTGGGACATTATGTTGTCATAAAACATATATTTTATTTAGATGGAATTTAATTTTTAACCAAAACTTTTGATGCCATAAAAAATAATGAAAAATTCACCATTGGATAATTTCAACATTATGATTCAAAAAATAATATTCATTTTATATTAATTATTTTCTAAATATGTAAATTTTCTATTTTAAATCTAAAAAACATCATTTACTAAAAATTGATGTGTTGTGATACAAATATCTTTCAAACTATAATAAAAATTACAGTCGATTTTATAAAAATTATCTTATAATATATATTTAGTAATATTTTTTAATAAAAATATTTTATAAAAATAATATATCTTTAAAAATTACATTAATTCATCAAAATAGAGTTCATTAATTGAATTTAAATATTATACAAATATACTAATTTCTTTTATCTAATAAAAATATTAATTTTTTACAAATTTATTACATAAAAAAGTATGATTGAAACATAATAAAAAATATATTAATAATTTAAATTAAATGGAAATATATATATCCATACAATTATTGTTACTTTGATTCTTTTTTTTTCTGATTATTTATTATCATCAACTACCCAATTTTCCATCATCACGATAATTAATATTTACTACATTAACTAATGTTATTGTTGAAATATTAAGTTGAAATTATTAGCTAATATTAATTAAAATGATTTAAAAAATGAAATATATTTAATAAAAATCATTTTTATTTAATATAAAATCTTCTAATATTATGAAAAATGATTTTCTAATAATTACATTTTTAAAGAAAAATTGAGTTCAATTTAACTATATAACTACTTATAATAATTTAATTATCTTCAATTAATAAATATAAATATATGATATAAATATTTCATTTATTTCATTTATCATTATGGGATATTTTAATTAAATAAAAATGAAGATACGTTATGCATTTGAAACGAATATTCAGAAAAAATCAATTTTAATCATAAAAATAAAGTTATACTAAAATCCAAAATAAATATGATTTACATGTACATAATTTAATTAAATATTAATAAATATTAATTACAATAAAATGAAATAAAATTAATTCATTTATTTAAATAATGGACAGTTTTACATAAAATCTATATTTTCTAGAAAATTCAAAATTATTACCTTAAGTTAATTTTGAAACTATGAGACCAAAAAATGAGTTTATTAATCTAATAAATTTAATATATTTTTTAGAAAATAAATATAATAAATAAATAAATAACATTTTTAATGAAAACATATTTTGAAAAACAAAAATTCATTTCATAAATTTGATTGAAAAATAAACAATCATTTATTAATATATTTATTATATTTATATTTTATAAATTAAATAATACTAGAAATCTCATAATATTTAATATAATGGGTAAAATGTTCATGTTTAAATTATCATTTTTTGTTCAGTTTTATGTATTGCTTATGTTATCGACATAATTTTCTATTTTAAAAACTCTGTTCGTTACAATTAACAACCTCAAGAATAACTAAGATCTATCCTAGAAAATACATCACTAGATTTAGTGTGAATATGGTCAATAAATCTACATAAAAGATTATTTTTAAAAAATTAGAATGTGGGGATATTTATATTCCAATAATTATGTAACCAAAAATAAAATATGTCAAGTGACTTACATTAATTAATGAATATAATACCAATACAACTAATGGATCACAATTTGATTGAAAAAATCAGATGTTACATAATAGGAGGATTTAAATAGGGTGGGGGTGGGTGTGGAGACCTTTCTTTTTCCTATATACCAATGGTGGGGGTGGGGGGTTATGTACTTATAATGATGAATTTTCTATTTTTTATTACTATTTATTTCTTTTATTATAATTTAATTTCTTCATTAAGAACCTCAGGGGTATCACATGACCCTTTATTACTCTAATCATGAACCTTATCCACTTCTCTTATTTTTACATATAATTATATATATATTTAATATCGATAATAATATAATAAATAAAATTAAAGAATATATAATAATATTATAATGAGTAATAATAATAAATATTCATAAAATAAAAAACAAAAATAATTTATTATATTAATAACTCATATGATACATATATAATAATAAAAATACAGATAAGTTATAATAAATAATAGAAATATAATTTAAATAACTTATATAAAATATTTTATTGAAATTTTTTTCAATATAGTTATATGATGTCTAAGAAGAATTTTGATATATTATGAATAAATGGGAAGTCATGTGCCCTACTCAAAATAGTATGAACATATTACTCCAAACCACATTGTATGTATTTCCTTAGGTAGTGAATTTTCACCTTATCTAGTGTACATAGACCATGCCTATATATGAAATGGGAACCCAAGTAATTTATGAACATAAATAAAACCACCAAATTCATTATTTTACAAAGATGAGAAGAAGGACAGTCAAAGTGAACCGAGCCCTATAGAGAATGCTTTCATAATCCAAGAACATGTAATGGTGATATTGAAAACATAATATAATAGAAAGATATAGAAAATATAGGTACCTAAGTGATCCAAGGGTATCACAGATAAAACCCTTTAGAAATACCTCTCTGCCTTGGTCATTTGTCTAGACTTCTGAAATATAACTTGATAATATTTTTTTAAAATATTGGCTTCGTGAAAGAATGTGGTTCCAATCCCCCTTGAACAAAATATTTTTTACCATATTTCATGACATACTTAGATAACAACACTCACCCAGGTCACCTGCATGGGTAAATAACCACCATTTTACCCAAATAGGTGTTTAAACTCTAGTACATTAGTTTTCTAAGGTTTAGTACTACAATATATAGTTCTTCCAATTTGTGTATATATATAAACCAAACTATATGATAAGTTCAATTTTTTATATTTATGAGGCCTTTAATATTTTATTTTAATTTTGATAATGGTAATCGTGAAAACATTTGAATATCTCCATCTAGTTTTCCATTACCTACTCTGGGTCATTAAAATCGTGTTAATCTTGTTTACCATGGATAACAAGGATTATTAATATTGAGGAACCCTTGAAATATCATCTTACCTTATATTCATTCATGTATATTAGGTCAAACTTACACTTTCATAGGTTTTCCTCTACACTACCCTCCTTGGGTGTTTCTAATATTTTTCACTTCCCATGGTTCCACTCATCCTTCCTCTATTATTTTTCAATGGATGCAGGTGTTCATATATGGGATTCCATTCCACTGTAAGACAAAAAATACTCACCATGTTAATTTATTGGTATAATCTACAACGGTCCCCCATGTATGAGTCCAACAATTGAAATCATTATTGGGAAACTTTCATTTAGTTGTCAAATTTTTTTATCCTTAAAATTTCAAAAACCATTGGTCCTAAATATATGAACATAAATAACAAAACAATCATCCAAAATTCAAGGAATATGTGAAGTAAAATTATTCCTAGATTTGGGGAAATAAAGGGTATTATATTGACTGTTATCATAAATACATATAATACATGATATTGTTTCTTTTCTCCTATGGAATTATACAATTGCTTAGGAATATATGAATATAATAAAATTATTTTCCTCTTTTATTTGACTCTTAATTCTTGGTATACATATTTAAACTGTAACATTTAACTATATAGAATTTGATTATCCCATATATTATTTTTAAGAAGTTTCTTTTTGGCCCAATCCCTCCACCATCACAAATTTTAACTCTTTTTATAAGCCTTGTAATTTTTGGGGTGGTGTTAAACCCCAATGTTCCTTACTATATTACTTAATACTATAACATAATCAATTTCATATTAATTTACACTGAATATATAATAATAATAATAACAATTATTATTATTATTTTAAATACATTTCTATTAATCAATAAATTTTAACATAATTTGAGAAATATTTCTAATGGAAAAAATTTCATATATATATATATAAGAAAATTTAATATTAGAAAAGGAATATAGATTATGAAATTATTCAACTTCCTACCCTCGGGATTTTAAAAACATGGCCCATGAAACTAATTTATATGGTATTTGTGAATGGAAAAATTATGGAAACTTATAACATGGGACAATTATGTGAAATCCCTCACCTATTATTCAAGATGAATGACTATATATTTTCACATACAAATTTCTTCTAGGAGGTATCATATTTGGGAAGTTTTCCATATAATCCAAATGGAATTTGTGTTTATTGTAAAACATGAAATTTAAACTATTAACCAGTTTATTGATAGCTTAATGGATTCCAAATACTCACTAAGAAACCAATCATCAACACCACAAAAATATAATGGGTGTTTCTCTAAATTCCTCATTTCACAAATAATGATTTAAAATCTAAACTACAATACCTTGAAATTCCATACAGTTTAGGAAATAGGAAATAGATATTCTATAATGATATAATAATTGAAATGGAAATAAATTATAAAAGTGATTATGGTTTAATGATATAATTGACGAAATCATATTTATAAGGCAATAAGAGAAAGGTATCCCCCATCGTGACATCAAACAACATAGGGAGTTTTCTTTCCTAGTGAGATAATGATCAACTTCTATACCTAAAGAATGATTTTGAGGATGTAGAATATGACAATTTTAATATCAACAAGATAATTTGTGTGAATCCCATTAATAATGTCAATCATCATTGTATTATGAACCCAAATCTCCATGATATCATAAATATAACATTGAAATTAGTCATTCTCATCTGGGTCCCTAGAGAAAAATATCTACGGGGGAAAATCAATATATTTCACGAATATGTTAATGTTATTACCACATCTATAATCTGGGAGACCCACAATCAATTTTCAATGGTAACACTATGGGAATTATATGTCACGATCAACAAGATGACCCTAACATATTTCAGATAAATGATAGTGACACAATCAACTGACACTTTCTATTTAAGGGAGATCGCCTACTATTTTGCAGGGTCTCCCCTCAATGAGATATTACATTTTTTAAAGGCCCTACACTAGCTACACACTATGTAGATCTTACCTGTGAATATATAGAAATCTACCATGGAGGTCCTTATTATAGAAATCATCAATAATGAAGTAATATTGAAGGTGTTACCGTGGTAAAACCTAAAGAAACCATGGGGTTACTCTCCATGGTACCAATAAAAAATTCATCCATATGGTGATCAAGATATAAGGAACCATAATGGTCCTCTTCATGGTATAAGTCATAGAAATACTCCCCATCACAAAGAATCTAGCTAATATAGCAGCCTCCTTGATCCAGTAATAAAAAATCAAGAATACATGGAGGAATAACCCATGAATCCTACTGTGAAGGTACTCTATATGGTGATATAGAAACTAAAAACCATAGTGGTCCTCACCAGAGTTACCAAAATTGATATCAACCCATTAGAAATCAATAAACCAATATTAATAGAGGGTCTCCATATGATGCCAACTATGATGTTCCTACACATGATGATAAATATTATATCTATAGAGGCTTTCCCAAGGAAAGATTGAATGAAGGTCCTCCCCATGGTGATTAATGATCAAAAAACCAGGGAGTTCCTCCCCATTATACCTGACACATAACTCCTTATAATTTTTATCAATAGATTAGTGGATTAGAGGTACTCATCATGGATATAGGTTAGAAACATCTATAACAAATTGATAGTGGTTGACCCACCACATCACTGTATTGAGCAAAGTATTGTTTTCAACAATACATGTTAATGTTATTTAAAGGGGGAGATTATTGAAAATAACACTATGTCTTTTTATGATAATTTTGATGCTCACAAATACCCTTAGTTATATTCTAATAATTTTATTTAGTATTGTGCTGGAATTTATTAATTTATTTTACTCTTGAAAAAACGATAATTTATTACTTATTCGGAATTTGGTTTAGCACATTCTAAAATCACTATTCAGATCATACGTAGATAAATATAGTGCAGAATCTACTTTAGCGCATTCTGGAATCACTATTCATACCCTACGTGGATAAACGTAGAATAAGGATGAAAAGCGTGTATACTTTTTGAGATAAGAGAAAAGTTTGGTTAAACAACCATACGTTTTCAGAAACGTAAGGAAGAAGAACCTTACGTTAGGAAGGAACCTTACGTTTTGGTTATCAAAAAAGTATGAAAGGAGAACAGTACGTAAATTTTAAACGATACATTTGTTTCTCAAAAGTATGGTTCATTAACCTTACTTTTGTAAACAACCATACGTTCTTGGAAAAGTATGGATCAAGTAAAAGTATGGATCTTTTATCGTACGTTTGAGTGTTGAAGAAAAAGTGTGGATGATTAACCCTACGTTTGTATTCAACCATACATTTTCAACCCTACGTTTGTGTTCAAACTTATGTTGTTAACCTTATGTTTGAAGTCTATGTTATCAACCCTACGTTTGGAGGCCATGTCATCAAACTTACGTTTGGCGTCAGAAATTTTGACAGACGATATTTATGTGCAGCGATCAGTAAGCTGATTTCTGGGCGGATTTCAAGCCGGATTTAATGTTGTTTTTAAAGTAAGACATTGAATGATTCAAATCCATTTTATTAATGGGTTTAAGATAGAATTAAAAGGATCTTTTTATGTAGAGTCTTAAGAGAAGTTACGACCTCTCTGTAAATTCAAATTTTTGAATATCACGAAATAGAAGGAGACTTTTATGGATCTAAATGTGCAAGAGATATTCTTTATATATATGTTCTCTCTCAAACACCAGATACATGAGTATGTGATCGATCTATTGTTGAAAAAGGTGGAAAACAGTGATTGAAACTATTCATGATTGATCTGCTGATTCAAAATGAGCTTAAAAGCTCTGTTTGTTCAAGAAGAAGGAACTTGATAGAAGATTCACCTGTTCTACATCGAATATCTATTGTGGATCTACTAATGTTGAGGTTTTGGACTATATCTCTATATCTACTACAACTGGATCAACTCAGAACGGCTTCATCTTGATGATCAATATTTCTAGAGACTTAGATCCATATGCTGTTAATTTCATTCTATTGCAATGGTGAAGATCAACTAGAAATTTTTTTCTGAAATTATTTTTATTCTTGAGTAACCAGCTTCTCATTCTAAGCTGTGTAGGTTCATGTTTGAACCAGAAAGCTTTGTTTTTCATTGGATTGTAAAGGTTTCAACTAACTATACTCAGCTGTGAACTGGTCTGTGGAAAAGAGGACCAGATAGTGAAAATCATCAAGCTCGTGGAGTTGAGCATTGGTGGAGTGGACTAGGGGCCTTCTGTTCTCCGAACCACTATACATATTTTTGTTCTTTATTTTACTTTTTCTGATGCATGATCAAATTTGATAAAGTATAAATGACAGAACTCGTTCAAGAAAAGGGTTATCGAAAAACTGCAAAAGACACAATTCACCCCCCTCTTGTGTATAATCTATAGATTCATATCCAACTATTGGTATGAGAGGTGGAGCATCTGATAGAGGCTTAGCAAGCTAGAAGAATTTATGGATTATACAACAGAGCATCATTATTGATACAAGAGAAGGGATGTCGTTGGTCAGAGCACCATATTTTAAGGGAGACAACTATGGTTGCTGGAATTCGTGCATGATAGTATATCTGAAAAACCTTGGATATAGATTCTATTCAAAGATTCTGACTCCTTATGAAATTCCTGAAAATCCTGAGACATGGAGTGCTGCTATAGAGGTAGAGTACGATATGAACTCGAAGGCTATGAATGCAATTATCTGCGGTCTAGGACCAGATGGATTTAACAGAGTATCTAAGTGTCTGACATCATATGAGATGTGGAAAACAATAGATGTGGAATATGAAGGAACATACAATGTGAGATAAATGAGATATGCAATTTCCATATTAAAATTTTGTACTTTCAGAATGGTTGAAGGTGAGAGCATTACCCATATGAATGGGAGGTTGACAGAAATTTTCAACAACATAACAGCTCTAGGAGAACCTATCAATCAGGCTGATCAAGAATTAAAAGTACTGAGAGTACATCCTACTCGATGGAATGGTATTTCTGCTGCAATCAGGCAATCAAAACCTATCAAAGATCTAAATATGAGAGAGCTGATTGGTACACTGATGATGTATGAAGCTGAAATGCAAGATGTGGAAAATGAACATAAAGTTGTTATCAAAAGAGATGATACTTCCTTGAAGGTAACTTCACAACAAAAGAATATAAATATGAAGACCAAAGAAGTCAAATCTAAATCCTAATGCTCTGACTCATCTAGCTTAGATGAAGAACTGGCTCAACTATCCAGAAAATTTAGAATATTCTAATTCAAGAAAAGAGGCTTCAAAAAATCCATTAAGGGAGATAATAAGGAAGTAAGATGTTATGAATGAAAAAATATGGGAAATATCAGACGATATTTTCCACAATTGAAGGATGAAAAGAAGAAGAATTTATTCACAATAAATGACTTTTAGCAGAAAGAAAAGAATGTTATGAAAGCCTCTTGGAGTGTATCTGAAGACTCCAGTTGCTCTTCTGAATCAAGCTCAGAGAAAGAAGAAGTCAATATAAAGGAAAACATGTGTTTCATGGCAGAAACTGATGAGGTACCCTCATATTACTTCTCTGAATCAAATTATCAATCATGATACACAAATGAAAATCATGCAGTCTACTGCAATATGCTTGAAGAAAGATATAACTCACTATTTAAGAAACATAAGTCACTAAAAAAATATACATAAAGTTGTTTCAGATGAAATAGATACAATGCTGAAATAACATAAGGAATTAACTGATAAAGACAATTAGATTAACACTAACTATATTAATTTTGATTCAAGAATAAAAACATTGCAGGATGAAGTAGAATCTTACAAACAGGCTGCATTGGTTTTTACAAAATGAAATAATTCATTAAATGAAATTCTTGGAAAAACTGTCATTAAAAAGGAAAGATTTGGAATTGGCAGTAAAGGAGAATATCTAAAGCTATATAAAAATTATTTTGTTCCTAGATCTAAAAATGTTAATTTTAATTATTGTGGGACAAAGGGACATATAGCTAAAAACTGTTTCTTAAGACAACCTAAAATTTGTGTTATTAAGAAAGCATATGTTTCAAAATAGGTATATAATTCACCTATTTTTAAAAGAACAAAGAAAATATGGATACCCATATCATTGCTAGCTAACACCCCTGGACCCAACAAAATATGGGTACTAAAGCAATTTTTTTGAATGTCTTTGTAGGTAGCAGGTCACCAGAGAAGAAAATATATATGGTACATGGAAAGTGGGTGCTCAAGACATATGAGTGGAAACTCATTTAATTTTTCTTCACTCACTCAAAAGTAAGGAGGACTTGTCACATTTGGTGACAATGCCAAAGGAAAAAATCAATGGCATTGGAACAGTTGGAGATCCAAAAAACAGTCTCAATAGACAAAGTACTTTATATTCAAGGACTAAAACACAATCTGATAAGTATCTCTCAACTTTGTGATGATGGATATGATGTTGATTTTACTAACAATTATTGTACTATTTCTAGAGATAATCTGTTTAAATTTAAAGCACCAAGAACTGAAAATGTCTATACTTTTGATTTAAATTCCTTGTATAAACAACAAGTAAACTTCTTGACTGCTAAAGTAATTGAATCCTGGATGTGGCATATAAGACTTGTTCATTGCAATGTATATGTTTTACATAAGTTATCTAAGAAACATTTAGTTTCTGATTTACCTTGTCTCAAATTTGAAAGTGACAGATTTTGTGATGCATGTCAACTTGGAAAGCAACACAAATCATCCTTCAAATCTGTTAATAAGGTTGCTACATGTAATCCTCCAGAACTTATTCATACGGATTTGTTTGGACCTTCAAGAGTTGAAAACTTAGCTGGTAAATTATATGTATATGTTTTAGTTGATTACTATTCAATATTTACATGAATTTTCTTCTTGAAATTTAAAAATGAAGCTTTTACTTTATTTGAAAGTTTCTGCAAATTTGTTCAAAATGAAAAAGGGTTCAATATAATCTCATTGATAAGTGATCACGATGGAGAATTTGAGAATTTGGAATTTAATTCCTTTTTCTCAAATATGGGTTTTAAACATACCTTTTCTGCCATTAGAACACCTCAACAGAATGGGATTGTAGAAAGAAGAAATAGAACAATTCAAGAAATGGATGGAACTATATTAAATGAATATATCCTACCTATATATTTTTGGGAAGAAGCTATTAATACAGCTTGTTATATAAATAATAGAGTTTCAATTAGACCTATTTTGAAAAAGACACACTATGAACTATAGAATAACAGAAAACCTAAAGTAAATTACTTTAATGTTTTTGGATGCAAGTTTTAAATCTTAAACACCAAGGATAATCTTGGTAATTTTGATCCAAAATCTGATGAAGGTATTTTCAAAGGATATTCCGCTACCTTCAAAGCTTATAGAGTTTATAATAAGAATTCAAGGATTGTTGAAGAATAAGTTCATGTGAAATTTATAAATCTAATCCTTTTGAGAAAAGGACAGAACAAATGGATGAACATGACTCTAATGATAACATGAGACTTGAGAATTTAAATAATGTTTTTGAAATGATATAAAAGAAATTCAGTCCAGTTCAGTGGAACATGATACTGAAGAACCTTTAAATATATTACCTTGACAGTCTAGAACCCTAAAGAATCACCCTTTAGAAACTGTAATAGGTGACCTAGAAACTGGTGGTCAAACTAAAAGAAATTTAGGAAACATAGTTGAATTCTATTTCTTCCTATCTCAACAAGAACCCAAGACTATAGAAGAAGCTTTAGAAGATGAAAGCTGGATAATAGCAATGAAAGATGAATTAAACCAGTTTAAAAGAAATGATGTTTGGGAATTAGTGGAAAGACCTAAGAATTATTCTATAATAGGAACCAAATGGGTCATTAGAAAAAAAACAGGATGACTAAGGCACAATAACTAGAAATAAAGCAAGATTAGTAGCTAAAGGATATAATCAAGGAGAAGGAATAGACTATGATGAGACTATTTCACCTGTATCAAGGTTAAAATCCATTAGAAGCCTTTTAGCCTATGTATCTTATATGAATTTTAAATTATTTCAGAAGGATGTTAAATCTACCTTTTTAAATGGTTATTTAATGGATGATGTTAATGTTGAACAACCTCCTGGTTTTGAAAACTCTCGAAAACATGATTCTGTTTTTAAAGTTACTAATGATCTTTTTGGCCTTAAATAAGCACCTGGAGCTTAGTATGAAAGATTAAGTTCTTTTCTTTTGAAAAATGATTTTACTGTTGGTATGGATGACCGAAACCTATTTAAGAAAACTGTGAAAAATAATGTTTTATTGGTTTAAATTTATATTGATGATGTAATCTTTGGATCAACTAATAAAACTCTTTGTCATGAATTTTCAAAATTAATGCAAGAAGAATGTGAAATGAGTATGATGGGAGAATTAAATTTTTTTGGGTTGTCAAATATTTCAAAAATATTTTTGAATTTTTTTAAATCAATTCAAATAGATTACTGATTTACTTAAGAAATTTGGACTTGAGAACAACAAGCCATTTAAAACTCCTATATGTACTAATATAAACCATGATTTGGATAAAACTAGGAAATCCGTTGACAACAAGTTATATAGAGGTATGATTGATAGTTTGTTATATCTTACTTTTAGCAGTCCAGATATAATGTATTCAGTATTTATTTGTGCCAGATTTTAATAAAATCATAATGAATCTCATCTAACTACTGTTAAAATAATTTTTTAGTTATTTAAATGGAACTATTTTTCAATCTATTCATTATTCTAAAACTTCTGATTTTAATTTGATTTGATATTCAAATGCTGACTTTGGAAGTTGTATATTATATAGAAAAATCACATCATGTACATGTCATTTTTTAGGAAAGTCCTTAGTATCATGGTCTAGTAAGAAACATAATTCAGTTTCCCTGTAAATAGCTAAGGCAGAATATGTTTCTGCTGGCATTTACAGTGCACAAGTTTTGTGGATGAAAAACACTTTTATGGACTTTGGATTGAATTTTAATAATATACCTATTTTATGTGATAATACAAGTGCAATTAATATTTTAAAAAATTTTATTAGTCATTCTAGAACTAATCACATTGATATAAGGGATCACTTTTTAAGAGATCTTGTTATTAAAAAGAATATATTTTTAGAATTTATAAATACTGAAATTCATTTAGCAGATATATTTACTAAACAACTTCCTACTATAAGGTTTGATTTTATTATGGGGGATCTTGGTTTACTTAATTGTAAATATTTTTTTATTTACTTTTATTTATTTATGTAAATTTTGTTGAATAATGTTTAAGTATTTCATTCTTTCATCATATGAAAAAATTTATTTGTTATTAAATATATGTAATGATTAGTGATTACATGTGAATCAAGGCTATCAGAGCCTTTTCTACTTCTAAACCCTTTCACAAATATCGAAACCCTTTCAAAATCTGAAAAGTGCACTTGCTCTCCTGAAACCTATCCTTCGAACCACTGAAACCCTATCCTTCAAACCTTCAGAGGCTCTCGCAGAAATGGTAAGGACTAAAAGAGCCAGTGAAGCAGAGCCAGGAAATTCCAAGAGACAACACACCGAGGGAATAAAAATCTTACAGGGTAAGGAAATCGATCTCGATTAGTTATTTTAGACAAATCTGTTATTGAGGCAAGCACTGTAGTTTTAGAATATTGAACATATGTTCAACAGTGAAAATACCTATTTTTTGTATGAAGTAGAACTTAGATTCTTCTTCAAATCTGTAAAGTTTAGTCTCGGAGATACCGAGGACAGTATAATGGCTAAGATAGAGGATAGGGATTTCTCAATCTCATCAGTAGAGATTAGTCAGATTCTTAACTGTCCTCATGAGGGAGTTTTTCATTTCGACTTGATGGATATAGGAGATTCTGTGTATAAATCCGAAGACATAATGTCTTTTCTTTTTGGTACCAAGACAATGAAGAAAATGTTTTTCAAGTATTTAGATCCTGATCAGATGATTTTGGTCAAATTTATTCAGACTGGAATAGCTCCACGGATGGCAGAAATAGAGAAGATTTTGTACCCTTATATATATAATGTTTCTTATGTTAAGTGATATTATGTTTAACAATCCATGATACATGATAAGGTATCTCAGTTACTGCTATCAAAGAGAGGCCATGATGAATTTCTTCCCTTTTGGTAGATTTATTTTTAAACTGTTGTTTAATAAAGACATGTTGAAATTAGTGGATGCTAGAGTTAACTGTCATCACAGTAATACGTTTAATGCTGGAACTTTGAGGAAAGTTGGATATTTCTGGAGCACAGGTAAAGGAAAAAATTTCTAGTAGGAGCCGAGGAAGACATAGAGAGTGCTGAGGCTCAACCTGCAAAATCCAAGGAGGGATAAGCTGAATCCAGAGTCAGCAATGTATCAAGAAGGATTCTCTTTGAAGTGGAAGATGTTGAGGAAGTCAGAATCCAGGAGGGGCTTCAATCAAAAAGAAAATTACCAGTAAATGAGGATGTTACTTCCACTGCTTTGGAAACTACAACAGAAGCGTTATTTTCTTATTCTTTTGTGAGAGAAGCTATTGTTGATAAGAACATGGAAGATGTTACTGAGAGAACAGCTCCACTAGAAGAATTAGAAGCTCAAGAAGAAACTCAAAGTGAAAATTAGGAAGTGATTGTATCTAATGTGGAAGTTGCACTTCAATAGGAACATGAAATGGAGGCAGTGCCTGGTGAAGAAGTGGTCAGACCTCAGGAAACTACTGATGATATTGTTCTTGAAAATCCAATGGAAGGCATAAATGCTAATGTTTTTGGTGAGCATGCTTCCAAATCTCACACAGAGGTACTTCAAGATGATTTTTCTGTGGAGGAGTTTGAAAACTATAAGGAAAAATATGTGGAAAAAACTTCTCAGGATAGAGAAAAGGTGAAATCTAATGCTGAATCATTTCCTTTGGTACTGCTGCATCAACCTGAGAATGTGAATCAAGCACAGGGTGCATCTGATTCAAGGAAAGAAGAAGTTGATGAACTGTATAGAAAATTAACTTAGTTGGAATCTGAGAATGTTTCTCTAAGAAATCCCTTAGACTTAGAACATTTGAAGTTTCAAAAGCAGAAGGAGTGTACAGTTTCAAGGCAAGAAGTTGAAATGTTTAAGGAGGATATGCGGACTGCTGTTACACAATTGAAATCTGAAATGGTTATGAAGTCAGATTTATCAGATCTGATGTTTTTTATAGAGAACCAATTTGCATCAGTTTCAAATAATTCTGTTAGTGGATCAGGTACTTCGCCTGATTTAATCAGAAGGTTTCATGCTATCACAGCTGCGTCGAGAAACATTAATGACAAGATACAAGATCTTAAATGTAACAATACTCTTTTTTCAGTGTTTCTAGACAATGATAAGTTCTTAGTGGATCAACTAACATCTAGTGAGCCATTGATCAAAATTCTATTAGATCAGTTATCAGATATGCTATCAGTATTTGTTGAAAAAGAGGAAAGGATGCATGACTTTTTCAGAGTCAATTTAATTGAGGATATTCATATGACTCAAGAGAACAGAGAGCTCATTATCACGCTTGGATATGGGATGATGAAGAGACTTCGGGTGCAGTTTACAGAAATCAAGTCTACAATCTAGAGCAGATAGACCCTGTTGCCTATTATACCTAAATCTTGATTCCTGTGTATATCATTGTCATATATATACTACTGTTTTTGAATGAAAATTTTCATTATTGTTTATTTGTTTCTTTCTTTATTTGTTTTACTGATTTTATTTTTGATATGTTAGTACTCCATATTTAATTATTGATAAATAGTTCATAATAGCATTTACTAATAGTTAAGTGAAATATTAAACGTGTTAAAATCCATGATTTTTCATTCTTTTTGATATCACAAAAAGGGGGATAATTTGGATAACCACAACATCAAAACCTACATTTTATTTAGGGGAGAATTCATTTTATTGAAGGAGAAAATTAAATGACAAATTTGGGTTTATAATTATCTTTTTGGCGGAGATGATTTTATTTAAAACTTTATAACTAATTTTGAAATTAAATTTTTGTTTAAATAATTTTAAATATTTTATGGGTTTTGTGATCATCAAAAAGTGGGAGATTGTTGAGAAAAGTATTGTTTTCAACAATACATATTAATTTTATTTAAAGGGGGAGATTATTGAAAATAATACTCTCTCTCTTTATGATAATTTTGAAGCTCACAAATAACCGTAGTTATTTTCTAATGATTTTATTTAGTATTGTGCATAAATTTATTAATTTATTTTACACTTGAAAAAATGAGAATTTATTACTTATTTGGAATCTGCTTTAGTGTGTTATGGAATCACTATTCATATATTATGTAGATAAATATAGCGCAGAATCTACTTTAGCGCATTCTAGAATCACTGTTCATACCCTACGTGGATAAACGTAGCGTAAGGATGAAAAGCACGTATACTTTTTGAGATAAGAGAAAAGTATGGTTATACAACCATACGTTTTCAGCAAAGTATGGAAGAAGAACCTTATGTTAGGATGGAACCTTACATTTTGGTTATTATCAACGTATGGAAGGAGAACCATACGTAAATTCTAAGCGATACGTTTGTTTCTCAAAAGTACGGTTCACCAACCTTACTTTTTTAAACAACCATATGTTCTTGGAAAAGTATGGATCATGTAAAAGTATGGATCTATTACTATACGTTTGAGTGTTGAAGAAAAAGTATGGATGATCAACCCTACGTTTGTATTCAACATTACGTTGTAAACCCTACCTTTGTGTTCAACTTTACGTTGTTATCCTTACATTTGAAGGCTATGTTATTAACCATACATTTGGAGGCCACGTCATCATCTTTATGTTTGGCGTCAGAAATTTTGACAGATGATATTTATGTGCAGCGATCAGTAAGCTTATTTCTGGGAAGAATTCAAGCCAAATTTAATGTCGTTTTTAATGTATGACTTTTACTAATTCGAAGACATTTCATTAATGGATTTAAGATCGAATTAAAAGTATATTTTTATGCCGAGCCTTAAGAGAAGTTACGAACTCTCTGTAAATTTAAATTTTTGAATATCGCGAATCAGAAGGAGACTTTTATGGATCTAAATGTCCAGGAGATATGCTTTATATATATGTTCTCTCTGAAACACCAGGTAGATGAGGATGTGATTGATCTATTGTTGAAAAAGGTGGAAAACAGAGATTACACCTATTCACGATTGATCTACTGATTCAAAAGGAGCGTAAAAGCTCTGATTGTTCAAGAAGAATGAACTCTATAGAAGATTCACCTATTCTGCATTGAATATTTACTGTGGATCTACTATTACTGAGGTTGTGAACTATATATCTATATCTACTAAAACAAGATCCACTCAGAACTACATTGTCTTGAAGATCAATATATCTAGAGACTTTGATCCATCTGCTGTCAATTGCATTCTATTACAATTGTGATGATCAACTGGAAATTTATTTCTGAAATTATTTTTATTCTTGAGTAACCAGATTCTCGTTCTAAGCTGTGTAGGTTTGTGTTTGAACCAGAAGTCTTTGTTTTTCCTTGGATTGTAAAGGTGTCAACTGCATTTACTCATTTGTGAACCGGTCTGTGGAAAAGAGGACCAGATAGTGAAAATCATCAAGCACGTGGAGTTGAGCATTGGTGGAGTAGACTAGGGGCCTTCTGTTCCCCGAAACACTATACCTATTTGTGTTCTTGATTTTACTTTTTCCGCTGCATGATAAAATCTGATAAAGTATAAAGGACAGAACTTGTTCAAGAAAAGAATTATCGAAATATTGCAAAAGACACAATTCACCCCCCCCTCTTATGTATAATATGTAGATTCAGATCCAACAGACCCAAAAAATACCACCATATTGCCCAATTTCTGTTCATGACCTCCATGGGATGGATATAAGTTGTAGAAAAACTCATCATGTTACCCTAAATCTTAGCACCTGACCTGGTCCACCACAGAACATAATGGAATTCCCTATTCCCATGGGCTGGAAACATGAACTTGGGAATCAAAAAAAATCCTAGGGGATTTGGTTTTTCCATTGTAAGGAAGGAAAAATGAAATATATATACATAGAATATAAATAAATATTTGAAACAAAAAATTAAACTATATTGAAAAACTAAAATAAGATAATGGAAATGATAAAACTCAGATAGTTAAAAAACCCAAAAGAATAATTCCATTAAACAAGTACCACTCAAATACTAAATGATTACTCCATGAGATAGCATTGGGAAACACTCACCATCTAACCACTACCTACCCAAACATAGGAGAAAAAACCTCACAACCTCATTGTGTTTCCATTCCTTTCCCTGAATCAAAATATACAATTAGATATACATACCCATAAGGGTTGTTTAGCATGAGAGATAAATAGGATCAATAGGATCCAAACCATGTTTTTAAAAGGCCGAAAAAGGATCAATGTATCCCATAAAGGGTGGGATTTAGTTATACCATTATATTTTTTTTAATTTTATAATAACATTAGCCACCATATAAATAATAATCACTTCACTGAAAAAAAAAATTTATGCATCCACATGAAAACATGTATTTAAAAGATTCACTACACAATAAGAATAGCTTTTCATTAAAATGGTTATGAATCAATCCAATAAAATAAAATCTACTAGAATTAAATTTCATTTCATGTATACATCAATTAAAAAATTTCTATACACCTGTGTAGCACTGTGATCAATATAATATTTCATGTTCTTCTTCTATCACGAATGATGTAAAATAAGTTTCATTACATGTTAAGAAACATTAACATGTTGGTTTCAAACACGTCACTATAATTAATCAACAACAGTCAAATTAATATTTCATCGTAAAAACATTCATCACTTTCCTACACTATAGTATGAAGAAACAACCTTTCTAGAAATTGAATATAAACTCAGTCCTATAGATCATTATGATTCTTCATCCTAGGAAATAATTTGGGATGATACTCAAGAATCTATTTTGAACTAATTCTTCCTTTCTATGGAATGCTAATATGATTTCATGGTATGATCCTAATAAAATAAGTATAATCATTTATTACACATTATCTATCTAGAAATCATTATTAGGAATCCTCCATTATAAATAATTACCTTTCCCAAATCATTCACAAAACATTCAGTGCTCTCCCACTATCTATCTCTCTCACAAGTGAATCATAACTTCATATTAAATTACATTTTACTTCAACATCTAATTATTGGTTAACTGAAAAATTAATGTATGAGAAACCATGTTCACCTTCCAACTCAACCAAATATATAGAAAATATAATTTTAAATACATTTAGACATCAAAATTGACCATTTCATTACTTCTGTACTCTTTTTAATATTTATCAAAGCTTATTGAAAATTGTAACACCATCAGCTTACCCTGGATCTTCATATCTTTCCTTACTCCAATATAGATTTTAATTATAATATTATTTCTTACATTTATTTTCTTTATTCAATTGAAATTATTAAATGATGAATACTTTGTTATTTTTATCGAATAGAAATTCATCTTTCATAATTTGTTTTTCATATATTGTATCATTCCAAACCTTCTTGAAAACAATTTGAAAAAACCATCAAATTAATTCATCATTTTTTAAATTATTTGGAAATTTATCATATTGAAGAGGATTTAATTCGAAGAAGTAAAAAATATAATGAATTATTGGTTTCGGTAAGAGTCTAATAGATCAATATATGTTATCCACTAGGGGATTAGCATTGTAGATTATCCAATGATTATTGAACCAATTGATGAAAAAAGGAAAAAATTATAGAAAAATGGTTTCATATATTATTGTGATTCATCATATTGACCAATCTATCATCCCATATGATGGGTTAGCCTTTGATTCTATTTTAATTCATCAATCCCAAAAACTCGAATTACATATCAAAGTAAAAAAATTATCTTCTAATCTTGACAAATATGATATTACTCCATCATTAATTGGTATCTAATACTCTGTTGATAGAAACAATGTGTATGATGGTTCATTGTCCTAAATTCTAAGATGAATTTGCGGCACACTGTGTCTGATGGAACTGGTTGGGCAATGACATCATTCAAAATCTCTACGAATGAAGATTGATCATATAGATTGAATCATTCAGTTGATCAGAAGACCCGATTGATAAGACAATATAATGGACCCTTCAATCAACACTACAACAAAACTTTTGACTTTTCCAACTATAAAATTTCCTTCCTATAGACAAGCACTGCATCTGGGGATTATCATACAAATGAAGTGTGACCATAAAATTTAGAATTTATCAACTCTATTATCCAAATAACATGTTCATGTGTCCTGACTTATTCATGTGTTTGAAAACATTATGATAAAAATAAAATCATCTGAATTATAAAAACATTTCTCCTAATTTTTTTCATAAATATTAGATCGCATGTTTAGATTACACCATGATGTTTAAAACATAAAAATTGAAAATCATAGTAATATTTTTTTATCATATACCATGAACAATACTAAAACTCCAATACAACTTCTATCTTCGATCATAAACATAAAACCAGACACAATGTGAGTTTGAAAATTAATTTTCCTAGAAATATTTTACAAAATAGAAATACAAAACTAAAGAAGATTCTTACATACTTTTTGGATGATCATATATTTCTGGTACTAATTTAATATGATAAAAAATAATTCCAAATTGAATTTAATTATCCTAATAAATATAAATAAAAAATAAACACCACCAAAATCATCATAATATGATGACCATATTCCATCAAAATCAATCACAACAATACCCCACTTTGGATTTGTTTCAAACCATATTCATCAATTAAGGATATTTGTAAGCTCGGGATATGGTTCAATAATCATTAAATTTAATCCTATTTGAAAATAATTACCGTATGAAATAAGAATCAATGGTGAAAAAACAATGATGTAAAAAAGTAGTGACTTATGAAACACCTTGAACTTTAAAACATTCCACCTCTTAAAAAATACTTTCTCATTCATAGAAATACAATTTTCCTTTAACCACTTCAATAAATAGTTAGAATAGTTCACACAATTACATGTTTAGTTTATATATTACCCGCAACTAACCCTATATACATTCTTCCTTAAAAAGTTTAGCACATCTCAATGGATATATTTATAAAACATAACTTTTCACCCCTTTTGAAAATACAATCATAAGAAAAGATAAGAGATGGGATCGAAGCACTTAACTCAAACATGGAGATAAATAAGTTAGATGCCCATGTTCATCATTAGTTTAAATAATGACACATTTGGAAATTGTTTTTTGAAAATATCATCGACTTCTTGTGATGAAGGAATATAATCAAGAATGGGATCATTATTATCCACATTTTATTTGATGAAATGATATTTTATAACAATCTGTTTTGAATGTTAATATTGTATTTAATAACATGTAATGTGTATATACCTCTGATTATCACAAACCAAGAGTATAATTATGAACACATTAACATGTATGTCTTAAAATTGGGTCTTCATCCCAATAAGTTGTGTTGTAGCTTGATTGGAAAAAATATACTCAGATTATTCCATGCAAATAGTGACTGAATTATGTTTCATAGTATTCAAACATACAGTACTATTACCATGAAAAACAATCCACCTGATGTGGATATTATATCATATAAACTTCATCCCCTATCAGTATCTGTATAGAAAAATAGATAAATTATTCATGAGCTATCGTTCCAGATTCCAATATCTATTATGCCTTTGATATATCTAAGAATTATTTTTTCCATACAAGAGATATGATTCTCTTGGATAACATTAGAATCCTCTACATAAGGTAACATCATAAATAATATTCGACCATGATGAAATCAAAAATTAAAAACATCCAAAAATCCTCAAAACTCTTTTGAGAAAACTTCCTTACCATCTATATATTTATTCAAATTGGTTCCCATTAAAGTTGGTGTTAAAAGTAAATCACAAAATTTCATGAAAAAAATCTCAAGAAGTACCATAGCATTATTTTCTTGAGAATGAAAAAAGGTTTTCTTCTTTTGTGTTATTTTTAACTATAGAAAGTACTTAATTTCACCAATTATGAAAATTTCAAATATGTTCATCATCTTTTCATAAAACCATTAAAATTTATTTAATCATTCCCTATAAATATAATATCATCATCATAAAAAATAACATTGAGGTAAATCACCTAACATTATTTGATGTTGATATTACGGTCAATTATTTATTTCCTGAAGATTATCAATATTAAAAAGGTATAAAATTTCTAATACCATTCGCTAAAATCCTTATATTTTCCATAAAATGATTTATTCAACCTTAACACATAAATTTCATAATTAACAATTATAATACCACATGGTCATTAAATATAATACTCCTCTTCAAGTTCTCCATTCAAGAAATGTAGACTTCACATCTATCTAAAAAAATATACATTAATTGTTAATCCATTGAAAGAAAGATTATAATTGATTCTAATATTTCCAAAAGATACAAAATATCATAAAAATAAATACATTTAATTTGTGAATAAACTTTTCAAAATAATCATAATTTTTTTTCATATCAATTTACCATCTTAAATAAACAAGTTCTAGAAGACCAATTTTGTATAAATAAATTTTTTATCACTTGGTCTAGGTATGTGTCTCCAATTACAATTATTATAAATATGATCCAATTCATCATTAATACCATGAATTCATTTTTTTGGTCAAAATCACTATTCACATATTCCACCAAAACTATTGAGTACAAATAGGTATGTATAAATTTTTTCAAGTTATTCTTTTTTGAACTTATAGATATTGATCACCAATAATGTTCTTAGATTCTACCTATTTATTCATCCTTGGATGAGATATATGAAATTATTCCACATATAAATAAATAGTTGAATTTGATTATTCCATATATGTTTCATCACAATTTTTGGAATCTGTTTCATGTTTCATAACAGTAATTATTTCATCTCATTCATCTTATTTATCTTCTGGTATATGTAATAAATCATCCACATATTTTTCAATACCATTTACATCAGCATAATAAATATAATTCATGTTTCTTCTATTAATCATTTATATCCTCTCCTATCTGGATCATTCCCTAGAAAGATTACATCTTCACCTCATTGAACAAACTTTCCATGAATTCCACCTTAGATCATTATGATGTAGTTACTCCTAAAAACTCATTATTGTTTCTAAAATGTTTTTTTTATCACATAACACCTCATAAAGAGTTATATTAGAATATGGACAATATAAATACCTATTATAATTATAAAAAATTGTTCTCATAGCTTTCTTCCCAATGTATATAAAAAGACCACAATAAATAAACATTATACATTCCATTTCAACTAAAATTTTATTTTTACTTTTAGAAAAACAATATATTTAGTGTCTAAATTGTACTGCATTAATGCCCAATTCGTTGTTTTCAAGATAAATTTTGAACTCGTTATTATTGAATTTAAAACCATTATCAATTCACAAATTCATCACAGAATACCCACATTCCTTTTCGTCTCATCTCCTGAAACTTGTAATCATATTTAAAGCTGCATATTTTTGTTTAAATTACAAAATAAATGTAATTATATTAAAATAATCAATGAAATAAATGAATTAATCCTCTCCAAAAGTTATTTGATCACCCATTGGCCCACAAGTATTATAATATATTTTTCTTGACATATCAAGGAAATCATGAACACCATATCACTTTCATAACATCCTCATGTTTCTCTGACACATATGTCTCAACCTCTTTTCCACACCTAACATTATTTCATCACGCTTAAGTAACATTTATTTTTAACTTCACCAACATGAAACAAGTTTCCATTGTTCATTTTCCTTTTGAAACATCTTTTCCATATTCATATCTTTTAAAAACCAATAATTTTTAAGATAAAATTTATTATCATCATCAAAATTTTTGGAAACAATTAATCGATTATGTTTCAATCCATCAATAAAAATGGATTTTGGGGATTTCATACTTTCATTCCAAATAATAGTTTATCCAACACCTTTGATTATATAGTAATAATCATTTATAAATCAACGTTTCCTTATTTAAAATCACATACAACATTCAAGAATTTAATTCCACCTATCAGTTGGGAAGAATATATACTATCCAAAACCATGTGTCATTCTCCTTTTGTATCGTTGAGAGTACTTTCTAGGCCAATATATTGGTTTCCCTTTATTTTTCTTAACATCATGATTTTGATAATTGTTATAAACATGTATTTTATAGTAAAAAAATAAGACAACATTATACAATATGTACAGGTTGTTATTATATTCCAAAAAGAGTTTTAAAAGGTTGGAATCTATTCTCAAATTTCAAAACATATTTCTAATAATTCTTTTTAAAGAGGATTTACATCCCCTAAAAACATTCATTTTTTAATGCATGGTATAATTTTAATGTTGTCGGATTAAAAACACCTACTTTATATATTGATAAATCCACCTAAATAATAGCAATAACAATGCAGAAAATATTTAATTCTATAACATTAATAGTTTTTTAGTTATGAACAAGTTTTTTAGAGTATTTATTATCCATTAAATCAGAAAATTATTATGACCAAATATTAATATTACCAACTATAATTTTATTCATAAACTAAGAATTCTACTCAAATTATTGAAAAAAGATTTTATCAAATATTTTTTTAAATCCTAAATTTTAGAACATTATGAATTTATGACATGGTTTGTTTTTTTAATATACATGATTTTCTCATCCTTATTCATTTTAGAAACATTCTCAATTTCCATTCCAACATTTGAAGGTATTGTTTTTAGACCCTTCAAAATTTCACACTATCTAGAAAATTCACCATCATCAAAGATAAGATTCTAGAAACTTTTAACACTCTTCTCACCTTTAGAGATATTTTTTTGAAAATATTTTAAATCTTCCTTATTTTATATTTATTTACTCCATGTTTTCTGTTATATTTATTTTATTTCCCAAGTGACATATTTAGATAATAAAAGTCTTTTATTAACATTGTTTTTTTCTTCTAGAATACATTATGGATTATTTTATATAAGATTTTATTTCTTTAACTTATTGGTTTCTCGTTCATGCCTTACAATATTTCTAACAAATTCTATTAATTATCACATTAACTATAACTCTAAATCAGTATCCTCCATCAAACTATTGCTTCCAAATTCTTCAATAGTATTTATATAAATAAATATATTTTATCCAAAAAAATCAGTTAGATTTTTTCAATCAACATTAATATATTCTTCATCTTCATCATTATAAAAAATCTTCAACTTTTTTATTTGGAAAAAAATTTATACTTTCCTTAGAATAAGATTGTTAATTGTGCCCACGTTTTATCCACGATCTTATTATCCTTTTATTATCTTCATCACATTCATATTCATTATAAATTTTTAAAAAATTAAAAAAACTCGGAATTGATATACATTCAACATATCATAGTGTTAACTACCTCATTTTGTTAACTTAAATCTTTTTACATTTTTATAAAACAATTGAAAAAAATTAACCAAGATTGTTTATAACCTCATTTTTAGATTCTGAGTCCCCAACATCACCATATTTACTAATATTATAGATTTTTATACATGGAATCCATAAAAGACATTTATCAATCAACATTTTCATCGATTATTGAAAAATTTACTTTCTCATTTTATTTTTAATGAGTTTAAAAAGCATATCATCCAAATATACAGTGTCTGGATCTATTAATTTAAATGATTAAATTTTACCATCAAACTTATTGGGAATAATTCAAAAGTTCCTTTTAAATATAATTTAATATTCTAGCTTATCACCAAGACAAAATATGGTGCTATATAATAATTCTCCCCTATATATAAGTCACCACCCATTTCATACTAACAAATTTTTAGATCTATATTTTTATACCTCTATATTTTAAACAATTCCTTCTTCGAATACATATTTACTTTATAAATGTTTTTATAATTTCTAAAAAACCATAAGAAGATGCAGAAAAAATCACTCATTGAGAATAAACATTATAAAGAGATGAGCATAAATATTTTTTACCTTTTCCATCATTATCATGATTTTTATAACTCGTAGATGTTGGTGGTTAATTCTCAACATGAGGAGATACTAAATCTATAGTATCTTCCAAAACATCATATCAAAGAGATATATGATACAATAGAATCATATCATTCCAAATATTATAGTTCTTACCATCCAAGACAATAATCCATTTAGTATTCACACAATTCAATCTCCCCATAATAAATTCTCATGAAAAAAACATAAGATAAGACTAAAAAATGAACCCTGATCTAATACAAGATGGCCCAGCCAAGATCAATGTATCAGTAAGAGGGTGTGGGGGTGAATTAGTGGTGCATTTTTCTTTTTTGTATTTATTATATAGAAACCTTAATGTCTTGTTAAAGAATCATAAATTCACAAAAAATAAAACATTCACACATCCACATTAGCAAAAGTATTTAAAAAGTTCACTATTCATTAAGAGTAACTAATCGCTAGTATGGTTTGAAAAAAACCCCATAACCCACAATCCAATAGGAAAAAATAATTTTCTCTAAATAAAACATGTATTAAATACCCGTACTCTTACGATTCATAATGATCAATAAAATAGTGAATGCACTTCTTCTAGAATAGAACATGTAAAATATGTTTCGTAACAATTTATTAAACCTCTTGTAATCGGTTCTAAACATGCCATTATCTTTATTCAACCCCATTAACATTAGTAAATATTTAGAAAACAAATCTTCAATTACTTATTGAGTAACATGAAGAAAATAAATTTCTGTACATTTCACAAAAACGCAATCTGTTGGCTTAGTGCAATTATTCTATTCAACTATTCATTCCAAAAAAAATAATGAAAAGATTCTCAATAAAAAATAATGATAAGATATATTTTTTCCTTCAAATGTCAGTATGATTTGTTGGTCCAATTCGAAAAAATATGACCAATATCCCTTTCTTGCACATCTTCTCCCCAGAGACCATTCTCAGGAAACCTCCATCAAAGAATTTCCCTTTCCCAATTCTTTTACAAATTATTGATGGCTCTTCTTCACTCATACATTTTAATAGATTCATCATTTTAAAGTATAGTGTACAACCAATTTGATTAATATCTTCCATAAAAATTTATTGTAGAGGAATCCAATTTCACATTCCCGCCTAAATAAATTTTTTAAAACATGAATTTGACATACATTATGATTTCATATTTTACTATTTCAGTGCTTATCAAATCAAATTTATTCTTCTCAAAACATCACAAAATTTCATAAAAATTCATAATACATTATATTTTTCAACCGATTATTCAATAAAATAAATATTTTCATATTTATTATATCTATCACTAAAATATTCTTGATTGTATTAAATGTATTAAAAACAAAATAATTTCATTACATTACTCCAAATAAAATTCATATACCATAAAATTTTTTGATTGATCTGTATCGTACATTTCCATATTGAAGAAACATTGGAAAACCCATCAAAACAATTCTTCCCTTATTCAATTTTATAAAAAATTCTCATTATGATGAGGATTTCATCTAATGATGTCTATTATGTGAGAACTTATTAGTGTTAGTATGTATTGATGGATGGGTCTCAGATTTCATTTAGTAGATCAAAATTACTAATATTACAATGATTCATTCCCCTATTAATGTAACAAAAATACTTTTTTATATACCAAATGGTTAAATACATATTTTTATTAAACTAATTTATTAAAATATGCTCCAATGCGATGGAACTATCTCTAGTTATATTTTCAATAATCTGTCTAAATAACTTACACAAACATATAAGTGTAATAAATATACTTCTTATCTTAATAAAAAAAATTTATTGACCTCCAATGGAATTCTTCTTCCAATGCCCTATTGATATAAACAATGTGTCTGATAGATCAGAGTTAGAACTTCTCGAATGAATCAATGGTACACAATGTATGATGGACTAGTGTTAAGATAAACTTAATTATGGATGTCTATAATTAAATATTGATCCTATATATTGATTCATTGAGTAGATTAGATTGATCGATTGATCATCTAGTCTAATGAATTCTTTTTTCATCACTCCAGCAAAGATTATGAATTCAACCATTTTTAATATTCCAAGACAATAAACAATAAATATTTCAAGTGATTCTCATATAGAAGAACAATGTATACAACAATTTGAATTCATAATCTCTCTTCTTCTACATAATTTTTCATGTACCATGACTTCTTTATGATTTTTGTAACATTATGATTGACTTTCCATCAACTAACATCCAAATGAGATTACCCTCCTTTAATTTTCAATATTTTGATCACAAGATTTAATTAACTCATGGTGATGATTACATAGAAAACCAAAAAAAGTTATCAGATTTTTTATTGAATATCATGAAAAAAATTCTGCCTTCAATAAAACTTATCACTCCAATCAGTAACATCATTCTGGACACAATTTGATTCTGAAACAAAATTCACCTAGAAAACATCTCAAGAACTGAAAACCAAAACAGAATAATTTTATTAAGTACATTACATTAAATATTATTATTCTAGTTCTCCATTCACCCGATAAAAATTACTTAAAATGACTTTATTTACCACAATGAAAAAATAAAATCAACACAAACCAAAAAACATTTTCAGTATCTGAAATCCAATATCCATAAATCTTGGTCCTAGTATCTTTTTAATAACATGTCGTTATATAAAATCCAGAAATACTCAATGATAAAGTTAAAAAGGAATGTTAATCATTTAAAAAAATTTCATATAAAATTTTGGTAAATTTTTTTACATTTTCAATTGTTTTAAATAACCATGGTAAAATAGTTTCAAAGAATATAAAAAAATATCAAATCTGTTAATCAAAAAAAAATAGTACAAAAGAAAATAACTTTTAAAATAATGCAACGATTCACTACGATTTAGGAAAACATGAATACTCATAACCAAACATAAAAAATTTCACACATCAGAACCCTAAACATATGAATTAAATCTATAGATTAGATTAACACCCTAGAAATGAACATCCAACACTTTCATGAAGTTTCATAGATACTTAGACTAGGGAGGAGAGGAAAACAAAAATTAGTGATTCCCTTAATGGTATCAATGTAAATAACCTATTACTAAAGCTTCCACATGTGTATCCAAGGTTAACCATAAGCTACATTATCAAAATCATTTCCATGAAAACATATTTTGAAAAACAGGGGTAATTAAACATTTTCTAAAAAAACAAATTTACACACATGAAAATCATAAAATCATGCAAATTTATTTAATATTTTTAAAAATTTGGACTATAGATAGGTTTTCCAGCATCAGATAGTGATTGAACCACCCACATATAACTCAGGGTTCACACGAAAAGCGACGAGATCAACAATTACATGAATTAATTAAGAGAGATCAAATTGAGGTCCTTCAATAGATTCCTACATAAATATAATCTCATTTCCCAATAAATAGGTGTATGATTGGATAGATCACAACATACCTCAAATAACACACACCCTCCACACCATAACCATCAAAGAACTAGGCCTAGGTTGAAAATTTCATAGAATATATATAATAAATTTAGGAGTACATCATAATAAGATAAATAGATCAAAAATCCTACTATAATAGTTCTTTCATGACCAATTAAAATAAAGATATATAATGGTATATTACCCAAAAATATACTATGAAACCACCATGAATATCAATCATAAAATGACGATATCTTAAAAGATAAGAGATACCCAAAAACTTATTTTTAGAGAACCTGGGGTTTGAGGGAGAATGTTTCATGATAACTAAATATGGATTTTAAAATTTATAAGATTAGAAACTACCCGTCCAAATAGTTAATGACATAGAAAATGGTTTTATGGTGTAAAACATACATGAAAAATATTTTCCAAAATATATGTCACCTCATGTTAAAAATCCATTCAATGATTGTATTGAGTAAAAATGAGTCATATGATGTAAATGTAATTTCTGTTGTGAAATTTATTTTGAGACTTTCACAATTCTTGTCACAAAAAATCCATTTTTATAGATTTTTCCTAATTCTATCCATATGTCACAATAGAAAGATTTATAGAATAAATTTCTCATATTCGATATACCAAATACAAACCCCTATAAAAAAACTCCTAGTAATATCTTGATTCTCTCCAAATCCATTGTATCATTTATACCCAGACACTATAAATTATGAAAAATATATATCCTTGAAATTTATGTCATATTACCGAAATAATTTTCCTCTACCTCAAAAATACTAATTAAAAAAATTGAAACAAAATGATACAAAATATGTTCCTCTAATAAGTTAATGGGACATTACAATCTCCCCTCAAAAATACATTCCATACTAGGGGGTTATGAGGAAGAAGGGTGATCCAGAATGAGTTGAGGCCACATCTCCCTCACTGATGTTTCATGATCCCATGTCTCATTAGAATCTGATTCAATTTTCAATAAAAAAATGTCTACTGGTATAGATTTCCCATTCAAGAATTTAACGTGATAATTAATGATCTACTGTGGATGCTCTACAATGGAAATGTATATCTCTAACTCAATCAAGTCCCATCTAAGAACAGGAGAGGGATTAGGATGTTACTTCTTATGTTCAAATATGTGGAATATATCATGAATACCTATCATCTAAATGAGTAATACAAACTGATAATCAACCCTCCCAAGCCGTTCACGGACCTCAAATAGTACAACATAACTTGGGCCTATTTTTTTCTTTTTCCCATGGTGATGGTGACCCAACTGAGGAGAAATCTTTGTTAAAACCAAGTTACCAATGAAAAGCTCAAAATGATGATTTTGATTATTATCATATGATATCTATAGAAACTAATATATAACTATATGCCAACATATATCAATAAACCTCATAGATATATCCTAAACGAGACTCGATCCCACAAGATAATCCTCTTCCACCTCTACTCAACAACGAGGTCACATAAAAAAATGACATCAAAATACCTAAATGGGATCTATACAAATATAAAACTAAAAATATGATTCAATTAAAATCAACCTATAATAGATATATATCCCACAATCCACCAAAATACCTAACACATGACTAATGTATATTCTCCTAGATCTGAATAGAAAACTCGGTATGATTGTCAATCCATGAATCGTACATTGTACTCATCCTGACACATGTCTTTATATTCTTATAGTCACTCTTCCAGAAAGAAGAGTCAAACTGAGGATTACAGTCTAAAATAATGGTATATGTAACCCCATGTAACATCAAAACCTCTTCCACAAATATCTTTCCCAGATCATCTAATTTATTATGGTCCCTAGTCATATTCAAATGAGTTGATTTCTAAAATTGATCAATCATCACATAAATAGGATTATTTAATCTGGGATTCCATGTTATATAATAATAAAGGTCCCTAGAAGGAAAATAGAAATCAGAACTGGTAAATTCTAGAGAAAAGATTAAGTTTTCAGATACATGGACATTATTTTTTGGATGCTGTAACAATGAGACACATAACCTGTAATGTCATGATTAATCCCCATCCAACAGAATCGTCATCTCATGTCATAATAAATCTTCATTCTCCCTACACTATCATACCAAAAAGAAATATTACAGCCAAACAATCCTAATATCCTCATAGATTCTAGGATTAAAGTCCATTCCTCGAAGAATATAATTCCATCCGAATGGAGAGACCAACTAGAAATTGTCTCCCCAAAATAATGTTTTATCAAATTCCTCTAAAATCTTCATCCCTTTACTGATCCATCAAAATAGACTATAGTATTGATAGTGACAACTAAAAATGGGTCATATAAGAACCCATGATTCTCAGTAATGGATATTATACAATTTCAATGAATATTTGTTTCATTACATAAACACATACTTGAAGACTATAATAGTTCAGTGCCTTTAGAAAATTGGAACAAAATATTCATAATTCGGGAAAGTTCATCAATGTCTTTCATAATTATATTACCCTTCAGTACTCTTAAATAAAACAATTATATATATCTTAAGGAAATATATTATAACATTGGGTGAGATCAGATGCTCAGTAAGGTTAAACAAGTGATATGTATATTCATATCATGAATATAAGGGAATGATAACAAGATAATAATATTTTAAAATGATAAAATGCATACCAAATATCATAATATTGAAACATTGTATAATTATTTAATGTTATTATGATTTAATAATAATGGAATAAAATAACATGATCCATGAGAGAATAAAATTATCATAATACATATATTTATGGAATTAACATGAGATTATAAAATCATGAACATGTATAAATAGATATAGTTTCACTAATTAAGTTAAATACATGAAATAGGGCCCTCACATAAAGTTATGGTAATTAATTTTCCATGAATAACATTATTTAAATGAATGACAAGTCCATGTATACCGCTATGCACATTTAATCTAGCACCTAAATAATATTGTGAGCATGTGATAAAGTTCACGCATGACATTATAAAAATGTAATAAGTTTCACACATACATTATGAATAGGTAATCAGGTTCAGTCATAACATATATACTCATGTGTTATCCGAAAAAAATCTAATGAATTGGAGGGAGATATAGATCCCACTGATCATATAATTAAAATCCTATGGATGTGTCCTATAAGATCATAAAACATTAATTATATTATAACCCATTCATTGATATAAATTTCATGAAAATTTCATCATATCATAAGTTATGGAAATGAGACAATATTCATAACAATATTATCATATTATCATAGCATAAACCCTTGAAAAGTAAGTGGGTTTTATAATAATTTTATCATGGTATAACCCATGGAAGGGAAATTTGTTTTATAAATAACTTTTCATCATTTACATAAAACATTCAGAGAAAGAATAAAATTGGATTCGTTTGATCATATCACTAGTAAAGAAATATATACATAAAATAAATTCATATAATATTAATAATTATTTTGAATGAATATTTACATGGATAATTTCTTGAGGAAAATAGATTTTTCACATTGAAAAAATAATTTTTAAAAAAGAAAACATTTTTTAAAGCCTTTTCACATTGAAAACATTTATTTATAGTCTAATAAATTACACAAATAAAATGATAATAATTTTATATTAACATAACATTGAAAAAATTTAGGGTATTATAAAAACAAATGAGTGGTTATGAATGTCAGAAATACTATTAATGTCCTTCATGTTATGAAAAATGATTCAATTAACTTCTTTAGAAAATTAAAATGGGGAATTGTTAGGAAAAAACATGATAGTAATATTCAGAATATATAAATACTAAAACAAATATTAAAATATATTTAATAAATAAATATAACAATGTTAAAAAAATTTGATTTTTTTTTGAAAACATGGTTTTGGAAGAAATATGGTTTTCAACCAAAGTGAGAAATAAAGATATATTTTCTTAAATACATTCACTAAAAATCATTACTACATAAAAAGTGGAAAATAAAGATAAAATAAAAATTATCATGAAATAACTATAGGATATAAAAACCGGTGATTATTTTTAGATATATATGATAAAAATTCCATAATTTGAAGTATAATTTTATAGAATCCCAACAAATAATGAAATATCATAATAAAACAATTACCTATTTGGTAACAATGAATCACAATAACCATTAAATTATAACATTAAATGAAATATATAATATCATTATACTATAAAAATTAATGATTTTACATGTCAAATGAGTTGTATATTCACCTCATGAAATAATATAGGTTCATAACATAACATATATCTACAAGAATGCAAATTGATGAAAAAAATACATTACCGCTTTGGTAACAAAATAAATTCTAACATATTTAAAGACATGACCTAAAATTGATATTTAAATCCATATAATTTTTATTAGAGTAATAATATAATAAATTAATGGGTAGTATTCACACCACATAAAAGAACTAGGTGTGGAATATTGCATGTCGTTAATAGAAGAAAAAAGTTAGACGGAAACCCCTTACAACATTAGTAATATTTTCAATTATAAACACAGGTAAATAAAAAAATCAATTTTAAATTGTCATTTTATTAAATTTAATATGTTAATGATATAACATATCCAATGAGTTTTATATAAACCATGGAAAATAAATTAGTGGTGAATTTTCATATGTCTCATAGAAACAAAAGAGTGAATGAAAATATCATACCTTATGTATAAACATACATCATATATTTTTCGACATCCTATATAATATATATATATATAATTTTTATACATATATTATATAAAAATAATTATATATATACTAAATTATAAAATTATGGAAATTTATTACTTATTTACTAACAACCCATTGTTAAAATCACATTTCACATAATAACCTCTTTATTTATCATATATGATTTGATTTTTTATTTTCAATACTATTCAATTGATAATTTTTTGATAATATATAGAGTAATAATAATGGAATAATTATCATAATTATACATGAATTATAATTTTAATACCAATCATGGAATTTTTTTTGGAGAGAAGAAATATGTTACGATCATGGAGACAATAGACACTTCGTACGCATCAATAACATTTCAATTTTTCAATGAACATTCTGAGAAGTAGTTAGGTAATATTTAATATTTAAATAATGATCATACTATCATATTAAATATTTAAATATACTTATAAATATCATCAACGTGGAGTGTTGATGAAAATGGAGAGGCACATTGCTTTGGGAAGGTGGTAGTCCACATAGACATGAAGGATGTAATCATATTTTAGTTTCTGAAAAGGAATGAAATAAATTGATATATTAAATTATCATAATGATAAACATATCATTAATATAATAATTATTTCATGTATTATACATATATTTATCCTTATTATTTTCTATGTAAATTGCTAGTGAAAAATAGATCATATCACTTTGGGAGGCAGTAGTCCGCCGTATACATGAGCATCATCATGCTAACTAATCTTTAATGTAAAGTGAGAATCTACAAATTATTTAACGATTAAATAGTTCTAAATAGGATATAAATATCATATATATGTATATACTTCATACCCATCATCATTTCCAACCAGGAGTGGTTGTAATGGAATAACAAATGACATTGGTCCATGAGACGGTAGTCTGTGATACATAGAAAAAATGGTTTCATAATCCATTTGATGGAAGTATAAATTTTTTTCGTAATAAATGTTACCTAACAAAATATTTATATTTAATATACCATTATATATATCATCTTTCTTTAATCATAAATGTACAAGGTGTTGGAAGAAATAAAATAAAAAATGTTTGTTGAAGACCATTACTTTTTCTTTCGAGTAACCTTTATAGGTTTTCCACAAAATTCATCCAAGATTGGATTTATATCCAAAATACGTCCTATAAGATTATAGGTGTTTTTATGTGATTTTGGTCGTTATTGGATGAATCAAATAGGGTTTTAATATTATGAAGAAAAGAAAGGGGGTGGCATTTTATAAGTGATATGAGAGACAAAGTTGTAATATTGGAATAGAAAAAGTTGTTACCACGTTTGTCCCATAAGAAATAGAGAGAAAAATTATTATTATTGATAGATATACAATAAATAATTAAAATATGTCTAGAAAATATATTTTATACATGTTTTTAGGTTCATTTTACTCTTAACTCTTTAGTTTAAGACCCCGGCAAACCCATTTTTACATTAACCGTGGTAATTAATTTTTACTATTTTCTTTATTAAATTTCATAAAAGGATAATTTTAAATTGTTAAATAATATAAATTATTATTAATTAAAATATTGAATCCATTTTTCCATATTAATTTTAGTGATTTCCAAAAACATAATTTTAAAATAAACCCACATACGTGACACGAATGTTTCTTTTTTAAAGAGAAAATATATAGAGAATTTCAATGTTTTTATATGAAATTTTAATATGTAATTAATTAAAAAGAAATAAATTAAAATAATAGATATATAATAGAAAAAATTTTACATTAAAATTTATTAATAATATAATTTATCTTTATAAATAATTTAATGGGAAAATAAGATTTTAATTAATATTTATGATTTTACATTATTCCTCGGTAAACTAACATTTTCAGAAAATTAAAAAAATTACCATAAGATAGATTTTAAATTCTGATTTCAAAAATAATTTTCATTTTATCAAATTATTTTTTTAAAATTATCAAAAATTAATTTTCTTATTGGTCACAAAAAGAAATAAATAACATTTTTTGAGAAAATAGTATGTTCAAAACATATATCGACATTATCAAAAAATTATGTACTTTTTTATCAATTTGTTTTATTTATTTAAAAATATAATACATAATTTTTATAAATTATTTTTTACAATTCAAGTCTCTATGTCAGATGACTATGCGATAATGTCCATGTTTGAATAATATTAATAATATTTTGTGGTATTTTTAAAAATTATGGTCATGTGTAACGTGAAGTAACCTAGTGTTTTGTGTAATGAAAGAATAACTTGGTGTTTTATTTAATGAAATAAATCCCATAAATTTTATTCTTTTAATAAAAACATATAATTACTCATGTTTTTACATTATACCCCCTTAAAATAAATTTATTCCACAAAATTGATCATTTTTATACAAACAAATGAAGATACATATCAATTCCTTAGGATCCCACATAGCTTACTAGAAATGTTGTTTTGGCCACAATAAATTGACAAAGTCATTGTTCTTGTTTCATTGATCATTTGTTGTATGATCATGAATCCCCACTTATTTCTCATCATATGAAATATCATTCTAAACTCATTATTAATTACATGTGAAGGGTCATGTATACACATCCATATAATTGATACATGTAACCCATCATGTACCAACTATATGTTAATTGGATGTTACAAACAATAAACAACAATTTGTATATTATCATGTACTTCAAAGGGAATAATAAACATAGGTCCTAGTTTACACTTATTTCTTCCATGTATAAATTCATATAAATACCTTATCACCATCAAAAAATTCTTGATCATGATGATGATTATATGAAAAACATTTCTGTGCACATTCTGTTTTTATTTAGGTGTTACAAAGGGTTCTAATAGTTTCTTCAATTTCATCCCCTTGCTCAGGTCCTAACATCTTATTTTCTAAAACATCAGTATAGTACATGGGTGTTCTATAATTCATTACCTAAATGAATTTATATGAAGCTAAATGAATTATCAAGTCAAATAATTTGTTATTTTAATTTTAAATAAGATGAATTCTTTATCACCACCACATTTGAAATCCATATAAAGAATATCATTGTATCCTTTTGTGTTTCAATTATTCACTCAGACCGACAATCATTTTGATGATAATTTGTAGAGTTGAAACATAAATATATATCAAAATCATTCTGAATACATTTCAATAACATTGAGATTAACTCTAGACCCCGGTCAAATATAATTTATTGTTGTACTCCACGAGAAATTACCACTTCCATAATTTATATTATGGAAAATAGTTTCAATGATAAATATTCACTTATCACAATGAAGTGTGTATAATTTAGATGGTTTTTTACTATAAACAAGTATTATCTCAACAACAAATAAAAATAAATTACAAATGTAACTCTATCCTCCATTTCTTCCTTGATTGCACATCGAAAAAACTCTTCAAAATTATTGAAATTCACTTATGGCTGATCCCCTTAGAATATTTTGGATTTATTCTGCAATGTTATTGATCATCAATGATTTCATGTTGGATGAGAATAAAATTTGAATACCTCAAAATTCTACTAAAATTAACCTTTTAGGTATTAACATATTTCTCATCATTTTTTATTACCTCAAGGAACTACTTCTCCATATTAATACAATGAATATGTGGGATGTACTTACTGAAAAATATGTTCTTGAACTCATTCAAATTCATTGAGTCAATTTCATACGACAACATCATATTGATGATAAGATTCATCCATTAACAAGCTTCACCATCCCAAATTTAGATAGCTAAAATAGATTTCTCATGCACATAAAACTGTAGTATAGAGAAAATATTCTCACTGGTGCTAATCCATTGCTCATTAAAAGTGGATCAGAAGACCTATAGAAATAATGTGGGAATTGTCTCATGAAGGTCTCAAAGGACTATTGTTCAATAATTTTATATTATATAAGTATAACATAATTCACAACTTGATAATGTTATAAGATCATAACAATATAATTTTTTTCCATCTCCCATATTATTCAGTTTCATTAGAGGAAAATTGTTGTGTTTCCATCATATTCAGTATTTACATAATTCCTTCATGTTCCAACCATCAATTAAAACCAAAATTATATTTTGATAAATACTAATCATAGTTGGGAACCATATAATCATGACAAATCACTTATCAGATGTCTAAATAATGACACATTCCTTTTAGTCTACGACTCTAGTGCTTTTGCCAATGATATTCATAGTCATAATATATTTAAATTCTACAGGATGGTTTGTCAATTTTTAGTGAATATCAAAATACTATCCCATAGGAATGTCAAAACATGTGTGAAACAAGGTCCATTGTCAAGCATCAGGTGATAAAAATGTCCAACTCAACACACCCATTTTTGAGTAATTACCCATACATACATTTACGCCCGATCCACATCCACTTGTAGTATATTTATTGATATTTAATTTCTTGGAATCCACATTCAATATCCTTTAATAAAATTCCATGACAAGTTCATACACTTTGGATCATACTTAGACTAATCTATTGGGACAAACCTAATCATATCCTTCGAAACATCCCAAGGGATCTCACAAATGTTTTCTCGTATTAATTTACAACATTTTAAAAACACATGAATATTATAGAAACTATACTGACCTTGAAATTACATATAAGTATATAAAATAATTTTATTCGAATATTCATTGCATCACAAAAACACACACTTCAAGACCATAATAGTTTATTTCATGTGGAATCATTGAACACAGTCTTATTAATTCATGAAAAATATTAAACATAACCAATAAAGATCATGACCTTTGGTTCTCCTACTTAAAACCGTTATTCATAACTTGGGGAATGAAAACATAAGAAAGGGTGAGATAAGCTGTGCAGTAATGGTAATCACAAAATATAGGTATGATAACATGAACAAAAGGGTATATAACATGATCATGACATTTGAAAACAAAATTTTGTATATTAAATATTATAATATTGATTCATTTCATGATAATGGGATTTTCACAGCCACTTTATTTGTTTTTCCCAGATGGTAATGAATTGTACAATCATAATCCTTGATTAATTCCAACCATCTACTCTGTCTCATGTTTAACTCTTTCTGAGTGAATATATACTTTAAAATTTTGTGATCAGTATATATTTCACATTTTACTCCATAAAAATGATGTATCCAAATTTTTAAAGCAAAAACAACATCAGCAAATTCCAAATCATGTGTAGGGAAATTTATCTCATGAGTTTTCAACTGACGTGAAGCATAAGAAATTACCTGATCATTCTGCCTTAAGACGCAACCAAGTCCTTTCAATGAAGCATCAATATAGATAACAAACTCACCATTCCTGGAAGGTAGTTCCAAAACTGGAGCTTTCACCAATTTTCTTTTCAATTCCTGAAAACAATCATCACATTATTTTTTCTAGATAAACATAACACCCTTCTGAGTTAGCATAGTCATTGGACTAGATAACCATGAAATATTTCTAACAAACCTTCAGTAATAACCAGACAAACCAAGGAAGCTACGAATCTCAGTTACATTTGTGGGTCTTGGCCAGTCTTCCACAACTTTTGTTTTTGCAGGATCGACAGTTATCTCATCTTTAGAAACAATGTTACCAAGGAAAGAAATTAGTTGCAACCAAAACTCAAACATTATGAATTTTCCATAAAATTCCTTTTCTTTTAAGGTTTTCAAGATAACCCTTAAATGTCTTTCATGCTCCTCTTTACTTTTAGAAAACACCAAAATATCATCAATGAAAACCACAACAAACTTATCCAAGAACTCATGGAAAATTCTATTCATTAATTCCATGAATACAGCATGTTCATTGGTTATCCCAAAAGGAATTACTACAAATTCATAATGGCCATATCTTGTACGGAACACAGTCTTTGGAACATTTTCTTCCTTTACCTTCAGCTGATGGTACCCCGATCTCAAGTCAATCCTTGAAAAATACTGAGCTCCCTGGAGCTGATCAAACAAATCATCGATATGAGGCAAAGGATATTTGTTCTTAATAGTGATATTATTCAAGGCTCTATAATCAATGCAATGTCTCCTAGAACCATCTTTTTTTTAAAAAATAAAACAGGAGCACCCCATGGTGATGTGCTAGGTCGAATGAAACCTTTCTCTAATAAATCTTGCAATTGCTCCTTCAACTCTAAAAGTCCAATATGAGCCATTTGATAAGGGGGTTTTGAAATTGGATTAGCATCAGGAACTAAGTCAAGAGTAAACTCAACTTCCCGACCAGGTATTATTCCAGGCATCTCATCAGAAAAAACAACAGGATACTCATTTACCACTGACACATCATTAATATTAACAGTTCCGTTATTTTCAACGATGTGTGCAAGGTAACATTCATTTCCATCTTTTACAAGTTTCTCGGACTCTTGATATGTTATCAACAGTAAGGGTTCATTCTTGTACACAAACTGAAAGTCTTTCTGGAAAGAAACTTCTTTAGCTCTACAGTCAATCTTAGCATGGTAAACAGAGAGCCAATCCATACCCAGGATAACATCAAACTCTACTAGAGGTAGAACAATAAGGTTTTCAAGTAGGTTCTTTCCACATATAAGAATAGGAAGATTCTTATAAATTCTTTTTGCCTCAACATTTCCCCCAGGTGTTTTTACCAAAAAGTTCAGGAGTAATTTCTTGAGATGGTATTCCCATTTTACTGGAAATGTTTTTAGAGATGAAAGAATGTGTAGAACCCGAATCAAACAACACACTGGCATACTCTGAAAAAACAAACAAAGTACCTAATACAACTTCATTTGATGGCCCGACATCTGCTGAAGTAGTTGCAAAGGATTTCACCACCCCTTTCTTCTTGTAGTCTAACTGCTTCCCATCACTCAAGCTCTTTGTCGGACACTCGTTTGTATAGTGACCCATCTCATTGCACTTATAACATTTCACTAACTATAAATCAAATTTGTTCTTACCATCACACTGATATTTTTCAGTGCAATCACGAGCCTTATGTCCCATCTTACCACATCGGTAGCACTTTCCAGAATTCAGAAGACATTTCCAAGCATGCCTTTTTCCACATTTATCACAAACTGGAAACTTAGTTTTCTTACCATCAGACTTTATTGAAGAATTCTTACCTATCTCCTGCCACCTCGGACTCTTCTTCTGTTGGTTGTTATAGAACACTTGATCATCGACAAACTCCATTTCCACCTTCTCAGCACATCGAACAATCATTTCATTACTTTTATACTCACAAGAAGCTAATTCCCTTTGATATTTTGGCTTTAATCCAAAGTAAAAACGATTGATTTTACTATCAAGGTCTCGGATAAAATTTGGAGCATACCTTGCCGATCGAGTGAACCATTCTTCATAGGTAGCCACTGAGTCTTCCTCTTGCCTCAATTCCATGAATTTTTTTTCCATCCTAAGTCGAACAGCCTTAGGAAAATACTTCTCAAAAAAAATACCTTTGAATTCATACCAGTCGAGAGAATCTATCTCATCAGCGTCCTTGATATTTTTTACCATCGACCACCACTGATCTACTTCACCCTCCAAACGGTAAATAGCAAGACTAACCATTTGATTGTCTGAACACCCCATGACATTGAAAATCTTCTCCAGTACTTTAATCCACCCTTCAGCTAACATATGGTCAGTTGATCCTCTGAATGATGGGGGATGTTGCCTCATGAAATGTTCCACCAATGACATGTTCCTCTGCGGTTGATCTGGCTGATCTCGTGCATGGATACCACCACCATTTATCGCTTGAGTCAACTACGCCATTACTGCAACAAACTGTTCAGTTCCAATTCCAACCATCTCGAGATGCTGATTCGGAAGGTTATGTCCTTCTGTATTCCTTCCTAGCACTGCTTCCCTGTTTCCTCTGCGGAAAACCATTCTGAACAAACATGTCTTATATGAAGCAACATGGTAATCTCCAAATGCTATATCATTTCAATTTGACCATAAAATATATTCTTGGATAATCATTTAATACAATTCTAACTCCTAAAGTTATCTAAACCGACCTTTGATACCAACTATAAGGCCCCAACCTTAAACCTTACTTAATCTTGAGTTATTACAAGATTACACATTGAGGATCTTTTCGGTTTTAGAGTTTTAGAGAATTAGATCATAAAACATGCATTACATTCCACATATAAACAAATTGGTTACATAAAGGTAGTATTCTTCTTTCCCATCAATGGAAACATATTTAAAATAAAACGTGGATTCTTTCATGACACTTCCTTGACATTATCATCATATCATGTACCTTTCCTTTGACCTGTGAATAACATTTCAAAAAAACTTAGGATGAGCATAAAAAGCTTAGTAAGGGATATAAAAATATGGAAAGGAAACATGGGTACATATATATATAAGAATGAAATCATACTTTACCCATAAAACATAAGGACTTTAACATACCTCATCAAATCATGAATAAATCATAGAAATCATTAGACATAAAGGTAACTTGAGGCATTCATAACATTCTTACATAGGGAGTAACCCTCTTGGTTACGTTTGGAATACCCATCACAGTATATTCCCTAAATCTCTTCGGAGAAACCTTAACGTTTCACTCCTTCGCGTTACCCAATGCATTGGAGAGCTATATCGGGCTCACCCGCCCTTAGTCTATCACGGAACCACCAGTCTTCATAATAATGCCCAAGAACCTCAACATAATCTTATCACAAAAAACATGCATAAAGGAAACATGACATTTCCACCTTTCAATCACAAGATATCAAATCAACACATTGATAAAAAAACATTATGAAAACCATTTTCAATACCAAAATAATAGAAAAGTAAAACATGGTATTTATTTTTCTTTTAAAAAGAAGGTATGGCTTGTAGAGGAAGCCGAAACTCAAATAATGGTCACGGCGGCAGAGAAGTCGTTGTCACCGCATACGTACGACAAAAACATTCCCATTTTTCATTTACTAAAATGATTCATATAAAAAAAATTCCTTTTGATTAAATGTAAAAGTCAAAGGGGTTTATACACCATATAAAATAAGGTTGTGTATAAAACAAAATATGCCTCAATGAAAGGAGATCGAGACGAAGTCCCATACCTCGGGTCTGACTTGACTCCGTCGTTCTTTAATCTCCTGAATAGTAAACTTGATTTAATTTCTACTTGTTTAAGAACCTTTTTCAAGTTCATTATTCCTTTTATATCACTTATTTCCATGTCATGAACACTATGTAATTATTTAGGTTAATAACGGTCGTTTTAACGATCATTGGTACTTGAGTAAAAAATAAGCCCTTTATAATTACAAGTTGTTCATGTATCCATTATATCTAGAATGATATTTATGATGTAGATATCATATATGTCATATATATCCATTACATGCATGAATTTATAATATTACATAATCATTTAGAGGTAAGAAATGAAATGCACCGTTCATGGAGACGGTAAGCCGTACGTACGCATGAACGCTACTTTCATTTCTACTTCGTATTTTATAGAATGGAATCATAATTATATAAAGGTATATTATAATTCCAGTATAATATCTTATATAATATCATAGTTCCATCCTTTATACATCCCACATATGATATTTAACGAATCAAATCACTTTGAGGGGGCAGTAGTCCGTACTTCCTTAATTGAAGATATCGCGTTTACCCATAATGGAAACCATAAAGGTATGGCCAAAATGAAAAATACAGAAGATTTAGGAAACAAATAAACATATTATATATCATAAATAAATATAGTGACATCTTAATGGACACATTTGAAGGTGTTAAAAGAATTTTGAACAATCATCATTTTAGAAGGCATAAATTCACCATCCACGGAAACAGTATGTTCTTTAACCATTAGATGTAGGTGTGTGTAAGTGTAGATAGAATCCATCTTATAACAACATCCTAGTATATTGAAGATACTATATTTTTTATAAAAGAAATTAATAAAAAGAGTTTAGGGGGTTGGGGAAGCAAAATAAAACAAAAGGACTCAAATGAAGACATTACCTTAAAATCAGGTAACTCCCTTTGGTTTGAGCTCAAAGGCTTCTTTGGGAAGACTTCTGGCCAAAGTGAGGCTTCAAGGAGTAAGAGTAGGAAGTCGAGAGACAAAATGATCAGGGGTTGGCCGAGCCAAAGGCTTTGGAAGTGTGGGTAAAGAGTTAGAGGTGGGGGCGTTTTATAAGAGGAGAGGAGGGGCACTCTTGGAAAGTAAAGAAAACTCACTTTATTTAAAAATGGTATTCGGATTTATGAGTTCCCACATTGATATAATTAGAGGATAAGGTGATAAGGGTTCTAAATCCACCCATCCAATAAGTTTTGGACATGTCTAGGTCTTAGATATTACATTATCTTTCCATTTTATTTAAATTGTTAAATAATGAGGTCATCGCTGCATCATCTTGATGTCATAAATAATTTAATTTATTTAATGTCTAAAAATTATAAAAAAACTACTATGATGTATTAAATCTTTATATCTTTCCAATGAATATTTATAATAAAAAATATGACTTGTATAACCCCATGTAAAAATTGTTTTAGTAAAACATCTCTTGTTTGTGTCATTTTTACTTTAACATTAAATAAAAAGTAATTTATGTCATTTCCCAACCAAAGTGGCTCCATGGGGTCCCAAAGTTGACCCATGGATTTTATTGGTCGGAAATGACACATACAATTAGGTTAGGACATGTGTCAAGCTTATCTCATATTATTTAAACATTATTTTTAGCTTAAACGACACTAATTACCACTAATCGCGATTAAGAACTTAAAAGTTACTATTCACCAAAAAATTATTTTAATCTCATTGAACCACATTTTACTTCTTAATGAAAACCATGTATGTCGGATTTTTGAAAATCAAATCATAGAAGTGGAAAAGTGTTATTTAAACGAAAAATCAGTTTCTTTAACTACCACTTAGTGGTTTCACTATTCATCAAAAATTGAAGTTTTTCAGAAAGATACCAAAACTTCACCCTAAGATATATTTGATATTCTGATTTCAAAAATGATGTCTATTTTACAATATTCAAAACATGTAAGTTGAATTAATTAATTTAATAACTAATTCCCACAGTCATGACAAATAGCGTGTTTTTATGAAACAACAAGTATCAAAAGATTGACACTAGTTTAAGTCCAATTTCAAAGTGAAATTGATTACAATGACCACCATTGGATTAAATGGTAAAAATATATTATAATTTCACTTTAAAACCAATTCAAAAGATAATCTAATCATATAAATAAATTATATTAAAAAGTGGTTTTGAATTAAAATACAACATCTTCACTATTCATTAAAAAATGATCTTTTTTGGAAAAATACCAAAAATTCACATAATGTAAATTTTGATGTCCCAATCATAAATAATAAGTTTATTTTGACAAAAAAGCATATAAAATTGTCAAAAGATAGATTTAAAAAGGGTTTTCCATCAAAAGGCAGTAAAACAATCTTTTAAGAATATTAGTGTATTCCATGCATAAGATCGTATTTATTTTCATTTTAAGCCTCTAAAACACTATCTTAATCATTAATAGACATAGATAAAAATATATATTATTCATTAATTACTTTGGATGTTACATTGATATCCTCCTCTGGTATCATATTTTTGATGATAATACACCATTGATCGAATTTGACCTCAATATGATAAATAAATAGAAATAAAATATATTTATTAGAGAATTAAAGAATAGAGAATTTCATGAAATATGGTATATCATAGATATTATATAGTAATACATTATTTTTGGATACCCTCATCATTCAATATTCTTAGATGAATGATTAATTTCCATCCAATTTCCATGTTTGAATCATAATTATATATAGAGAGCATTGTAGAAATTATTTAAATTAAATTATAGTTTAATATTTTTATCCTAAATTTAAATATAATTAAAAAAATGATGTGATAATTGTTTTTAGTTCTCTTTAAGAAAATAAAAAAATCATTTAACTAGATATTTGGAAAATTCATCAATCTAAAGGGCTTTATGGAAAACACCATAAGGCCCAAAAACATGTTAATGAAATTGGACCAGATGTTATGGTAAATGTTATAAGATAACTATGTAATTTAAAATTAATTTATACAATACCACAAGTTTAGGTATATTCTATTATATTTGGATAAACATTTGAACACCCAACTCAACCATAAGTATCCCATTTTATGCATGAATATCTAACCCTTATATCTATCATGTATTTGAAAACATCAAATTGTTTTGGCCCTTTTCCCATTCGACTAACCAAATGGATCGGAAAATTTGTTGGTAGAAATTTACGATATGGGATCCTGATTTTTTAAAGTTAATGGTTTCCATATGAAGGAATCTTACAAGACTAAAACCCACTCACATTAAGCCCACAGTGGCACGTGGTTTTTGAAAATTGACATATCATTAAACCCAGATGAATAATGGACTTAAAATTGGGAGGGTATAAATTAAACATCCATACATAACACTTTTATGATGGGAAATTACCAATATTTTTCGTTATTCATGGTTAAATGGATTATAAAAATTAAGGGTAAATTTTACATGGAAAATAGTCCACCACCTTGAGATATAAATACACTCCCCTATTATTTATGTATGATGTTATAAATTAATCACATATGAATATATATTGTCATGATTGTAGCCCTGAAAATTTTATATTTGGACATTCCAAACTCAATTTAATACTTTATATATTGTTCATCCATGCTTTCTATTCATCTATATCATGTGTAATAAACTGTTATGGTGTAAGTGTGATAGTAATTTAAATTAATGTTTAATTAATGTATCATTATCATAATATATTATTATCATAATCATTTTTTATTTTAATATCCATTTACTTATAATATATTAGTCCAATATAATAATCCCTTTCCTCTTTTTCTTTTTCAATCAATAAAAATCATGCACTTACCTCTCTTTATTTATGTGTGTTCAATGGACAATTGTTTTGTTATATAATTCCTATTTCATTAAGTTTAACAAATCATAATAATAATCCCACAAAAATTACTAACCATATTAATGTATGAGTAAATAATATATATTAATGAGTCCTAATTTTGGGATGTTAAGTGATTGATATATTATTCTTGATTGACATTCATTAAATTAAAAGTGTATAGGTGAAACATAATTTGTCAGGGATTATTGACATCACTTTTTTGATAGAAGGATTCTATGGATTATCGTCAAACAAATACACATGAGTTCATAAAATATATATCCTAAAATAAATAAGAGTTGAAAAATATTGAAACCCTCTTTAAGTTATTGAAAAAAAGAAAAAAATAGAGGGTTTTGATCGAAATCATTTTATGATGTGGATGTTAATTAAATGAAATATTTTGGAAATATCACAAATTTTGTAATATTATATCCCCAATAATTAATTCAGAAATTTATTTCTCAAATTATTAATTACAAATTCATTTTTAAATCAGTTTATTTATGATCATCAATCAAACCCAAGATTGAAAAGAAAATATAAAAAAAACCATCTTAAAACAACCATCAGGAAGGATTCAGCCAGAGTTCCAACACACACAATATATGATAGAATCATATCTTTGAGTGCATGATAAGTAAAAATTTTCCTTGATTAAATCCAATTTCCTATCATCAATCGATTTTAATATGCACTAAAATTTGGAGGTCCAAGTCACATAACAGTCTCTATTGCAATTTTCACTTTCTTGGGGGGATTAAAAAATTCTACCTGATAAAGGTGAAAAATCAAAACTAAACTGAAATTAGAATTTATTATTATGAACATACTAAAAAATTCTCCAATTGGGTTGTGAATCTCATATTTATAGTTTTCACATTTCTCCTCACATTGGTTATTAACTTAATTTCATTTATTTGCAGTCATTGAATGAAAAAACAGAATATTACAGATGATTATTTGTGTACTATTAAACAAATAAATGAGTAACTTTTAAAATTTAAGGGATAAATATTAAATTAAATATATTTATTGACTTATTAATTATTGGATTTCAATATATGATATCTATAATATATTTCCTAATATAAAAACATATTCGAATTTTTCTTCCCTTAATAATTATTCATAAATATATCTTGAATTTATGAAGGAATATGAAAATGTGTCATAATAGATGTGTAGAATGAAATATTTTTAGGTACCATGTAATAATGAATTCCGACTTTGTGTCCCCGATGTAGGGTTATTAGCCATAGATACAACTTTTCTAGATCTATATCCACATTGTGTTTCCAGATTGGGATATATTTTCATGGAAACCACACAACCTACATTTTCCCAAAATTTAGCATTGATTCCTATTTTTATTTTTATACCTATGTATTTTGCATGATTTTTGTGGTCCTAATCCCAAATAATTTCTAGTACGTTCATTGTTAAAAACTATAGGGACCCATGTGTTTTACATATATCATCATATCAAATGTAAACATAAATATCCAATAAGTACAACACTAATGATCATGATGCCTTCTGTCTTTTGAAGAATAGGTTCATAATACATAAAAAGGAATCTCAAACATGAAATACTAATTATAATCAGCATAATTATCTTTTAAATCTAGTTATTCTCTCAAAACATCATTGGATAACCTAGGGAATATATAAATGAAATGGGTGAGCTTCAAATCCATGTAGGGGAATAAAAAAGACAAGGAAACATAATATGTGAGTCAAAGGTATAAAATGATATCATAAAAGAGAAGCACATGATTAATAAAATGGAATCAAAAAATAAAGAACATGTTATAATAAGATCATGGAATCATTGTAAATATGGAAGTATCAAAAACAAGGAAAAAATAAAACTCAAGGCTAACCTCTGAGAAAACAACACATGGTGGACATAACCCTATAATGGAATACATTTACTCCCTAATCCCATAAAAGATTTACCATGAGACTCATGCGTTACCAAATGCATTGTGGGGATATACAATTATGGGTAAACATGTCATATTCTTATCATGTACATGAATATGTGTACTACAGAATGAAATTAATCATAATGAAAAGACATAAAAATTATCCATGTAAATAAATTGGGAGGACTACTCAATATTAATATCATAATCAAAAAATGTTTTTAATGAACGAATTAAAGGAAAAAAAATAAGCAATGTATTACCCCATAAAAAAATGGAGAATATGATATGTATATGTGTGAAAGAGAGATATATAATGAATTTATAATCATTATAAAAATAATAGTGAATTATAATGTGATTTAGAGAGAGAATGGTCATAACCTAGAGGAATGTGTAGTTTAGATAAACCTCATACATCATTATATATTTTCAATGTTCATTATTAATATCTAATACTAATAAACATATATTAATTATTTACATTCTTATGATGAATTTTCATGGTTAAAATTCCACTAATTATATTTATTATAATGTCACATTCGAGTACTAAATCATTTAGGTTCATGTTGGATGTTATGATGATATTTGGATCATGTGTACAAAACCACATTGGTGAGTTGAATAAGATCATAGAACTTTTTATTTCATCCTCACCAGAATATTAATAAAGACATAATTAAAATTATTATGCATAAAATATACTTTTAAATCCAACAATTAATGATGGTTAAGAAAAATGAACTATGATATATCATGAATATTGTAGGCCGCACATACGCATGGTTTATATTTTCATTTCTCAAGTATCACGATGGGAAGAAGGAAGAGTAATTTTATCATTATTTAATAATAATTATGTGATAAATATCTTATTTTTTATTTAAATAAAATTATATATACCATCTAATTGATGTGATATAAAAAATTGAATCACATCGCTTATTGAGGAGATAGTCTACCTTACCCATGAACATGGTTATGATTTTAAAATTGATGGTAAGGTAAGAAGTAATATGATTTATAAATTTTATAGTATAATAAATATTTCATCAATATAATCAATAAATATTAAATCCTGTATGATAACTATCAATGATATGTGATGATATAAAAAAATTATGTTAATTTTTGATGGAGTTGTCTGTCATAGACACGATCGATGGTTTAATTTCCCATTTTATTCAATAGAATATGTGTAGAGTCCAATGTTTTATTTCTGGATGAAATTAAAAGGGATTATAAATTTATCATTTTTTTGATGGACCGTTATTTAATTTGAGATTCCGAATGATATTTCAAGAGTTTGAATTCTTAAATGAGTTGTTTTTAGGAAGTTATAATGTCTTGAGGGGTTCCTCATGTGTCTCATATAGTTTCAAGAGCATCAATCTCTATAACATAAAGAACGGGAGAAGATGGGTAATTTGGATGGTATTTTTCAAACCATGAATCCCTATAGAATGAAATGTTTGTCCTTCTCAATGGGGTGGGTATTGTCTCATGGTTTTGTAAAATCATATACACCATTTCACATGGTTGTGTAACCTTTTACAGGTCTCAAAAAGAGGAGAAAAACATGGTTTAACCCCAGTTTCCCTGACCATGTGCATGAACTATGAGCGCCCCCCTTATTGGGAAATGACTCTTTCACGATTGAAAGGCAAATAAGTCAACCGTGGAGCCAAAGAAAAAGCCTCATGAAAATGATGATAAATTACCAAAACACCCCTCCATCCCCTTTATACACTTCCCTCCATTCCACATCTTTCATGAGAACTAGGGGGCTCCTAATCGATCTCTTCCCCACCTCTCATAGGGATGGAGAGAATACCTCATAAATAATACGATTTGAGTTCTAGAATGTATGTTGGATAGACCTTGATAGTTCATTGAATAATCCATCCTCTTTTATCCAATTAGTTTGTCATCTCCTTTTCTATTTTGGTGTGGCTTAATTCTCCCTATTATTAGGGTGTTATTTAATATATTTAATTTATCTCAAACCATATCAAATCAATCCACAATATTAGATGTGTGTGTCATCCATAGTATATGGTAGGTGGTATATATAATTTTACTCATGTTATTACTGCTTTATATATTTCATTATTGTTTCACGCACAGGTTTTTCTATGAATCACTACCTATATGTGACATTTATTTGGTTAAAAAAATATTCAGGTTTAAAATCCCTTGTTTATTAAATTGAACTTATTAATGGGAATTGATCTAAATATTTGAAACTAAATGATGTTGTGACACTAGAATACCATTACTCAATTAATATTTTTCAATAAATACCCTCAATGAGGTGCATTGTCTACAGATATATAAATGTAATTTTTAAATGAAAAGTAGTAGGATAAGAACCCCTACATGTTATCCCTCAGCCACCAAACCATCCTCTTTGTGTTCATGGAATTCTTCCCATGGAGATTTATGATTGTTGTGTATGGAATGAAATTTAGAATAGCCTCATTATACAAATGCATGTATGGTGTTATCTACCATGGGAAGTCCACCTGGACTAATTACATTATTTACGTGATTGAAAAACCCGTAATAATGGAATTAAATACATAATTAACTAAATTTCATGTTTATGGGAAGGACCCTATTTCAAAAAAATGATAGATTGTTACATTATAAAAAAAATTGTTTACACCTTGATTGATATCCAATTCCTCTTTTATTAAACCCAAAGGATGGGTTCTTGGGTTATTGATACATTATACACTGGGAGTGATAAGTCCTATATCATGGATGTGATATACATGTGGCATAACTACCTCCATATAAGAAATTATAGTTCCCAAGGGAGAAATAGTAGATGATATTGGTTGGAATATGGTTACACCATTCCACGAGTGATACTCATAAAACTTTTTTTGAGATACCATTGACAGAATCATAGGGGATATGTTTTACAATATTTCGAGAGTGATAATTTAGATTCCATCTATGGATTACCATGGATGGACTCCTTCATCTTTGGATGATGTTATTATGATTCTGGTTGATGTGTTGTGTTACATTATGAGAATCTCTAAGGATGGGCCCATGATTTCAAATAAATGAATACTAGAGATTCCTCATTCTGCTAAATTTTTGTTGATAATTAATTAAATTAAAGGATTCATCTTCCAGGACATATAACATACCTGAGCTTAGTCCATTATAGATTCTTAAATTATGATGACCCTTTATTACTTTATATCCCATTGGTTTTGGTTTCCCTTTATTCAGGGAAAATCCATCTTAGGCAGTAGTAGGTAGGGTTTTATAAGTGTCCCTTAGGAACCCATGATGACTATATTGTTTATTTTTATTTATTTATAGCTTTACCTATCATACATGAATATTATCATACATTATGTAAAAAGAATAGATTATGATTTAAACACCATTGGTGGTGGCCTAAGGAGTATATCTCACACACTGCTCAGGCCACCATTTCACTGGGGTACCTGAGAAGATCATTATGTTTATAGGTCCTTGGTTGATTTCATATATGGTGCATTGTTCATGGGATCATAGAATCCTAGGACTGATTTAGCACCCATGATTCTCATGGAGAAAACCTTCTGGGATTTTGTTACTTCTCTAATTTATGTATTTTATAGTACTTCCTCTTATACTTTTAATAATATATATATAGTTCATCTAGACATGAATGAATTGATTTATTTTCCATTTACTTTTTCTTATATATATATATATATAAATTTATGTTCTCTGAATATTCATTTTATTTATCTATTTTAATTGCCTATTTATTTATATCAGATTATACCATTTGCTACTATGATCAAGAGGGTGTATGATCCCCACTATACCACCATTAGACAGACACTACTAGCCAGTAGCCTCATGCATATGATTAGGTGAACTAGACGCCATGTAGAGACTTTTTTAAAATCTTTGGATGAAATAAAATGTTGTAAGTTGTTTATTTGATCTTAGTAGCACTGGACTGATCTAGTAATCAGGATTCTCATAGAGTTATCATTTGTTGATTTTTTCCTTCTATTTTTTTATAAATTTTATTATATTGACTATAGTACTTTTAATAATGTATATATTGATAATCGAGACATGCCTACATGGGTGTATTTGGAAGTGGCCATTTATTATATATATATATATATATATCTTCAATTTCTATATATTTTATTTGTTTATTTCTACATCCTCTTCATTTATATCTTTATATAAAAATTATATACTCTAATGACGATGGTATAGCCTCCCTAATGCACCACCATTAGAAACTTACTATTAGTCATTAGCCCCTGGAATACGGGGAGTATGCTTGAGGCCCTATAGAGACTAGTATGACTACTAGCTTAATAGTAAATCAGGGTGAGATGGTACAATGTGGTGTTGGATATTTATTTTCCATTGTATTACTATACTAGAATAGTAGAACAAATATTACAAATATGTTTATTTATGTTAAATAGTTCTGCATGGGAGTTATCATCACATATTTGGGGAAATTTCCATGTGTCTTTTTATGTGTTTTATTATTCATGATGTTTGTTGTTAAAATTGATTATATTGCACCTTGACTAATTGGATTACATTCCGCAACTTACTGATTTATGAGATTCTAGTAATTATACCAAAAATAATACTGAAATAAAGCAGTAATATTTTCATTATTATAGGCATGTTGGGATTCACATTCCATGCACATTCCATGTTATGAAAATTATGAAAACCCTAATATTTAATTTACATTAATTCATAATGTATTAGTTAAATGAACACATAATATAACCCAAATGATCGATAATTATTATGTCTTTTGGAATTTATTAAATTACAAGACAACAAAAAAAGTTAAATTATCCATATTTTTTGAAAACATCATTAACATTCTATAACATATAACTACATGGGATAACCTGGGGAAATACATAAGAAAGGGGTGATATATATAGGATAGTAAGGGAAAAAATACGTACTATCATTAATGTAATACATTTTAGAAATTATAAATATAAATGGGGAATAAAAATAATGATAATAATAAAACTTAATGATAAGACATGATATATCATGATAACAAATAAGAAAACATGAGAAATGTGACAAAAAATTAAAACATTGCATCATAAACATAGGTTAAGGATAAATTCCAAGACCTCATTATAGAAATAGTCCCATAAAAGGATCAGGTTCACTCCATCTCTCAATATGATGTCTCATGAGACTAACCACTAACCAATTCCTTGGATCACTATATAATTCTCGGTGCATCCACCACAATCATTTCATTATCATGCTTTTGTGAGCCACATAGATCATACACAATATATTCATTAACCCTAATATTTAATTAAATTATCAAGGAGTGTTGAGAACATTCATATAAGTCCTATGTCAAATAATTATAATTTAATAATGGTGGTCATAATGGATATGAAATGAGAATGTTATTTGCTACAAAATTGTTTTTGTTATTGAAAATCGTGGTGAAATTTCAGCATCATAACAACATCAGATAAATTGTATAAAATTGGATGAAGAGAGATAATGTGGTCTCTAATCATTTGGACATAAAAATGGTCATTAATTACGATATGTAATGAAATATACAACCAATATTAATTTAAAATATATGGTATAAGACAATAAACAAACATGGAAAAACTAAATAATGCAAGGATCCCATACAAAAGTGTGTGTTACAAAATGCTTGGGAAGATCTCCTTGAGATCATGGGGAGACTTGGGAGGAATTTAGAGAGATGAGTTAATAGTATGTATTACCTCAATGTATTGTTTTTATAAAAATAGGTGGTTGTGTGGGTTTTTATAGTAAAAGAGAGGGGGGTTCTTTATTATTTTCAAATCAATGGTTTTTAGTCTATATAATAAAATAACCAACACAAAAATCATTCCCATGGTGTTTTAACATGGTTAATACCAAATATGGGACAATATTATAATTTTATTATTTAAATAAACTAAATTATTAATATAATAACTTTGGTGAAATGGAGTTGAGTAATACTCCTAAATAAATTTCTTTAAAAGCATAAAATATATTATTGGTTTTGAAGGATTCATAATGGCATTATAAAATTAATTAAAATAAAATAAAATCAAAATTTTTTAATGGGAAAACATTATTTGGTTATTGATAATGTTTTTATTATTTATTACTTATCTATTTTGTTATCATGATGTCATAATATTCACAACATATTTATTCGATATTTAATTTTTACCCAAAAATTCAGTTGTTTTATAAATTTATGAAAAATCACCATTAGATAATTTAAAAAATATGATTCCAAAAACAATAATCATATTATCAAAATAATTTTATAAATATTTAAATTTTCAATTATAATATTATAATAAAAAATTATTGAAAATGGATAGAATGTTTGACAATTATAGTTTTCGAACCCTTAGAAAAATCACATTTTACTTCATAAAATGTATAAGATCATTAATAATAAATAAAAACCATTTTATAATAATATTTTATTAAAATATTATTTATTTCAAAAATCCATTAATCACCTTAAACAGATGTATTAGTTGAATATTACCCAAAAATAAAATTTTTGTTTTTTGTATCAAAATAATTTTTTTATAAAACTAATAACTTAATCATTTATAATTTAAATACAATAAATAATAAATAACATTATAATTTTAATGAAAATGAAATATAAATATTTATTCTATTATAGATACGTTGTTTCTAGTTTTTCTTAAATAATGTTTACCCATAATTATCTTATTTTTCGTACCATGCTAATTAAACTTTATTGAATTTACTATTCAAATTGTTTGAAATTTAAGTTTCCATTTTAAAATAAAATTAGTAATAATGACTAACAATATAACTTATTATTTATCAAAATAAATTAATATAGTAGGAATAATTTAATTTAATATAAAACAAACAAGAAGTATGGAAAGCTATTTTCTGATAAATGTATTTTTAAATAAATGATGATTTTACTTCAACATTATAATTATTAATATTCATTATATGAATTTCAACTAATAATGAAGTATATATAATATTATTTTTTAATTTATATCATCTTCATTAGGGGTCATTTTAATTGATGTATGTAATGAATCATTAATCATTTTAAAATAAATTTCAAAGAAAACTATTTTTAAGGCAAAAAATAAAATAATACTAAAATAAGGTGTAAAAATTATTTAAATCTAATAAATTAAATATAACCAAATAAAATAGGTATTCCTTAAAAATAACTTAACATAATAATTTCACTTTTAATTTAGTTAGTTTGTCAAAATAAATATAAATTTTACTTAGAAATGGTATTTTTTAGTATTCACTGAAAAATCTATATTTTCTAAAAATGCCAAATTTTCAGACTATGATAATTTCAATATTACGATATAAAATATTTATTTCATATTTTAAAATAAATTATCATTATATTCTATAAAATAATTATAATAGTAAATTAAATAAAAATCATTTATGAAGATAAAATATTTTGAATAAAAAATACATTTCCAAAAAATTGATTTTTTATTTACAATGCTTTTAAAAATATATGTTGTATGTGCATATATATTTTATAAATATATAAAACCTAATCCTATCCATATATTTAATGGAATGTTTCTAGTGGTGATATTTAAATTAACATTGTTTGTTTGGGTTTGGTGTTTTATATAACATATGCTTTCAAACATAATTTCTTATTTTAAACAAATCATGGGATTTCATTATTACCCCCTTTAAGAAATTGTTTCCTCAAAATTTAAATATGAACATGTGTATTATAATTTATATCCATTATAAATTCTAAGTATAGAATTAGGGATGATTATTTTTAAAATATTAAACACATAAACAAGAATCAAAAACCATTGAAGGGATAACATATAAATGACATTTATTCCTTAACTTTTGAATATCTTGGATTCAATTTATTTCGTCCCTCTAATATAATCTAACATAAAAAATTATTTGATTTTTTCCCATAATAATATATCGTAATAAACATATGTATTTATTAATCCATATCCCAACGATTGTCAAACCTGGTGTGAAACAAGGTTCGTTATAATGAACTAGATCCTGGTAGAGTAAAGCTCGATGCGGTGTTTTTAGGTTTTACCCCAATGTACATCAACACAAGATCCATTTAAAATTATTGTATCTATTGAAGGAATTATTTTCATGATAAAAAAAACACACTAACCTCAAAAACATTACTATGTTTTCAAAGAGTTTGTTTTATACATATGGCTTTCACTAGAGTTTTCTAATCTGAGTTCCCAAAATAACATAAATATTCCATTGATACCATCTATGACAACCCAACACATTATTTATCATTAATACCTTATTTAATAAAAAAAATACATTATAAAACACGTAAGATCATTTAATATTGTTAGCTTTAAAATAAGGTAGATAAATAAAAACTTAAAACCTAAAATTCAATATCTATGTGGAATGTTTTTTTAACATGGTCAACCAAAAAACTACAAGGGATAACCTGAGAAAATACAGAAGGTATTGGTGTTCTAAAACTCCCAATGAGAAAATAAAAAAGGAATAACATGAAAATAATAAGTTTTAGACAAATAATCATATTAATGTGGGAATTAAAGGGTTTATAATACTAATAATCAATGATAAGGCATGATATTGCATGAAAAAAAGGTAGCATGGGAAAAGTTCCGACAACCTAAAACACAGCATCTTAAACAAAGGTCACAGATCACTACCAAGACATAATAATAGAATAAGGTACTATAATGGAATCATGTTCAGTACCCTTCCTTACATGACGTCTCATGAGGAAAAATATTACTCAATTCATTGGAGCTATTTATAATTCTGGGTACACCTGTCACTTTCATTTCATTCTAATGACTATGTGTTCCACATTGATCATACTATATGGATTCATCCATCATAATATTTTACATCATGATCATGGAGTGTATGCAACAAACATTAATGTAACTAGTAAAATAATTATATTTGTATAAATGTGAACACCATTTATATGGAATGGGTAATGTATTCAATAGAAAATTATGTAAGCATGAAAGATGGTGGTGAAATTTCAACATCATAACAACATCACGTAAAAATTAATAAATTTTTTTAATGAGAAATAAATATGTCTCTATTTATTTTAAAATAAATTGGGAAATAATATGTACATGGAAAGATATATTCCATGATTAGGAACTTGAAATATAAGGTATAATATAATAAATAATATTTTTTTAAATAATAGACGGTGAGGGTCCATTATATGAGTGTGTGTCTCCAAATGCTTGGGAGGGGATACTTGATAGCTTGGGGGAACCTTTGTAGGAATATATAGTGGTTAGGGAAGAGTAATTTTGTGATCATAGGATGTTTAGTGTAGTGAAATGGGGTCTGGTGTGGGATTATATAAGAAAATAATGGGGAGTTATTTATTATTTCGCAAAAATAGGTTTGGGACTCTATATAATAAAATGATAAAAAACCCAAAACAAACCTAGTTTTATGAAATTGGATTTTCAAATAAGAATTGTTTTTATTTTTTAATAGTTGAAGGGAATAAATTGTTATAGTATTACCCATTGTAGTGTAGAGGTGAGTAATACTCATCATGAAATGATTTTAAAACCCTGAAATATATTATAGATTTTAGAGGATTCAAAAAGACATTATAATATTAATAAAATAAAATAAAATAACCTTATTTTAAATTTAAATCATATTTTTTTCAAGGAATCCATTTATATAATTTATTACATCGCTTTTTTGTCATTATGATATAATAATACATAATGCATATTGATGGAGTATTTAATTTTTTCCTTAAAATTCAACTATATCCGAATATTATTGAAAATTCACCATTGCATAATTTTTATGACATTTTTTTAAAAATAGTATTAATTTAATCAAAATAATTTTCTAAATATGTTCATTTTCAATTTTTAAATTATACCCTACAATTATTATGAAATACTAGTTTTTTAAACTATAAGAGTTTTTTAACCCAAATAAAATTTAAATTTGAATTTATAAAAATAACATGACGTTTTATATTTAATGAAATTTTTTTAGAATAATATTTTACTGAAATATTATTTATTTTAAAAATCCACTAATTAATCAAAATAAATTTTATAATTGAATATTCACAATAAATACAATTTGAAATTTCTTATATCAAAACATAATTTTAATCAAACTGATTACTTACTCATTTGTATATTAAAAAAATGAGGAATAAATATCATAATAATTTAAATTTAAATTAAATATTAATATTCATACTATTAGTTTTACTTTGTTTCTCATCTTTATTGACATATTTTTCCTTGAATTAAACAATTTTCCTTTTACAATGGTAATTAATATTTATTATAGTTACTAATTGTGTGGTTCAAAAATTATGATGAAAATATTAGCTAATATTAATTATGATGATTCAAAATATACAATAATTTTATTAAATTAAATTCATAGAGTTGGAATAATTTATTTTAATATAAAACTCACTAGTATTTTGGAAGGTTTTTTTGTGAAAAATTCCTTTATTAAGGAAAAGATGATTTTACTTCAAGGCTATAAATAACACTATTCATTATATGAATTTCAATTAATAAATATATATACATATGTAATATAAAAATTAAATTGAGATAATTTCTCATTAGGGGTTATTTTAGTTAATTATAGTAGATACATTTTTGTATTTTAAAATAGTTATTGGATAAATGCATTTTATATCCTAAAAATAAACATATACTAATATCCGATGAAAATACTATTTAAATATAATTAATCGAATTAAATATGAATAAAGAATAATTATTTTAATTTTAAATAAAATTTAATAAATAATTGGAGTTTTAAATTTATTAATTCATCATAAGAAATAACAATTCTATCGTGATATATATTTATATGAGGACATGGATAATTAAAATAACAATTAAAACCTTAATTGTTTTTTCACTATATATTTGAATTTAATGTTTCTTTAACTAGGACAATTGTAAAAAATTATAACAAAATTAAGTATTTTTAAAATTTGTGTTTTTTATACTAATTTCTTAATTATGATAAGATTTGAATTAAATATTTAATTTTTAAAAGAGATTTTAATGTAACATGCTAGTTTTCACTTATCACCATTCCAAAATAAAATGAATGATGCTTTTTCATTATTATTGGTATTAGTTTTTTATTATATATAAAAATTTAAATTTTTAAATAATTAAATCAGTTTAGGTTTAATACCATTAAGTGAATCATTAATTTATGTTAATATCACTAATCCTCGAGTAATGGTAGTTTAAATATTTCTTGATAGTTTCCTTGAAGTGGGAATGTTAGTGTTACCAATAGGTCCCTTATATTATAACTCCAACCTAAATAATGGGACCTTAATCATACTATCCTTTTATAGGGAAGACATGATTTAGGTTCAACACATTGCGTTTCGGTGAGGGGAAGTCCTATTGTAGGTAGTCACCTAGATATTAAAATACTATGATACATTCTTATGAGTAGTTTCATTTGTTAGGTGTCATTTAGGTGTTGTTTTTTCCTCATAGGGATCTTATATTTTAAAATTGACCCCTTGTGTTGATTGGTGTTCACTGGTGTTTTGATCATTTTTATGGGTGTGAGATTCATATATTGATCATTTCAAGTTGTTAAGTCATTCCTATGGAGTGATCATCAAATGAGTAGATCGTGTGACTATTCATTTATTCCATTTTTGTGTTATATGACTCAAGATGTCATTGGCATATTTTAAAATCATATGGGATGGTGTGAATCCATTCTAGTTTTTTTGTGGCACATCAAATTAAGGAATTCATATAGATGGCGGGACTACATATAACATCAAGGATTTACCATTTTCTTATGTAATACTGGTGTAGTACACATTGGTACATGTGTTACCCTTAATGTTGCTAAAAAATGGTTCAGTGAACCATTTTATTTCAATGATGATCAATTTTTCTTTGAGATATTATTCTTTGACTTCCAGAAATCTCTATGGTAGAGTTAATATAGAATTAAAGAATCAAACTCATGCCAATGCATAAGATGATTTTTTAAATAGGATCAGGTGTTTTAGCATGATGGTCTGTTATTTGGATTTTAAGCATAATTCCATGAAAAATGGGATAGTGAATCATAGATACATCATTCATAATCTAAGATAAATATATTCAAGTTCAATATTAAGAGGCTAGATTCATTCTTTGTTATGGTTAACTCTCGGTAAAATCATGTTTGACTCATCTTGTAATTTATTTATTAGTAAATGGAGTGTGTACTATGGGATGAGTTCCCCTTTTTAGTAAATATAAGGTCAACGGGAACTCTTAAGGTGGTAAGAATTATGTTAATATAGTTAATATTTTTCCTTTCGATTAGAAATCACACAACTAAGGATGACCTTTTTGAAAGGTCAAGTTCTGATTATGAATGACATGAAGGCTAGTACATATAGATCATGTCGGTGCTTCCATGGTACCTTAATAATGATATGGGCAGCTGTGTATGAACCCTTCGATGTCACCATTAGAAAAATATGGAATGAGGGGGTTATTATTGAGTGATATTTGCTTGGGTGGTCAAGGAATCATGGTGTTATTGGTGATCTACTCGCATGTGGGTGTAATCATTTCTAAAAGAAGTGCATGATATTTTTGAATGAATGTTCGGTGTGCAGTTGTTATGGTTGATCCATAACCATGTTGAGCACATCATATTTGGGTTGTAAGATAGTATATAATCATTTTTTGAGTTCATTATAACCATATTTGTGTACTCTTCTTTAAGATACGAGCATGTCCACCATCTTGAAATTATTTGGGTACACTAAGATAACATCGATTCTATGCCTTAGTTAATTTAAAATCTGTTTGGATTAAAAAATGGACACTTTTAGAGTTTCGCACTAGAAACATGTTTATTGTTGGGTAATGGTTATTCTTGAGTGATACATGGGTTCCTATGTAGTAATGCATTATACATACTCACATATATCAGTCATTTCAGTGAATTCATCACCAATAGGCTACTACATTGGGAATAGAAAATGTTATTGATATGTAGAAGGTTTTCTTTGTATTTATTTCATTCTAGTGAGAAAAAGAATATAAAAAACCCCTTGGATGACCTCATTTGATTCTGATGAATGATTATGAGGTCACACCCACTTACAATAAATCATATGACCTGATTAAAGGCTGTGATACAACTGTGACAGATCATGTTTTAACCATGTTTTTTCTAGGTCACAATGACATTATATACCTTTCAGTAGAAAAAATCATTAGATGTTGGGTACATGCATAGGTGGATGTGATTAATGGAACTGTGAGGTTCCTTTGATAAAAGGCTTCATGTTTTAGGTTGTGTTACAAGGATTATCTGAGATAGGTATTTGAGAACATTGAACCATAATTGGTTTAATGGGTTTTCTTCTCCTTCTATTCAATAAAGTCAGTAATAATCTATTCTAGGGATTCCACCATGTTACTAAAAGATTCATTAAAATGTCATATATATCCTTTCATATATCAGACATCTCAACTATCCTAAATGAGAATTATTTGGAGTAAACCTATTGTTCAATGTGGAAATATTTCCAAGAGTTTCATTAGAAATGTAAGGGAATGTTAAAGTGGTTAATTTCGATAGTGTACAAAGGCAAACATGGAATTGGACATTAAATGTTAGATCCAATGGTGAGATTCTTCACCGGACATATCATGAAAGAGATTAATATTTTATCATGTAACAGGTTTATAGGCTTGGTTAAGTGCAATGTTGTTGTTCTCTCGTAGAAAACAATGATTCGAAAATGTTTTCATTGATTCTGTACTATAAGATTAAGGTGATGGTTGGGGTTCCTTGGAAATATTGAAATGAAATGAAACCATTTGAAAAATAACTCATGACCAGCGTAGTTTGGATGAGGATTCATTAATAATGCAGGATTTCTAAGGGATTAGAATTTCTGTGGTGGCGGTATTGTATCATCCTATATTTTTTTTGGACAAGATGAAATTCAAAGGTATTAAAATTATATCATTTGGTTTATAGTACATTAATTAAAATGAAAATTCGATGGAAATTCCATGTTTTTCAATACGTAAATGAATTCTTATTATAATTGAATAATGTTTTGTGGGGGTTCCTTGAGTGTCTCATTCAGTTCTCAGAGAATTTGGCCCTAATATATAAAAAAATAGGAGAAGCTAGGTATTATGAAAGGTTTTTCTAAACCTGTGTGTCCCTCTAGCTGGAACAATGCGTCCTACTCTATGAGGATGAAGGTGTTTCATGGTTTTTTCAATCAATTTTCACTAGGTCATATGGTCATGTGACCATCTGAATATCTTTGTTAGAGGAGAAACACATTATTTTTTCATGGTTTTTGAAACTGTATGAATAAATAGTGTTACCCCCCCCTTCATGGGTAGTTTCACTTTAATGGTTGGAGAATGTATTTCCCAATAGTACATGGAAAAACCATGTGACATATTATAATACCTATAAATTACCCAAATTCCCCTACAACTCTTTTTCATCTATGACCTACATTATTGTTCCTTCATACGCACCAGGGGTCTCTCACTTGAGGTTCTCAAGTCCTCTCCTAGGGATTGAGTTATCTCCCTCATTCATTGTCTGATTCGAGCACCATATATTGTGTGGGATAGCCCACAGTATGTCTACGAATCCTCCTTCCTCTTTTCTTAATTCAGTTTGCCATATCCTATTCTATATTGGTGGGGACCTAAATTCTGCTATTTAATGTCTTTTAATCCATTTGTTCACTTTTTCCCAAACTTGACCAAATCATGCACTGATATTGGACATTTTTGTCTTCCATAGTCCATGGAAGGTGGTCAATATATATTCCCTCATGCTCTTACATTTTTATGGATTACACTATTATGTAATATGCTAGTTTTTCCATTCAAAACATCTTAAATGTGATGTTTAGTTTATTGAATCTAATTACATAAGTTTAATATCCATTGTTTATCAAAATTTTCATGTTAATGTCTATGGACCTCAATGTTGGAACTATCCTAATGGTGTTACACTTGAATACCATTAATTAATAATTATTTTTCTAACAAAATTCCTTGATGAGGTGACATTTATTTAAAAATATTAATGTATTGTTTAAATGATACATGGGAGGATGTTCCCCATTTATATTGTCATATTCTCAATAAACCATTTTTTGTGTGTGTTCATGGCCTTTATCACATGTAAATTTCTTAACGAATGTGTATGGAATTCATGTTAACATTACCACCTAATACAAATGAATGAATTGTGTTATGTTCCAAGGGATGTCCACCGAGACCAATTACATTATTTCAATGCTTTAAAACCCTTTAATAAAGGAAAATAACTACCTAATTTGGTATCTAAAATATTTATGGTCTTGAAACACATTCTAGAAAGAAGATATATGTTTAAATAAATTGATAAATTGTCTACAAAATGAGCGATACTAAGATTATTTTTATGGAACCCCAATGACGGGCTAATGGTGTGTTAGTAATTTATATGCTATGAGTGATACATGATTTATCATGGAGGGGATCATCGTGCTGGTTACCTATCTCCATATGAAAAATTCTGGTTCCCTCAGTAGAACCCATGGATAGTCTTAGTGGAATGATTGTTACACCATTACATGAGTGATAACTTGACCCCATTGTGAGATAACATGGATGGATTCAGAGGGAGCATGTTTTACATTATGTTGAGAGTGATACTTGAGATTCCATTTAAGTATTTCCATTGATGGAATCCATTGAATATGGACAATTTTTTCCCTACAGGTGTAATACATGGGTCCCTTTGTGATGTCCTCCTAGGACGGGTACATGATTATGTATTAATGAATATTAGATATACATCATTAAATTTAATGGAATATTATAAGTATTTAAATTAAAGGATGAATATTAAAGCCCAAATCACATTCCTTTGTTTGGTCTATTCTAGATTCATAAATTATGACTAACCATTTTTAATTTATACCCCATTTTATAAGTTTCTCCTGGTTTAGATATATTTTGAATTAGGCTGTGGCATGTAGGGTTGGCCACATGTTTCTTAATAAACTGATCTGATTTTATTATTAACTTTTATTTATTTATTTCTTTACGTGTCCAACCTATATAATATCATACATTATATAAAAATAATGTATTATGAATTAGAAACCATTGGGGGTGGAATACTCAGTATATGTCACAACCATCTTATGACACTATTTCACTTGGGTACTTGAAAAGATCTTCTTGTTTGTAAGTCTGTAGTCGATTTCTTATACTATAAATTTATCATGGGATCATAGTAGTATATGAATTAGCTAGTATTAATGATTATCGTGGATTTAAACATTATGGAATTTTATTCCTTCCATTATTTATATATTTTATTGTACTTCCGACTATACTATTACTACAGAAGATATTGTTTATCTGGATGAGCATGCGTGGATGTATTTGAAATTTCTTATATAGTATATATATATATCATCCACTACTCTAAATTTTATTTATTTGTTGCTAATTAGTATTGATTTATACCAGATTATACCTCTATGATACTCAATTTCCAATTATATAGTCTCCTCATTGTACCACCATATTACCCTCACTACTAGTTGGAATCCTTTGGTGTTTGTGGAGGTGTTTTTGAGGCCATGTAGCGATATGTTCAACTACTAGTTTAAAAGACAGTAGGGCATGGTTATTAATAGAAGGATATTGGTTTGAAAATTAACATTGTAATGATTAATTATAAAGAATTTAATGATGGTACTCTATCAACATGGTTGAATAATTTTTTATGGAAGTAAAAGAAGAAATAAGATAAAGATACTCTCGATACCTCTTATTTAGATCACCTCATTAGGATAATACCTAAATCCTCTCTAGACAGTAATTAGAATATAAAAAGAATCTAGGACATGGAAATTTAATTAGAAAATCTATTTGGGAAGGTATTGTCTAATGCAAATGTATTTTTATTACTTTATAAGAGAGGAGACAGGGTGCCCTTTTATAACAGTGGAGGTGTGACATTCTTCTAAAACTCTGAAACTATTCAATAATGGGATGTTACTCTCATTAACAGTGCCAAAAAATTGTTACAAAATGTATTTTATGAGTGATATGGAAAATAAAACTCTACAAAATTGAAACTAAACTTTTTATAAATATTTTATTTGATTTCCCTCTTTAGATTATCCCCCAGGAAATATGTTTTTTAATAACATTGGTAATAGACTTTACTATTTTCACCAAAAATTATTTTTACCATATTATATATAATTAATTATTATCGTTAAAAATATATAATATATTTTATGAAATTAAATTCATTTGTGTTTCATAATTAATTTTAAAATTAAGATAATAAACATGTCAGAAAAAACGGGTTTTCAATAAATGTACTTTTCATGTATAAAATGATATTACATTAAATATATTAGATGTGATCATAATTAAATGTTACTAAATTAAAATTTATATATTTATGATATATAAATAAAATCATATCATTCTTCATTAGTTGTTAATTTTATTGGTTAAAATGTGAAACATTATGCTTTTTGAAAGAGTTTTAAAAAAAATGTGTTTTTAAGCCTAAAAACAACATAAATTAAAATATAGTATAATTATGATATAAGTTTAATTAATTGAATTAAATATAAATAGTTAATAATTATGTTAATTTTAAAAAAAATTAAAAAAATAAAGATACTTTTATGTCGCATAATATTTTAAAATGAATCATAGTTTTTCAAAAAATTTATTTTTTCACTATTCAATGAAAAAATCAATATTTTCTTAAAATTAATAAATATCACCCTAATATAAAAATGATATAATTATTTCAAAATTTAGATTCATTTTATAAAATATTTTTTCTAAAATTTATTGTAATAAATGATAATATATTATCACCAAAAGTTATAAAAATATTTTTTGAAGATAAAATATTTTTAAAGAATAAGATTTCATTACAAAACAATTGTTTTTTTATTTAATATGAATTTATAAATATATTAATATTTTGTAGAAAAATTATATATATTTAATAAATCATATAATCTTATTCATACCATCTAATATATCCTTAAGGCTATGATGACCATTTTTAAATTATCAAGGTTCGTTTGAGTTTAGTGTTTCGTGTCACATATGCTATTTGGCATTGATTTACCTTTTTAAAAACATAGGTTTTAAATTATTCACCCCGTAATAAATTTCACCCCTGAAAATTTTTATTATGCACTATGTTGAAAATTGGTGATAATACTTCTGCTTCATCACCTTTTCTTATTCGCATGTCACTTCTTCAAAACTGTGGTTTTTCTATAACACTTTGACCACGTTGGATGTCATGTTCTTTAGAACTTTTCCCCTATGATATAACATCATCAGTAGAAACTATTCATATTAAATTTATTTATCTAATGGTTGCACCTCTAGATTCAGAACATGTGAGGGCTTTAGTATGCACTTTCTCTAGAGGGATACATGGAACACATCAAGTACTTTAGATGGTTAAATGGGAGTGCCTATCGATAGACAACCACTATTATGCGATCAAATAACAAAAATGGGTCGATGTATCTTGTAATATCAATTCCATTTTGTCAAACAACATGAATTTCTTTTATGATTATACATGAAGGAACAACATATTTCTGACCTAACACTCTAGGTTTCATCGACGATTTTTTGAATAGATTTTCTATCAACTTTTCACAAATTATATATATCACTGAATTTTTTAAATATTATATAACATCTATTTGGGTTGATTAAGTCCCATAAGATTTATCATTCCACCATTATCCCAATACGTTATATTCTAATAGTACTTCTCATAGAAAGGCTCACAAGGTTTTAATTGAATTTTAGATTGGAATTTATTGTTATATGAGAACTCGACTAGGGGAAGATGCTAATTCCAGCATCCTTAGAAAAACGTTGAATAAGATATCAACATATCCTTTATTGTTTTTATGTTTCTGTTAGACTAACCTTCTATATGAGGATGACCAGATCTACTAAATACCACCTCGATATCCAGTTCTTACTAAAGGGTTCACTATATCCTCGATGTAAATATGATATCTCAATAAGATACGATGGAGATGGGAACTCCCGGAAATATTTCAAATTATCTTGTGTATACCATAGTGTGTTAGTCAAGAGGGAAATATTCTGTTATAAAAATAAATTGTTCCAAATATATAAGTAAATAAAATACTATATAGATTGTGTTATTTCCTTTACGTATCCTAGGGAGTCCTGTGAAGTATCCATGTTTATGTTTTCTCATTACCATACATTAATATGGAATGGTCTTATGATACCATTAGAATATACTCAATATGATTGGACATATTGGCATACCAATCCTCAAGATACAAATTCCACAGTCCCCCTCTTCTTTTTATCCCCCATATGGTTTTCTCTAGATATTGACACATCTAAGTGCTTCATATATTAACAGAGAATGATTAGCTATGTGAATCATCAGGAAGCTACATGTTCAGCTTTGGATTTCATGGGACACTTATCAAAGGTCCAAACCTTATAACTCCATCTTCAATAAATATGACCTCTAGAATATTTGTTAATATTTTCCAGTGCACCTCAAAATATTTATTGTATGTGTTGATCAACTCATGAATGGATAGTTTTGTTGTTATTTGATCAAGTTAGGATGAATATTATTTTATTATTCCCATATATATACATTATAAGCCAAAGAAGATTGTATTCTTATCAATTATCATCATTGATAAAATTACTGGATACTTTCTACTTAGATAATCTTCCAGTTTGTTTATATAACTATTATATTAATGGATTTACATGTCATTGTTATTGACCGGCTCTAACCAACTTCGTTTACGAATGTTAATATACTTCTATGTGAATAATTATTTTAGGATCATGTGATCATTATATGTTTTATATATAAAATGATTATTTTCATATATAGATATTAAATCCTAGTATATGAATATTCATTATATATTATAACAATCCATTCATGAATTATTTAGGTCAAGTGCCTCTGGAAACTTGGACACATAAAAAACTACTTCATAGATGATATACAACATCTCTCATAAATGTTCTTAAAATAAAGAACGATTTTTATACTTATTATACACACAACCTTTAATTCATTCTCGATGAAGGAAATATAATAATGGTTGATCTCAGATGCTCAATAATTGTAAATAATGTAGATATAAATAATCACAAATGGATAACATGAGTATAAGTGTATGAGATTAACATTTCAAAAATATACACTACATATCATAGATCATAAAAATGATTCATGGAATAAATCATGGAGGTTCATAAGACATTAATCTAAAGTATATCAATGAACATCATGCACGATTTCATAACATTTGAATAATACATATATTGTGGAATAAACACAGGCATATAAAAAAATTTCTCAATGATTCCCATCGAAACATTCATAACATTTTAGGCTTGGGATAACCACTCATATTGATACTTTTATCTTTGGATAACCTCTTTGAACCGTCATTTAGGCTTGGGATAACATCTCATGTACCCTCTAAGCTGAATGAACATTAATCATTTTCCAATGCATTTAAGGGAGATATAGGTCACACATATTTCATATTGAAAATCAAATATATATGTTCGATAAGATAATAAGTCATTCATAATATAAGAACCCCTGAAATTAAATGAGCTTCATAAATATGTCATCATATGAAAACCAATGTAAAAGAAATGGGGTTCATAATTTTTTACTTTTTATCATTAAAAAACCATAAAAAAGTGAATAAGGATGGTATCCATGGGTAATATCCCCTTTTAAGTTTATATATCTTCAATTTATCTCATATTTTATGGAAATTATTTTGAATGGGCACTTCGAATAAATAATGAGGAAAATAACTTTTTATTTTAATCAAAGAAAATTTGCAAAAAAATTGTGAACTTCTAATTTAAATATTTTTATTTAAAAATAAACATGAAAAATATTATTTGAATATTTAAGTAATTAGGGTGTGATAATATAAGTAAAATCCTATCATGAAATATACGTTAAAAGTGAATCCTTTCGTATTTCTTTTGGAAAAGTCCCCATGTATATCACTTGAAAAAAAATCATTTTAACCCACTTTTTAAAAAAGTAAAACAATGGTAAAATGACATTAAAATTTTTTAATAGAATATTAAAAACCATTAAGAATATTTTTCATAGTTGCATTGTCAGGTAAGAAAAATATTCATTCACCCACGCTTAATCTTAAACAACAATGAATAATGATAAGATTGTGCAATAAACCCTCATCTAACATCTTGCCTTTCCTCATTCACATTAAAATACCCAATATAATAAATAAAAATTTATTATACATCTATTTAATAAAAATATTCATATCCATCATAAAATATATGATTTATTTATGACATCATATAACCTATTTAATTTTTTTTATTAAAACCACTATTTTAGGTGATAACTACTTCATTTCCCAATAAATTTTCAGTTCAGTTGCCCTAGTCCTAATAAGTTTATCATTATCCCATAATTTAAAGAATTTTTATCAAGATATAATTATAATATATGTTTATTATATACATATTTATAATCATCCCTAAAAATTAGCTATATAAAAAATGAATTATGTTGTTCGTGGTGACAATAGGTCGTACAAACACATGAACAATGTTTCCATTTTTTGAATATGGAACTAATAGAAAGTAAAATAATAATAAAACAATCAAGATTCATCATTATATCATTTATATAATTTATGATAACAAAATTAATCCATATTACCATCCATGTAAAATATAATTTAAAAACAAATCACATCACATCGTGGAGAGGACAGGTTATGCATACGCATGAGCGATGTTATCGTTTCAAAAAGAATTGGATGGTAATAATATAAAAATTATGTTATCATTTATAATTATAATTATGTTATAAATATTATATATAAAAATTAAATCAATCATAATAAAAATATATAATAATATGGGATTAAAAACGAATTGTATCACGACCTAGAGATGGTAAGCCATAAGTATGTATGAGCAATACTTTCACTTCATGTTTGAATGGATAGAGGGTGTATGATAGTGTTTTCATAATACTAATAATATTTAAGAATATTTAGGACACTTATTTTATTAATTTATGTTAAATACCAATTATTTATAGGAGGTTAAGAAGAGTAGTAAAATAAAGTGAACAGTTAGGGTGATTACCTCTTCTTCGAAAAGAAACTTTTAGATCTCATATAAAGGGTTATAGAGGTGGTATTTTGGGAATACCAGAACCAATATAATGTGTATAGGGAATTTTAGAAGGGAAATTATAAGGGTATGGTCATGATATAAGGATCAATGAGGTGTAATGAAGTGAGGGGGTAAGGGCCATTTTATAATCGAGGTGAGGGGAACTTTGGGAATTTCTTATAAGATAAAATTATATTAAGACTATTATAGAGACAAATTATTTGAAATGGAAAGTAAAATCCCCGGTGATGACATTTTAGACCTTATATTCTCCCCTTTTCGTTATTCAATATTTTTGTGTTTTTAAATCATTTATTAAAATATTAGGTTGATAAAGTATAATTATTTTAATTTTTTACCCAAAACATTAATTTGACTATAAATACATCAAGAAAACAATATAAATTCAAAATAAATATTTTAATACAACTCTTAAAATTCATGGTAATATATAAAATTATTGTATGACATAATTTATATAAAATTATAATAGGGTTAATATTATTAATTTCATTTATTTGAATATGTAATTAATTTTATAATTAAATCATCTATATTGTGTACGAATTTAAGGTAATTATTTATTTAGTAAAATTTTAAAATAAATTACCATGATGATGTTGAATATTTTACCTATAAAAATAATATTTATTTTTTGACATATCCTATTGAGACCCAAGCCTTAAGTACATGGAAATTACAATTATTTTTCAGAATACTTAATACCTGAAACAAACAGATGCCCAAAGACTGTATTAGATTAGTGTCTATGGTAACTCGAAACATAATCTTCAAATCATGCTAAAATATTGTCAACATATCCCATAATTATCTTTCCATTTTTTATAACTAAATCCTTTATTTCTATCCTGGGGAAAAGAAAACATAAAAAGGGTGAGCTCACATTCTTAGTAAGGGTAAATATGGAGAATATAAAACAAACCATGATAATTTGAACATAAAAAACATTAATTTAATGTTTGAACATCAAAATATTGAGCAATAAAATAAATCAACATAGTACGCGAGGCATAGATCATAAAAAATAATTAACCATAACAGAATTTCATTGACATAAAACATGTAATTGTGGTAAAATAATAAGCACGTAATATGATTTCTATAGTAGTGAAGCCGTTGTTGTTAAGACCATCATAGTGCAGATAGTCCATTACTAAACTAGGTTTACTTGTTGTTCCAACCATGTATTATTGAATCGGATTTATATTTCATTCCATCCATGTCTATATAATGAGATATATATCATTACCCAATTCATTAGAAGGAGATATTGGATCAACCAATCTCATAAAAAATCATTCTTCCATGTTCAACAAAATATAAATCATTCAACATAGCACAACCCATGAAATGAAATGGGTTACGCAAACATCATTCCATCAATATCCATATTCAACAAATGGATTTCATAAAAATAAATCCATAATAAAAATAATAAAATAAATTTAATAATAGGTATAGAAACATAAAACTATGACATCATTGAATTTTTCTTGATAAAACACTTTAACATTATTTATAAGAAAAATATCCTTTATTTTTAAAAAATGTTTTATTTTCTAAAAATGTCATAAAATTTTAAAATAAAAAAACTGTATTTGAAAATACCTTGGTAATATTGTTGGATAAGATTTATATACATAATTCATTATTTAGATGTAAAAAAAAATTCATGTTGTATATGTTAAAGGACATTTCTCCTCGTAATTTTGTTAGAAAAGATAAAAAGTCCCCCATATGGTAAAGAAAGGATCCTTTCATATAATGTAGTAAAAGTAAAAAGGGGTATAAAATAAAAGAAACATAAATATATGAATAGTAAATAATTTATTAATATATTCTTTTAAAACATTTACATGACTGATAAATATGTCCCCATTAAATACTTTCGTATACCGAATCTTAGATAAAAATGAGATTTCAAAATTATCCCTTACCTATGATCTGATATTCATCAAATGTATCAGAACCTCATGTATGAAGATTTAAGTAATTTTTTTGATTTATTCATGAATCATATTCATTTTTAGGATAATATTTATGATCATATTTTCACCTTCTTGTTAGTATAATTTCATTTTTACAAGTTATTCAGGTATTAACTACTTTATGCTCTTATATATGTTTTGTCGGATATGTTCTTATAACACATTTTAGTTAATAATAAAATAATTTTCATCATGGTATTAGTATGATATATATCATGTCTCTTCATTCAAATAATTTATATAATCATGTTTTATTGATGATTATGTAGAACGAAACACATCGCACCATGGAGACGGTAAGTCGTATGTACGTACAAGCGACAATATCTTTCCCATAATTGTAAAATGGTATTTTAGTGGATGGTGTAATGTTTATAATAATTAGTACCCTGTTATATAAATAATATATATTTATTATTTACACCAATATACTAATCCATGTATGGTGGTGGTGAAAAATAGATTACCTCAAGGCGTGGAGATGATAAGTCGTACATATGCACGTTTAGTGATTTCGTTTTTCGTAGGATTGATAGATAGTAAAATAGGGTTATTTCATATTTATAATAACATTTAAGTGTAATAGTGATTGTTCTAATATTACATTATAATGAAACACTCAAATAATACTATCTATAAGAAGTATGAAATTTGAAAAAAAATTGTTGAAGAGATTACATCTTCCTCAACGTGCCTCCTTTAAATTTTCTCTTATGGCACTATAGTTTGTCTTTAGAGAAGCCCAAAACATCTAGAATGATACTAGGGAAGTGTATAAGTGTAATTCGTAGGGTTTTTATGAGCTTTAAGGCTCAAAATGGGGTGAAGTGGAATGGGATGAGGTTCCCTTTTATAATAGATGAGAGAGGCACTATAGGAAACTCTCCAAATATTAATATATTATAAATTCAATTACAATTAAAAATGGTCCAAAAAAACTATTTTATAAGATGATGTTTGTTCAAATAAACATCATCAATGTTTTTTAATACATTTTATGAATAAATTGTTCTATCCTTATCTTTTTAACCCTTTTTTACCCTTTTAGGTCTTACAGTGATATCATATTATTTACACATTTATAGTTAATGTAATTACCATATCATCTCGAACAACCCAAAAAAAGTTACTTTTTATATATCTTGACTTATATTAACCATTTTTTATAATATTATGTTTTTATGAATTTAATATCATTAGATAAACTATATTATTATTATGTTATGAATTATGTCAATTTTGGATACTCTTCATACTTGACTTTTTGTTAAAAATTTATAACATCCTAATTCATTAAGAAATTAGTAATTAATAAAAATATAATATGTCAATATCATCCATAAAATTCGTGTAGGACATCAAAAAGACCAAATTATATTTTTTTAACATTTATAATATCATTTATTTGAATCCATTATTAATGAAGAAATCACTTGATTATCATTGTGTCATTATAAAATAAATTAATATAATTTCTAATATTTATTAATAAAATACCATGATGTAGGAAATATTATTAGATTCGTAATGAATATTTTTATACATAGATATAATTTATAATATGCTATCATAAAATCAATTTAGTAAAATTGATATGTTTATGTTATAAATATCATTACCTTAAATTAATTCTTATAAAATATCATTTTCACATACACGTGAATCCATGTGGTCCCAAAATCGAATCAAGGATTCCCATGGTTGTAAATATCTAATCAACTAGGATTATGTTATGTTTTCGGATAGTTTAATATTATAATAATACTATTTTTACCCTCATTTACAAGATTTACCCTTTAACCATGGTAAATAAAATAATTGCTGAAGTTATTATAAATAATGCCCAAAAAGAAAATTATTTACACAATTTAGACCTTCTGATTCCAAAAATGGAATCCATTTTTTCCAATTTAAAATAAAGAAATTATATTAATTAATTTAAAATTAATTCTTGTTGTAAAAACCAAAAACTGAGTTTTTAAGAGGTAATAACGATCAAATTATTGGCATGTGTATATGCCCAATTTAAAAGTGAAATAACTTACAATTAAAAAAATGGATTAAATGATAAAAAATAAATCCAATTATACTTTAAAAACAATTAAAAATATAATATAAATATATAAATATATTATATGAAAAAACAATTTTCAATTAAAATTCATTATTTTTTTCTATTCATTAAAATTTAAATTTTATCAGAAAAATACCAAATATTAAAAAAAAGAAATTTTTTTCCCAATTCAAAATAATAGGTTTATCTTATTAAATTTATAATATAACAGTGTTAAAAAAAGATTTAAAATTGGTGTTCCATGAAAAGGTGGTAAAACTATATTTTTGGAAAATACATCTTTTATCCAAAAAATTTATTTTATTCTCATACCATGTTCTAGAAAATGTGTGTGGTTAATAATAATTATTTAAAATAAAAAATGTGGTTAAAAATTTTCATAATGTCTAGTTTATATCTGATTAAATAATTAAAATTTAATAATATATCGTTGTTTAGTAAAACGTATTATCACGTACAACGCAAGCTACCGAGTAAGGTTGCTATTGTGTGTAACGCAAGACATGACAGTATTGGTGTAGTAAAATATTCATTTGATTTTTAGTACAACAAAATACATCAATTAAATTAGAAATAATCTATCTAATAAAATCTCTAGATGTCACCTATCTTTAGGATAAACATATATTAAATATATTATAGTTTTTTAAAATATGTGTGTGTCATGTTTGACTGTTCATGAAATAAAATACTATAGAGGTCTTATTTCCAAAAAATTGATATAAAATAACATATAAACCAATATTGAAATATTATGGAATATATATATTCTTATAATAATGTTATAGGATGTGTTATTGTTATTTTATTGTCCATATCACATTATTTTTAACCTAAATTTTCATATTTAACATTATTTTGGTTATAAAATAAATATAATTTTTATTCATAATGACAAAAAAACAAAATTATTTTTCCAAAATTAAACCCAATGATTATAAATGTAGAATCACTTTTTCAATATTCAACCCATATAATTTGAATAATTTAATCAAACATTAATCATAAAAATCAAAATTAAATAATGTTTTCTCCAAAAATAAATTTGTTTTTAATCCCAAAAATGTACATATAACAATATAAGGTTTTTAGATGATTAAAATTTAATTATTTATAATATATATAACAATAGTTTACTTATTTGAATTTGAGATATAATTAAAAATCATAATTGGACCTTTTAACACAATGAATATAACAGTTTTATAAAAATATATATTTTTCAGTATTCAGTGAGAAATGAATATTTTTAGAAAATTATTAAAATATAATCCTAAGATAATTTTTACATGATTACATTTTAAAATGAAATAATGTTTTAATTTTTCAAAAAAAATCCCAAAAAATATTGAAACAATTTACTCATAAAATGAATGAAAAAACACATTTGAAGAACACATATTTTTAATGTATAAAATATATTTACCAAAATTCGAGTACATATTTCATAATAACTAATGAATGAATTTTTTATTGAGTTTTAAATATATATATATTAGATTATTTAGTTAATAATGCTCATACACACTAATTCTATAGTTAAGTAATAACTACAATATTTAAATAATAAAATTTTGATAGTGAATCACGGTCTGTTTAAACTCATTGTTGTGTGTAATGCAAGATATCAAAGAAATAAATTTTTAATGAGATATATTTTTAAAAATATTGCATGGTTACATTCTACCAATAATCAAATTAATTTATACAAAAAATATTATCACTTCGATACAAATAAATGATGCTTCTTTTTCCTCATCACAACCTTAGGTTCCTAGGTAGATTCTTCAAATTGGTGGTTTTTTCACAAATATTTAACTATGTGAGTGGATTTTTTCATTTATTTTTTTTCACTGTGATCCAAAATCACTACTAGTGGGTTTTCATGAGAAAGGTCTTTCTTTAGTGGTGTGACCTTTGAATTTATTACATTTGAGGGATCATGTATGTTGTTCCTCAATATATTTATATGAAACACATCATGAACATGATAGGAATTTAGTGGAAATGACAATATATAATACAATGTCCTAATAATATCTAAAATTAATAAAGAACAAACATACCTAGGGCATATCATTCACTTCATTATAAACCAAATCACCATCTTCCTTGGATATACTTTTATGAATACCTTGTCAGCAACCTAAAACTCTAGAGATTTCAATGATTATTAGCATAACAGTATTATGGACTCTAAGGTGATATTATGTGCTATTGAATTGTTATAACATATTGTTATATTTCTGCAGCAATATCAGGTCCCAATATATTTCGTTTTCTAACATAATTCCAAAATATTGTATTTTTTCATTTCCTACCAAATAGGTCTTCATAATGATCCATCTAAATACTGATTTCAGTGCTATTATTTAATTACAATTCTGGAAATGGATGGTTTTGATACCAACACCCATTTACATCCATGGTGAAATATCCAAATATTTCATCTAGATTTTTAATTTTCCCCTCAGGTATACTATACGTATAAGGATTATAACCATTTCATAAACTAAACTGGACATCTAGTGCATGTTAAAGACTTCTCCAGAACATCAAGGAAATCCTCAGATCCCAATCAGACATTATGTATTTTTTTAATCAATATATCTAATCAGTTAATATATTTTCTAGAAATATGACCATGATAAAAATTTTATATAATAGTAATGAAGTTCAATGACATTGTATGTTGATCTACTATAATCCATAAAATATTATTTAAAATAACTATTTTGTGGATTTCTAAGAAAAAATCTCTGGTGATGTTTTCCCGTTTCCATTATTTTATGGTTAATGGTTGTAAAATCCCCTTATACATCGGTCTCTTTGCATTAGGTTTATGAAATTCCAATAATCGAGAAATATACTATTCAATATCTCTTTTCCTTCCATCACACTAGAAATACTACTTTCAATATTTATACATGTTTTTACATGTAGAATGAACAGAGATAGAAAAACAATGAGCATAATCCATCTGATCCTTATTAAAAATTTATTCCAATGAGACACATACATAGTTCCTAAACCTAATTATTCTATCATAATTAATATTGAACTCATGAACATTTATCACTTTTCTTTGTATAATTACATCTTCCTTTTGTGCCACATTAATCTTCACATGGATATATGGTTGAACGGTCATCTGAGAAAGATAAAATTTCTCCCCTTCCATTACGATCTTTAGATCCATCCTTCAAAAATAGTAAAATATTGATCTTTTATGATCCTCATCATAGATAAGCTATAATGATACTTTCTATATATATAATCTACCTCCTTTTTCACATTCCTAAGATTGAAATGTATTTAGGAGGAATAATATTTAATTAGCTCCAAAAACCTTCTTTGGCATAGTCTTATCTTTAGTTCCTTGAAACATTAATCACATTTATCCATAGAATGGTACATGGATCACTTCGTTGTTATCATGGTGGGTTGATTCAATATTCATAAAACACTCTCCATCAACTGTCAATAATATCCATATAGACTTTGACATATAGGGATCTTAATCATTGTGGTTGATCTGAGACAATGACCGATAACATCTATCTTTTAAGAGTCTACTGATATAACCTCACATGATATTCTATGACCTAGGAAATAATCATTTAAAATAAATTATTCACAGATATAAATTTTTTCAAAAATATTATTGTTCCATAGGTTATTTAGTACAATCCTTAAGTGATCTGTATTCACTTCCTCACTCCTTGTATATATAATAATAACATCTATAAGTATTTCCACAACATTATCAAGGTAATTATTAACTAATCATTTCCTAAAATACATGCAGGTAATAGGAGAATTAGAATAACAAAAAGACATAACTATAACATTATAGTGTCCATGCAATGTAAATAAATTTTTATATTGGGTATATACTCCTTGATACTCAATTGATGTTTTGGAACCTCTTTATTTTTATTACCAAAATCACGATTCTTATGCTTCTAACAAGATCAATGTTTATGATTGTAAAAATTTTTCTATTAAATTCTATGATCGAACATGGTTAAGTATTGATCTACTATTAGTTTAAAAGGATCTATATTTGACTATGATAATCCATCACTAGTTCAACAGATTGTACCAATAGTCTACTTTGACTGTATAACTCTATTGATAATGGATCTTCCATTGATGATATATACCAATGGTTAAAAATATCAAACACTGACAAATATACCATTAGTTATATATATATATCACTCGTTCTAATAGATCTAACACTTTAAATGAGGATCTACCCTTAGTTAACATGGATCTGATAGTGACAAGATATATCGGTGATGACATCTACTACAATCCTATACTACAATCAGGATGAGTTACCAACATAGCTCATCAACTGTCAGGATAAATCTATTGATGATATATCTACCAATTCATTCATGTACCGTTATTTTAAGAGACTTACAATCAATTATATATTCTTCAAGTATATTATACTACTGAGTTGATCTACATTCATTAAGGATCTAACTCTAGAGTGATAAAATTTCATTAAAGATATTCTAATTCTTAATTAATTCCTCTAATATCTAGTTTATGAATTAAATTCATTAAATTCACTTGTGTATTTAAGAATAATTATTCATAAACAACATCAAGGATTCACTAAATAATGATTCATACCATCCTAATTTAGTTCCCTATATGAGGATCTATGATTTTATTTATTATTATTCATCAACGGATAATTAGACCTAGAGAATTATAGATTTATTAGAAGTCTCCCAATCAAACAAGGTGATAAGGTTGAACTAGTGATAACCAAGAGTTTCCAATTGAACTGAATAGAGGTTTCATATACATTGGGAATAAAGACTGAAAATAGAATAATTTTTCAAAAATCTACTACACTCCCTTTTCTAACACATTATGAGAAACACATCCAAGATCCTTTTACTGAAAATCTAAAGGGCTCCAAACAACTTAAGCATAATGAATTGAGTTCCATCATACATTCAATCTATAAATAACAAGATATTTCCATTTAATGATTTAATTTTGATTAATGTGTTATTTTAATCTATTTATTTGTAAAAAATGTCTCTCTTTTATACACAAGGGTTTGATTGAAACATACTTTCAAACTCATTTATTATATTCCGACAAATAACTTTTGAAGAGGTCATTTATGACCTGATATTATTTTCCTTCCCACATATCACACTGGAATAGGTTTTTTCTGAGACAACCATGTGTTATATTAAATTTAAAACATGATGCATGTTGCGAATCGGGTTTATTTTGTAAAAAACTATTTAGAAGTAGTTGATTTACAAGTGGATGGGATTATGTCTCATATGATGATTGATCCCCAATTTTAAATTCCTCTATGTGTTTTATTTTTTTTCTTATTTCATTGTTAAAACTATATCTATTCAAAAACCCGATAATAAAATTGTACTTTTATAGTTAGCCTAATTATGTGCTTATAATGTTTTTTTTATTATGTAATTTAGATTTCAACTATATGTAATTTAAAATATTATTTTAACAGAGGATTATTCCCACATTGAAAAATAATCAAATTATTAAACATATATATTTATATTCTTTTGATTAAATATATGTTTTTCATTAATTTGGTGGATATAGTTTTTAAATTATTTATAAATAGAAATTTTTATTTGGAAATCAATTCATCTCCCTCACAAGTCACACACTCAGACCAATATTTAATATAAAATCACTTTAAAATATCATTTTAACAATGATTTACTTATATTGATAAGATCATAAATTCAATTAAATATGTAAATTTAAGTCGCTATAGATAAACATATGAATGTGGGAGATACTATTCATATGCATCCTTATTTTAATGGAACTAATTATTCTTAATTGAATGTTAAAATAAAAATTCACCTTGAAATACATTTTTTTATATTTAGATTGTAATTGATGATACATTATAATTACCTGAAACTAATATAGGTGAATAGAGTAATCATACTAAAAAAATATATAAATATAACTAAATATTAATTAATTCTCAATATTTTCCTTTAGGATTTGATGAGTTTAATATAATATATTCCTGTACTACTTCCTTTGAAATTTGGGAATCATTGGTTGCTTTTCATTAAATAATATCAAATGTCAAAGAAATGCATTTGAATAATTATTTTATAAATTATAATTAGTTAATGTTAAAACATGATAATCAAATTTATTTTATGCTTCATAAGATCAATATGATTATGAACATAATTAATTCATCAGTGAAACTAGTTTTTAAAAAATACCAACTGATATTCCAATTGAATTGTTTACTAGATAGATAGAGAGTAACATCAATTTCAATCCCTGAGTAATGTGAAATATGTATGTTTCATGTTAATTAGATGATAGGGATGATCATAATGTATGAACATGAACTCAAAGTGACCAGAGAATAAGAAGGTGAAACAAATAAGAGATAATTATCTTTCAAGAAAACTGATTTAAAACAAAAAGAGAAGATGAAAGTGCATTTCTCAAATGATGAAGATTAACCAACTCATATTTATGTGGAAATAGAACGTCTTTATGGGCATTTTAAATAGTTCTAAAAGGGAATATTTTTTAGGAAACCCACCTATAAATCCATGTATGAAAATAGTTGTTACTTGTAACGACCCAAAAATTTATTAATGATAATTATGATTAATCTAATTGAATTTCTTATTATGTAAAATGGTTATATAAAATATTAACATCCTTGGTTTTATATTTTTGGATTTTAAAACACCTTTATTAATTTTTACCGTTGCTAATATAGTTGTGGAATAGTGACCACATGAATATATAAATATAGTTCTTTAACAAATCCAATTTACTCAGACAAAGGAAGGGATGGACTCTTCCAATAGAATTTCACCATAAAAATCCTATTTTTTGGAACTCGTAAAGGTGGTCACATCACTGAGAATGTATCTTTGCAAATACCAATCTGAGCTTCAACATGTTATGCCTGAACGGAACCACCTTAGGGAGAAGTGGAAGTTTATAAAGATTACCACATGAGTGATGTTATCTGAGCCTCCCTATGAGGACGTCATCATCGAAAACCTTACATGTAGGTCCTATGCATGAGTTATATGGGGTTATGTAACAAGAACCTATCACAATGATTATGTGCATTATTATTTTATTGAATAATGAATAAACATTTATTTTTTATTCTTAATTTGTTAATAGTTTTTAAAGAAAAAATATTATTTTTGGTTAATATTCAATTAAAAAATATATTATGATGAAATAATGGATATTTTAATAAAATATTATTTTAATAAAATATTATTACTGAACTAATTTTTATAAAATATAACAGATCGTAAAATCTTTATGAAAACAATTGTAATTTTTATTATGGTTTGTAAGCTGTTTTTGACAAAACCCTTGAATTTTTGATAAATTTTTGATTTTATTTTAAAGGATAAAATTAAAATATTTATAAAATTAGTTATGTAAAATGAATATTATTTTTTCAATCTAGATGTCGAAATTTTCTAATGGTGAATTATTCATAATTTTTCAAGACATTCGTATTTTTTGGGTAAAAATTAAATTCCATTTAATTATATAATGTGTTTTATGAAGTCATAATGACCCAATAGTGATATAATAAAATAAAATAGAAGTTATATTCGGCCAATATATTTTTTAAATTTATAAAACTTTTTTTTATATTTCTTTGATTAATTTTATTGTTCCTTAGTGGATCCTCCATGTCTTATAAAAAATTTTAACTTCTTAAAATGATTTCCTTGAGAGTGTGACTCACCTCCTAATAAGAAAGTCAAATATTTTAATATGTTCTTCCAATGGACTTATAAAATATTTTTTTTCACTGCCCTTTGTAAAAAACTGGGGAAAAACCATTGGTGGGTTTGTAGTTTTGATTAGTTTAATGTGTGGTGGGAAAAACCTAAATAATAAATAATTCCCTCTCTTTTCCTATATACACCCACCCAGGATACCAAATATCTTAACTCAAAACCCTTTTAGCACGTCCCTACCCTTCCCTCCTCTCTCTAAAATCCTCCCAAGGAGCCCAAATCTCCCAAGAAGCCGCTCTTAATCCCCTCCAAATCCATTGGGATCACACTTCCATGTATGGGATTGTTTCCTCTCTCATTTTTTGTCCATGAATATTTATGTTGTTTTACCATTTCATTTTAAATTAAAAAGGATGGGTTATGATATCTAACATCCTCTATACATCCCTCATTATTTTTTAATGATGATATGCACTATTTTGCTCATTAATTCTACCTAATTACAACAATTTCAATGTTAAAAGACCATAAGGGCTTTTCTCTCCTCATTAAAATTCAAGTAATTAATTTTTTCTACTAAATCTAAATTCCTTTACATATGTTGGGATATATATATATATATATACCTGAGACCATTATGTTACATTTTATGTGAATTTTATGAGACACCCTTTTCCCGCCCATCAACCATTATTATGAATTTATATGTTTCGCCGCTATGTGGCATAAATTGCACCATGATTTTCTAAGGCAATGTAATTTGTGTAGTGAATACCGTGCCCATTTCTCTATCAAGTGTATTTACCTTTATGAACATTTACTTATTTATTATAGTGTTTCATGTATTAATTCCACATTCCATTATCTTCAAATAAATGATGATGTTTAATGAAACCATGTTATATGATCCATGTTTACACTTATGCGTGAAATGAAATGTTTAAGAAGGGTGTGCCTAATAGAGCTCAAATGGATTTGATATAGATTAGTATCATCATATTTCAAGTGCAATGAGTGATTTCACATGTTAATTCAAGTGCAATGAGGTATTACTCATGCTCCATGTGAAATGATCCATGGATCATGCTAATATTATGATAAATGTTTTTGCCACATTTCATTTTTATGATAGTCATGGTATATCATGAATTTATGTTCATGGTTATATTATGCTTATTTGAAATGACAATTTACCAAAGTGTACTACATTATATATGTTATTCCTTGATTACTCCTTTACTGAGATTTACAGCTCACTTTTTCTTATTCATGTCCTCATGTTATCCTATAAAATGATATATACAAAGCAATGTTGTGGTCATGTAAAAAAAATTTAAACAAAGATGTTGTGTTTTATGTTCTATGTTAATATATAATTTTCCAAATTTCCAAAGACATTATAACTATTTATCCTCAGAGTTTTCTTAAGTATTAGTTTATGTAATGAATCTTGTTTATGAGTGAAATAAATATAACGATTGTTATAGTTAGTGTCAGAGGATAGGTTTAGTTATTTTTTGGATTAGGATTAGAAAACCCTAGTAAAAGCCATTGGGATAAGAATATGTATAATAAAAACATACATTAATTTTTCTGAGTATTGAGTAAGTTTTTTATCCATGAAATATATTATTGTTTGGATACGAGCATGTAGAGGGGCTCTAGAATAAAAGTATCTAGGTGTAAAACCCAAAAAGACCGCTTTGAGATAGACTCAATGAGAAATTGTGGACGAGAATGGGAATTTATGCAATCTTGGTTATAAAACACCATAGGGGATATGATTTGGTACATTCATATAAATAGTATGAATCATTATTAAGGGAAGTAAAAAAATGACTGTAAGAATAAATGTTGGGGAGAATATCATGGATAACATAGAAAATAAAAGGATATAAATGTGATTTATATGTTATCCTTTTTGTCATTGTATTAAAATTTATGTGTTACCCCTAACATTCCTTTTATTCAATCCTATGGCCAATAATAGGAGTACTCAGGATAAAAAGAAATGTGAAAATCACTATGACGACTGTCCTAATGAGATTCCCAATCTGATTTAAGCGGGAATCACAAAATTTGGTCACAATACTCTCTCATATAACACAAGTTTTGAATATAATCATGGTTCAAGAGGAAAATTCAACCTCCCCCCAGAAGAAATATGCTGCAATCAAGAGGCATCATGAGACAATGGCCTCTTAATTTTAATGGATCATTCGATCCCTCAATTTCCATATAGTGGATCAACTCTAGAAAAAATATGTATAATCCATCAGAGCTTATGAGGAAAAATTCAAAAGTATTACAAGATATTCCACCGGCATTGTTGTTACACTCGAATGCAAGGTTTACCTCATCTTTGGTGGGATAAAACAAAGCCTATGGAAATCCCTAGAGATTTGTGAAATAGAGAGCTATAATGAAATTGTCCAATGTGCCCTTAAAGATGAAATGATAATCGGGGAATTCATGGGGTATCATGGGGATATGAATAATAAGGTGGAATTTAATTCTGGTGTTTTGATGGATAAATCCAATGGTTCTATGAAAATCCAGCACCCCACTTGCCAACATGGCTAGCAAAAGCACCCTAGAAATTTCCTAAAGGGGGCAAGGAAATTCATTAGGTGTATAATAGAAGGGCTCATAGCCAATAACTACTGACAAAAATACATGTGGCTACAAAAAATGAGAGGAATTCTCCATTCAACCCTCAACGTGTTGTTCATTACATCAAATTCAATGATCCAAGGAACTTTTCAAATCAGTTCCCAAATCCATGGGTTTTCCGAGCAAACTAGAAACCTCCAAGGAATTAAGGGAGATATTTTTCCTTTACTTCCATACAAGTGGACCCCAATAATGAATGTTGGTAAGTACACTAGTTATTCATTGATGAATAGAGAACATATATTTTCATTTTATTTGTATACATCATTTTATATCCCTAATTTTTAGTAGAATAATCTCAACACCACCAAAAATCATGGAAGTAAAGAAGTTCGTGATAATGGAAAATAGGGAAATCGTTATATCCAATGAATATAACTACCCCTATCATAATTTCTGTATTGAACATACCTGTGATTGTTTTTATTCTCTCTCTAGTGTTATTTGATGAATTTATTGGCATGGATTATCTTTCCTCATATAGCACCAACATAAATTTCAGTGGGAGGGAAATCATTCTCTATATTGAGAATTGACACCCGATTCTTTTCATGTTCAAGGAGATGAATGAATCCCCTATAGCCTCATCATCCCAAAGTGTATATTACTTCTCTTTGAGAACGCATATCTTACATAGATGATATATTATATGTAATAAACCATCATTGAATACATTCTTATTGTGATGGAATTTTTCGAAGTGTTTCCAAAGGAATTTCATTTGAATTCTCAAATGATCATATACTTGGTGTATTGAAAATATCAAAGACTCCGTAATGAATGGTTTTTGTGGAACTTGATGTAGTGATGAAAAAACTACAATAGAATATGGATAAAGGTTTTATATTCCCCAATGCTTCACCATGGGGTGCTCCAGTCCACATTTTTAAGAAGGAGGATGGGTCAATTTGCCTTTGCATTGATTATCACGAGTTAACAAAATCACGATGATGAATAAATATACACCTCCAAAAATTGATGACTTGCTCAATCAGCTACATGGAGCACAATACATCTCCAATGTTTATTTGTTGATGGGATATTACCATGTAATGGTGAAGGAGGATATCCCCAAGACATCATTTCATACATGATATGGTCATTATAAATTAATAGTAATGCCTTTAGGACACACTAATTCCCCAAAAATATTCATGGACTTGATGAATGGAGTCACTAGAGATTACCTAGAAAAATTTGTTGTAGTATTTATAGAATATATGATAATATACTCCAAAACAAATGAGGGAATAAGGATCATTTAAGCATTGTACCAGAGACCCTACGAATGGAGAAGCTCTATGAAAAGAATGTAAAGTCTGAGTTCTAGAAGAAGGAGGATTCATTCATGGGTCATATCATCAGATGAATTTGGATATCTTTGTATGCCTCCTAGGAAGATGAAATTGAGGGTTGGATGAGGCCAGTATCATTAACGAATATTAGTAGCTTCCTGGGGTTATCTAAATATTATCGTTGAATTTTGAGCAATTTTTCATGATTTTCCAACCCTCTCCCCATGCTAACTCGGTAGGGAGTAATGTTTTCTTGGAGTGATGAATGTGAATAGATTATTATGGAGTTGAAAATAATTCTTATCATGACACCCGTTCTCAAACTACCCACAAGTGGAGAACATTTTCCAATATTTAGTGATATTTTGAAGAAGGGCATGGGTTGTGTGTCGATGAAAAATGAACAAGTAATTGCCTATGTTTCAAGGAAATTGAATGTTCATGAGAAACATTATCCAACACATGATCTAAAGTTGACTTTAGTAATCGTTGCATTAAATTTTTATTCGAAATTAACTATTTGGGGAGAAGTGTGAAATATATATGGATCACAAAATCCCCAAGTATATATTCACACAGAATGAGTTGAACATGTGCCAATGAATATTGGTATAGATGATAAAAGACTATGAAATCTCAATCAATTACCACCTTGGGAATGGGAAAAAGGTGAAGGATGCTATAAGTAGAAAGGACCCATTGATTATATCAATAATGAGAATTAACAATGGTTAAATATTATTAGATTTGATGAAGATGGACATGGGAATCATAAAGAATGGAACAACATCAATGCTTTCAAAAAATGATTGCACAACCATCTCTTTTAGAAAGGTTAAAGGACTCTCAAAAAGATAAAGTCAAAATTCTGAAGAAAGTGGAACCTATAAAAAAGGGAGATCCTCAGAGTTCAATTTAATTAAGAAGGAGTTGTGATATTTGGGACAAGACTATGTGTTCCATCAATTCCAATGTTAAAAATGAAAATTTGGATAATGAAAATAGTTTGAATTTATCCATTCACCCAGGAAAAAAAATATGTATCAATATCTCTTAGAGAATTATTGCCGGGATAAAATGAATAAGGAGATCACTGAGTATACATCAAAGTGCCTGGTATGTCAGCAAGGGAAGGATTAGAAGAATAATTCTAATGTGATGATGCAACCATTTCCCATACCATCATGGAAATGAGAGAACATCACCATAGACATTGTCCCTAGACATCTGAAGACATCCAAAAATATGCTATCATGGTTGTTGTAGATCTTCATACAAATAGTGAACACTTTATTAAAATTTGAGATGATTTCTCATTAGATCGACTAGCACAGATATATATTAGAGAAGTGGTATGAATGTATTTAGTACCACTATCTATTATATCTGATCAAGATCCAAGATTCACCTCTATATTCTTGAAGAGTCTTCAACATGCTCTGAATAATGAGCTGAACATTGAGTAGGGATAATCATCTTGATACTGATGACCAATCTGACTGGACTATCCAAAAACATGAGTACATATTGGGAGCATTAAAAATGGACATCAAATGAGGAAGGGATCATCAAATTCTTATGGTTGACTTCTATTAAAATAACAACATCCACTCAAGCATTAAATTGTCTCTTTATGAATCCCTTTATGTGAAGAGGTGTAGGACACTGACATGTTATGATGATGTTCGGGAACGAAAATTCCTAGGTCCAGAAATAGTTGAATAAATGGTGGATATGGTTAATACCATCCAGTTTCACAATAAATATTCTCAGAGTTGAAAAAAGAGATATACCGATAATCTTCCATGAGAGGTAGTGTTTTATATCGGAGACATGGTATTCCTCAACATATCACAATGGAAGAGAGTTACAAGATTTAGAAAAAAGGGAAATTTTAGTTCAAGGTACATTGTCCTTTTTTGAGATCCTTGACCGCACTAAAGCAGTGGAATATCGACCAACACACCCACTAAACATTTTTCAAGTACATGATCTATTCCATTTATCACTCTTGAGTAAGTACATAGCTGACCCATCACATGTACTCAATCCAGAGGTGGTACCATTGTAGAATGACCTCTCCTATGAAAAGAAGCCAGTGATGATATTATATTAAAGGGAAAAATTTCTAAGAAATTAGACAATTCTCCTTGTTAATGTGTTGTGGTGAAACCACAAGATTGAATAAGAAATTTAGAAATCATAATAAATTATTAAGAAGAGTTACCCCCATATATTTTTGTGTTGGAAAAGTAAATTTCGGGGGAGAAATTTCATATGAGGAATGATTGTAATGAACCAAAAATTAATTAATAAAAATTTCTCTTGGTCTAATTAAATGTCTTATTATGTAAAATGGTTATAAAGGATATTATATTCCTTGGTTTTAGGTTTTTTGATTTTAATGTACCTTTACGAATTTTTACCATCACTAATATAGACTTTGAACAGTGACCACATGATTAGCATAAATATATGGCTTTAACAAATCCAATTTACTTTGACAAAGGATATGTTGGCCTCATCCAGTAGAATTGTTATATATGAAGACTATTTATCAAAGCTTGGAATGAAGTTAGAATCATTGGGAATCACTATTGACCAATACCAAGCTATGCTTTAAACAAGTTAATCATGAATATAACCGCCTATTGGAGAAGTGAAAATTAATTGAGATTACCACCTGAGCGATATTATCACAGCCTCCCTAATAGACTCTCACCATCACCTACCTTATCCTTTGGTCTTATGTAAGTGTTATAAGGGATTATGTAACAATAACCTAGTATTATTATTATGTTCATTATTATTCTATATAATAAATAATATACATTCATTTTATTATTGTAACATTTTAAATTGTTTTTAAGATACAATTATTATTATTATTTAATATTCAATTAAGAAATCTATTTTGATGAATTCATGGATTTTTTAATTAAAAAATATTTTAATAAAATATTAATACTTAATTAATTTTCATTAAATATAAATGATCTTATAAATATTTTGAATACAATTGTAATTTTTATTATTGTTTAAAAGCTTCTTATGTCAAATACCCATGAATTTTTGAAAAATGTATGTTTTTATTTTATAATAAATAATTCACATATTTAAAATATTATTTAGATAAAATTAATATTTTTTTTGTATCATGATGTCTAAGTTATGAACAGTTGATTTTTTCATTCTATTCTTAGACAGTCAAATTTTTTTAAATATTTAAATACTATTAAAATATATAATGTGTTTTATGACATAATTATGATCAAATACTGATAAAATTTAATAATATAAAATGAATATTCAAAAAATATTTGGTTTATATTAAAAAAATTTTGATTTTAGATTTTTTTTGATTAATTTTATGGTTACTTAATGGTCCCTCCAAGAAATATAAATTTTTTTAACAATTTGAAATGATTTCCTTGATAGTGTGAATCACTTCCACATATGCAAGATTAATATTTATATAATTTCTGATATTTTTTTATTTAATATTTTTTTCCACTCCCCTTCGTTAGAAAACATGGGAATGAACCTTGGTTGGGTTTGTGGTTTTGATTAGTTTAATGTGTAGTGTCCAATACCTAAATATTAAATAATTCCATTTCATTTCCTATATAAACACAATCAAGATCATACTTCTCTTTACTCAAAACCCTTAGAGCACATACCTACAATTACCTAAAATCTCTAATATCCCCATAAGGATCCCCATTATCCCACGAATCCTCTCTCAACCCCCAAGCTTTTGGGATTACACTTCCAAGAAAGAGATTTCTTTCTATTTCATTTTTTGCCCATGTTTTGTTGTTTTTATACCCTTGTCTTTTCGATTAAAAATGTTTGGGTATGGTTTCAAAACACTCATATACGTCCCTTATTATGTTTTAATTGTTATATTACCCATTATATACAACTAATTATGCACATGTACACTCGTAACCATTCATAAATTCCATAAGGGATTTCCCTTTCCTCATTTACATTCAAGCAATTCGTTTTTTAGGAATCTAAATTACATTTTATATGTTGGGATATTTATATATATGAACCTATACATTAATTTTCAATATAATATGATGATACACCTCGTCCATTCTCATCAATCATTTTTATGAATTCTTATGTCAATTCGTTATGCTGCTAAAGATGCACTGCTACATTTGAAGCCAAAGTCATTATGTGGTGAATTCCATTCCCATTCCTCTATCATGGGTATTCAAATTTATGCATATTTACATACTGATTATATAGTTTCATGTATTAATTACAAATTACTTTATTAGGGAATAAATGATGTTTTTAAAGGACCCATGTTATATGATCCATTTTGGAACACTTTTGTGTGAAATGAAATGATTAAGAAGGGTGTGCCCTGATAGTGGTCCAACGCATTGGCTATAGATTAGTATCATGATACGTCAAGTTAAATGAGGTTTTACTCATGATAAATCAATTTCAATGAGTTTTTACTCATTCTACATGTTAAATTATCCATTTATAATGTATATATCAGGTTAAATGTTGTTTTCACATTTACATGTTAGGATAGTCATGCTATATCATGCCTTTATGTTCACGTTTATCTTCTGCTCCTTTGATATCTCTCTTTCCAAACATGTATTAAATTCTTCATGTTATTCCTATTTTACATCCTAATAGGCTTTATAGCTCACCATTTTCATATGCATGTCCTCGGGTTATCCCTTTAAATTCTGTGTACGGAAAAAATGTTGGGGTCATGTAAAAGAAGTTTTCAATAATGAAGTTGTTTTTATGTTCTAATTTGTAATGTAATGTTTCTAATTTCCCATGAAACAAGACCTATTGTTCCAAAAAGTTGTATTAAGTGGGATTTTATGTAATGAATCATGTTTATCTTTGAAATAAAGTGAAGGGTTGCTATATAACTGGAGAAATAATTATAATAACGATGATACCAATGATGAGATAGTATTATATGAATTGAAAATGAAAGGCCATGATAAAGATTATTATAAAATTATAAAAATTGAATGAGATATATTTAGAAAAAAATAAAAGCTATAGGAAATTTAGGAATGTAACAAGGAATGATTCAGAAGACATTCTAGGTGAATAAGACTATATAAAATTAGATAAACAAGATAGATCCAACATGCGCATAAAAACACATCTAATGTATCTTGTTTTTTTATTATATCACAAATTTATAAATATAATTCCTATAAATATTAAAATTTTAAAAAACATATATAATGAATAAAAATTTGAATACTATAATATTCAGAAGGATAATTTCAATTAACATAATGATAAAAATAAAATTCTAAAGAAGAAACATGTATTGTCTTTTAAACTTCAATAAAATCATAAAATAGAAAAGGATAAAAATGCTCTATTTATAAGATAAATAATGAGATAAAATTATACAAGGATGAATTGATAAAGGATATAGAGATATTTAAAATTTAAGGAATACCCAGACCCATATTCTTAGAATGAATACTTATCTTAGATACACTACTTAAATAAAATATAATCCTAGAGAAATAAAATTTATTAAAAAATATTTATTCAATGTTAATGTTCTATTAATTATGTTATTAGTTTTTATTCTATTGAACCTAAAAATGTTTTTATTTATAAATTCTTATGGTATAGTTATAGAAAACTATTTATATAATTATGAATACCAAAAACACTTCTTACTATCATTTCTAGACCGAATAAAATTTTGATCCAAAGACATTTTTTGTTCACAACTTTTTTGGTGGGATAATTACATGAAAAGTTATAGAAATAACTTATACTATCATGGTAGTTGGTAATTTAGACACATGATTGTGAAATATTGATGTTTTAAGAACCTAATCATGGTTAATGGTGGTAAATTCAATTTTTATGACAATTCCAAATGCAAATTTATTAGTCTTAAAGAAATTATTAATTATAATATAATTTTAAATTTTAAAGATTTATTTTTATATAGATTATAGTATAATATTCTCGACATATCATATATTTGTGATTCTGGTTTTCATATACTATTTGAATTAATTCCTGTAATGTTTTTTATTTTAAAAATATTTTAGTTTTTATTGTTATAAGAACTGAAAATGTATATGTTGTTAATATATATTCCTTTTTGTTGAAATTATTTTTTCTTAAGTGAATTTCATATAGAGTCTTGGATTTTTGTATGTGAATAGGACAATGAATCATATATTCTCTTATAAATTTAACGAGGAATAGGTTAGTACATGATCTATCAAAACTATAATTCTTAAATAATAAATTATGTAACCCATTTCAAAAAGGGAAATAAACCAAAATCTATTTTATATGAAATAAATATGTTTCTAATTATAAACCTCTAGATTTGGTTGACATGTATTTTTTTTGATGTTCTTGGGATTCTATCATAAATAAGAAATACTATTGTTATGTTCCTGTAAATTAACTTTCTAGATATACTTATTTATTCTTTCTAGATAACAAAACGGTAATTCTTTTTCTTATTTTACGATGGTTTGATAAATCTATAGAAAAAACTTATTGGACATCAAAATAATCCCTTTATAAGTGATCATTGTCATGATCATAAAAATCAATATTTTGTTTCATTAAGTTCACAACATGTCTATATATATAAATTTTTTACTCCATGAACCCCACAATAGAATAGTATAGTGGAAAGGGAAAATAGAATCCGTTAATGAAATTTTCTAGTCCTTTCGTAATGAGTATGATATAACTATTTATTTTTTGTTAGAGGTTGTGAATTTATCTTCATATATAATCAATAAAACTTTAATTAGATCTATTTTAATGAGAATCTGATATAAGTTATGAAATGAGATAAATCCAAAGGTTAATTAATTTAGAGTTTTTTTAATAGTGTCTTTATTCCCCAAAAAAAAATTTATATTGAATAATTTTCATACAAGAGTGATGAAGGAATTTTTCATGGATATTAAATAACTAGTAAGAAATATTTGGTATTTAATAAAAGGAATATTATTTTTGGAGGAATATATACAATTAATGGTTTATGAAACAAATCCACAAGAGTCTAATTCCTCTTTATACATCCTTGATGTTGATTTGTATAATTTTTATATTAATTTCATACCTTATGATAGTTTGTTAAAAAATTATAAATATATTAAAATTCTGATGAACTACCCAACCCCAAAAATATTTTGGATAAGGTAATTTATAGCCACTATTTTCATACAAATATTAAGAATCATGGACAACATCCCTTTGATGCTTTATTTATAGTTCTATATAGATGAATAAAAAGTAGATATTCTCTTAGAAACTAGGTTGATCCTCAAGAATTCATACCAGAACATGAACCTATGAACATCGATGATGCAATTTATGATGAATTCAATGTAATCTAAATGAAAGATGATCTTATTTAATTTTAAAGGAACAAATTCCAGGATCTACTAGGTAAACGTAAAGACATGATGAACTTTGGGACTAAATTGGTATTTAAAAATAATTTTGATGATTCAAAGACTATAATAATACAAAAATAGAGATTGGTTTTACAAGGATATATTCAAAAAGAGGGTATAAACTATAAGGAAACCATTTCAGAATTAGCTATAATTGAATCCATTATAATGATACATTCTTATGAAATAGATTTGAATTTTGAAAAATATTAGATGGATAAAAAGATTTTATAACTAATGGGTTATATAGTTGAGGAGGTTCTTTTTAAACAAACCCTTCTATTTCAAAAACCTCAAATTCTATGTTATTTTTTTCAATTAACAGACGATTTATAAGGATTAAAACAAGATCTTATATCCTGGTATGATAATATTGACTCATTTTGGATTTCAAAGGGGTGTTCTAAAGAAATAGTTGATCCTAATTTATATATAATGATAATTTCAAAATATGTTTTAGTATTTAAAATTTATATTGATAATATAATTTTTAGATTGTCAAAAATTTATTTCATTGCAAAATATTTTAAAAAAATGGGACGTAAAATTGAAACAAGTCAAATGGGAGAGTTAAAATTTATTCTTGGTATTAAATTTTTTAAAAATAATGATGTAATTATTTCATATCAATGTATGTAAACCAACAATCATTGAAATTTATTTTATTTCATACAACGAAAAATATAGTGTTGTGTAAAAATTAAAGATGGATCTTGATAATACTGAGAAAATAGTTGATTAAAATAATTACATTGGTAAAATTGGAAGTTTTCCCTTTTTGATGACTACATGAACAGATATAATGTTTAGAGTATTTGTGTGTTCTCATTTTGAATAATATACTAAAGAGTCACATTTAAGTTCATTCAAAACAATTTTTAATACTTAATGTAAAAAACCAATTTATTATTGTTCAATCATAGAGGAGAAGTATTTGTTTCATTGATTAATTTAGATTTTTATTTTGGAAGTTTTAATTTAGATATAAAAATAACCTCTATAACATGTCACATTTTTGGAAAGACTATATATTCGTGGTGTTATACAGAGACATTTTTTGAAATGAATACAATTTAATCTAAATATATAGTTACATGCTGATTTTTTAAACAAATTCTATGTATGAAACACACTTTATTAGATCATGGATATCAATTTCAACATGTACCTATAAACATTGAAATAAAAGTTTCATAAAAATTTAAAATATTCCTACATCTCATTCTAGGAAAAAACATATGGATATAAGAAATCACATTTAGGGATAGCATTTTATTAAAAGTGATATAACTCTTCAATTACTAGGAATTGATAATCATATTGAAAACATATTTAAAAATCCTATTAATTTTGAGATATTATAATATATAAAAATTGAACTAATAATAATAAACATATATTATTTCTTTTTCATCAATTTTTCCTTTAAAAAAAAAATTCCACATTGGCTGATACACAAATGGAGATCGACTGTTGGGTGATCAACCATCGGTTATCATATGTTGGGTGATCCAACATTGGTGATAAATTACTGGGTGATTCACCATAGTGATTGACCATTGGATGATTCAGCATTTGAGATATACTATTGGGTGATCGACCATTTGTAGATATACCATTCAAATGATTTATACTATCTATTTTTGATTTTTTTTCTATGATTAATAACTATTTTATTATTTTGTGGATATTTTATTGTGTTTTTGTAATATAAATCCCTAAATGATAATATTAAAACAAAATTTGGGCTTTAAGAACCCTCTAATTCATTCATCCATTTTAAACCATCATCATCTTTTCTTTCCAAACCATCATCCTTCCTTTAGCATTCGTTTCTCTCTTCAAATTAGTGTAATAGCTAGACTGAAACACACCTCTGTTTAGTCTCTTGAAAGATCAAATCCATCGAAGAAGTCATGAGGTGAATATAGATGAGTTGTTTCTGTTGAATCAAAGAGCACCATGATTTCAACAAAATATGTCTTTATTAATAAATTGATACATGAAAAATTAATGGTTTTTAGAAAGTAATTAGTGCATTAGACGATCTCAGACCGAGGATTGATGGAGTGGTTTTCAAGGAATGACTGGCCAATATTTCCTAGGTTGGTTCAAAAGTTCTATCAGTATGCATAGTATGACATTGGATAGATGAAATATTTTATTAGAAGTATCATTGGTGGAAAAGGATGTCTTTTATTCAATGAAATTCCCCAATGTCCTCAATTTATCTCATAGAGGAATTTCTGATTATTTCAAGGATACATTCCAAATTATTGTGAAGTCCTTATATATATAATTTACTGGTATAGTTAACTACAAAGGTTTTAGTGTGAATACCAATACCTATGGAGATTAATTGAGAACATAAAATCTTTTTCAAATTTATCCAACGCATGAAATTTCCTAAGAGTTGGGATTTTATCACCATGAGTTACTGGTATGTATTTCTATTGTTTATTATGAAAATAAGGGATAACTTAAAAATCGATAGATATCTAATGGTCCACATCATGGTGATGAGAAATACCTCATCAAGATCTAATTCCTAGATCTATCCGAAGCTCATTTCCATCATGATGTAATTCAAGGGTTTAATATATAAAGAAGAATAAGCTGTTGTAATTTGGGGAGGTTTTTATTTATTTCAGTTTACATTCAAAATTATTAATGAAAAATAAAACATTTCGACGAAAGAATAATTAGCTAAAAAGGATAATATTTTTTAGTATTTCAATCATGTGAATTATAACTATTGACCAAAGGACATGGTTCAACATTTCTTGAAGAAAAATGAAGTTATTGTTTATTCCACTGATACATAAGTTGAACAGAACGAAGTTTTCATTAGAAAAGATGCTTTGGTGGAAATGTTAGTTGAGGAAGGGATTGATTATAATGTGTCATGATCCCATATGAATATTATAGAACTGTAAATTCTTATATTTTTTTCCTAAAAGATATATTATTCCTAGTGATTGAGAAAAGATTAAACTAATGTAATGGGAGAAGAATATATTTAGAGTTAATCTAAGGACTCAATAGAATAGTACAAGATTCTAATGGGTACAAAAAATGGGAATGGTGATAGTTTTTTGGCCTATCAACGGATTGTTGGTGATGGGGAAATTTCATCATTATTTCATCCTGATTATGTTGATTCTTCCTCTGATAGAGATGATCCTAGAAAACATGTTAATGGTGAAGAGTCCTGTAAAGACCCGCAAATTTCAAGGAAATTTTTTTTTCTTAATTTTCTTTGGAATTTTACAAGAGCGCAGCTTCAGACGGCACCTGATTCCGAGGCCCGGTGTGCCCGGAATCAATTTCCGAAGTTTGGCTCGGGTACGTTCAGTGAACGGACGAGCGGGTTTTTCTATCTTTTGAACCGGTGCCCGGAATCGAATTCTGAGGGCACCGATGAAATCGCAGCGCCGGTATTTGCTTAGAAACGCCTCTTCCGGAGTTGCGTTTGCTCAGACGTGGTTTTTAGATTTTGCGGCTTTAAGTCAGAAATAAAATAAAGTTTGTGCGACAACTTTATTTTATTTCACTTAAGCTGCTTGGAAGCCACTTGAAGTCACTTTAAGACGGCTTGAACTGAGTTGAACTGGATAGGATGATATCCAGAAATATCCTACCCCCTTGGTAGGATATTTGTGCGGTGGGGCCCGCACGAGCCCCGCCGTTTCTTTCGTTAAGTAACGCACCCGCGAAAACCCGTCAAAATAACTGAAAAGTCAACCGACGCGTTTTCTTTAATTCTTAACAGACCATTTAATTGGGCGGTTTATTTCGTGAATTAAATGGACTGTTTCTTCGTGAATTAAATGGGTCGTTTCTTTCGTTGAATTAATTCAACGAATTGATGGATCGTTTCTTAACCGGTTTCGTGTTGGCATGTTTATAAATTAAGACCAACATAAAAATCCTTGGAAAGGATTTGAGAGAATCTTCGTTCCTCCACCCTCTCCGCGAAGAACGCGAAGAACGCGAAGAACGCCGAACCCGGAAGTCGACGACGCTTTCGCCCGAGACGTTCTTCCGATCTCCGATCTCCGATCACCGACCATTCGAGGTGAGTGATTTCGGATTTCCTCTCAAGTTCTTTTCTTTGGTTTTAAACGAAACACAGATTTAAATATTAATAATTTAAATCTGTTGTTCTTGATTTGTTGAGCTCGCCGGCTCAACGCCGGTTTCCGCGACGACGCGACACCTTCCCGCGACGACGCGACGATCGATCTCTTCCGCGACGATCTCTTCCGCGAAGAACGCCCGCGCTCGACGATCATCAAGGTAAGGGATTTGATTGTGATTCTTTTTCCCGTGATTTTTCTTTTTAAATAAAGAACCCGATCGAAACAATTTTTAATTTATTTAAAAATTGTTGTTGATTATTCCTCCCGTGATTTATGGCTAACGCGGAGGGTGCGGGTCTAACGAACAAGACCCGGCAACCCTCCGTCGATCTTCCTTTGTGGGCGGATTTGGCGAGCGACGGAAAAAGCGCGACGCAAGGGCCATATGTTGATTCCGCAGTGGAGGACGCGTCCCGGGAGGAACAACGGCGCAGACGGGAGGCAAATCGGGCCACCGGAGCATCTCCGGCGGCCCGCGGAAGGAGGCGGCGGCGCGGGTCGCCGGCGCGGCGGCGCCGGCGACCGGGGGCGGCGGCGCCCGGCGCGCCGCCGGAGGAGTCCGCCGCGGCCGAGCCGCGGCGGCGGCGAGCCGCCGGACCGCGTCCGCGGTCCGGCCTTCCAGCACGCGGCCCGCGCGGGCCGCGTTTTCTCCAAAGCCGCGGGTTTGACCCGCGGCGGCAGCGCTTCGGCCGCTCGGCCGAAGCCGAGCCGGTCCGGTCGGCCGGGCCGCGCCCAGGCCGGACCGGACCCGGCCGAGCCGGTTCGGGCCGGGTCGGGCCGACCCGGTTCGGGCCGACCCGGTTCGGCCGACCCCAGGGGGGGGTTCGGGCCGGGTCGCCCCGGGCCCAGTACCCCCGTTTCGGGCCCTCTACGGTCTTTCGCCCATATCTTGGGCCTGGGACCTCCGATTGACGAACCGTCAGCGGCTACGCGATCCTTGGATCGAGACGGTCGTTTCGGTATATTATACTCAAGGTTTCGGAAGACTTTGGGTTCGGCCGGGTTGGTTCGTACACGAAACCAACCGGGCCCTCGGAGCGGAAACGCTCATAACTTGGGCTACGGACGTCCGAACGACGTACCGTCAGCTGTGGTAGTTTCCTCTAAGTGAGACGGAACTTTTGGCATACTCCGCCCGAGGATCGGATACAGGCGGAGTACGGTCGGGTTGGTTTTGCCCTAAAAACCAACCGGGCCCCTGGGACGAAAATGCCAATAACTCTCAGACCGGGCGTCCGATTGACGCGCCGTCTGTCGCGTTGAGATCCTGTTGTCGATACGGAACTTTTGGATACATCAACTTCGGACTACGTGTCAGTTGATGTATCAGCCCCTCGGCTCGTGGAGCGGACCCTCCTAAACGAGCTCGCTACGTGCGGGAACCCTAGCGCTGGCTGTGACCTCGACGACAGAGCAGAGATCCTCCGTGGACTGCGACGACGGCAGAGCAGAGATCCTCCGTGGACTGCGACGACGGCAGAGCAGAGATCCTTCGTGGACTGCGGCGACGACTGTGCAGAGATCCTCAGTGGACTGCGTCGACTACTGCACTCAGCGATCCCACGTGGATCAGTGCTTCAGGTTCTGTGTGAGCCCGATCCTCCGTGGGTCCTTACTACCGGTTCTGTGTGAGCCACTGCCTACAGGTTCTGTGTGAGCCCGATCCTACGTGGGTCTTTTTGCGGGGGTTAGTACCTATCGATCCTTCGTGGGTCCGACGACTGAGACGGATCAGTGATCGTCTTTGACGTCATCTGAAAAAGTATACCTGGTTGAGCTGAATCTTATGTTACTCTCCTTTGTGGATTGTGTTGAACTATCCTTTGTGGATTTACTGTTTACTCTCCTTGTGGATTTGAGTCTTGCTTTCCTTTGTGGATTGAGTTGTTCTTGAGCTCGTGAGCAGAGCTAGAATTGGGGACTTAGGTATATGTATGGGCATATACCTAAGTCGAGTCAGATGTTACTTCGTGATTGCATCTTTCTTTTGTGCTATATCCTTTGTGGATTTCGAGAGACCTTCGGGGGTCTCGGGGTCCTTACTGAGTAGTTGTACTCACCCCTGCACGGGCTATGCCCGCACCTTGTTGTGTTGGTTGCAGACGACGGACAGCGCTGATCACGGTTGGGGCGTGGAGCAGGACGGTACCTGGAGGTGGACCACTGGGCGGGACGTGCTCGGAGCGGACGTGGGACCCGAGGAGCCTGGAGGCTATCTGTACCCACCCTTCAGGTGGGATTGCCAGTGGACGACACGAGGCCGCCGTCTTTTCTTCAGTTGCTGTTCTTTTTCTTTTCAGTTGTACTTTACAGTTGGGCTTGTATTTCCGGCCCCTTTACTTTTCTGCACTTTACTTTCCGCTTGCTGACTCTGTGTGGTTGTTACTTATAAAGGCAATGCCTTCCCTGTTTACTGGGATTTTACGCCTTGGTGCTAGTCGCCAGCCCCTGGCCTACGGAAGGCGGGCTTGGGGTAGTCACGGCACGGGCCCCGAGGACGGGTCGTGACAAATTGGTATCAGAGCGGTCGGTTCTACCGCAGACTCTGATCGTCCTTTCTTTCTATGTGAAGCAATAGTGTTTAGTGTATTGAGTGTGGTTATCAGTTCAGGGAGCCCAGTGTTGGTGCGGCGGCCGACGTATCCGTACACCAGGACCCTGACTCCTGATTTCCGACTTAATGCATGAAAACATTGATTGCGTGTGTGTTTCAAGTTTTCTTTGTGATTACTTATGTCAGCTCACCGGGTATACTGATCTGCTTTATGAAAGTCTCAAGTTTTCCTTGTGATTACTTGTGCCAGCTCACCAGGTATACTGTTCTGACTGTGGTGCTCTTGTTCTCCTTTTCAGGATGGCCCCGCGACGACTGCCAGCTAGGGTTCCGAGTGTAGGGCGCGACGGCAGCCCACCGAGCGACGAGGCCTCGGTGCAGGGCCCTTTGCCAGCAGTGGCACCGGCGGTAGCCTTACCCGCCGAGCCACCGATGCTTCCAGTACCAGACGCTGACGATGCACGTCGCCTCAGGGCACTGCACGAGTTTCAGAGCCAGCGACCGCCCAGGTTTCGCGGTGAGGCGGACCCCCAGGCCGCCGAGGACTGGCTAGAGGCGGTGGTACGGATCTTCAGGCTAGTGAGGACACCAGCGGATCTCATGGTGATCCTCGCAGCGAGCCTCCTGCAGGCGGCGGCAGGACGATGGTGGAGCCTGATGCTCCAGGTTCACGATGAGGCATCCCTGCTCTGGACGGACTTCGAGAGCCTCTTCCGCTCTGAGTTCGTCCCGGCCACCCTCCGAGCGGTGCGCATCCAGGAGCTTCTCCAGCTGCGCCAGGGCAGCATGACGGTCGCTCAGTATGCGGCGAGGTTCACGGACCTATCTCGCTACTCGACCGACATGGTACGGGACCCCTTCTTCCGGGCCCGGACCTTCGAGCAGGGCTTGCGACAGGAGATTCGTGCGTCGCTGATCTCCCTCAGCATTCCGACCCAGGCAGGAGTGCTGGAGCGAGCCCTCCTGATCGAGAGCTTCCTGGCAGAGCCTTCTTCAGCGGCGAGACCTAGCGCAGGGCGGCAGGTAGCTGAGTCATCGGCAGCTGGTAGCCGACGGATGACTCACGGGTCCAGGCAGACCAGACCCCCTCGCAGACGGCCTCAGGACACCGGCTCAGCGGTGCGGGGCACACAGCGGAGTGCCAGCCTTTCGAGAGGCAGGCTGTGCTACTCTTGTGGCGGGCAGGGTCACATGGCTCGTGACTGCCCGACTCGCCGATCAGAGGAGCAGCAGACGGTGGAGGGGCCACCCAGGCAGAGGCAGAGGGTCGATCGTGGCGGTCCGCAGGGAGGAGGCGGACGAGGCAGAGGAGCTGGCCGAGCAGCGGGTGGTGGGCGACGCTTCCAGGCTCTACCCCCACCACCACCAGGAGGGCCACCTCGACCACAGGGAGCTGGCGGGCAGGGACAGGCCCAGCTCCAGGCAGTGGAGGCCTACGACCCCGACATGCCAGAGATGATTCGAGGTACGATCTGTGTCTATTCCACCCTTGCTGCAGTACTTATAGACACAGGAGCGAGTCACTCTTTCATAGCCTCTGCCCTTGTTCGGAGCTCGGAGATTCCGACTGAGCCGTTGGCTCGATCCTTACGGCTAGAGACTCCTACGGGAGCAGACTCGACGATTACGCACTGGTGCCGGCAGTGTGAGCTTACTCTAGGAGGCGAGAGCTTCGGCTGGGATCTCCTTGTAGCGGCGTCGAGGCCTTACGACGTCATCTTGGGCATGGATTGGCTATCCACGGTTCATGCCCAGATCGACTGTTTTAGGCGCAAGGTACGATGTGTTCGTACCGACGGGAGCAGGTTTACCTTCACCGGCGAGAAGGGAACCTTTGCAGCACAGGATGGACTTCCGCGGAGGAGAGTGCAGCCCATCTCACATCAGTTGGCTAGCCTCATCCTAGGAGCAGTGGACGTGCGGAGTCCGGCTTTTCCTGCAGTGGTGGACCAGTACGTGGACGTCTTTCCCGACGACGTTCCAGGGCTACCTCCTCGTAGAGAGGTAGACTTTTACATCGACTTGTACCCCGGGACAGCCCCGATATCTACTCCAGCATATCGGATGGCCCCCGCCGAGCTTCGAGAGCTGCGGGTACAGTTGGAGGACTTGCAGAGCAAGGGGTTTATCCGACCCAGTGTTTCACCCTGGGCTTCCCCGATTTTGTTCGCCAAGAAGGCGGACGGGAGCTTACGACTATGTGTCGACTATCGTCGCCTGAACCAGGTGACAGTGAGGAATAAGTATCCGCTGCCACGGATTGATGACCTCTTCGATCAGCTCAAGGGAGCGCGGTGGTTCTCGAAGATAGACCTCCGGTCAGGCTATCATCAGCTCAGAGTTCGAGACGAGGACGTGCAGAAGACGGCCTTCAGGTGTCGGTATGGCCATTATGAGTTCTTGGTTATGCCATTCGGCGTAACCAATGCTCCAGCAGTGTTCATGAGCCTCATGAACAGGATCTTCCAGCCATACCTCGACCGATTTGTCGTTGTCTTCATTGACGACATTTTGGTATACTCGACGACTGAGGAGGAGCATGCATACCACCTGCGAGTTGTGCTAGACACACTCCGAGAGCACCAGCTTTATGGCAAGCTCTCAAAATGCCAGTTCTGGTTACGTGAGGTCCATTTCTTGGGGCACGTCATTTCTGAGGCGGGAGTTGCAGTGGATCCCGCGAAGATCGAGGCAGTGCTAGCTTGGGAGCCACCCAAGAGCGTGACAGAGGTGCGGAGCTTCTTGGGCCTAGCGGGATACTATCGGAGATTCGTGCCAGACTTCTCCAGAGTTGCAGCACCACTCTCAGCCTTGACGAAGAAGGGGAAACCCTTCGTGTGGTCAGACAGATGTCAGCAGAGCTTCCAGGAGCTGAGACAGAGATTGACCAGCGCACCTATCTTGAGGTTGCCTGAGGAGGGAGTTGGGTACGTAGTTTACTGCGACGCATCAGGGACTGGACTCGGGTGCGTCCTGATGCAGGAGCGGGCCGTGATCGCCTACGGATCACGTCAGTTGAGGCCGCATGAGCAGAACTACGCCACTCATGACCTGGAGTTAGCAGCAGTGGTCTTCGCTCTGAAGACTTGGCGGCACTATCTGATGGGCGAGCGCTTCACAGTCTTTTCTGACCACCAGAGTCTCAGGTATATCTTCTCTCAGAAGGACCTGAACCTGAGACAGCGGAGATGGCTTGAGTTCCTCCAGGACTATGACTTTGAGATAGTCTATACTCCTGGGAAGGGGAACGTGGTAGCCGATGCCCTCAGCAGGAGGACGGGCATTCAGCTACTTGAGGAGGCGACGGAGCAGCTAGCCTCCTTGCAGATATCCTTCGTGGATAGAGACGGAGCAGCCTTTCTTCAGTCTCTCACAGTCTCTCCTCCACTTCTACAGCGGGTCAGGGAGGCTCAGCATGGGGACGCTGACTGTGAGACCCGGCGTGCACTGATATCCTCAGGTCAGGCGCCTGATGGTTTCTCCCTTGGAGCAGAGCACGACATCCTTTTCAGAGGACGTACCTTCGTACCAGTCGCTTTACGAGAGGAGGTGCTGAGAGAGTTTCACACTTCTCCCTTGGCGGTACATCCCGGAGTGGCGAAGATGTACCAGGATCTCAGGCGACAGCACTGGTGGCCGGGTATGAAGAAAGCTGTGGCAGAGTTCGTTTCACGATGCCTCACCTGCCAGCAGGTGAAGGCAGAGCATCAGGTACCAGCAGGCTTGGTACAGCCCTTGGAGGTCCCGGAGTGGAAGTGGGACAGCATATCTATGGACTTCGTGACTGGACTTCCACGCACTTCCAGAGGTCACGACTCCATTTGGGTGATTGTCGACCGACTCACCAAGTCGGCACACTTCTTACCCATCAGAGAGCAGGGCTCAGTAGAGAGCTTGGGACGTCTTTACGTCCAGGAGATCGTACGGCTTCACGGTGTGCCATCGTCTATCGTCTCCGATCGAGATGCTCGTTTCACTTCCAGGCTTTGGAAGGGGTTGCAGGAGGCGTTCGGGACGCGGCTCCATCTGAGCACAGCCTTCCACCCTCAGACGGATGGACAGACGGAGAGGACCATACAGACACTCGAGGACATGCTCCGTGCATGTGTTCTCGACTTTGGTCGCAGCTGGGAGGACCACCTACCCTTGGTGGAGTTTGCGTACAACAACAGCTACCACTCCACCATCGGGATGGCACCATACGAGGCGTTGTACGGCAGACCCTGCAGATCACCGTTGTGCTGGACAGACCCTGGGGAGTCAGCACTCGTGGGACCAGAGATGGTCCGAGCCACGACAGAGAAGGTCCAGATCATCCAGGAGAGGATGAGGACAGCTCAGAGCCGGCAGAAGTCATATGCTGACAGGAGGCGGAGGCCACTAGAGTTCGAGGATGGCGACCACGTCTTTTTGCGTGTCTCACCTCGACGTGGTTTACGGAGATTTGGCCGAGGCGGCAAGTTGTCTCCACGCTTCATCGGGCCTTTCCAGGTCCTCAGCAGGATAGGAGAGGTGGCTTATCGCCTGGCTCTACCACCTCAGTTGCACCGGGTGCACGACGTCTTCCACGTGTCTCAGCTGAGGAGATACGTGCACGACCCGACGCACATCATCGACTTTGGGGAGCTGGACGTGGACGATGGGGCGACCTTTGCGGAGGTTCCAGTGGAGATCGAGGATCGACAGGAGCGGGTCCTACGTGGGCGGGCGATTCCTCTTGTGCGCGTCAGGTGGCAGCACGGGAACCTCCAGGAGAGCACTTGGGAGCGGGAGGCTCAGATTCGTGCTCAGTACCCCCATTTGTTCCCCTAGTTTTTGATGTATCTTTACGGGGACGTAAAGCCCTGAGGTGGGAGTAATGTAAAGACCCGCAAATTTCAAGGAAATTTTTTTTCTTAATTTTCTTTGGAATTTTACAAGAGCGCAGCTTCAGACGGCACCTGATTCCGAGGCCCGGTGTGCCCGGAATCAATTTCCGAAGTTTGGCTCGGGTACGTTCAGTGAACGGACGAGCGGGTTTTTCTATCTTTTGAACCGGTGCCCGGAATCGAATTCTGAGGGCACCGATGAAATCGCAGCGCCGGTATTTGCTTAGAAACGCCTCTTCCGGAGTTGCGTTTGCTCAGACGTGGTTTTTAGATTTTGCGGCTTTAAGTCAGAAATAAAATAAAGTTTGTGCGACAACTTTATTTTATTTCACTTAAGCTGCTTGGAAGCCACTTGAAGTCACTTTAAGACGGCTTGAACTGAGTTGAACTGGATAGGATGATATCCAGAAATATCCTACCCCCTTGGTAGGATATTTGTGCGGTGGGGCCCGCACGAGCCCCGCCGTTTCTTTCGTTAAGTAACGCACCCGCGAAAACCCGTCAAAATAACTGAAAAGTCAACCGACGCGTTTTCTTTAATTCTTAACAGACCATTTAATTGGGCGGTTTATTTCGTGAATTAAATGGACTGTTTCTTCGTGAATTAAATGGGTCGTTTCTTTCGTTGAATTAATTCAACGAATTGATGGATCGTTTCTTAACCGGTTTCGTGTTGGCATGTTTATAAATTAAGACCAACATAAAAATCCTTGGAAAGGATTTGAGAGAATCTTCGTTCCTCCACCCTCTCCGCGAAGAACGCGAAGAACGCGAAGAACGCCGAACCCGGAAGTCGACGACGCTTTCGCCCGAGACGTTCTTCCGATCTCCGATCTCCGATCACCGACCATTCGAGGTGAGTGATTTCGGATTTCCTCTCAAGTTCTTTTCTTTGGTTTTAAACGAAACACAGATTTAAATATTAATAATTTAAATCTGTTGTTCTTGATTTGTTGAGCTCGCCGGCTCAACGCCGGTTTCCGCGACGACGCGACACCTTCCCGCGACGACGCGACGATCGATCTCTTCCGCGACGATCTCTTCCGCGAAGAACGCCCGCGCTCGACGATCATCAAGGTAAGGGATTTGATTGTGATTCTTTTTCCCGTGATTTTTCTTTTTAAATAAAGAACCCGATCGAAACAATTTTTAATTTATTTAAAAATTGTTGTTGATTATTCCTCCCGTGATTTATGGCTAACGCGGAGGGTGCGGGTCTAACGAACAAGACCCGGCAACCCTCCGTCGATCTTCCTTTGTGGGCGGATTTGGCGAGCGACGGAAAAAGCGCGACGCAAGGGCCATATGTTGATTCCGCAGTGGAGGACGCGTCCCGGGAGGAACAACGGCGCAGACGGGAGGCAAATCGGGCCACCGGAGCATCTCCGGCGGCCCGCGGAAGGAGGCGGCGGCGCGGGTCGCCGGCGCGGCGGCGCCGGCGACCGGGGGCGGCGGCGCCCGGCGCGCCGCCGGAGGAGTCCGCCGCGGCCGAGCCGCGGCGGCGGCGAGCCGCCGGACCGCGTCCGCGGTCCGGCCTTCCAGCACGCGGCCCGCGCGGGCCGCGTTTTCTCCAAAGCCGCGGGTTTGACCCGCGGCGGCAGCGCTTCGGCCGCTCGGCCGAAGCCGAGCCGGTCCGGTCGGCCGGGCCGCGCCCAGGCCGGACCGGACCCGGCCGAGCCGGTTCGGGCCGGGTCGGGCCGACCCGGTTCGGGCCGACCCGGTTCGGCCGACCCCAGGGGGGGGTTCGGGCCGGGTCGCCCCGGGCCCAGTACCCCCGTTTCGGGCCCTCTACGGTCTTTCGCCCATATCTTGGGCCTGGGACCTCCGATTGACGAACCGTCAGCGGCTACGCGATCCTTGGATCGAGACGGTCGTTTCGGTATATTATACTCAAGGTTTCGGAAGACTTTGGGTTCGGCCGGGTTGGTTCGTACACGAAACCAACCGGGCCCTCGGAGCGGAAACGCTCATAACTTGGGCTACGGACGTCCGAACGACGTACCGTCAGCTGTGGTAGTTTCCTCTAAGTGAGACGGAACTTTTGGCATACTCCGCCCGAGGATCGGATACAGGCGGAGTACGGTCGGGTTGGTTTTGCCCTAAAAACCAACCGGGCCCCTGGGACGAAAATGCCAATAACTCTCAGACCGGGCGTCCGATTGACGCGCCGTCTGTCGCGTTGAGATCCTGTTGTCGATACGGAACTTTTGGATACATCAACTTCGGACTACGTGTCAGTTGATGTATCAGCCCCTCGGCTCGTGGAGCGGACCCTCCTAAACGAGCTCGCTACGTGCGGGAACCCTAGCGCTGGCTGTGACCTCGACGACAGAGCAGAGATCCTCCGTGGACTGCGACGACGGCAGAGCAGAGATCCTCCGTGGACTGCGACGACGGCAGAGCAGAGATCCTTCGTGGACTGCGGCGACGACTGTGCAGAGATCCTCAGTGGACTGCGTCGACTACTGCACTCAGCGATCCCACGTGGATCAGTGCTTCAGGTTCTGTGTGAGCCCGATCCTCCGTGGGTCCTTACTACCGGTTCTGTGTGAGCCACTGCCTACAGGTTCTGTGTGAGCCCGATCCTACGTGGGTCTTTTTGCGGGGGTTAGTACCTATCGATCCTTCGTGGGTCCGACGACTGAGACGGATCAGTGATCGTCTTTGACGTCATCTGAAAAAGTATACCTGGTTGAGCTGAATCTTATGTTACTCTCCTTTGTGGATTGTGTTGAACTATCCTTTGTGGATTTACTGTTTACTCTCCTTGTGGATTTGAGTCTTGCTTTCCTTTGTGGATTGAGTTGTTCTTGAGCTCGTGAGCAGAGCTAGAATTGGGGACTTAGGTATATGTATGGGCATATACCTAAGTCGAGTCAGATGTTACTTCGTGATTGCATCTTTCTTTTGTGCTATATCCTTTGTGGATTTCGAGAGACCTTCGGGGGTCTCGGGGTCCTTACTGAGTAGTTGTACTCACCCCTGCACGGGCTATGCCCGCACCTTGTTGTGTTGGTTGCAGACGACGGACAGCGCTGATCACGGTTGGGGCGTGGAGCAGGACGGTACCTGGAGGTGGACCACTGGGCGGGACGTGCTCGGAGCGGACGTGGGACCCGAGGAGCCTGGAGGCTATCTGTACCCACCCTTCAGGTGGGATTGCCAGTGGACGACACGAGGCCGCCGTCTTTTCTTCAGTTGCTGTTCTTTTTCTTTTCAGTTGTACTTTACAGTTGGGCTTGTATTTCCGGCCCCTTTACTTTTCTGCACTTTACTTTCCGCTTGCTGACTCTGTGTGGTTGTTACTTATAAAGGCAATGCCTTCCCTGTTTACTGGGATTTTACGCCTTGGTGCTAGTCGCCAGCCCCTGGCCTACGGAAGGCGGGCTTGGGGTAGTCACGGCACGGGCCCCGAGGACGGGTCGTGACAAGTCCCTAAGCTCAGCTACTGAAAAATTGGGTCATATGGATGAACCATTTATTTCATCAATAATTTAGGATGATGCACAATCTAATGGGGAGCTATCTCCCAGTTCCATGATGCTAGGCATTAAATACCCTGATTCTATTGATGAAATTATTGGAGGTAGTGATGATTATTACAATGGAATTCCACCTATTAATTGTAAACATTACATACTTATTGATGGAAAAGAACCAACCTGATCTTTTGTATAGAATATTGATGTGGTTGGTCAGCTAGAACCATTTTCATCAAATATAATAATTTCAATGTCTAGACATATAGATGCTACTTTACCCACTATCGAGATGATATTATATCCTCCACCTTAATCTCTTATACATGTTGATTATGTCTCTATAGATGATCCATAAACCTTTACAATGAAAATGCTTTCATAATTTTAAGGTATTCTTAGATCCAGAATATATAGAGAGTCCATGTTAAGGGACGATGACACAAGATTGGTTTTTGAGATAGTTATATATCACATTCGGTCAAAAATGATATTGAATACACAACAGTTGGATGTTGAGAATATGTAGTTAGCTTGTTATATAGTATAAGTTAAGGTCATCATTGAAGAGATTATAGAATGTTTTCTATATGAGATACTTCACTCTTGGGGAGGTTAGATACCTTACCTACTGCCTTTCCTCCACTTTAAATTCACTATCACCTACCCACAAATTGATGTTGATGAGATAAATCCCATTATGATAATGGTATTGAATGTTATTATATGTACTCTTTCTATGTATAACAAATATGGTCATTGGAAAATTAATGAATATAATGATAATATAAATAAACTTATTAGGGAGTGATTGAATGAATCTTGGTGTGGTACAGAGAAAAACACTAAGGAAAGAAATTACGAATAGTACTGAATTTATTCCAAGAATGAGACGAATCCTTATTATAAATTCCTTACTATGAACCTAAGGATGCCTCCTATGTCTATGGACATCAAGGGGAAAGTAGGTCAGTTCAAATATTTTGTCTCTATTACTAAAAATATTAATGGAGGAGAAGAATGATTCATTTACTAATATAAAGTTGGGTTGGAACGTCATTATAGATTTAGATAATTATATAAACCTATTTTTTAAACATCTAGGACTGGTGCACTGGAACCTAAATCCATTCTCATGTCTTTTCTCATATCTTAACCTTATTTAGCACCACTACCTTCTTAGTTTGAAACATTTAACCTGGAACCAATTGAGGATATTACGTATATCAGTACCATCAACAACTGAGTGCATACTCCAGCTACATATTCACCCCCAGGCTCCACTCATATCCCTCATATCAATAGAAAAGGGAAATACCAACCTATTCATTCTACCCATTGAGATGAGTGTAGTAATGATTCATATTAATTTATTATAGGGGTTTTAAATTTTGTTTTTTATAACTTTTTTTATGTTGTCTTTGAAATTATATTGAATTACATTCATATATTATTTTTTATGCCTTTTTATTATCCTTTGGATATAAACAAATGAGAGAGTATCATAATGACAATGAATAATGGTATGGTATTTTACCCATGATAATAGTCAAATTCATCACTTGTAATTTCTAATTTTAGGAAAAGAATTTTTTTCATATTTACTATACATTGTTATATATTTATTTGTATACATGGTTATAGAATTCTATGATTTTTTATCATAAAAAGGTAGAGATTGATATAAATTCCTTATTTTAAAGAAAAAAATCACGAATCTTATTTTTCTAACAAGCTCAATTTTTTATGATAGTAAATCATTTAATAATTAATTATGTGTTCGAACATGGTTTTTTATTGATCAACTGTTAGTTTTAAAATATATTCCATTTCTATTGATGATTTATCTCTAGTTTAACTAGTTCTATGAGTGGGATACAACTATATTTTTACTGTACATATATTTGATATACCATTAAAGAAATTTAACAAGTGTTCAATAGATTTATTACTAAAATATCTTTAGTTAGTTCATAAGGCCTTCCATTAGTTCAGAGTGATTTACCGTTTTCTATAACGATCTACCATTTTTTCCACCTGATATATTGGTCACAGGATCTTCTGGTTATATAATCTACCTCTAGAATTCACAACTGTAAAGATGAGTTAACACAAGAGATCATCATATTCTAGAAAAAATATACCAGTTTCATATCAATCATACGATGGATCTACCATTTTTTAAATTAATTTATAGTCAAACATTTCTATCATTAGTATCTACTAATGCTGAGTTGGTATACCATCAGTTAGTATCTACTACGAAAATTCTATCATTTATAACTATATATTATTATTTTAATTTAGTTAATCCAATGTATAGTTTATGAATTTCATTCCTACATGTTTCATGTGGATTTTAGAGTCATCATTCTTAAATGAATCCAATGACATATTAATCAAAGAGTTCAAAATTCACGATTTAGTTCCAGGTATATGGATATAGGATTTTATTTATTATGATTCTTCAATGTATAATATATCATGGAGAGTTATATATTAAATATAACACTGTCTTGTGTGTGTGTGGTGAAGTATGGTAAACTAGGAGAAATGTATGGAACCTCTGAGAACCAATATGATTAGGTTAAAATCAATATTTATAACACATAGTCAGATAGTATAGACTAAAAATAGAATAACCTTTTAGGAATCTAGGGAAATATTTTTTCCTATATATTATGATAAAATTGTTCGAGCTCATTCTAAAGAAGAACTCAAGGAATCAGAATATCTAAAGCATCAATGATCAAGCTGCATCTCACTTTACATCTTTCTGTCTCCTTATCTACCATTTTATGGTTTACTTTTGATAATTCTGTTATTGTATTGTGTTTATCTATACACAATACTACCTATTTATTAAATGGAGTGTTCTTGAAAAAATATTTCAAACATGATTGGTTATATTCGGTTGATTCAATATGGAAGAGGTCATCTGTTACCTTCTATTGTTTTTCTTCCCCCATATAACATGGAATATGATCTCATATTGGACAACCATGTGTACTACTAATGTTAAAACCTGATCCTAGTTGTGTAAAATGTTTATCTGTTAATAAAATAATATGAATATGTTGATATCTATTTTGGGAGGAATTAATAAGAGCATAAAACTGAACCCCATGTTTTTAATTCTATTTTTCATTATTAGTGTTTTTTATTTGAAAGTCAAAACAATATTTGTTTTTTAAATTGGTAACAAAAATATACATTGAATGTTTTACTTAATTTGTGTTTATTGAAATTATTTATTATGAAATTTGGTTTTGAAAGTTAATGATATTTCCATGATTATATTAAATGATATTTAATCCTAAATAGAAATTTTTTTTGAATGTTCAAACTTATATATTTCTTTGTTTTTTATTACAAATTTTTTTGAAAACAATTTTTGGATTTAGTTTTAAAATTATTTTGAAATTCAATTTTTATTTAGAAATCAATACACCCCCTCTTAGTTTACTCACATTGAACATCATGATGATATGAATAATGAGGATCAATCTATGATAAGTATTGGTCTTTATGAATATGATCCAACATGTTATGAATTTGTGTTAAATGATTCTTATTATTTATAGTATTCATGTTATTCTTTTAATAATCAAGGTAGAGTTATATTAATCATTATTTATTATTAAAAAAATAATCGGTGCACCGCATGGTGACATAATTGGCTGAATTGATCCCTTGATAAGATTTCCCTATAGTTTCTTCTTCAATTATTATAACACAAATGGGGTAATTCTATATGGAGTCATTGAAATAGTTATATAACTAGATATGAGTTATATTGAAAACTTAAATTCATGTATCGTAGGATGATTGTGAAATTATTATAAAAAGGAATAAAATAATTCCACAGAATAAACATATCTATTATGTCGAGTTTCTCAGCAACAATTTTAGAAAAATGTCCCTTTTTAAATAGGAATCAAGTTCCATACTATAAAGATTATTTCCATTGGAATTAAAAATTTATCATCATACTAATTGAAAATTAAAGTTGGTCAAAAATATAAAATGTGAATACCCTTACATAGAAATTGATGTTGGAATTATGTAGAGAAATTCAATCTAATCTCATAATGACATAAACAAGAACCTTATAGAGAGTAAAAATATTTGGAAGAATAACATTCCTAGATACAGCAACCAGGAATGAACCATCGAAATCGGATGTAATCATCATAATGTTACGTGTCATTACGTATATTTCAACATATATTCATTATGGTGAAACTAATATTATTCCTCATGGTTCAAAACCTTGAATAAAACCAAAAGACATTATCTGAGAAAAAATAATCATAGAAACAAATTTGGATAAATCATTTGGATAATATTGTAAATCATGAAACCATTATTGTAAAATGAGGTTTAACTTAGTTAATTCATGATCATTACCAAAAAAATGTTATTTTATATTATATTTGGACTTATTACAAAGGTTTTTAATAATTTTTTATCATCATAGTTTCGAAATGTTATCTAAAAATTGCTCTGATACATACAATATCATCCCAAAATTTTTATACATAGATATTATATCTTTATAAAAGAATATTAATTACATAACATAATGATCCATGTCTAACTCATATAGCTCTAATTCCATTGGAAACATGGAAACATTAAAAATGGTTCATAAATGATATTTATCTTCCCTCACTATATTCTTCATATATTGCACCATTTTTAGAATTCTCATATATAATACTTTTATTCATAAATTGTGGAAGAAATCATGATAAATGTTGAGATCATATGATCAATAATTATAAAAGAGTTAGATATAAATAATAACATAAGTATATCATGAGCCTAAGGGTTTGATACTATCATTTTAAAACTATTCCATTCATATAATAATAATACACACAAGTCAATGAAAAAATATTAATAGTTTATAAGATATGAATCTTAAATAAATTAAATAATATGTTCTATGGATCATAACATTATCATAATACCTAAATTGAGTCATACACCAATGAATTTAAAACCTCATGTCAATGTAATACACTAAAAAACTCAAAACATGCAAGTTTTTGAAAACCAACCTCATATTAACTTTGGAGTTGGGATAACCTACTGTGTACCCTCGTTTGGGCTTGGTATAATATATCATTTACCCATTGATCTCATAGAACATTAATTTCTACCCAATAAATTAGGTTGATATATAAGTAACTAATGTCTTATAATGAGAATCATTCATATATGTTTCACAAGATCATAAATAATTCATCATATCTAAACTGTAAAACTAATTGGGTTTCATACCAATTTCATCATAACATAACCCTTGTAATGTAAATAGGTTTCATAAAAATTTCACCCTTTCATCATAAACATACAAAATCCAAAAAATAATGATGATATCCTTAGACCATATCTCAGATAAATATTAAGTATCATAAAATTATTTCAACATATATATGAATGTATTTTCAAATATCACGTGGAATAAATCATTAGGAAAAATACTCTTCCATTTTTAATTAACCTATTTTTTATTAAAAAAATGTTTTCCCCTTATAAATGAGAAAATATTATTTCAAAATGAGTTTTAAAATTTTTAAAGGAATCCTAAAAACATTATGGTGTCTTAATGACAAAAAAATGAATCACATGATGTATAAATTAAAAAAACATTAAATCTGTATTTTTTTCATAAAATTAACTATGTACCACATTTGGAAAAACAAATTAAATGATTCATTTTAAACAGTTTTCTAAAAAGTATAACTTTGGTAAAAATGAATTCAATAAATTGTAGTATAATTTTAATTACCTATGAGGATTTTATTTTAATAAACATTTTCATGGAATATAAATATTCCCTAGTGCATACTTAAAAATAAATAATCCAAAATAATAATGAGATTGGGAAATAAAACTTATTTCATGTTTTGATTTTCATCATTCACGTTGAAAATAACTATTTAATAAATATGGGTGTATTATAATTGTATTAAATATCAATATTCATATATATAAAACCATATATTAGTTATTTATGACATTTTATCTCCCATTTATTAACAATGCGTTATTAAAATCAATATTTTGGGTGATGAATACTTTGTTTTCTAAGAATGCTTCCGGTCTGCTCTCCAGGTCATTATAATTTAATCAAGATGCCATATTTTTCAGTATTTTAATAATGATATTATAAAAATATTTTCATTCTGTTTATAATTATAACCATTCATAAGAATTTGAGATATAAAAATGAATTCCACAGTTCATGGATATGGTTGGTCAATCATTCACATTAATGATTTTTCAATTTTTTGGCTGATTGAATGAAGGGAAGGTAAAAAACCTTAAACATTTATATAATCATTATTATATCATATATATCTTATATATAATATATATTCATAAAATTCATACTTTTTACCGTTGAATTGAAATATAATTGAAAAACAAATCAAATCGCATCGTGGAGATGATAGTCCATACGTACACATGAGTGACATTATTTTTTCCTATATGAATGAATGGAAAAAAGAAATATATATTATATTATTATTAAAAATGTATAATTATGTCAAAAATATATTATATAATCATTAAATCCATCATAATACATATCCATTTATGATTGAGATGAAAAGTGAATTGTATTTCTATATGGAGACGTTAAGCCATATTTATGAACATGGGATACTTTCACCTCGTATTTGATTTAAATGAGGGTGTATTACGGAGTTTTAAAACTCATTATAATATTTTTATAATATTTAGGATACTAAATTTAATATTTTATGGTAAATACAATATATTTATATTTGGTAAAGAATAGTATATAAATAATGTGTTCGACTATGGAAATTTCATATTCCTTAAAATGTATCATTTCGATATCATCAAAAAGTTTTTAGGGTTGTTATGTTCAGGAATAAATTCACCTATATAATTTTTATATGGGAGTTTATAAAATAAATTTTCATATTAAAGGTTATTTAGAAGTCTCAAAATGGTGTTATGAAGTGAAGGAGGACGGGCATTTTTATAATTGAAGTGGGGGTATTTTTGAAATTTCGTTAAAGTTTAAATTGTAATAATACCAGTATAGAATATAATGCTTCCACAAATCCTATTAATGTACAAGAGATCAACTTTTAGACCATATAAAATCCATATTTTTCCTATTTAAAATTTATAATATTTCTAAGTAAATTTATAAAATTTTATTTTCATAATGTATAATTGTTATGAATTTTAACACAATAGATTACATTGAAATTAACAAAACCAAGACTCCAATAATAATTAAAAAATATTATAATACATATATACCATGTCATGTGGATCTATAAAAATTTTTTATCTAAAAAAATCTCAAATTATTATTCTTTTAATATTTTTAATATCATTTTTTCTCACTAACTGAAATATTATTATGTCAACATTGTAGAGGAATTTTGGGTAATTAATTCTTTACAAAAAATTTAATATAAATTGCCTTAATGAATAAAAGTAATTTATATTTTAAATTAATATTATAGTCAAACATATCCTCTATATAACAAGATATTAATGAATTAATAGTTATCTAAAATAAGAGTGCGGCATATTAGACTTCTCATTAAATAAAATATTATAATGTTCATAATCCAATTAAAAAAGACATAAAAATGTATAACAGAATTATGAATGTTTATGAATGAATTGGAATCATATAATATGGTTATGTAATGTTTTATAGTTATTTTAGAGTCTTTATCATTTTATGTTTAACATAAATTACCAGATTTACACATACATTGGAAATAAAATATCTATAGTTACGATTAATAATGAAAAAAGTAACCCATGTACAAAATATTTGACCCATGGATTCAAAATATGTAATATATTGTGAAATATTCAAATTAGAAAATAGGTAGAATTTAATTTAAATTTATTTTCCCAAAATTCTATGTAAAATAGTTTTCTTGAAATAATTGTGTTTTAATCCGAGAAGTAAACATATAACAACAGAATGTATAAGGTTGAATAAATAATAATTAATTATACTATATATATCTAAATTTCACTTATGTTAATTTTATATAAAATTAAAATCATTAATTTAATTTTTATCATAAATAAAATAATTTTTTATAAAAATCATTATTTTGCATTATTAACTGAATAATTATTCTTTTTAGAAGATTATAAAAAAATAAACCTAAATTAATATTAACTCGGTTAATGGAAAAACTAAATAATTTTAAAAGAACTGTAAATATGAAAGAAATAATTATAATATTTACTCATAAAATTAATGAAAAACCAATTCTGAAAAAAAAATATTTCTGAACCCTAAAATAACATTACTAAAAAATGATTATTTAATTAAAAAGTGTTAATAATTGAATTTTTATTGAGTAGGAAATTTATATATATTTCCTTTTTTGGATAATAAAATTAATACACTTTAATTTATTGGCTAGATTATAATTAACATATTTAAATAATAATATTTTAATAGTTTATCAGGGTTTATTTAAAATTAGTGTTTCATGTAATAAAATATATCGTGAAATAATATTTTTTAATGGGAAATATTTCATAAATTATCATGGAATTTCATTTCACACTTCTCCCCATAAAGATCATTTTTCCAGATTATTAATTAAAAGATCATTACAGCCAACTCTAGATCATGTGTTGGATAGTTATTCTAAATAAAAGTAAACATTACTGAGGTTTAGATTACCACATTATCATTATGAATTAGTATAAAACTTAATCATTCATTGAATCATCACCGTATACAACAAAAAATTCCCTACTTGTGGTAAATGTAAGTACTAATTCAGTGATAAGTATATTTCTCAATTCCTTAATGTTGTCTTCATATTCACAGGTCCATACAAACTTTAAAACATTCTAATTTAGCATGGATTGTGGGTTTTAAAATCATGACAAGTTCTTCAAAAATCATAGGTTACACCCATATAGTCTAAGAAAACTATGAACCATCATTATAGATGTTATTCAGGGCTACTATTTGGTTTACACTATATTATTAGGGTCTATAGATATTACTTTTCAGGTCATAATGTTCACCATGAATGATAAATATTTCATCCATAAATAAAATTAGTTGTAATTGGAATATATATTCTCCTTTTGTAATTATTTTATTATAGTATTCAAATGATCATCATTCTACTCTATCATTTTTTATTATATTAGAATACTTTATTTTAAGACTATAAAAATTTGATGTGGTAATCTCTAAAGACACTGTTCATTAGGTCTATAAATTTTGTTGAAGCACTAGTGAGTCCGAAAAGAATCACTATGAACACGAATTGCCTATAATTATTTTAAATAGTTTTTTGGAATCTCTTTCCTCTTAATCCACAATTAGATGTGTCCCAACTGAAGGTCCACCATTGATAAATAATGATCCCCACATAGTTGATCAAAAAAGTCATCTATATTTTCAAGGGGATACATTTTCATTATCATCATTTATTTAGAACATGTTAATCAATGTAGAGGAGAATTTAATAATCTTTTTTATTTATGTAGAGTATTAGTTCACCCCATCGTGAAGCACTTCGATTGAGAAATTCAATTTCAATATTTTCTTTTAACTTATTTTTCAGATCCTTCAACTCAATTGTGGCCATTCTATTAGTGTTCATCAATATAATCAGAGGTAAATGTATATGTTCAATGAAAACTCAGCCTATTGGTCATGATAAAGACAAGCAAAATCATTATGGTATATAGATTACAACCCTTAATAATATGAATGTATCGAAGCATGATTATTATATTTTCCACAATTATTTAGTCTAGATATGATTTCTCATAAGGAAAAAATATCCATACATCATATGAAGATACCAAATAATATTCATCCTACTTGGACTTTTATGGAATAAGAGGGAAGTTAATAATATGGGGGGATATTTTTATCATGGATTTTTTTGGGATCCATATAATAAAATTAAATACATTCTGATAACTGAATCAAATTTTTCTATAGGACGTATCATTCGGATTTCTGGGATGTCCAGCCCTAAAATATGGATGTGGTAAGAGTTATTAGACTTGGAGGCATGAATTGACCAAATAAATATCATTATAGAAAACTCAAACTTTATGTTCTGATGTGGTTCTTGAATGTTTCTACTAAACATTCCTGACAAGAATTAATTCATAGAAATGGAATCTAAAATCATGTCAACTCTTATCAAGAAAATAAGAGGCATACCTATCACCAATTCATTGTTAGGATCAATCTCTATTGTTATGATGGAATAATCTATACCTTTATCTTACAGAATTAGATAGTTTTTCAATAGTTTTCATAAAAACATCCTAGGGTTTGGTAATTGGTTTGCATAATGTCCATTTCCTTTAGAGTCAAAACATTGGAAAAAATGTTGAGGATTGGACGGATCATTCCTCTATTCCATAACATTGGTGGGGTTCTCCTGTAGGAAGTCACTATCTAGGTTCTCCTCATTCCTACGCCTAATGAAATTCATGGCCCCTTTCATGAAATTTCTAGGATTATTCTTCCAAAATACTTGACCAGTGGTGTGTTTAAATTTCTTAACACCGTTAGATTTATCCATAATAAGGAAAAAAATAAACACCCTTCTCCAATTATTAACCCTATGAGAAAATTGACATTCAATGATCTCCATTTTGAATTTAAGGGAATATTAGTTAATTTCCTCAAGTCTATCAAAGTCTGGAATTTAAAAATATTTTTATAGAAATTGATTTATCCCACCAAAATAGTTGTTAATTTTTTTTCAAGGAGATGATAAAGCCGGAGGCATACCATAAAAGTGTTGTGATGTTCTCTTCATCTTCAATGATTGATTCCTTATCTATTTTCATGGGGTTATAGAAATATGCATACATTTTATGTCTGAGAGTGTGAGGAAAATATATATCAAAAAACATGTGAAAAAATTATCTCCACTCTATCTCATTTATATCTTCCCTATTCTTCATATTTTTTTATCAACATCTACCATTTATCGGTATGTTTCACAATATGAGAAACATCCATTACAACCTTCTCTTTCATGGGTAATATAACAATAGATAAGATATTTTCAATGAAGTTGATCAATTCTTCCATGATTAATGGATCAAATGATCCACTGTAATTTAGAGGCATGAGTGACATAATTGTCACAATTGAAAAATTCTCATTCTAAAGGGGATTCATGCATTCTTCCCGATTCAAGATTTTTTTTAAAAAATGAATTAGTTAAAAATTTATTAAGATAAAGTTCCTAAATTTTGGTCCTATTGGGTTGGGAATTTCATTTAAGTAGTCATCACATTTCCCATCACATTTTTTTAGACTTGGTTTCAACTATTTTTCATCCATTAACAAAAAAATTGGAAATTTTGGGATGCTTATTTTTAATCTATTAAAACATTAATAATAAATGATTAAAATTAATGGGATAAAACATATATGATATTAATTTATAAAATTATGAATATATAGGTTTCAATCTATGTTTATCGTAATCATTTTCATAATATAAAATTTTATGGGAATTTTTATTCCCTTCATAATGGTTTGTTAAGATTTTGTGAATTTAGAAAATCATAACACCCAAGATTTTCATTATAGGAATTCATCAAGAACAATTTTCATGCACAAGGTGATGATTATGTCAAGGTCAATGCATTATTTTTAGGATTATTACCCCTAGACACAACTGTAACAAAGCCACATCCACTTTTAGAATCCAAAAATGAATTTATTTTCCTCAAAATAAATTAATATATATTTTTCAAAAATTTTGTGATGTTTCCAATGTTTAATATTTTCCATATGTATGTCACTATAGTTTTATTATCGTAATCCTAAAAATGACTAGACAATGATTTTATATCCTCTATAAAAAACCCATTCATTTCACCAATATTATTACATTACTTTTAAACATAAATATCAAAAAATAACAACCCCAACGATCGTGAATCCTACAGTATTTGGAATACTATGATTATAATCCATAAAAATGAAATTAAAACATGAAATCCTCATTTTAGTCACCATAATGAACTATTAAAACAATTTATTTCCTCTAACTACATAGGATAACCTGGTGAGTACATAAATGAAAGGGGTGAGCTAAAAATCCCATCAAAGGAAAATATGATAAAGAATCATAACATATGAGGGAATGGTATAACATACTATCATAATTGAGATGGAATATGAGTAATGAAATGTATCTATAATATAAATGACATGGCCTCATAAAAACACAGAAACCTAGGAAATGTGGAAGAAGCATTAAACATAAAAAAACATAAGTCAAGTATAACCACCATGAAAACATCACATGGTGTATAGAGTTCTATAATGAATTGGTACCACTCTCGAATTCCATATTGGATATAGTAGGAGAATATTACAATACCCAATTCATTTTAGGGATATAAAATAATGAGATGAAAAGGCACATTCATATCATGTAAATTAATATGTGTTCCACATAATGAAATAAATAATTATGAACAAGTATAATAATTACCTATAGAATTAAAATATGTTTCATAGTACTACCTTATATCGTAATGAAACGAGTTTTCTTAAAGAAGAAATTTTAGAATAGAACATAAAGAATGTATTACCCCATCAAAGGAAGAGAGGATGTAATAGGTATATAAATTTATGAAACTCATAGATAGATATATATATATATATATATTTAATTTAGAATACTTATTTAAAATAAAATATATGGATAAAGTTATTTGGAGAGAGAATAGTCATAACCCAAAGGAATGGGTGGTTTAGAGAGATCCCTTACATCAAGCCAGACTTTTCATTTGAATTATTTATATTACAAAATAATAATCTTATATAAAATATTTAATTTCATAATAGCATTATTTTTTTTTAGAATCCTTTTCATTTTATTTATTATAATAATATATTCAATCATGAAATCATTTAGATTCTTATTGTACATTTTGACAATATTTGGATCATATGTGAAAAACCACATATTTGAGTTGAATAAGTTCAATGAAATTATTATTTCCTAATACCCAGAATAATAATAATGAAATAATTATCTTATATATATAATATATAATTTTAAAATTAATACTGGAATATTTTTATGAAAAATGGACTATGTTATGATCATGGAGACAATAAGTAGTACGTACGAATGGGTTATGTTTTTAATTCTCAAGGATCATAATGGTACAAAAAAAATGTTTTCATTTGACATTAAATATTGATAATTATATCATAAATATCATATTATTTATTTATATAACCTTATATATACCATCCATGTGATGAAATAAAAAAAATTGAATCCCATCAATTCTCCATGTATTAATCTATCATACCCACCACTGACATTATGAAATTTCAATTGATGGTAAGGTAAGAAATTATATGATATATTAATTTCAAATTTTTATTAATATTTCATGAATATAATATATATATGTTAAATACATTATCATAAATTGTGATGTCACGTGATTAATGAAAACTAATTACATTTGTTTGTGAAGAGGTATTCTGATAGACACATGGTCGATGGTTTTATTTCCCATTTTATGGAAGATGATATTTATGTTGGAAAAGAAAAAATGATAACAATATTATATTATTTGGGATATAATGATTTATAAAATCATCATGTTTGATTAATATTTTAGGGAGGTATATGTGGAAATATAATGACGATGCTTAGTTAAGAATGATTTATTTTCTTCAGAACACTCTTAGTTTTATACATAAATCCTCTCAATAATTTATTTTTTATAAAAAAATATCCTATAAAACATGGTAAGGGAATTAAGTAAGGGATTCTTGTAGGTATTATCTGAACCGATGGTATTTTTAACTGTTTAGATGATTGAAGATTATGTTTTTTTATAAGGGTGCTGGAGTGAAATTATTGTGAATACCAAAAACTATTAAATAATGAGAACTCACTTTCAAGGAAAGTGACACAAAATATTAATAAATAATGGAGTAGAGGGGTTAATATTTCAATTAAATCCTCAAAAAGATAAAAATAACCATTTTTGACATTGTATTCAATTTAACTCTTCAGTTTATCCCCTGATAAATATGTTTTAACATTAACCAAGATAACATAATTTTACTATTTTTAAAATTCATCATGACCAAGTATTACATTAACATTATCATATAATAGTAATTATTATGATTAATAATATTTAATCCATTTTATAAAATTATATTTATATTATTTGTAAAATATTACTTAAAATGAATCCCATAATTGTTTCAAAAAATAGTATATCAAGAAATGTGTTTCTCAATCATAAGATGATCATACATTAAATATATGGAAAAAATTTAATTAAATTTATTTAAATTTATTTAAATTTAAATTTATAGTTTATATAAATTTATTTTAAAATATATCTTATAACATATTAATATAATTAGAAACAATTATAGTTATTTTGAACATGAAAACAGTTTTCAGACAAATGTATTGTAAGCCTAAAAATAAACATATTCCATAATCTAGTATAAATATTATTTAAATGTAATTAATTTTATTAAATATAACTAAATAATATTTATTATAATTTTATATAATATAAAATTATTAATTAATCTTTATATATACTTAATTTTTTAAATTGTTTTTTTTTTCATTTTACCAAAAATCTGTATTTAACATAATTTATTGAAAAAATATTTTTTTCAAAAAAATTAAAAAATTTCTCTTTACTATATTATTTTTATGAATACATAAGAAATTAATTTAATTTTTTCAAATAAATTATATAACAGTTCTACAAATTATTTATAATATTTTCTCACAAAAATAAATAAAAAATAATTTTTCTGAAGACATATTTTTATATAATAAAATGACATTACAAAAAAAATGAGTGATTATTTTCTCATAATTTATAAATTCATTTTTACTGAGAAGAAAATGTATATATATTTCATATGAATGTTATTCCTATTCATACCCTCCAATTTATCAGTTGGGATATGTTAGTCATATTTTAATAATAATGGTTTATTTGGGTTCAGTGTTGTGTGTCACAAATGATATTGAATATAGTTTTCCCTTTTTAAAAACATATGGTTAAACATTCCATACATCTAAAAGAAATTAACCTGTGAAATTTTAAATTACACATTAATGGGAAAAAATAGTGAGTATACTCTTACTCCATCTTCTATTGACGTTCCCATGTCTCTTGTTCAAACATGTGGTTTCACCACAATATTTTGTCCAAGTGAGTTATAATGGTTCACAGAAATTAATATTTATAATCACGATATTCACCAGATTCTCCTCTTATGAAAGGTATTTTTTCAATGTTACTGCCTCAAGATTCATTACAAATGAAGGATTTGGTTTGTACTTTCTTCCAAGAGATACAAGAAACACATCATGTACTTGAGATGGGTTACGTCGGTGTACTAGATGACAAGATACCACTCGGATGTTATCAATTATCTCAAAGGGGATGACATATCTAGTTCTGAGTATTAACATCTCCCCAAACATCATGAATTTATACAATGATGATATATCAATGAAATCCTTATATCAGTAGTCAAACACTAGGTCACTTCAACTATTGTATTAATTGATTTTATATCCAGTTTTGATGGATTTATTGTAACACTAAATAGTTAGATCCTTCTCTGTCATCTTAGGGAAAAGATCAAGGCCTGTAAATTTTTTCACACCAACACCGTCCAAACATTTCAGTTTTTAACCCCATTTATGATATAGAGCCTTATAACGTTCTATTTTAATGATATAATTGAAACTACTGTTATATGACAACTCTTATAGATGAAGGTTTTAATCCCATCATCCTTTGAAATCCATTGATCAATATCAAATCATTTCTTCTACTGTTTTGATGGTTATATTAGATTAACTATCCTTCTGATGGGGACAAGTGGCATTGAAGCACAACTCTATATATTGATCATGATAAAGTATTATCTATAACATCACAGTAAACCTCATATATTAATAAAACAATATAGAGTGGAACTCAATGTAATATTTCCACTTCCCTTATATGTATCTTAGTCAGTTGGTCAAAAGATAAATCTTTCATTATGGTGATGAAATGTTGAATCTTTTAAAGGCAGTCAACTATCACCCAGATGGTGTTATATTCCTTATGTTTCCTTGCGAGTCCTTTGATGAAATTAATCATTATGGTTTCACATTACTATATTGTTATTTGAGATAGTTTAATCCTACCCAAATACATATATCCATCATCTATAACGTATAGTCATACCAAGTATCGAGATAAAAATTATTAAATATCTCTCTTCATGTAATCCCACTAGAGGCGTTTCTTCACATCTCATTATATCTTAGTGCTTCTGGGATGAATAGAGAAGAATGATCTATATACATCATACAAAATATCCCTCTCTATGTATTGTTTTTATGGGACACATATCTATATTCCAAACCATATAACTCAATCATTAGAGATGTTGATCTCCATAATATTCTCTACCTTTATCTATAGCTACTCATCATCTTTTTGTCTCTCCATGATCCCTCAAGAATAAATAGTTTAATAGGTATTTAAAAAATTACAGATGAAGATCCTTTTGTTGTTCTCATTTCCATCATTTATAATTATTATAATATTGGATCTTTTTCAATTATCATTACTGATAAACATTCTAGATCCTTTCTACTTAGTGCTTTTTCCACTCTTTATTATTTAATGTAGATGATAATTGATTGAGAAACCAGGTTCCTTGATCATATCTAAACACATTTTTTGGAATTACGTTAATATATTTATAATTGAATGTATAGTTTATAATCTTGTGATATATATAAATTTCACACTTATCACTATATAGATAATGTTCCCAGATCATAAATACAATGATCACTAACATCAACTTTAGGTCATGTGTTGGATAGTTCTTCATAAAACAAATTCTACCATAATGGTGAGTAGGTCATAAATTTTTCATTTTAAACTTGTATAATACACAAAATCCTCTTTGAATCATAGTATTATATTATAAAAGATCCCCACATTACGGTAGTTCGAGTACTAGTGTTGTGATAATAATCTTTTTCAACTCCTTAAATATATATTAATATTCACTTGTCTTAAAAAACATTGTTTTATTTATATTTAGATTATTTGGAGAGTTTTAAAATATAGATAATTAAATCACACATCATTTGTAATACCCAACTAGTTTAATGAAAGTACACATATCAATTACAGATACAGTCATAGGAAACTTTTCTATAGATTTTGTCTTCAAATGGTCTACAGATATCCATTTTTTGGTGATATTATACAACAATAATTATACATAATTCATACAAAACTCACATTTTTTGTACATTTCATATAAATTAGCCTTTAAAAAATTCTTTATAATAGTATTCAAATGATTATCATGCTCCACCTTACTTTATGAGTATATGAAAATAACATCTATAATGACTACTGCAAGTATTTCATTGTAATTTATATAGATTATATTCATTAATTCCAAAATAATTTTGTGTAATTAGTGAACCTTAATGGAATCACAGGGAACTCATAGTGTATATACATTCTTAGAAATGTATTTATGGGATTTTATTCCTTCATCAACCAAAATTTGTTGTATCTTGACTAAAGGACCACCATAGCGAAATAATGATCCCTACATAAATTTCTAACCTAGTCCTCAGTCTTTGGAAGGCTATACATTTTAGTTATAATTGTCATGTTGATTTCATGATAATAACTGAAATTGAACATAAACACATTTTTCTTCATGATGAATAGGATCGATGAACACCATGATAAATAAATCAAAGATATAAAACCCTATTCAAGATTATATTGTATGTTATTTTTTATCTCCTCCAAATAAAAAGTGTCCATTATATAAGGGGACTTTAATATGTGTAGTGATCCAAGTATATTATTGATTGAAAATAAACATTATCAATTAATAAGAATACTTGGTAACTCTCTAGGGAATAAATTAGTATAATTGCCTCATAATGGGTATGTATCAATTCATGATTCTCTCTTGTAAGCTAGATACATTTTCTCGCAAGGAAATAATATCTATAAATATGATGAAAATACTAAAAAATATCCGGCTTCCTAATTGAACATATATATAACCAGTAGGTGATTCATAATATGAATATTTATTTTCTTATCTCAGAATTTTATGATGGATTTTTATAAGGAAATTCAATCCCTTCCATGATGATCATAAAATTTCTCTTCAGTAAGTATAGAAATGTTTATAGGTATGTTTATTGTGAAAATATGGATATGGTATTAGTTATATAATTTAGATTTTATAGTTAAACCATTCACCATCTACACAGATAACTCAACTTATATGTTTTGAGGTGTTGTTTTAATAGTTCATCTAAAGATGAATAATACGAAATAATTTCTTAGGGATAGAATCATAAAGTACATTTTGTACTTTGAAATGAATAAATAAAATATGTGTCTCCATTTCATTATTGGTATCCACATTTTTAGATGTGTTGAAATCAGATATCCCATTCTCTCAAAGCATTTGATGTTTTTTTTTCACCAGTGGTCATAAAACACCCTTGGCCCAGTACAATAATTCTCATAATATCATTATTCATGTAGGTGAAACATTATACAACATGGAAAGGATGGGCTGGAGCATTTTTTTATTCCCACACATTTGTGGGTTTCTTCCATTGAAAATAAATAGCTACGTGCCATTCCTTCACGCAACTAAATTATTTCTTGGTCCCCTTTAGAAAATTTCCATGTTACTTCTTCCAAAAATTTTGACAGGTGGTATTTTTATCTTCCATGACACTTTAATATTTCTCCAGGATACCCCTTGGATGAAAATCCATTTTCCACTTCATATCCTTGTGAGATAATTGAGATTCACCGATCTCTATTTTAATATTTAGGGAACATCATACAATTTCATAATAGTCATCAAATTCTATAATTTATTAAGATTTACATAAAATAGGATTTATCCCAAAAAATAATTGGTTAGCTTTACATTGGGGAGGGAGGAAAAATCAAAAGGTGTCTCCTGATGTCTTACGATGTTTTCTTTGTAAACCCTAATCTATTAATCATCATATTGATTTAGGCTAATGAAATAACTCTCTAATTAAATACAATGAGTGAGTAAAATAATATTGGAAATACAATTTCTATAATTCATTCCACCCCATCATTTTTTTCACATCCCATGATTCATATTTTTAATTAACGTCCACCATTGATCTACTTTTGATGCCTATGATAAATAGACATCAATTACTTCTAATTCATAGATAATTAAATAATAGAGGAGAAGTTCTCAATGGATTTTATCCATTGTTCCATGATTACTTCTGTTGGGGGATTCAATAATTCCTCATGATTGAAGATTATCTACAAAAAATGAGTTAAATTATAAATTCTTTTCATTATTATCCTGAATCATGATCCTATAGAGTTTTGAATCTCATTTAGGTACTCAACAGGTTTCCCCTCATTTTGTTTGTTGACTCGATTTCTACTATATCTTGCCATTGATATAAAAAATATAAAATTAGGGGATTGATTTTTCAAAATATTAAACTCATTAATGTGAAAAAATGAAAATTAATGGGATTATTCATGAATAAATATATTCAATAACAAATAAATTTATAAGTTTCAATATAATTTAAACATGATCAATTTAAAAATATAAAATCAAAAGGTTTTTAATGACCTTGAGAATTTTCCATATAATATCCCCTAGGAGGGTCAAGCCAGGTGTATATAATGGCCTATTTTCTACACAATGTTATGATCTAGAATAGATCAATGTAACAATTTTAGGTTCATTTTCCCTAGGTACAACTGTCTAGATCTTCATCAACTTTTTTTATCCAAACATTGATGTATTTTATTGGAAACCACATACTATATTTTTTACCAAAATTTTAGAATTTATTCATATGTTTACTCTTATCTAAAATTATTTTACTACATTTATCTAATAATCATAAAAAATAATATAACTTTCTATATTAACAATTATAATGGCCAATTACATTTAAATATATTTATACATGAATTTTAAACATTAATATACAATATTTACATACCAAAAGACCATGGGGCCTTGCATCTTTGGAAGACTATGTTTATAATAAATCAATAGGAATCAAAAATAATAAACACATATTTTTATATCATTAATTATATCCTAGATTAAATAAATATCCTAAAACTATATAAGATAAAATATGGAATACGTAAATGAAATGGGTGATCTAGAATGCTCACTAAGGGAATAAACATGACAAGGAAACATATTATTTGAGTCAAATTTATAACCTGATATCATAAAAGTGAAGTCACATTAGTTACTGAAAAAATCATGATTTAATGGAAATGGTATCATAAGATCATAGATACATAGTAAGCATGGATAAAACGTAAAACATGAAATAAAAAGAAGTTAAGGATTACTTCTGAGAAAATATAACATGGTAGACCAAGTATCATAATGGATTAGGTTAACTTCAGAATCCCATAAATGAAATCTCATGAAACTATAGCACTACTCAAGGCATTGGAGGGATATATAATTCTATAATAGAAAATAAAATTGATAACATTTACTTTCATATGTGTGGAATTTAATGAAATCAATCATAATGAAGAAGCATATAAATTACCCACATAAAGAAAATGTTTTTATAATATTTCCACATATCATAATCAAAAGAGGATTCATAAAGGGGGACTTTGAGAAAAGAAAATAAGGAATGTGTTACACCATCAAAAAAGGGATAATGAGTTAGATATATAAAATTTAGAGACATTAATTTTAATTTTGAATCATTCCATTACATTTATGTGAAAAATAATGAAATTTAGAGAGAGAATGGTCAAAACTGAAAGGAATGGGTGGTTTAGCGAGATCCCTTACATTGATCCAAACAAGTCTATTGTGTTAATTATCCTAAAAAAATGTATATGTTAACTGTTTAAATTATTAAGAACCATATTTTTGTTTATGATTCATTATATTATTTCATATAATATTTAATTACATAATCAATTAGGGTTGTGTTGGATGTTTTGAAGATATTTGGATTATATGACCAAAACCACATTGGCTTATTTACTATGGTCAAAGAGATTATTATTTCATCATAAGTAGACTAATAAAAATACAATACATTTTATTTTGTACATAAATTACACTTTTAAAACTAATAATGATTTATTTTTATGAAAAATTACCAATATTATAATCCTTGAGATGGTTGGCCATATGTACACCTGAGTAACATTTCCATTTTTCAATGATCATGATGGAAATAAGGTAAGTGATATTTTATCATTACAAAAATATAATTATATCATAAATATCATATTATTTATTTATATAGGCTTACATATACCATTATTTTGATGCCATATAAAAATATTGAATCACATGTTTTCGTTAGTCGGTAGTTCTCTGAACACACAAATTACGTTATCATTTTTAAATGGATTGTTAGGTAATTTTTTTGATATATAAATTTTAAATAATTATTAATACTTACTGAATATCATATTTATCCATTTAATCCATCGTTATAAAAATTCAATAGAGGTGATTGTTAGAAACTATTTACATTGATTTGTGAGGTGGTAGTTCTTCGTACAAACGATCAATAGTTTAATTTCAAATATTATGGCAGATAAGATTATTTATTATTGTTAGATTAACATAATAGAATCTATGTATATTGGATATAATGATTTCATTATACCATCAATGGTAAATAATATTTTATGTAGGTCAAAGAAGAAATAACATGAAGACACTTAGTTAGGAATGACATCTCTTCTTCATACCACAACTTTAGGATTTTACCAAACGCCTCCCTATATTGGATTTAGAAAAACAACACTAGGAAATGTGATGGTAATTATGGGAGGTATTTGGCCATGTATTAGCTTAAAAATGGATTTTTATGTGTTGATAGGATGTGAGAGATGGTTAACATTTATAAGGGAGATTGAGTGGAATTCTTGTAGATACTCAAAAAAATTCAACAATGGGATGCCATGCTTAAGATAAAAACCTAAAAATTTGATAACTAATGTATTGGAGGGGTTATATGGATTATAAATTCATCCCCAATTCATAAAATCATTTTTTATATATTTTCTTCTATTTACCTCTTTAGATTAACCCCTCTGTAAACCAGTTTTAGCATTAATCGTAGTAACATATTTTTACTATTTTTACTATTCATTATGGCCAAAATTTAAGTTGAACTTATAATAAAATATTAATAACAGTTATTAAAAATATAGAATCCATTATTTTAAATTTTATTCATATAATTGGTAGATTATAATTTAAAATTTAACCTATAAACATTTCGGAAAAACAATTCTCCATGAAATAGATTTTTCAACCCTAAAATGATATTATATTAACTAGAAGATATGTAATCATAATTAAATGAATTTAAATTCACATATATATATATATATAATATAAAAATTTCATTGAAATCATTCCTCCTTATGGGTTATTTTAATTAATTAAAATGGAGAAAAATTAAGCACTTTAAAATAGTACTCAAAATAATATATATAAGCATGAAAGAAATAAACTAAAATTCAGTGTAATGAAGATTTAAATGTCATTAATTAGAAGAAATATACGTAAATAAATTATGTTACAATTAAATAGAATTAAAATTATAATTATACTTTGAAATTTCTTATTTAAATATAAGGAAATGACAATTTTACCAAAATAGATATTTTTCTGTATTCCCTAAAAAATCAGTATATTTCGAAAAAACAAAAAAAATTAGCCACAGATAATTTTGATATATTAATTTCAATAATAATGTTAAATTTATAAAAAAATATTTTATCAATGATCTAGAAATTAATTATAACATTTTATCCCAAATAAATAAAACCCATTATGACTATATGTATTTCTGAGGAATAATATGACATTGATTAAAATAGGGTGATTATTTAATAAGAAGTTATCAATACATTAATATTGAGTATAAAAATTATATCTATTTAAAAAAATTTATTAATGCCCAAAAATTTAATTTCTAGTTTATAATTGTTATATTTATTTATTCACAATTTAGTTGGGTTCACTGTTTTATATTTGCATATACTATTGAACATTGTATTCCATTTTAAAAAATATTGGGTTTTATATAGATAGTATTCTTAGAATTTATTCCAACCAAAAGAATTTCACCAAGGAATGTGTCTATAGGGTAACATACATAGGGTTTCTATTAATCTAAATAATATATTATTTATATTCAATCGTTGGAAAAAATATTATTCTCTATAATGATAAGTAATATTATTTCATGATTTATTAATTGATCAAAAATAAAAAATAATTATCAATTCATGAGGTAATTATTTATTTAAATAAACATATAATTTTTATTTATCCTTTTTATTCACATGGTAATAAATATTAATATTTTCAATAAATAAATAACTTATTTATTTTCATGAATATTAATTAAATATTTTTTTTTCATAAATGTAAAAACAATATGTATTTATTTGATAATTAAATAATTGTATAGAAGGATGGGGTGACTATAATTTTTTTGGCATTAAATATTTTATATATGAGATTTGAAAATAATATTTTTCTATACATGAGTTACTTTACTCGATGAAGAATAATTATTATATTATTAAATTACATAACATGGGGTTATGGTTGGGTTTTCTATATTATTAAGAGAATTTGTGTAATTATATAAATATTAAAGCCTAAACCTAGGCCTATAAAATAACTATTAATGATGTAACTATTAAATCACCCAATACTTTTTCAGGTTTGATTAGAAACTAAAGAGAACATGTTGATCACAACTATAGGGTTTCTACTTTAGGTCGTTACGATGTAATGATAACAAACTTATCATGTTCGAACGATCTACTTTATCAATCAAGAAAGATATCAAGGCCAATTTAATATTTATAATTGTCATTAAAGTTAATTATAAATTATTTTAAAAGGATCCACTATTAGTTCTGGTGAAAACATTTTTTAATATTCTTCATAAATATTTCCTTGGTCTTGGTGTTTGTTGTTATTTACATTATGGATGATCCATTGAATCTAAAAAACTATCAGTTCATCATTGACCCAATAGGAACATCCACATGTCTGAAACCTTCAACTGGTTTCTGAGTAGTCACATTCAATTTATAATTATTTGTTATTTATTTATTTATTTAATTATTTATTTATTTAATTATTTATTTACTTTTTTGAAATTTAGTTTTCATTTCAGGAAATCCTTTATTATAATTATATTTTCGAGATCACTTCCACCAATATTAGTTTCTCACTCGTATAACCTAGATCTAGTTAATTTTTAATTAGGAACATAAAAATAAACCATCCATAGGTTCTAGAGATTGTATCCAAATAGTAGATGAGTGCACAACATGTAGCCTAAAGGTACATCAAGTGTGTCCCATTATATCACATTAGGACTGAAGACAATTTCCATAGGTTGTTAAGAAATATGTAAAAGCCCAACCATGATCATAGTAACACTAAGAGGGGGAGGGGTGAATTGTTTATATTTGTTTCTTTGTATGTTTCCTTACTTTTGAAAAAAAACTTCAACTCCTATTAATGATTTATTTCCATATAGAAAAAATTCGAACACATTCCATAAAAACTCAATTATTTACATGCTTCAAGGCCCAACAAGTGTATCTACAACCATTGTGTGGTTTCAAAAAATCCAATAAAACATAATGTACTAAAAACAATAATTTTATGAAGAATACAACATATAGGATAATATATTACAATCATGTACAACAATTCTCAATCAAACATTGTTTGTGCCTCTAGTATAATAAAATGATGTAGAACAATTTTTGTAACAACCATGATATAATTAAACTTTATTTTCATCCTTAAATATAAAAATCAATACATTTCATAACAACCTTACCTAGAAGAAGGTATGAACTTCTTCAATAATTCATAATGACACACATTTTAATTTCCATTTCCGATTACTCAGAATGATTCCTCAAAATGATTATTATACTCTTTGAGAATACTACGGAAAATAATTATGAACTTGCTCTTCCTTAGTCTTGAAATCATAGTACGATTGATCAATATAATTCAAAAACTCTGATTACAATATTGTCTCTTATCTTTCTTCATATTTCTATAATACATTTTTTTGAATGATATATCTGCAAACATATTATCCTTATAACTTGAGAGATTCTCTCTCTTCTATTACAGATATTAAAATTGTTGGGAAAGTATAAAGTATTCATTCATTTTATAGGAAACCCAAAAATGGTTTTGAAAAGTTTTTGAAACACATTCCTGATAAAAAAAATAATCAAATATTCATATTACCATGAATTTTACATTCATTTATAAATTCGTCAATGATTCCAAAATCTCCTCAAATCTTATCGAATCATCTCATGACTTCATCTCAATATTGACTTCTTGATAATATTCAGTTTGATTCTAACATCCATTCATATATTCCTCATTAAATTGAATAATATTGTAAAATAATAAGTTCATCATTTCATTTTTCTACATCAATTTTAAAAAATCAAAATAATTTTATTCAAACTTCATTCTTCCCTTGATAAGATTATTGTATCTCCTTCAAAGTCATGAATAAATATTTTAGAATCCCTTCATCAATACTTCCCAAAATCTCTAAAAATGATTCTTCTTCTTATTTTCTCCATACGAATGAACCTATGTCTGATAATGTTAGTAAGTGTCAGCCTGTTCCTAGTGAATCATTCTTTTATTTAATATAAAGAATCATTTTCATCTCCAATATGATGTTTGGCACCACATGATATCTAATGTCTCTTGACACACTTGGAAACATATTAGATTTCATCTTTTGTTCCTGAACCAATTATAATATAACCAACATATATTTAATCTAAACAAAAAATGGATAACTACATTATTGATTGATCTCTAATTTTCATTAATGCAGTAGTCTCCATATCATACAGCCTTTTTCCTTTTCATTGGTCCCAATAACTCATAATTAAAAACAAAATTTCCCCAGATCAATTCAGTGGAACACCATCTCTAATGTTAGGTTTCATTAATATCTATTTTCATTTGTGATTATGATACCAAAATACTATCATCAACCACCGACTAATTTCTATAATGATTTAAATCTTCTGGCATATTGGTATGACTAAAAATTAGCACCTTTTGTTTGTAAAATAAATATAAAACATCCTATCCATAAAAAAAATCTACATCAAGTGATCTCAAACTGATGAACTGAGATAAAAACCATCATCAAATTCCCTCCTTCACAAGCTTCTACTAATAATCATGATTTTATTCATTAATTTTAATTCTATGAAGATCAAGAGGGCATAATATTACTTATAATAGAATTTATTGTAACATCCTATTTCTCTATAAAATTTCTTATTTCCAACTAAACCTAAATAAAATAGACAGCAATTATTCTCCCCAATTACTTCATAAGGATTATATCACGTGTTATTATATTACTTATTATTTTTTGTCAAATAAAAATAGTAATGCATTGTAAGATTTACATCGATGTAAGCTAGACTCGGATATGGCTTCTTCATTATGATATTCCAATAAAACTGCACCCAATGTGATTCTTATGTTCCTTTTTTATAAAAATATTATCAATACAATGGAATTTTTTAAAAATTTTAATTCTAATCCATTGAATATAATAGTCATCCCAATTGACTAATTTACAATGTGAATTTGTTACTTTCTTAAGGACAACAAAAGAAACAATTATTTAAAAAAATTATTTTAACTACCAAAAACCTTCTTCAACCACTTTTGTCCAAAACATTTACCCCTTTATATTTTATTTTCAACTAATATGAATAAATCACTAAACTTTGTAACCATATGAAAATGATTATTTTTTGATAATTATTAACCAAAAAGATCTAACTCATTTTAAGAAACAATAATTATTGGGGTAGAAAACATGAATTTCAAATTTAGTAATCGTGAAATACCCTCATCATTCCATCACAACATTGTTCAATTCTTAAAATGTTATATTAACCAATGTTTCCTACAACCACAAAAAATTACAATTAATAGTTGATGTACATTCATGATGTATTCATAGTGTACCCAGAACTCTTCAGTTACACATTCCATCATAAGTATGGATTTATGAACCAATAATCCCTCTGGACAACACTATCCATAAATATGATGATAGAGGGAACACAAAAACATACCTCAACCATGATGACAATTATTTTGGACTCCCTTGTTAAAACTCATTTTATGAATAGGTCACTTCAGTAATGGTTGGGGGAAAATGTCACCAACATGGTATGATGTAGTAATATACTCCATATTCAATTTATTATTCTCCACATGTTATTTGATGAAGTGGTACATGATTTTGTTATGTTTTTAAAATGAATGTTTTTTAGGAATCATTGTATGGTTGATTTTACATTGATTATCATAACTTAAGGGAATGGGTAAAATTAAATTGATATATAAAATGTCCAACTAATTAGTCATCTACATAAGATGGGTTGTATCATGAGTGGCAGCAATATACTCATATATAGAAATGCTAAGAGTTACTGAAATCTTATTTTTTATATTCCATCTAACACAATTTTTCCCAGAATGAAAACTCCACCAGATGTTGATAATCTATCATCCATATTTACTGCACAATTGTAATCTAAATACACATTAAATTCAACAATTTATAAGCTATACAACCCAATTATGAAATTTATTATACCTTTGATATATCTAATAATTATTTTTGTAGCTAAAATATCTGATTCATTTGGATCACTTTGAAATATTACACATATGGTAAAAACATATAGAATATTGGGTCCTAAGGCACTCAACTGCAATAAACTCACTATCATCTTCCAAAACTCTTTTTATTCTCTGTCATTAGTTTTCCTATTTTTACTCAACTGTGTTACCACATAAATTGATGTGGAAACTAGTTTTTAATATTCCATGTTCAACATCATATAATGTTATTTGATATAATTTTTAGGAGAGAGAGAAATGTGATTATGATTTTTTTAATTCCTAAGTAAAGAATGTATTTCATTTCTCCCAATAGGGATACTTATAATAGCTTTTTCATCACCTCATTAAATCATTAAAAACATATTTGTCCATTCCCTATAAATATAATTTGTTCAACATAATCAATTACAATGTAAAAAAGCTCCTAACATTATTTGATGTAAATAATTCTAGCAAATAATTCTTTTATAGAACACATATTTCTTGAGAACGTATCTAATTTATTATACTATGATCTTGAATCTTGTTTTAGCCCATACAAAGCTTTATTTAACCTGCACACATAAAAATAATCAGTATCAACAATAAATCCAGATGGTTGTATAATATAAACATCCTCACCATGATCCCCATTCATGAATGTCGAAATCACGTACATAATAAAGTATTTGTAAATTTTTTGTAAACCAACACCAAGAATGGTTATTATTGTTTACATCCTTTATATTTGAGGAAACCCCTCATCAAAATATACGAATATAATATGTGACAGACCATTTTTCACTAAAATTTCATTTTATTTTATTACTTCACCATCTTCATTCAACTTGTTTCGAAAAACCCACATTTTTTCTAAAAACATTTTTGTAATCCGATATGGGTATGAGTTTCCCAATATTATTCTTTTATCTTTGATCCATCACTTAATTCACTTCTTGGACCCATTCCAGATGCTCAAAATCCGCATTCTCATCATTCTTCTGAACTTCTAAATATATGGATGTATGTGTAATAGTTTTGGATGTTCTTAATATTTTAATATTTTGATGTTGATCAACAATAATTTTTTGAGATTTCACATTCATCTAAGTCATGGGATGTGATTTTTATGTGTCATCCTCATAACTACATATTTGAGTCTGATTATTCTTATTGATTAGGATTAAAATTATCTGTATCCTTATCATAATATTTTTGAATTTTTGTATTCTACTCATCTTCTTTATCAACACATGTATGTTCATCTTCCTTAGTTTTCTCAAATAACATTTTCAACAATAGAATAATAATTTCTTAAAATTTCTTTTTTGAAACACATGGATAGTCTTCTTTCTATAGTATATATAATAATAATTCCATCTTCACCTCTATGTTCAAAAATTCCAAGGCTTCCATCATTCTTCTTTATGATGCATCGAATCCAAAAAAATATCATAAGTATATTAGACTCAGAATTTATTCATAAAATATTTCATATGGGTTCGTATCAGTTATTTTATTATAGAAACATCAGTTTTGAATATACACCATAGTAAACAATACATGCCACAAAATGTAATTAGAGAGACACTATTCAAGTCAAATAGATCTACACATTTCAAGAGGACATCAATTCTTCCTTTCAGCAACCCCATTTTGTTTAGGATTATATAGTGAACTGACCTCATTCCAAATTATATGATTATTATTATTACTCTCAAATTCCCCATTTTTTACACCCCACCATTATTAGTTCTGAACATATTTACTATATACTGACATTCCTTATCATCTTTACTCATGAATCATTTATAAAAAATTTCTACATCTGACATATTTTTCATATACATAACTCATGAAATTCAAGTGAAGTAATCACTAAAAATAATTAAAAGATTACCTTCATTAGTTTATTGTTTGATCACAGCCCCATATATATCAGAATGTGTATGTTCTAGAGGTTCTTTTGATAAAATTTCAACCTTCTTAGGAAGATACTTTATAATCATTACATTATGAAAAATACTACAACACCAATAACTTATTCCTAATATATCAGGAATATACCAAACACTTTCTCACTTGGATGTCTTGTACATGTTTCATTGAAAAATGTGACCCAAAATTTTATGCCACATCTAATTATATTCCACCATTCCCATGTAACAATAGTTTTTTATTTCATCAATATGAAATAAGATTCTTACTTTATGTCAGTGTCATGTAACTATCATTCCCTCCTATCATTTTAAAAAAAATCAATATTCAATAAAAATTTATTTGTTACCTTTATCATAAATTTGTAAAATACACATCAAGTTTTGTTTCATCACTTATACATATAATTTTCTCTTATACATCAACTTATCATTCCCATTAACATGAGATCCAATACTTTTGATTATCATGGAATCATCATTTCCAAATATCACCATTCCTTCTATGAAGTCTCTTAGATTATTCAAAAACACAAAGTTATGTTTTATATGACAGTAAAACCCATTTTAACGATATATGGTCATTATATTTCTGTATTTTTTGAAAAAGTTTCTATAGAAGGGATTTTTATTTTCCCTTATCCTTCTTCACAACTAGCATTTGGGAATTACTAACAAATATTTGTTGTGCTGGTAATCAAACAAGACATCCTTTTTCAGGATGTATATGTTTTTCACATATTTAACAAAAAATTTCTATATGTTAAAACCTATTTTAAAATTTCACATCAACCATTTGAGTAGTCATTACTATATCCTTCTTGAACTTCATCAAAACATCATATTCATAATTATTTTGAACATCCTTATCATAATTCTTCCTTTAAGATGATTAACACCCCCTCAATCCTTTTTAATGTTGTTTATTGAACCAAATCATATTTTCAATATGTTTATATCCACCACAATATCAGCTATATATATAAAAAAATTAGCATCTCAAACGTCCATTTTGACTATATGTTTTTGTACGTTTCTCAACAACCTTATTATATTTATAATATGAAAATTTGTCGACTAAAAATCCCTATGATATCACCAGGATCCTTCTACATTATATAGTTTTTATTTCCAAAATTATCAGAATCTTATGTAATAGAATCCTATTGATAATTGAATATTTAAAAAAATAGCACACATTGATTCATTAGAAACTATTGAAATCTTTACTTTTTTATTCATGGACACTTAAATTACTTTCCCATAATTTTTTTTCTCCTAAAAAATTTCATCTTTTTGATCATTCGATGAAGGTAAATTTTTATGCTTATAATTATTATCCTAATATAAAAATAACCAACATAAAAGATAGAATTATTGAAAATTTTAACCCTCTTATCAGTTGTATAATGTTATCATTGGTAAATTTTTATATCTTCTTCTCATGAGTCATTCTTTACTTCTATATTTTCATTACGATTATTTTATTTATCTACCGATTTATTATTTCCAAAATATATTATTATAACATGAAATTGTCTTCTAGAAAACATTAAATATTGTTTTTTGAAGAGACTTTATATTTCAATTTTTTGACATCATTCTCATGCCTCCAAATATTTCTCAAACATGATTTCAACGCTAATTTCAGATAAAATTATGCTTGAGTTTCTTATATGTCTGCGACACTATATCCTAATTATTTATTGTTAACTCTTCCAATAAATGTATTATGAAATGCATGATTAATAGACTTTATTATTCAACATCACTATCTTATTATTCATCACATTTAAAGAAAAATATTATTCCTTTAGAATTAATTAAATTTTTATTATTCCCATTTGAATATGATTTATCTATATCTATCTATTTCTTCCATGAACATATTTTCCTTATTTAATATTAATCACTAAACAAATATTTTTTTTTGACGAAAATTATATGCAACATTCCCAACAGCTCCACATTCAAATAATTTCAAGGGAGTTATCCCCTATAAATTCTTATACCTCTTCTATCATTTTATGAAAATTTGGATGAAAATTAATCATGATTTTTTATGAACTCATTTTCAGAATCAGAGTCCGCAATATTATCTTCCTCAATAAACTTATTATACTTATTTTTATTGGACACCTTAACTGAATTTTCAAAAAATTATTTTTTCCTTTCTTATATATATCCCTTTTATTCTCATATGTGTAAAGGGTAGTATGAAAATCATTCAGAGATATGTCTTAGGTTCTCTTTCTTCTAAAAATGAATTTTTTCATCAATATTTTTTTGACAAATTCTCATGATCTTCATAATAGTTGTTGAGACTTCTAGCTTTTCGCCAAGAAATATGATAGTAATAAGAATATATTTCACTATGGTGAAGAAGTCACCTACTGAATCATAATCACCAAAATTGATAACTTCATACTTTAATCTACATATTTTATTCATTCCTCTATTCACCATTGTATTTTATTCATAATGTTTTTTCAACATATCATAGCCATCTTCTGCCGTAGATACACCTTTGATTAATAATAATTAACTTTTAGAAATAGCTGATAGTAAATTATTCTTATGCTTTTCATCATTATCACGTCTATTCTTATTAATACATATAAGTGTAAAATTATCATCAATGGGAGGAAATACATCCATTTGTAGCTTCAGGAACGTCATATCCTAAAGATAGAAGATAATTAAATATTATATATTTCTAGATATGAAAATTATTTCAATTGGAAACATGAATACCTTTCGTGTTGATAAAATTTATATTATCCATGAGATTATTTTAAAAACATTAGAAAAAAATAAATTATGGGAACCTCCACTCTAATACCTCTTGTAAAATAACATCCATGATCATAGTATCCTTGAGAGGGGGATGAGGAGAAATAATGCTATCTTTTTTAATTTCCCATACTTTTGAAACAACCTAGACACCTGTTAAATATCTCCTTACCTACTAAAAATAATAAAACACACATCCATAGGAACACATGAATTTACTGGGTTCCATAGTCAAAAATAGTATCTACATCATTGGTATGGTTTGAAAATAATTCATTTTGACCCAATCCATCACAAAATATTCCTTTGTGGGAAATACATTAATTAGGATATTCCTTTATACTCATGTAATAGCATGTTCAGTACCACAATTTATCTGATTGAAGTATCATGAAATGATGTAATAATTTTTTTGTAAAAATCATGTTATGGTTCTTCATGATCATCTTTCATAATTATATACCTAAAAAAAATTCTACAGTTACCTTGTAGAAGGTAATGCCGTATTCTGTATTCGATAATGATACTCATTCTTTCATTCTAATTCAATTCATCAGTATGATTTTCCAATACAATAATATTTATCTTTTAGAATATGAGTAAAAAAATTATGAAATTCTCTTTCTTCAGTCTCGAAATCCTAGTCTGATAGCTTGGCCTAATTTCATAAACTATGATTATGATATTTCTCTTATCTTTCTATTTATTTCAAGAAAAAATTTCATGAAATATCAATATGGAATCCTCTTCTCCATATAACATGAGAGATTATGTCTCTTCTCATAAAATGTGTACAGCTGTCAGAAAATTACAATGTACTTACACCATTTATAGTAAAACATAAAGGGATTTGGGAGTGATTTTGAAAAACATTCCCGACCAACTACTATTTTATAATCCTTATTCTCCCTTCAATTTTGAATACATTTATGACTTATTCAATTCTTATCAACACTTTTCAAATCTTCTTGAATCTTCTAACAAAATCAACTCGTTTCATACTTCATGAAAAACATTAGTCTGATTCTGGTTTCCAGTCTTATTTTCCACATTACTAGGAAGAAAATTTTAAAACCAAAGGATATTCATTAAGTTTCTATACACCAAATGGAAAATAAATTTATACATACTCTTCAAGAATTGTGATACCCTTAAAACCATTTTTGTATCTCCTTCCTATTATAAAATAATAATTTTATACTCTCATTTACAATACCACAAAAATGCTCTAAATAAGATTATTTTTCTTCATATCTCCAGATAGATGATACAACATCTGATAAAGTTTTCCAGTGATAGAATGTGCCTAGTGAATCACTCTATAATTCAACCGGATAAATCTGTGTCATCAATAATACAATGGCCGACACCACATGAAGTTTGATGACTCATAAACAACTTGAAAACATATCATAATTCTTATTTTACTATATAATCAATTGTAATAAAAACAATACTTATTTTATCTTTTGGAATATTGATGAATATATATTTTATCGATCACTATCTTTCATCGTTTCATCAAACTCAACTGCATAAATTAATTTTCCTTTTCATTGGTCTTGAAAAATCCTAATGACAAGAAAATTCTACTTCTGATATTATTGGCGAAACCCGACGTCTGATGTTTTGTGTTAATAGTAGCTTCTTTATATTTTTTATTTTGATACTAATTTACTATCAATAACAAAAAAATTATTTCTATGATGTTTTAAAAATTTTGGCTTATTGGTTTGATGGAAAACCAGAACAATCAGTTTCTCTCATTAAAGTCAAACTTCATAGCCTTTAAAAGTAATATGTGTTTTGTGATCTCACACTTATGACTTGAGATCAGAAAAATTCGGCAACATCCTTCTTTCAACAAATTAATATTATAGGAAATGATTCATTAAATACTTTTATTACATTGAATATCACCATATCATCATATGACTTATAATGAATTATATTTTAACGTCCCATTTCTCCAACAACATCATTCTTTCCTTTCAATCCTAAATATGATTGAAAACAAATGTTCACCCTTTCCATCATAAGGCCTATATAATATTTTTTCTGATTACTTATTATTTTTAAAGAAATAAAAAATATCAAAGTAATGTCATGTTTACATTGGAGTTTTCCAGTCTCTAATACCACTTCATCATTACGATCATCCTATCATACAGGACCTAGAGAGAGTCCGAGGAACCTTATATTCTAGTAGATATCTTCTAAATATGATTTAATTTATTAATAATTATGTATCCAATTGTATTAATATGATGGTAAGCCACATTTTAATGTTTTAAAATGGACATTTATTTATATATTATTGAAAAATAAGACAAAATTCTAGGAAAAAATTATTACTTCTTCCTAAAATAGTATCCAATAACCTTGTTCCCATCACAGTAGTGAAACATGGATGAAATTAATCCAAATTCATTATTGACTAAAATAATATGAAATGTGAAATTTATGATTATAAAGAATACAACTAGGTTACATATCATTTGGTATATGTGTTCCAAAATGGAAAATTATTTCATCACGTATTAATTATGTGACACACGAGGACTGTAATCCATGTAATAAAGATGTTTAATAATATGTACAAGGTATACAAATTGATTATATCAGAAAATTTTATGTATGAATACATTCTTTGTCATTAGTTGTGTTTCATATACATATGGTGAGAAATATACATGGAGTATAACAAGATATTCATTCTTTGTACCCAAAACACATACACTAAAATTTTAAAAACTAATCTCTTACACTAAAAACATTATCAATATGTATTCTATGAGTCATTTATATAATCGTACATTGGATATGATAGGTTTTATATGATATAGCTCTATTAATTAATTTCTTTGTATAATTATAAACTACATACCATGTACAGTCATAACACATTGGCCTTCATTAATGCATTAAATGAAGAACACACTACATTAATTAAAATGTGTTCTATGATTCATTTATTAACCCATAAAATTCATTTAATTATGTGATAAAACATGTAAGAAATATGAAACATGACTAGACTATATTCAATCTCAATACATACTATTTTTTTTTTGAAAATGTACTCAATGAGTTGCTCAATGTCCATGTTCTGTGAATATTTAATTAAATTTCATATAAAATTATTTAAATATATTATTTAAAAACATATGGTTGAGTTTCAATAAGAAATATTGTTTCCATATTAAAATAAATTAATTATTTGATTAATTAAATAAATAATTGGATTAATTATGGAGTGTTTTATCATAGTAAATGATCAAATCAAAATGAATGATAAAATATTATTTAATGGAATATTTACATATCTTTTGGATGATCATGGGAATATAATGACATGTTAATTTTAATGTTTTCTTTCAGTTTAATTATCTCATGGGTTTTTGAAATGCTTTATATTAAATCAATTTAATGGCCAATGATTCATACTTTCCTCCATATTATTTACAAGCTTACATGCCCACAATTTAATTTATGCAAACCCTCTTATAGTTCTTTTCACCAATGTTGGAATTTATAGGATTATAAGGATGGAGTTCCTAGGTTCATCGAGTTTTTTTAATATGGATGTGAGTCAAAACCATAAAAAGAAGATATATATGACACATATGGATTGTTGAAACATGGTCCTATATTAGATTAAGGTGATTTACACTATGGAAAATTGTTTGCTAATTGTATTCTAAATAAATAATCTTCTACTTAAATATTTGGACCATTAAATGTACTGTTTATTTTATTTATATATAATTCCTGATTTTATAAAAGAAAATAAAATAAAAATTACATAAATTAATAGATTAATGTTCTAAGATAGAATTAAATAAAAGGATTATTCATAAACATTTTATCGAGACATGGTTAGAAACATAATTAAAATCCACATAATATTAAAAAATATTGTAAAATATATAATAATAAATAACTAAACATAATAAAAATCCATCCTATTAATATTAATACATTACATATTCCATTACCTAGGTTATGCGGAAGCCATAGTTATAGTGTAATTTCATGCCTCATCTGGGGAACATTTAATTATTAAGAAATCTAAACAATGACGGTGGGTTGAATCAACTAACCTGTTATTGGATTTATTGATAGTTTTCAATTCAATGAAACTTTTGAGGATATTGATTAGGATATCAATGTTAGGATTTTATTATTGGGGAGTCCGCTCAAAAAATATGGTGATACAAGCTCAAATTTGGAAAGATCACCTCCCTATAAAAATTTTATACCATTTATTGAATTAGTGTGGATTAAAAGAAGGGAAATTTGGATCTGTTCCACTAGAATGTCCATGTGAAGAGTTATTTTGAATTCAATGGTGATGATTTTTGAGACATAATAAATTTTTTGGATAATTTCTAAAAAATAGAATTTATTACATCACACCTAATAATACACACTCATATTGTTGTAGAAAAATTTAATGGTCATCAACTGCATTGTCCATATGATTAATTTCGGATAAATATCATAAAAATAATTACAGTAACACCAAATAATGATATAGATGATTATGGGTTGGGTTTCACCATGAATAGAAGTATTACAATCTAGAAACCTGAAAACATTATCTACCTTACAAGGAGGTTAGTGATAAGGATTATACTATCTATAAAAAATAATGAACGATGTGCTAGATGTTCAGGGTTTAATAATTTCATCCATGTATTACGAACTCATGAAGACACATGAGAACAACAATTCCTATATAATTATCAACTATTATTTGTTATTTATTTGGTGAGATATTGATAGAAACAATATGATAAATCTAAGGATCTCATTATGAGAAATTATAGAGAATTTATTTAATTTATGCTTCACATAGTCAAAATAATTGAAACATTGATCAAATAGAGGCTCTAGAATTTAAAATACATGATGAATTGCAGACTAATATAATTCTAGTATCACTCCCTCAGATCGTCACTATTATTTATGTAAATTTTAATATAAAAAACATATCCATAGCTGGATATCCGGCTCCCATGAGCCCTCTGCATTCTCCCATGTTTCCATATGACATGATCAATGAGAATGTTCAATACTCATAGGATCCACTATTATATATCCATGATCACTACTGGTTATTTGTTGAAGGTAGATTCATATTTAATGTCTTATTATCAATATTTTATCACATTCATAAGATCATTCACATATCTTCTCAGTTGTGACACAGGGATGAATTAATGCACCGAGTTGAACAATCATAGTAGGGATATGAGATATAAAACATCACTAAACATCTATAGAATATCAAACATCTTGATGAACACAGGGTCTTTCCTATCCAATATAATCATCACATTCTATTTCTTGGGATGAATCATAGAAAAAACATACTCTTCCTATTAAAACAGTAAAGGATTAAAATGGTGATATATGTAATATTTCTTTCAATTATAGGCTCTAATCATCTGATATTTGACAACCATAACCCTCTATGTGATTTTTTGTATCAAATTTTGTCTCAAATGGGATATCTCTCAAACCATAGATCATTATAAGGGTAACTAAAAGGATAACATATACAAAACATTCAATGTTTTAGTGCCAATTGGTGGAGTAATAAATGTTATTATAAGAAATAAATATCAATTCCACGTGATCTTCCTAGCTCTAGCCAAAGTTCATAATAAAAGATCTCAACACGTCCTCCAGAACTTGGATGGTGTGCTCTGTCTGTCCATCCATCCAGGTGGGTAATGTCAAAGTTACCCCACATGTAGTCTATGATTCCTCATGTAGGTCCCTACAAAACAAAGATGTAACCCAATAATCGCTTTAAAAGTCAATAATCAATTGTATCCCTGAGGATCATATGATCTCCCACACATACAATTGTCAGAAACTTTCCACCAAATTATACTCCCAATTGGAATTGATGTGAGCTGTCACATGGGTTGGTCTGCAATGACCTAGATAGTATTGTGGCATCTCACTATCCATGGAATCAACATCATAAAGTCCAAGTATATTATGTCCCATTTCATCTATGAGATATCAGGATATTGTTTTTGACATAAAGGAACCTAGTTCTAATCCATTACCTGCTGACATGCGAGACACCGAAAAGTGAACTTAGGGAAACTCAACCTCATCATAAACCAGCCAAAATTCTTTTGTAAGTACCTATACATATTACATACACTGGGATGTACATCCAATATATACGTGTGAAACCCCATCATCAACTCCTCTCACATCGGGACTCGAACCACCATCCATCCATAGAAAATGTTGAAGTGTTCCCCTTATTCAACAAATCAATCTAGTGAATCGTTAGAATATAATTTATAATGAATAACATCAAAGTTGGTGTCTCTAAAATAATCCTCCGTCACATTTTGATGAAATGTAGGTGTCAAATCATTGACTGAAAAAATTATTCACCATTATTCATCAAGCTACTTCAGTATCAATGAATCCAACTAATCAGAAGTCACCTCTACCAAGTGATAATTATATATCATTCTATAGGTTTATTCTCCCACATTTTACCTACCATGAGTATAGAATATCCCTAAATTATATTCCTTTAGTAACTATAATAAAACACCAACATCATGTTCAGATCACTTTGTGGACACATATAATGGACACTGTAATGGTTTCAGTAAACTATAATGTTCCCTCTTGGAAGATTGTTCCTCCAAATCTGTAGAGCGATGACTACTATTATCAACTCTAGGCCATCAGTCACATATTTTTTTATGGGGTCTCAAATATAATTAACCATTTAAAATAATTTCCTCCTTATTCATTAACGTGAATTTTAGTCTATCTCTAGATGTATAATAGAGACCCATGCATGACATACACGGATATTTTATTTATTTTGAGGAATAAAAAATAAACGACACACACAGACTTCCAAAGACCATATTAGTTTAGTATCTTTGGAAATATATAACATACTTTTCTAATTATGGTGAAATAACATCAACACCTCCAGTAATGATCTTCCACCTTTTTTCCTACCTATTTTTTATTATCCTGGGGAAAAGAAAACATGAAATGGGTGAGCTCAAATGCTTTGTAAGGGTAATCATAGAGAACATAAAACAAACCATTAAAATTTTAATGTAAAAAACATGAATATAATTTCTAGACAACAAAATCTTGAGCAATGAAAAAAATCATGTTTGTACATAAGGCATATACCATAAAAGAACACTATATATGATAGAATCGTATTGACATAAAACATGTAATAGTGGAAAACTAAAAATAACGTAATATTTTTTCCATAGTGTCGAAGTCATTTTTACAAGACCATTATAGTTGAAAAAATCCATTACTTAAGTGGGATTACATATCGTTCCTGCCATGTATTACTAAACTAGATTTACTTGTTATTCCTGTAATTTCAATCATAGGAGATATAAATATTTACCCAATGAATTGGATGGATATATAGCCCCCCCATATCATTATGAAATCATTATTACATGTTCTAAGAAATAGAAATCATTCATCATAGCATAATCCATGAAATAAATTGTGTTTCTTAAACTACATTCCATCTAAATATATATAAAATAAAGGGATTTCATAAAAATAAATCCATAACAAACACAATGAAATAAAAGTAATAATTGGTATTGAAACATAACCATATGTCATCCTAGATGTAAAATAAATTTTATAAAATACTTTAACATGATTCTTGAAAAAAATGACTTTTCATTTTCAAAAAATATTTCTTTTCTATAGATGATTTGAAATTTTAAAAGAAAAAAAATAAGATCACAATAAAAATTTATACTGGTATAGGATGATTCATTGAAATTAGGTATTATGAAGATTTAAAAGCCCGTTCATTTCATATAAGATCAAAAAATTCTCCTCATACGTTTGTCAGAAATGTCAAAAAATTCCTCATATGGTAAAAAATGATTCCTTTCATACCACGCAGTAAAACTAAAAATATGGTAAAGATGAAATTAAACATACATAGAAGAATAGTAAACATTTTAAGAAATAATTTTTACAATACATGGACATTGGTGATAAATATATCTCTAGTAAATACTTTCGTATAAACAGTCTCAGATAAAATGGTATTGCCAAAATATAACTTACCATAGTTATCTTATGAGTTTTATATAGCTGGACCTCCTATATAATGATTTAAATAATGTCAGTTATTTATTCTAGAATCATTATAATTTTTATGGTAACAATAATGATCATATTTCATTCTATTTTTGATTAACATTTCATTGTTAATCATTATTCGGGTATTTACTGCTTTAGTTTCTTATATATGTTTTTTCAGATAAGTACTTATTCCTATTTTTTAGTCATAGTCATATATTTTAAAAAATATTATTATTATAATATATGCCATATATATTCATTTAATTCATTTATATAATCATGTTTTAATGATGATTATGTAGAATGAATCCACATCGCACTGAGGAAATGGTAAGCCGTACGTACCCATGAGTGACAATATTGATCCCATAATTATGAAATGGTCCGGAAGTGGATTGTGTATAGTATATAATAATAAGTATAATTTTATTATAATCCTATAAGTTATTATTTACACCATTATACGCATACATTCTTGGAGGTGGAGAAAAATATTTTACACCACCGTGTGGAGATTGTAACCTGTACGTACGAACGCGTAGTGATTTCATTTTTTGTAGGACTGATAGAAAATGAAACAGGGTTGATTCATATTTATAATAATATATTAGAATATTATTGATGCATATGTTAATAATTTATAATTAAACAACTAAAAAATATGGATTAGATGAAGAAATAAATTTGAATGAATTAGTAGAAAAGATTACCTCTTCCTCGACGTCCACCTTTAAATTTTCCCATAGGGAACTAGAGTGGGTCTTTTAAGAATACCAGAACCACTAAAATGTAATTAGAGATGTTGAGGAGAGTAATGGGTAGGTCTTGGTTATGATTTAAGGCTAAAAATGAGTGATGAGTAAAGGGATGTGGTGACATTTTATAAGAGATGAGAGGGTCACTTTAAGAAACTCTCAAAATATTTATTTATTATATATTAAATTTCAATTAAAAATTGAAAAATACTTATTTAATTATAATATAATGTGGTTCTGGTTAGAATACCCATAAAAATGATTTTAATACAAGTTTTTTATATTTTATATCCTTTAAATTTTGGTTTAACACTTTTTTTAACTTTTTAATCTTACCATGATATCATGTTATTTACACATTATGGGTTAATGTAATTACCATATAATGTCAAACGACCCAATAAAGTAATTTATGACATATTTGGACTTATATTAACAATTTGGACGAATATTATATTTTTAGGAATTTAATGTCATCTAATAAACTAATTTATGTTCTATGTTTTGAATTATGTCAATTTTGGAAACTATTCTTATTTTTCCTTTTTATAGAATTCATTAAGACCTAATTCCTTCAAACATAAGGCATTAGATCAATGATAATATGTAAATATCATCAATAAAAATAGTTTATGACATGAAAATAACCAAATTAAATTTTCTAAACATTTATAATATCATTTATTTGAATCCTTTATTAATGAAGCAATCACTTCATCATCATTGTGTCATTACTAAATTTATTAATTTAATTTCAAAAAATTATTAATAAAAAAATGATATAGGAAATATTTTTAGATTTATAAATAATTTTAATATAAATATATAAAAATTACATTACACTATAATTAAATCAATTTGGTAAAAGATAAAGGTTTAGTTTATAATTAACAATAATTAAAATTAATTCTTATAAAATATCATTTTCACATCCAAGTGAAACCATGGGGTCCCAAAAAATACCCAAGGATTTGAATTTTTAGAAATATATTATCCAAAAGGATTAGGATATGTCTTAGAATATTTTAATATAATTATAATATTGTTTTTACCCTTATTTAACCGATTTACCATTTATCCATGGTAAATAAAATTATTACTGATGTTACTATTCAAAATGTCCAATAATATAAGTATTCGATATACAAAATTTGAAAATTCAGATTCCAAATATGGAATCCATTTTTTCAAAATCAAAAAATAGAAATTGCAATATTTAATTTAAAATTAATACATATTGTCAAAACCAAAAAGATGGGTTTTAAGAAGTTATAACTATCGAAAGATTGACATGTGTTTATGTCCAATATTAAAGTGAAATTACTTCTAATGACCAAAATGTGTTAAAATGATAAAAACATAATCCAATTATACTTTCAAACCAATTGACAAAATTTCAATCTATATAAATAAATTAAATGAAAATGTAGTTTTGAATTAAAATGCAATAATTTTCACACTTCATTAAAAAATAAATTTTACCAGAAAAATAAAAAATATTCAGAAAAAGTAAATTTTTAAGTCCCTATTCCAAATGAAAATTTTATATTGTTATTTTAAATTATAAAATTGTAAAAAAATAGATTTAAAACTGGATCACCATTAAAATGCCTTAAAACGACATTTTTAAAAAAAATATCTTTTATACGAATTTTTTTTTTCTAATACCATGTTAGAGAAAATGTGTAAGACTAATCATAATGTAATAAAATTTAAATTTTGGTTATAATATTCAAAACATCTACTTTATATACCATTATATTATAATAGTCTAATAATATATCATTGTTCACTGAAACTCGGTATCGCGTACAATGAAAGTTATCGAGGATGGTCGCTTCTGTGTGTAATGCATGAAAAGTTAGTTTTTTTGTGTAGTGAATGATTATTTTGGCGTTGCATAAAAATTAATACATCAATAAAATTAAAAAGAAATTATCTCCTAAAATCATAGACTATTACATTCTACCCCCTAAAAATGAATTTCGACCTCAAAAGTTTCCGGAGTTATAATTGGTTTTCAACAAGAAAGATCATTTCTTAGAAACCCACATAAAAATTGATACTAAAACATCATTTTAAAAAGGAAAATTAGAAACAAAATGGTTATCCATTGTATCTCAGCACTGGGTTTCCACATAAGAGAACATGGTTGGGAAGTGAAAACATGGATATAGAAGGGAAATCTGACCAGAATGTTCTGATGGATAGTAATAGATAATAAGGTTTGGGAAAAGTAAATTACAATATAGGGATAAATCTGTGATGATTTAAGGGATCATTTGATTCATCAGATAAGAAATTACTTAGATAAAATGTTTGTTTTTCAAGATCCTTATTCTAAATATGATAATTTATTCATGAGAAATCATACTTACCTTATTTTGGAATAGGCTAACAATTATTCGTTCCTTGAACAACTTCCACATCGTATTTTATTTAATTGAATGTAGTTGAATTTTTCATTAAGGAAGTGTTAGCAGATCATGTGATATAATGAGAGGTCATTTCATCTATCTGAACATAAAATGATAGCACTGGTAATTAAATATGCATAAGTACACCTATAGTGAGATAATAAATTAATCTAAAAAACATAAAACGGATAATAACTAATACAGTACATAAATGTATAACATTAAAATCCTTCCAAAAAATATAAAACGTTATAAATAGGTTAACTAAATTGACATAACATTTATCTCCCATATCTTATATGGTAGTTCCTTTTTTTCACATTCAAAATATGGGAATACCTTAATCATGTATTATCTTTAAAAAAGATAATAACCTGAATTTCTATAGAACCCTAGTGAAAACATTAATTCTATCAAAATTAACTATTTCCACACACAAAATATACAAAAAATTCTATGCACTCAAACCATGTTATCACATTCACATATATCAGTCCTTAACTCATTAATACTTTAAAAACTCACATTATCTCCTTATTCCTTAATTACGTGCATAACATGTTCTTCCCAAAAATATTTCAATCACTTTTTATGGTTACTAGTGCCATATAATTAATGAAAACCACAATAAACCAATATGTATATATATTCCAGTATTCCATAATATTATAAATGAGATTCCACAACACTATTTTAGAATCCCATTAAATAAACACATAATCATTCCCCCACTTTATTGTCGTACTCAACATCAGAAATAGTGATCACATGTGATTTTCCCTTATCTTTGGCTTTAAGAGGATATTGAAGTCGATCATCATTAACCCTTTTATTGGTGAATTGTTTATCATAATTCCCCATATCCTTGCACTTGTAGCATTGAAGTTTTGGTGGTGCGTTCTCCATAGTCATTCCTCTATTCACATCATTAGAGTTATTTTTTCCACTACATCATCACTCAACTGCTCCATGACCTTATTTTCCACACATGAAACATTTTATAATCCCTTTAAGACAATCTACACTATTATTCGTTCCACACATTGAGCATAAAGAAAACATTCATCTTCATTTCACCATTGTTTTGATATTTTCCATTAAACTCCAGATTTAATTTCTTATCAAAACCCTGAGATGGATATGTAACAACAACTTCTAGTTTTACCTTGATAGAACAATTCAAAATCTCTTTATAGCTAGTGATGTCTCTTATAAGTAATTCCCTTCAGAGTCTCGGTTTTAAGCTACTGAAGAATCGATCAACTGTAATTTTTGGTTGGATGATAAAGCCAGAAGCATACCTTGAAAGCCTTGTAAAATTAACAACGTATGTACCAACAAATTCATCATCATTTTGTTTATGATCAAGGAACTCCTTTTCCATATTTTTTCAAAGAATATGAGTGAATAACTTATTGGAAAATAAGTTCTAGAAATCATCCCATTCCTTGGATTCAATTTCATTTTGATGCCTTGTATTTTAAATTATAGTTAATCACTAGCCTAATTCACATTGTAAATGAGAGACAACCTAAATGAATTATTCATGTTCCAAACATTGATGTATTGATGTTATCTTTTCAATGGTACTGGACCATTGTTTAGAAATAAGTGGATTAGATGACCCACTGGTTGAAGGTGGATGTTGCCTCATGGAGGACTTAATATATTGTTGTTCTCATCACTTATCATTTGGATGTCTAGAATGATTTAATGTTTGGGTAATATAGAAATAATATTTTTCATTTCATATCCCATAACCGTTGGTTATTCCGGAGGATATTAATTGCACTGCCCAGTGCATTGATTATTAACATGGTTCCTCTAGGTTCTAACCATTATCTAAACCCCAAAAAGTATTGTGTGATAGACAAAAATCATACGAGGGAAACAAAATTATCACATGAGAGTACATTCAATATCTAACATCACAGGTTCAATCCTAGGTTATTCATTATCGTTATCATAATTATAGTAGTGTAACCTATACTTATACTTAACCTTAGGGACATCCCTATATATACCGTAGAAATATTTCTAGGTATCTCACTAATATTTTCACATCCTAGTTTCCAAAGGATGAGTAAATCATTTCTCTAATACCAACTAAAAATACCTAATCATGATGTATATGCACATTAAATTTCCTTTGTTGAATGTGTAATATATGATGAAAATTTATTTCCAATGAGCGTATTATTTTAGTTTCTTTGGAATCTCAGAACATAATATTTTAATCATGGTGAAATATCATCATCATCTCCCATATAGATCTTCCCCTTTTTTCCTACCTAAAACCATTCTATATATCTTGGGAAAATGAAAACATAAAAAGTTTGAGCTTGAATTTTTAATAAGGGTAATAATTCAGAACATAAAACAAACTATGAACATTTTAACGTAGAAAAACATGAATATAATGTTTAAACATAAAAATATTGAGCAACAACAATAATCATGGAAGTGCGTAAATAATAGATCATAAAAGAACATTAACCATGATAAAATGGCATTCACATAAATCATGTTATTGTAGAAAACTAATAAGCACGTAATATGATTTCCAAAGTGGACAAGCCATTATTTCCAATACCATCATAGTGGAAAAATCCCATTACTAAACCAAGTTTTCTTGTCATTCAAACCATGTATTACTAAACCAGATTTACTTTTCATTCTAGTCATGTCTATATAATGAGATATATTTATTTACCCATTATATTAGAAGGAGATATTGGGCCCACCCATCTCACAATGAAATCATTCTTACACGTTCCATAAAACCTAAATCATTTATCATAGAATAACCCATGAAATAAAATGGGTTTCTTAAACCACATTCCCATCAAAATAAATATAAAATAAACAGATTTAATAAAAATAAATCCATCAAAAAATCGAAAGAAACTACTGTAATAATAGGGAGAGAAACATAATCGTAATTTATCTCAGATGGAAAATAATATTTATAAAACACTGGATCTTAATTATTGAGGAAAATATCCTCTATCTTATCAAAAACATTTTATTTTCTCAAAATTTCATTCATTTTTTATGAAAATAATTCAGAAGAAAATACACTTGTAAAAGTGTATTGGATGACCAATGGAAATAACATGTTATTAAAATGTAAAATTTATTTCATCCCGTATAAGTTAATATAAATTTATCCGCGTACTTTTTTTCGAAAAAGTCACAAAATAACTCGTATGGTAAGAAAGGATTACATTTATATCATGTTGTAAAAGTCAAAAAGGTATAAAAATTACATTAAACATACATATAAGAATAGTAAAAATTTTCTGAAAACATTCTTAGAAAACATTTACATGGATTATGAATATATCCCCAGTAAATACATACATATAAACAATCTCATATAAAAATTAAACTGAAAATTTTCCCTTACCCTAGGTCTGATATGCTTCATATGTATCTGAACCACCTGTATAATGATTTAAATAATTTTATTGATTTATCCTAGAATCATAATCATTTTTATGATCACATTTATGATCATATTTTCATCCATTTGTTATAAACATTTCATTGTTAGTCGTTATTCAGATATTAACAGCTTAATGTTCTTATATATGTTTTGTAAGATAAGATCTTATTCCACTTTTTAGTTAACATTTATGTCCATTAAATAATGGTATTTTTATAATATATATCATAATTATTTATTAAATGAATTTAAATAATCATTGTTTAATTAAGATTATGTACAACAAATCACAATTCACCGTGGAGACGGTAAGCCGTACGTATGCATGGACGACAATATCATTCCCATTTTGATTAATGGTATTTAATTGGATGATATATATTATATTAGAATTAGTATGATGTTATAGAAATAATATATAGTTATTATTTACACCATTATACCCATCCAAGTAAGGAGGTGGTGAAAAACAAATTACACCACGGCGTGGAGACGATAAGTCATAGTACTCATGTGCGATGATTTCATTTTTCATATGATGGATAAAACGTGAAATATGGTTGTTTCATATTTATAATAACATATCTATATATGAGTTATTCTTATGTTATTACTTTATAATGAAATTACTAATTAATAGGATGTATAAGAATAATGAAATATGAATGTATCAATAGAATAGAGTACCTCTTACTCGACATGCCTCCTTTAAATTTACCAATAGTGAACTAGATTTAGACTTTTGAGAATACTAGATCCTATGGAATGTAACTAGGAAATTTTATAAGAGTAAGGGTTAATTATTGGTCATTGTTTAAGTCTCAAAATGGAGAAAAGGGGAAAGGGATGAGATGAAATTTTATTATAGAGGAGAGGGGCACTTTAGAAATCTCTCAAAGTAATTATTTATTATAAATTGAATTTTGATTAAAAAAGTTCCAAAAATTATTTTATTTTAATATATGATGATTTTGGTTCGAATAATCCTAATACAATGATTTTAATACATGTTTTTAATATATTTTTTATCCTTATCTTTTTTGTTTAACCATTATGTTACTCTTTTTAATCTTACCGTGATATCATGTTATTGACATATTGTGGGTTAATGTAATTATCATATCATGACAAAGGAACCAAAAAACGTTATTTATGACATATTTTGGATTATATTAATCATTTGGATGAATAATAGATATTTTTTGGAATTTAATATCAATTGATAAACTATTTTAGATTTTAAGCTATGAATCATGTCAATTTTATATACTATTCATACTTTTTTTTAAATTACATATCAACCTTATAACATAGAAATTAAGGAATTAAGTCATATATAGTATGTAAATATTATCCATAAATGTCATGTTTGACATCAAAATAAAAAAATTAAATTTATTTCCACATTAATAATATCAATTATTTGAATTCATTATTAATGAAGAAATCACTTCTTCATCATTGTGTCATTATTAAAATTATTAATATAACAATTAAAAAATATGAATAAAATACCATGATATAGTAAATATTTTTGATGTTTTGATGAATATTTATATTTATAGAGATAATATATATAACCTAATATTAAAATCAATTTATTAAAATATATTAGTATATGTAATAATTATATTTAGATTAAATTAATTTTTATGAAATTTCATTTTCACATCCAAGTGAATCCATGGGGTCCAAAAATATACACAAGTATTTCCATGGTTGGAAAAATCTCATATAATAAGATTATGATAGATTTTAGGCTAGTTTAATTTTTTTAAAATATAAATGTTTACCCTTATTTACCTGATTTACCCTTTAACCATGGTAAATAAAATAATTAGTGAAGTTACTATTCAAACTGCCATAAAATAAATACTAGAAATTTAAAAAAATTAACTTATTAATCTAAATATGGAATAAATTTTTCCAAATTCAAAAAATAGAAATTAATTAATTTAATTTAATAAAAATTCATGTTGTTAAAACCAAAAAGTAGGTTTCTAGGAAATAATAACTATCAAATGATTGGCATGTGTTTATGTCCAATTTAAAAGTGAAATTGCATTAAATGAATGAAATTGGATTAAATGATTAATATATAATACAATTAAACTTTAAAACCATTTATAATGTTAATATATCAATATAAATAATTAAGATGAAAAGGTAGTTTTGAATTAAAAGGCATTATTTTTCACAATTCATTAAAATTTAAAATTTATCAGAAAAATACCAAAAAATAAACAAAAGTAAATTTTTATGTCTTGATTCCAAATAATAAGTTAGTATTGTTACTTTTAAATTATAAAAGTTTCAAAAAAAATAATTTAAAATGGGTTCCCCATCAAAAGGAAATAAAATTCCATTTTTAAAAAAATATATCTTTTATTAGAAAAATTGATTTTGTTCTCATTCAATGTTCTAGAAAATGTTTATGATTATTGATAATGTTATAGAATTAAAAATTTGTTTAATACTATTTATAAAATATATTTTATATACCATTAAATAATAATAATTTAATAATATGTCGTTATTTAGTGAAACTCGGTATCGCGTACAATGCAAGCTATAGAGGATGGCCCCCCTTGTGTGTAATGCAAACCAAGATAGTGTTTCATGTAGTGAAATCCTTATGTGGTGTTTCATATAACACAATACATTAAAAAATTAAAAATAATATATCCCAAAAAATATCAGGGTGATACTGGTATTAAAAACACTATGTAACGAATTCTCTCCTTTATTAGTCTCAACAAAGGATCACTACTCAACCTTATCCAAAACTGATTTAATTATATCTAAAAAACAAATTATAAGGAAATAGTTTTCCTATAACGCATAATTGTTATCAAAGGGAATAATTCCTTAAAAAATCAACCATGAACCACACATTATATCCAATAAAGATATGGAAACTTTTCCTCTCTAACACACTCTTGAATGGATCCCATGAAAGCATTGAACCAATATTAACAGATTCGAAACTAAATCCATACTAGGAACATATATGAACATGGAATTATACCTGAATGATCTATAACAAGACATAGAGAGATTTCAATAATGATAGGTCTTACTGAATAATTCCAAGACCATCCACAAGACAACTGAATACTCCTCCTTCCATGATGACTAGATGAGTATGTCATTAATGAAGACAACAAAAAGTTATGAAAATTTCAGTCAGATTATATGGATCATAAAATAAATAAAATAGGGTAATTGTTCACACTAAAATGAATCACTATGAACGCATAGTTTCTATAACAACATCAGAATTCCAAATCTAGAATATAATCCCTGAGAACAACCAAATGTTGCTAGTTGGACCTGTGATCAATCATTGGGGACCAACTGGCACAAAAAATATGATATAATTGTTCATATATCCACTTCATGATTTACTTGTTTTCTTATCATTACCTTGTGCAGGTGACTATAATCCACTAATAGACTCACCCTTATTTGTGTATTTTTATGTTAAAAAAAGAGATGTTTGGGGGGACACACTAATTTTGAAAAAACCCTTCCCTCAAATACACTTTAACTATACCCTCATCTCTAGAATATCAATATGGAAATTTTTTATTATTCATAATATATTGGAATGTTTAAATATTGCAAGTCAATGTGTAGGTCCATCAATACCATCATAGGTAGTCTTGAAACATACTCTTGGGTGGCTTCTACAGAATACTCCACTACAGTTGTAATCCTTATTCCTGATGATCCAATTGCGCCAAGAGATATAAATTAAAAATTATGGCCTATGGGATACATCCCCATGATCGTATGTCCCAATTTCTGAATCATGTGACAACACTTCTCCAAATACAAGAATCTAGTCCCATTTATCCAAAGCCATCTGACCAATTTGTGATGATAGTTTATCTGAGCTCAAACCATGGGAAACCCTTCCATAACAAGTATGATGTCATATGTGTTTATTGAGATGACTAATAGGATTCATAAAAAAATCTCTCCACCAAATGTAATCTACCATTTCCACCAGATAAGTGACATCGAAGAATCACATCCACTTAGAACCTTTACTAATATTTTTATACTAAATTATTAATTGGGAGATATAGCTATTGAAAAAGTTATATATAAATGAATTATTGACTAAAAAAATATTATAATATAACTATATAATGTTTATAATAAAAATATATCATACCTCATATCATATTGTGGGGTGATGGGTCATAATCCAACATGGACTGCAACTACGGGTAGCCCCGTCCTCCATCTCCCTGTGTATGGATTGGGATTCCAAGTGGTTTTGGCAGAAGTGACTCAAAGAATATCCCTGCACCAAAATTTCCTCATCATGTATCCACAGATACATCTTTACTATCTATTCCACTCTGTGGAAAACCCTCTTCATGCTTAGGATAACCCTAATCATGATCTTTTTTATTTTGTGTAAGTCTATCCATTTTATTCTGGCATTCCTATGCTTGATGGGTCGTTGAGTCACATAAAATTTTACCATTCCTATCACATGAAGAACATATCCTCCCTCTATGAGTACCTATTCCACGCCACTTTTCATAATTTTAATGACCTTATGAATTTGTATGAACTTGTGTATGACTCATATTATGTGACCATGACATTATTCTTCTAACAATAGCAGCCAAAAATTCATCCATGATATTCCCACATATAGAACCATCATTCTAATTGCCCTATTATATAATTATATTTATAACAATTTCTCACTATATAACACATTAGTAATTATAGATACATAAGTAGACCTTGTTGGGAAAGATGTCTCAATGGAGTCCCAAATCAAACATCTTATACATGAATAATTTATTTCAAACGATGGGATGAGAGTACCATTGTATGTCAGTAGAACACCAGAAATACTCATCTAATCAAATACCACCCTACTAAAAATAATGATTCTCCTTAAACCAAAATTAAAAAATGAATGAGGGGTAGTACTAAACATTATATAACTTCTAGAAGTTATACATTGATAGTGATGACCTGTCATATTTCAACATGAGTAGACTTCACACGAACCCTTCTTTACTCTATAAAATGATGGATATATGTGAAACCATATTATTAGTAGGGATATTCATTATACCAAAGGATTGGATCCCTGACTCAATCCAATCATTCAATTATTTCAGATCTGCCTCATCATATGTCCTTAATAATCTCTATGAATGCAATTTTCAGGCTATACTATGCTTGGTTCCATCCTCTTTCATCCATGCGTGTACAATATTATACTCAAAAGCCTTCAATGCTTCTACATAGAATAATAGAATAATTATCACTTGGTATGTACACAATAATAATCCACCACCGCTGATCATATCATTATCAAACTACTACATTGGTTTCCAAGTTTTCTTTCTAGATGGAGGCATCATAAAAGTAATAAATATGTACTATGGTCAAATTATCACATATATATATATAGATAACTAAATGTGGATACTCAAAATACTCAATAATATATGGGTCATGTATAATTTTTAAACAAAATTTATTTCATTGTATAATAATTTTAAAAGAATACAATCTGAGTTTAGGGGAATGGATACATTGGCCACTACACCATCACTATGTTTCCATGCCATAATTCCACACTCTAGGAGCATTGAAACAATTTACCAATGTCTCATAGAATCATCATTAGGGAAATAATCAAAAAAATTCCCTAAAATTAAAATCATGGATAAAAAACTATAATGACCCAACCCATCAAGGCCCTCTTGGCCAGTAGAGTTTCGATCATTCATTACCCCATCTCCACCTCCATAGGCCAGGTGATATGGACAAGCACTGAAAATGAATAATATATAATGAAATGACATTCCATGTTGTACTTGTATGCAGGAATCATACCATATCCATGAAATTGTAATGAGTTATAATAAAAGATAGCAAAATATTGATTAAACCATGCACGTAATAACATCGTGAAAATGATAATTCTAGTATGATATATTAAAACAAAAATATTATGAGGAAAAGACCTTCCAAACTAGAAATGATACTCCAACCTCATAGAAGCTAGAATAATGTAAAAATGAGAGATTATGAATCCATATATCTATTCCTAAACACCATACATAGTCAATGAACCAAAATATCATTATTCATTAATGTAAATCCCACGGATTTCACAACCACTCGCATAAGACATGACACATTCGGGAAAAACCAATATGAAGGGTGAGTATATGAGTACCAAGTAGGATTCCCAAAAAACAACTATGGATTAATTTCATTGTAAAAAATTGCTACCTCAACCAATATCAAGGGGGAAACAAAAACCAATACATATATATTCTCCAAAGGAAACCGATACATGATAGAAAGGGGATCTACAACTCACAACTCATCCTAGGTTGATGATTAAAACCACACCTCTAGTATTCCATAAACATTCCCATAATAAAATGTAACCTCCCTAGACTATGGGTGGAGGGACCCAATCCTCACCTATATCATACATAGTTAAGGGATCTATATTTTTTAGTGGGCCAACACCCCATTGCCACATGATGACGTGGGTGCTCCAATCTATTTTTAGAAAAGTGGTTCCCATGTGTGGGATTCCCATCTCTCTCTATGTAAATATTATGTGGGACCTAGAACCATGAGGGATAGAGGAATACCATCCTTATATATAGAGAACCAGATCCCAAAATAGGGTACAACCATTTCTACATGACAAAAGAGTATGGGGGAATCACACATTGGGTGAAAGGGGAGTATGATCCCTATAGATAGATGCCCCACACCATAAATAAGGGAGTTTGACTCTACCATACAATTTTTATGGAGGACCAATACCATAGTGTGATAGGGTAGTACCTTTCCCATAGATATTGGACACATTCCTTAAATAGGGGTGTACCATATCTATCTATAATCTCTATGATGATCCATTATGATCACTCCCATCGTCAGGAATCGTATAAACAATGTTTTTTAACTGAACATCTCAGATCATATTTTATATTCCACATCAAGGTCCACTATAAAATTATTTGTGGGAAAAAAATGAGGATATGATTCTTGAATCCCAAAATGTGAGTCCAAATGATTGAGATATGTTAAAAATAGTTCAAAAAAGAGAGCACATAGTGTGTCAGGGTGTTCACCTGGCATGTATCTCCACCTCATTGATTAGATGTTTTCTCCTCTAGATACGGATCGGAAGCCATTGTCTTGAAAATAAAATGTATTGGGGTTTACATTTTGTTTCTCATCCCCTAGGTTCCTACCCAAGTGATTTGATCAATACCCCTATTCATCGGGTTTGGCCAGTGTACCGGGTCAATCCTTGGTACCGACCCTTGTCGGTGTACTCCGAGAGTATATAGTGTATCCTCTGACGTAGGTTCATAGTTGTGTGCTTTGTGGAACATTTATGGGGTAATAAATAATTGTTACATGACTTGTGATCCTGGATACATGGAATGTGATAAATAAATTTCTGTAAAACCATTGATGTTATAGATTTTGAAGAATATTTCATGTGATCTTCTACACTACATAGTGTGTAGTCACAATTTCCCTATATGATATTCAAAAATTCATCCCAATCCATCTACCCCACCTCATTTCATTCTTAATGTCCACTAAAATTTAGGGTGAACTACTTTAGACCATCATATAAATGCATCATGTGTCCAGAAATCGTATCTTGGTGATCGATATGGTGTCGGTAATGACACCCAAGCACCACTTTTTAAATCCCCTCATCCCTTTGAAAAAATAATCTATATATTATAACATAAATCCCATTTCATTCCACCATGAATTTTTTAATTATTTTTTTTCTATTAATTCTCTCATAATTAATCTAGGTGTTCGATCAGGAATGACCTTACTTTGGAAAAGTAGAATTTTGACCATGTATTCCAACAATGAAGAACACAATGATAAGATAATTTTAAATCACAAGAATAATGGTAAATGAATCATCATAAAATAGTTAATTACCAATGAAAAAATATTGAGGATATTCATGGTTAGAATATTGAATATAAATATTTAAATTGAAAAAAAATTAATTATTTAAGGGGATTAGGAAAAAATGTATAAAATCTCCAATAATAGAAAAATAAGATCTTATCTAAGGTTTAAAAATTTATTAAAAAGTATTGACACCAAAATTTATGAGTCATAACTTGAAAAAGGGATTGACATTTGGTGAAGAATGTATTCATTAGTTAATGAGAAGACCAAATTCATCAACTTTATATTGATCCTTTTTAATCTAATCAATATTCATCATACATATTTGATTCCCTAATAAAGAATACTCTAAAAATCATATCAGATATCAAAAAGATTAAGTGGATAAAAATATAAAAAATAATCATATGTAGTTATTTTTATTGTATTTAAATTAGGTTATTTAATAATCCAAATATATAAATTATGTATTTACATTAATTAAAAATTCCTACATATATTTTACTAAATGGTTTTCTAGAATAAGCCATCCTTATGTAACATCTAAGGTGAGCCCCTCATCCCGAAATCAACAGTGGTCTCAAATTTTAGATATGGGGATCTGTTTCAGATTTATTACCATTTTTCATGGAAACGACTTTGTCATGACATAAATAAATTTTATATTTTATAATTTTAATTTTTGTCTCATAGGGTCATAAAATATCCCACCCACATAGAACATATCTCCATCAATAATATTTAATAAAATTTAGAGTTTATAATGATGAAACATGGTCACAATAAGAGAAAATTATTATATCGAAACACACGTCAAAGGAGTTAACCAGTTAAAATATTCATTACAGTTGGTGTATGAGAAGGATGATAAAGGATATGGTTATTGGCAGCCTAGAGGTTTAAAAATTATTTTATTGATTTTTATTAGTCCTTAAAATAGGCATTTATAAGTAACCCATTATATAAACCTTTTCTAATACTGATATGTGTATCTATTATTAGTGATTTTTTAGCTCTAAAAAATTCAACCATATTTTAAAGGCACATAAATAATCATCGCTTTGTAATCACATATACAATACATTTCTAGTGTTGATAAATGAATATTCATTTGTAGTGATGATTTTATAATTGGATTCTCTTCTAGGACATCAAGTAATATCCTCTAGATTCTTTCAGAACATCTCTTTCAATAGACTTTAGGTTACATTCAACATTGTCTTGGAATCATCATGAACATGGGATTTATGACCATTAATATTCAATTAAATAGTTTTAGTTAGTGTTTTAGAATCATTATAGGGAAGGGAAAGGTCTAACCAACTAGGGTGCCTATGTTTCTTTGTTTTTTAGAGTTTACATAATGATTTAGCAATAGGATTAAGTAGCGTGTGTGGATGAATTAGAGGGTACCTTCTTGTCTACCTTGAGAAAATGATCATGAGTGATGATCAAAACATTCCTAAAACAAAAAGTTTATTGAGTCGGGATTTTAATTTATATTTCTTGATTAATTAATATACCTAATATATTCTTATTGATGTAAAATTCCTTCCATAATTGTATATAATTATATAACATCATTCTGGTGATTTATTTTATTTTTAACGACTTTTGTACTTCTTACAAAATAAATAGTATATAAGGAACCAGATCCCTTTTTCTAGATCTTTTAATGTTTCCAATTCTTATAGTGCTTTGATGAGGTCTTATGTGGTTTTATTTGTGTTTGTATATTATAAATTAGAAGCATGGATTATTAAAAACCTATAACTTTAACATATGTATGTGTGCTTCATGGACAACCAAATTGGTTATGTGGATCCATCATATACATGAATGGATCATCTATATGATCTATCTTCTACATGGAGCCATCTACTATGTAAATCCATTAGATACATGGATTAATCAATTACATGTCTTCATCAGCTACAAAAATAAGCTACGTGGATTGATAAACTATGTGGGTAGATAACCTACATGGATGCATAAGCTAAATTCAGTAAAATGGATTTGTGGATCAGCTATGTTAATCATCTATTTGAAATATTTTCAATGTGAATCGACTATGTGTGGAATTTAGAAAATTGAGGAACTCAACTATGTTGGGAATTTGGCTATATTGGGAATTTGGGTACATAAAGAATTCAACTACATTTGGAAATCAACTATGTAAGGGATTCTTATTTGTATCCAATTTTACAATGTTTTGAATTTAGTTTTGTTATATATTTTTTCTATGTTCTTTATTCAACTATGTGAAATCTCTATATGTAAATTTCCCCAAAATTCTTGAAAATAGTAATGCAATCCTTATAAATGTATGAATAAAAGGACGTAAATGTTTGATTAATCAAGATTAATTATATATTAAATTTTTTGAGATGTTTATGGATGAAAATATTCCATGAACATATATTTTAATAAAATCTGATATATTTTAAAATAAAACATTTACAATCTAGAGAACCTGATCACCCAACATCTATTAACGTGGAAAAAAAGGATATTTTATTCCATTCTACTCTTCTCTACTTTTCTCATGGACAAAAATTCTATAACCCTTATCATGGGGTGATAGATGTATTATTATTATATTTATATTTTGACAATTGTGATTCCATATTGCACACACCCCTATTTTTCTGTGGTGAGTCATGTGGAGTTTCATTCATATATGTAATGAATATGTTGATTCCCATATTTATTTACATAAAATTTTAATTATATAATTGTGCATCTCCTTGTATATATATTTAATTAACATAATTAATATTTGACAAAAAATAACATTTAATTTGATAGTGATTTCATGAATATGTTGCTTATTTATACAATGATAAAATTTTGTCTCTTGTTTGTTCAGATTGTGTGATATCTATGTGATTCTCATTATAATTATTTACTATTATATGGTTTAGCCTATTTTTATTTATGGAAATTTCAATGAATGAGAATAACTAATTAATGGATATTTATTTGTATGGGGAATAAGGAGGACTGTTTAATGAATCATATGTTAGTTTTAATTTGATAATGTTGAAATTTATGAGAGTATTCGTCTTAAATTTAATTTGTAATTTCATGTGATAATGGAATCCATAATGTACATAAAAACGCAAAATTATTATTAATTATAATAATTAATAGGTGTGATAATTGATAATGGTTCTTCTCATATTTCATGAAACCAATTTTAGACTTAAAAGAATGTTTTGATACACTGTTATCGATGATTCTATAGGTTTCATGTTGATGGAACATGTGAATAATTAATAAATTAATTCTTCATGTAATAAAAACATAGTTTTTGATAAATATAACATCTAGGTAATGATTTTACCATATACATGAGAAGTATGATTACATTCCGATGGATCAGGGAGAGATCATTTTGTGTAAAGTTTCAATGCCAGGTTTTTGGGGACTAGACTTCTCTATTTATAATGTTTTTCTGTTGTTTCCTTAAGATATGATCTAGTTATGAGCTTCAAAATGAGATGTCCCATGAGCCTAGGATGGATGATCCTAATATGGTTGATGTGAAAAGTGGGTGAGGGGGAAAAATTGATGTGGTAGAAATCGACTCTTTTGAAGGTGAGATGCATAGAGATATGCATGTTTCTGTCATGGATAAGAGTAGAGGTGATGGAATAGGTTTAAGATGTGCTTACCATTGTTTTGTAATAATGTCAAAACCATTCATTAAATTAATCGATTTAATGGTCAATAGCTAGGTTTTATGTTTTATCTTCATTCCTTTCCCCATTGTCCTATGTAGCTAGATGTGATTGGTTGTATGTTTCCACTTAGAGTTAGATAAGGATGGTTTTATAAGAGTACCTATATTATTTAATGATGTTAAGATTTCTTACTAAATTACATAACCCAAGGGGTTGGATTTCGTGTAATGAAAATTTTGATAAACATTTTATCTTCATTAATTGTGGACTCTATTTAGAATATTCCTAGATGGAATGAAATACACTCTAATGGTTAATGTAATGAAATTAAGAATAATGATATATGTTAATTAATGAAAAAATAATTAATTAACATAAATAAAATTTTCTAATGAATTTAAGTTATTAATTTATATCATAAAATGTTTTAGAGATTATAGGATATATATTCTTTGATATGGAATTCAGGAGTCTGAGTGACATTCCCAAAAATTTTGTCTAATATTAGGTTATTCATAGACTGTATTTGGGAGTTATATTATATATTGTATATTTTTCACAGTGTATGCTACACCATCCATGTCAGTTAATGAAAATGATAATCAGTGAACTTTGGGAGGGTGTTTTCTCTATCCTCCCGAAGGGAGGTTGGATGGATGACTCCACCTCTATCCTTGCTCTATTTCATTAGATATAACTTATTCTAGAATACATAGTAGTTAGTTTTCCCTTATATGTAGTTATATGGATGTTTTTGAGTGTTTTTATTCACACACATTTATATCTGGATATAGTATCTAATGTATTGTTATAGGTTTGACATTAATTGGTTATGGTGGGATGAGTTTCTTACTCGATGTATGGTGTGTGATTGATTGATGTATAATACTCAATAAATGAAAAAAGAAACATACGATATGTGAAGGCACATAAAAACGACATGGTTAATATATATAGTTATTTGATATGGGAAGATGTGATGATGTGACTCATGAGGTGTATGTTGTTCTTTATTTCCTTGAACATTGGGATGGATTATTTTTGATAGAGATGGCCTTAGACATACGATGTTGGGGAAGAGAAACAAACAGTTAGGAAGTTAGAGTGAGTTACCTTTAATGAATCATTAATATAGTATATGGTATACTCTATGAGATACATGGGGAGATTAATCTATATTGAATTGGTAACATATTATACCACTTTAGGTGATGAGTTATTTTAACATCTGTTCAATTCTATTTAGCTTGCTTCATTTATCATTTTCATGGGAGTATCTGGGGAGAGTCATAATTTGTATATCATTATGCTCACCCACCGTATTTTTATATAATTTTTTCCCAATCAATAGTATTAGGATGGAGATCAGCTATAAATTAACAAATCATTGTTTTTATTGGAGATGTTTAGGATTCATAGTCACGGTCATCCTTACATTTTGGTACCTCAATTTTTATTTTTAGTTGTTATAGTATTTTATGATATTTCATGTTAGAACCTAACATTTCATTATATATATTTATGTATTATTTGGTGTTACTTGGTGTATCCATCATACCACTTTCTTTTGTATGTTCTCATAGAGGGTAATTCCCTTATGTTTATTGTCTCCTTGGTGTTAGTCTCCAACCTGAGGCCTACTAGTGGTGGGTCTTAGGCAGTCACCATCTCCACTCTCTCATTTAGGGCTCAAGGGTTGTACATATTAAGGGTAGGGGTCATTAAAAATTATAATTTGGTTGTCACAAAGTTGTATTATAGGTTCAAGGGGATAGATATGATGGATTTTGGATATCAGAATATGTGTGTGTTTTGGTTTGGTAGGGAAACAATGTCAACTATGTTTTGTGGAAGATAAAAACCCAGGATACCAAATAAGAAAAACGTATTTAGGCCTCCCCTATGATCTGATGCATAGAACATTAATATAAATAAGACTACTAAATGATGTGATACCGGTTTTAGTGTATAGAGTTAGGAAATAATTAAGAATAATTATTCTTTGTGACTATTTTTGAAATGGTAATAACATGGGGTAGTATATGAACTTGAAAAGAATATTGAATAATTAATTATTTAAGGTTAAATATTCAAAATTAAGGTATTAGAATATCTATATTTATTTTACATATTGTAGTAATGGATCTATGTTTGTGTCCTCTTCATGTTCACATAGAATATCTTTTGCATGATGTGATATAAATCATTTTTAAGAGGAGGTGAATGATGATTAAACATAGGGGAGAAAATTTTGATTGTTTCAACAATGAACATTATAGAAGTATAAGTAACCCATTTATGATTCAATAGTATAAGATATTCTATAGGAAATTTAGATTTATTAGAGTCAGATACATTTCGGGATATAAAACTAGTTTTTTAGGCTTTGATGATGTTAGGTGGAGTTGTGAGGAAATGTTGGTTTTTGTTCATTTTCGATCATAATGAGTGTGTAGGCCCATGGGATAGGTTTTTAAACTATTTCCAATATTCTTTCCTTTCATTTACTAGGAATACAACTAGTAATTGTAGACTTTTTACCCATTGACTAGGAAGTTCAATCATGTAAGAGTTTGGGATATGTTTTAGGAAACTACTGTGATAGCCATTAGACTATTTTCTAGACAAGGATGACAGGGAAATGAATTTCGTTGGGGATTTACATCTAAATATTCTGTTCCAAGTGACCACATTTATGATGGTGACATATCTCAATGATCTGGTGATAGTAGAAGTCATTGAATGGATGTTGGATATAATTTTATAATCCTAATAGGGTAGAGATCAGGATTACGCAGGATATAGATCCTTATATTAGTGTTCCTAGTCACATAGAAAAATATGTTTTCAATTAGTCATGGGTTTTTCCCAACACACATTGTGTTTTTTCTCTAGGGTATGTGGTTCTCATACCTATTACAATGGTTCATATATGAGTTTTTATGGAACATGAGTTGATTTACAAAATGAGTGTCTAAATGTTTTGAGTTTTCATTATGTGCCATGTGTTCCATTTCAAGTTCTTCTATTTTTTGAAGGTTTAGAAAAATCATTTGTATCATGGTGTTTCAATTAGGGATTAATGGAGAGGATATGAGGAATCCAAAGTACATCACCATGAAACTCCTCATCCTAAATTTGTAGAGTGAAACAATGTAGTTTTTCATCAATAAGTTTAGTTAAGTTGTATAATAGTTAATTTGTATCATCATGCCTTAGAGTTCCATGAATTGGGTGATCGAAACATAATTTTAGGAACCCTTTTATTTTCATCATCATGGGGGTATAATTTTATTTAATCAAGATATTTTCAATCATTTATATCAACTTACCTCATCCATGTTTTGGGACATGAGGTTTTGAGGCCTCTAGTTCTAATGGAATTGACTATTCTAGTTATGGGTCATTCTGATATTAATAATATGTGTAGAGATTGTGAGCTACTCCTGGTGAAGAATTATTTTTGGATTGATTTGTAGTATTTATTGATAATAAATTCTGAAATCATCCCCATAATTTATAAGTTTTTTTTAATGTAGGAAATTTTAGATTACCACATGAGGGATGTTGTGTTTTATGATGTTGACGTAGAGCTAGCGGGTTTCCTTATTGATCCATACCCATAAATTAGTAATAGGTTTGTTTATTCCTTTTTATTTTTTTATGTATGAGATGATGTTGAGTTAGTCATTAGTTTATAAATCATTGTTTCACATGATTTTGATGAGTACCATGATTCCATTCTAGATGAGGTTGTTATGTTACCCCCACAATGGTAGATTGATTTTGTGGTAGAGCATCAACTGGTAATGTCTCCTATCAAGATGTATCTGTATAGTATAAAACGTTCCATGGTTTTGAGGGAAGTGAGTAAAACCCCATGATCTATTATGAAAATGATTTTTTTATTCTATTTGTGTCACATAAAGGTTCTATAGTTTTTTATAAAAAAATAAGTTATAATGTTATATCTTTTTATTATTATCACCCCTTTAGAAAAGTGACTTTAACGTATCGATATCTTCTTTGATGAATTAATGATTTATTCGACTAGTTGAAGGGTGAAATTTGGATCCTGATGAATTATTTATGGTTTTAGTATCATCAGATATATGTGAAGTATTTGGAAATCATAGTTAATTCATTCCATATAATTAATTGGAATTATGAGTTTGATTTAATGTCCTTTAGTGTGAAGAATTTTGTATTCATGTTCTTTTAGTTGATGAACATAGTGTTTGGAGAGTTCCTAGAAAAGAATATTGTTGTTTTTTTCAATTAAATCCTTGTTTACTCTATGTATGAATAAGATCATGAATTGAAATGTTATATTTTTGGATTATTTTTTTCATGACAATCTATTCAACATGTTTTCAAAGAATAAGTTATAGAATTTTTATGTCTATTTCATAGTGTATGTCAATTACCATCAATGATTAGTTATGGACCCTTTAATGATATAGGTGTTAGTGTCATTGTAATCCCCTATGAAAATGGTAGATTTAAAGTGTTTTCCTGGTCACTGTGAATTTATTAGGAGCTTCATATGTAAAATCAATCAAGTTGTGACTCATCAAACAAACTTGACATGAAAGGTTCTGACATTCTTGTGTTCTAACATGTGTCATATTGCATTTGAGAACCTTAAGGAGAAGTTTTTTTAGTGATCTTTTCATTTAATTTCAATTGGTGGGAGTTTTATTTGAGGTCATATGTAATGTATGATGTCTTGGATTTTTAATTTTATTGACAAAGAAATGATTATTTTTCTTATGGGTCTTGAATGTTTTTCCCCATGATCATAACAATTACATACATGATACTGATTTGGAGGATGTTATGTTTTCTTTCAATGTGTGGCTATATTACCTCATCAGTGACTATTTATAATTCTTTAGAACCCATAAGATCATATGATATGACTTGCCACAGAGTTATATGAATGTACATCAGTATTAGTGGATGGAATTCATATAGGATTATGGATTTGTAATTCCATAAACATTACGAAATTGAAATGTTTTGGATTATGTGTGGTACATGAAGTCATGTAGTGATATTGTTCATTGATATAGGGATTCATAAAGAGTAGTGTAGGAACAGTCAGTGATGAATCTAGATATATGAGAGGATAAAGGAAGTGATTGTCTTTCCAGAGGACAGTGTAGTTTGCATTCATGTAAACAATCAAGGAGTCCTATTTTGGGCGATTCTATGATGGAATTTTGAGAGATCATGTTTTCTAGGGATCCCCATTATGGTTACTGTGAGGATGGAAGTAAATTGGTCTTTCTCTACTAATGTATTTCCTTCCCATCAGGGATGCATGATATGGTTCTCCATGAGTCCCACAGATCACTTTTGGTGGTATATCTCGATTTAGAAATGATGTACCAAACATTGATATGTATGTTTTTGTAGCCTGGGTGGAATGTTCTGTTCTAATATTTCCTTCTTAATGCTTGGTCTCCTAGAATATGATGGCTAAAAACCATTTCCTAATGTTTTCCCTAGACAGTAGTTGTTCCCCAGGGCTTTTATAGCTAGAATCTAGATGGGATGATGTGACTCCAATGATTCTTATGGCCAAACATCATTATTTGGGATATTTGTTTTACCTATAGGTTTTTATAGGACTCTATAATTATATTGTGTCTCATTTATTCCTTTTCATTTCACTTTATACATAAAAAGATGGCATGATATAGTGGAACATCAAGACTGTTGATGATATAATTCAATATTGTGTCATATATTATGGATGTCTATTGATGAGTAACCTTCCCTTGGAAATGTTTTCTTACAATAATACTATCAACTCCACTATTTTTTTGTATCTGTTTAATTTTTTTTATGGATGTCCTTGTATTTCTTCATTGGGATACAATGAGGTGAGAGAGGCGAAAACACATGGGTCATTACTAGTATTGAATTTGATAGAGTTGATGTAGGTAATTAATGAAAAGATAAATGTATACAATATCATTATATATTATATACTGAATATAGGAAGAGACCATTGGTGTTCAATATTCATTATCATGTGTATCATAAGGTGACTCATCATCATGGATTGTGATGTTTTGGTCATGTGTGTAATGTTTCTCCCAAGATAATTTTAAAACATGTGGTGTTGGGGGGTGTTAATGTCATGGATATTAGATTACACTTCCCACAAAATGATAAAAATTCATGCTGTTTTTTGAATGATTAATAGCTCTATTTTCATCTTCATGAAGACAATCATTTCAATGATTAAATATTGAACAATGTTTATGATGATGTGACATTTCATGAGTGGCCTGTGGAGATCCATGTTTTCAAATAAATAGTGTTGTGTGAGTGTTTTATTCCCTTATATCATGTCTTTCGGCTACATGTTGGCATAAAGGATAGTACCAAAAACTGTTATTTGTAGATTCCCACATAGGACACCAAGATATTTGATGAATATATCATCTTTTATAATATATTTTGTTTAATTGGTTTGACAATTATAGTTTATAATTTTGTTCACTCTTCATTCATATTGGAGATGTTGAAATTTTTTTATAGGTATCTCCCCTGAGAGAGTTATTAAGTCATTGTATTTAATATTTTGTGCTTTTATATTTGTTTCCACTTATGATTTAATTGATATCATGTGATGGTGAGATCCTTAAGAATTATCTCATGGAGTTGAATTTTGGAAAACAAATTTTTTTTCTCCCTAGGTTTATATTTGGATAGTTAATGAAGAGAAATTTTGATAGGTATCTAATTTAGGGTCTAAATTCAATCTAGTTTTACCCCTTGCATGATTTTGAAGCCCATGGTTCTAGGATGATTCCTAGAATTGTTATGGATGTGTATGTATGTTAAAACCTAGAATCATGGAGGATTCACAATGTATATGTTTTATGTATGATATTGAGATTCACATCCATTAGAATTGGATAAGTGGATTCATCAAATATGTTGTTGGTCCAACTACTTGACCAATTTTCTCTGTGTATTCATCAACTACATAGATTCATTGGATTTGTGAAATCAGATATATGGATAAATCCAATACATGGATTTATTGGATATGTGAATCTGCTATGTGGATGGATAAGCAAAGTGTAAGGATCATCTATAAGGTTAAATCGACTATTTGATTAAAATTATTAGATTGATCAAAAACAATTATTATCTACATGAGTGATCAAAAATGTTAATTGCCTATATATGAAATTCAGATTCATAGTGAATTCAGATCTGGGGGAAATTCAACTACATGGGGAATTTAGCTTTGTAGGAATTTTTGATGCATCATGATTAATTCGATGGGAAATCGCCTACATGAAGATTTACTCCAATCCTCTAAAAATAGACATCCCGACCTTCCAATGATATAAATTAAGGGCCATCAAAGGGTGACTCATCATAGTTAACTACATTTTTTATTTTATATGGTATTAAAGACTATAAATTCATCCTTTTTCATGGAGTTTAATGATATTTTCAATGGTCGGGAAAAATAGTTTATGATCGGGAGAACAAAATCATCATGTCTCAGTTCTATCTAATGAAAACTATATTTCACTTTGTTCACACTGGGCTGTCTTCTCTTGATATTTACCATTATATAACCTTTCCCTAGAAATATTTGAACCCTTCATTAGTTAACTCATGTTCTGTAATGATAATTCCATCTTACGCAAACCAATGTTTTGGTTCATTGAGCCTTTTGGGGATTCATTCATTCAGGTGTGGAAGTAGTTTCTTCTCCCATGTTTTTACATAAAATATTAATTTGATCATGTTTTATCCCCTGGGTTGGATGTGGATTAAAAATTATTGTTATTTAAGACTATTAATTATGAATTGGATAACGATCACATGTCGATGATGTTTCTTTATTCCATTATAATAGTTTGACTCATGTTTGTTGTGATAGTTTTTTATCTAAGCTATGATTTCTAAATTCATTTATAAGAATATATATTTTCTTGTTTTTCTTGATTGAAACATAAAATGAATTTTAAGAAAAAAATAATTTATAATTAATTGGGTGGGCAGTTAATATTAATTATTTATGAATCTGGTGGTTGTCATAATTTGAAAATGATAAAGTTGATTTCATTTTTAATTTTTTAGTGAATATTTAATTCTATGTATTAGTGGAATTGATGATGAAATATAACCATTTTAAATATTACTGATTTAATAATTAAGAATTAGGTTAACGTGAATGGTTCTTCCTACATTTTTAAGAAACAAGTTATTTCTTGGAAGAATATTGTGATAGATCTCAATAACTTATGCCTTGGGTTTCACATATTTGGAACCAATAAATAATAGAATATTTTTACTCAGTATGGCAAAAGAACTATTTGTGGGATAACGATAAATTATATGACTGATTTTCTCGTATTCTTGATATGGATGAGTTCCTTGTGATGGATATGTGACATATCATTTTGTGTGATGGATGAATGCCTTTTTTGGGGTTCTATATTACCTTATTAGATATGATCGATTGTTTCTTACATATGATGTGGTATAAATGTTAGATTTGAAATGATTTGTTTTTTTATGCATGTGATTGTTGAGCCTTTGATTGATAAAATGAAAGAGGGTTAGGAGACCTGGATGATGTTGGAATAGTTGACACATGTGATGGGAAGAAGCATAAAGATATAAATGTGGGATTCATAGTTATCCCTAGAGGTTATAGAATGGAATAAACTAGGGAATAAATTTTTTTATGAATATTAAGGATTAATTCATGAAATGAATCTATTTAATGGATGTTGGTTGAGTTTTTTATTTTATTCTGCATTCCTTTCACCACTACCTAAGGATGTTGGATGTTAGTGGTTGTTGGTTCTAATTGGTGGTTTCTTACTTTGGTTTTCATAATGTATCCGGATTATGGAATGATGTTAATAATGTTTAAAATATGAATGAAACCATGGGTTTCGTGTTTATGGAATAAAAATGATGAAAAGATACTATTCTTGAGAAACTGTAGACTTATTTTGGAATATGCTTGGGTACAATGGAAAACAATATCATGATAAAAGTAATGAAATTAAAAATAATTATGTTTGTTAATTAATTGATAATAAATTATTTATCCTAATGATAATATTTTAGTTAGACTAAATAGCTAATGTATCTGTTAAAATGATGTAGTTAATATAGAATAAATAATTTTGTAGTTAGAGAATGTTTTTAAAGTGATGTTAGTTGAACATGATTCTATGACAAGATTATCTGTATATTGTGTTTCTAAGATATATAATATATTTTATATACATGGATTTTATATGTTGTCCAGCTGATGTCGGCATTAGAAAAATACACCCAGTGGACATTTCGAGGTGGTTTAACCCAGCAACCCCATGTGTGGATGGATGAATGACTACCCCATTTGGTATAACTCTCTTCTCTTCGTTGAGGCTGATGTTAGTTTTCATTGTGGTTAGTTTTCTCATATATGTGTATATAGGGATGTGATGATTTTTTTTATCCATAGACATGTATCCCCATATATGTTATCCAAAAGATTATAATATTTATGAAATTCATATATTTAAAGGACTAGGTTACTTACATTGTGTATGTGTTGTAATGGATTGAGGAATAATACCTTATGCATGATACACATCATACGACCTATAGTGGAACTTGGAAAATACATGGTTAATACATATGTATGTGATATGGTATTATGTGATCATGTGATTTATGAGTTTCATGTTTTGATGCCTTTCCTATGTTTCTTTGGGATGGAATTATTCAGATAGGGAAGTGTCAGGATGTGTGACATTGTTCCAGAGTAATAGAAAAGTGGGGAAGTGGGAGTGAGGTATGCTTTATTATTCCTTATTATATTATATATTCTCTTGAATGTGAAAGTTAGAGATAGTTATCCATGGTTATATTGGTAACATATTATACATGTTTTCTTGAAGAGTTTGTATCACTATTTTTCATTATGATTTAGCATGATTTCATCACCTTTTTCTATTAGAGGGTCATGTGAAGATCCCACATGGTATACTCTCATGCTCGACTAACTTATAAATATAATTTTATTAGAGTTCCTGAGGACTTTTATTGAGATCATGATGGATATTAATTTATCATGGTTTGGATGACCTTTTTGGGCTTCTTGGTCACTATCATCATTCCACTTTAGAACATATAGTTTCCCGTTTAATTTTTTACTTATATTTTTAAATTTCATGTTATCACTTGAGATATATTTAGATATATATACATATGTATACTATTGACATACATGAGGGGTAGTCATCCATCCATTAAAAATTGGATGGAACTGGTATATATATATATCATGAATTAATAGAAATTTTAATTCATTTAGAGTAAAAATTTTCAATTTTTTTTACTTTTAATGATGTTGTGTTAATATGTTTTACAAATGTTGATGATGTGGCATATTCAAAATTGAAACACTATGATGTTAGATAAAATTATGATTTGGTATTTTGGGTTATTTTTAACATAAAAAATAATTATTTTATCCCATTGATTTTCTATAAATGCTTCATGTTGAAATATATAAAAAGATATACATAAATAAATCTCTATTTATTATACTATAAACTATATTCTACCAGAATGATTGTGTACTATAAAAGTTATGTGGTTTTAAAGATGAAAACCAATGATCATAATGTGAAATTAATTTAAATAATTTTTATTTTATAGATATTATTATTATTCCTAGGGATTTTATAGTCGAAATATTATTGGGTTACTAGATTATGACCCCACGAATAGTGAGTATCAATAAATGAATCCAAATAATTGAAATTGATTATGTATAAGATTCCACAAAATTAACCTTGTATTGTGACCCCATATAATTAGATTCTACATTCAATAGATATATATAAATATCAAATAAAATGTTGAATATTTGAGACTCACATTAATTTTCCTCCCATTACATGGTTATCCCATTTAGTCACCATCAATGGAGAATTCATAGATGAATCCAACATTGAATAAGTTTGGAGAGGATTTAATTATGATTTAGAATACTGCTTCTTCCAACACGAATAATAAGAATAAGCACAATTATTTATTTAATGGGGATTAACAGAATGATGTATTTAAAATATTATATTAATAAAAAATGAGATAAATTCAAAAAAAATTATTTAATTGATGATTGAAATGATATAAAGAAAAAATATTTATTAATATTTTAGTACTGATTGAAGTGGATTTTATCAGCACTATAATATTTTTGTTATTGTAAGTACCTTTAAAAGTGAATCACTTCTATAATCGCAATAAAAAAATCCAACTAAAGGACAATTTAATTACTTATAAAAAACTATAGATAATGACCTCTTCTAAGAGTACTACAAAATGTATTGATAAAGTTCCCCTAATCTGCGCTTTTTTAGCACTGATAAATGGGTCCATTATCAGGGCACAACATATAAGTGGTAAAAAAGAAAAGATAATTTTTTTGAATATATACACTAATATATTTTTATAATATTTTTGTTCTATGGACATGAACCATTATCATTGCTCATCCACACCTTCAATCTATCCCATGACCCTAGAATTTATCTGTGCACAACCCCTCTAGACACTACTACTAATCCAACCTGATGTTTCCCTAGACCTATAGAGATTCAATCCTGAAACCACATTCATCATAGGAAACACTATAACTATTTCACTATCAATATTTCACCAAAATTTTAACAATTATTTAATTATTTATATATATACATAATTTTTCTATTTATATTTTTACTCATATAGTTATACATAATTATAAATTATTTTAAACACATTTATAAAATTTCTTAATATATAATATCATATTTAGGTATTTAAATAATATATATTTTTATATCCACATATAAATTTAAATATTTACTTATAAATTCATATTTATTTTAAAAAGAATTCAAATTTATTTAAAATATTTACGTTATTTTTAAAAACATTTCGGTGTCTATGAATATATATAAATATATGTTCCTTTATTTCATATCTATATCTCTCTCAACGTATATATATGTGTATGTGTGACTACATATATCTTAATTATTATATTTTTTTAATATATATTGGTTGCAATGAATTAAGATAGAGACACGGATATTATACATTCCCATATCATAGATTAATTTACTTGTTATATATTGACATATTTATAAGTATACGTATATACATATCATGTAACAAAGATGTATTTTAATATATATATATATATATATATATATTAACATCTATTTACATATTTTATTATAATATAATGATATATAAATAATCAAATTCAGTCTTCCCTCTGTACGAGTTTCATATCCTAGCCATATGAGTTTATTCAATGGTTTCTCCTACATCTCCAAAATTTTGGTGGTTTGAAAATTTTCATATATATTTTCACAAATAATTTATGATCATTGGATGATGTTTTGTTCCTTAAATTTTCATAAAAAAAATATTTTATTCCTATATTTTTTTCATTATTATAATCATCAATTTTTTTGGGATTAGAATGTTTTAGGTTCCCTATATCGATCAATGTAGTAGTAATTTTATGGATCAATGGATTTTCAGACCGGTTTTTTCTAGATCATCAATATAAATAGTTTATAAACCACTAGATTTTTTACATTAAAATTCCAGATCAATAAATAGCATATTTTTCAAGATCATCGGGATTTCTGCATCATTGGTATTCTTTAGTTTATAAATGTTTTCGGATTTATAGGCCCACATGTTATCAGATATCAAGTTATTATGGGATGATAATAATAGATGTTTTTTATTTATAAATAAATTATATTTCTATATCTATTGTATATATGGTGTTTTGGGATCATCAAATCTTCAGGTCATTATATTTTTTATGAATTCTATTACGTCTATTTCTTCAATTATTGTTCCTCATTGGTTCTTTTTCATTTTCTTGTTCCAATAGTTATCTTTATAAATCCTCATATGGATTCTCTGGGGTATATTATATGTTCCCTGAAGAAGAAATATTTAAATTATCTTATGATGTTGACTTACATAGAAGCAATTTTTGTTTCACTCAAATCTCATCTTGGTCAATAAATGTCCTTTGATGGAATTTTTGGGGGCTTGCTAATCAATGAATAGTTACTACATTAATTTTTTGGTTTTCAAAATATTTCATTAACATAGTTTTTTAACTGAAAAAATGTTTTAAATTAACGATTCATTCATATTGTGATTGGATATTTTATTTAAGAATGTCCTTCTTATTGGTTAGTGATGAAATTTTGAAGGTCTTTTTCACGTTCAAAAATTCAACATTTAGGTTAAGATTTATATCCATTCATGTAAATATAATTTTTATTTTATCATAATACATGGATCCACTCATTGGTCATTCATTTGGTTTTATGGCTAGACTGGTATTGAAGATATGTCCAAGACCTAGAGATTTTTTATTGTCTTACACAATTCCCTATCAATACCTCTCTTCATTGGAGGATATTTAAAAATTATTCCTTATAAATAATAAATATGATGTGGATGATCTAGAAGCTCTGAAATTGTGGAATATTTTTTGGAAATTTCACATTAAAAATTAACATCATGATATTATGTTTTTTTTAAATCCCATTCACCAGTTTAGAATAAAATAATTTATTTACATTAAAATTGAATGCCATGATAGATTTTTTGGATCTCATGAATTGATGGATATTTTTTATCATAGTTATTTTAACAATAGAATCTAAAGTCATTTGATCACTACACAATCATTGTCCATATAATTTATGATGATATAAGTTTACCTAAGAGTGTATTACTTTTTTAATGTCAATGGAGCTTACATAATATGATTGAGGAGGTTGTTTGATATTCATGGTTTTCTAAGAACAATTACATCATAGACAAAATAAACAATGTTTCCAGCAATATTCAGATGTAAAGTACCTTGAGGTATGGATATTTTCACATGAATATCAACTATGTGTAAAATAATATAAAGGAACTTAATTCTCTTCCATGGAGGGGCCATGTTTTTATAATGATATCTTTTTTGAGAAGGAGTTGAATGATTCCGATAAAATGAAAGAGAGATACTAGCTTTTATGAGATATAGAATATCATATTAAGGATGGTAATCATAATATGAATATTTCCACCATCAATAATTTAAATAGATGGGAGAATCTATATCTCTCCGTTGGAGGATACCACATGTTATTTATCTAATCATTCATGTTGAACATTTCATATAATATTTGATGTATTTTTCAATAATTACATGGCTATTACATTAATTTTATTATTGGGATGAATCATTTCATATAGAATGTGTTCACTAATGAAATAAATTTGTGTCTAGAAATAGATATTTCCTATCTTGAAATTTTTAGCTCTCTTGAAAAATAATTTTACTTAGGGGTCTTGCCTTGATGGATTTCATGTGTTATTATTTTAAATATTTTTGAATATTGTTGATGATTATTTCATTAGTCTTATTAAGTAGTTGTGTTAAAGTTTTATTCCTCTTTAAAATGTAATTGTTAATTTTAATACCCATATTCCAAAGGTCCATAACCCCCATAAAATTATTTTTAGGATTGAAATAATAATGTAGGTGCTCAATATACAAGAGGGGGGGGGGGTGAATTTTACACTTTAAAAATTTCCTTAAACAAGGAAAGGGCTAAGTTTAACAAAGTTAAACTAAGAAAATTCACAACTCCTCTAACACCAATTGAAAAATCAGAATAAGGAATGACGTTATAAACTTCAAGTTCAATGTACTTTCTTAAAACTGGAAAGAGATTCCGAATGTAGGTTCCGGAAATATGGATGTGGAAATTTATACTTAACTAAATATTACAATATGAGATTCTACCTTAAAGAGTATAGAATCTAAATGAAATAGAGTATAAGTAAGGAAGTATAAGAAACTTATACTTTCCTTACAATACAATATGCAGCGGAAACAAACAAGTAGTAAAAATACATGTAACAAGATATAAGTCTTTTAACCCGAAGAGAAGGGAATCCAACAACCTTGGATAAAGGTCCCTCGATTTATACTTCCAAGCAAGTATGTCTTACACACACCAGGGTAAGACCCTGATATGAAAATCAGAATCACTGTCTTGTTATCCCCGCAATCCCTCAACTTTAAGGTAGTTGGAACCTCTATCTTCCTCAACAAGGAAGCCCTCGAACTTCAAGTTAATCAGCACATCTGTCTTCGTATCCCCTGAAGTCCTCAAATGTAATCACCATCATTTGGAGTCGCACGAATCATTGAGAGTTAATAAGAACCTCTCTCTCTTTATAAATCACTTCAAGCATGTAATCACATGAGTCAAATATCATTATCGAGCTCATTCAAATGAGATCTTATATATAGTCACGGTTGGCCTCCTTTCCAACGTTCACATTTTCCTTAAAAATTGGAGGGACATGTACACATGTAACATAACCAATGGTTAGTTTATAACAGAATAGACGACATCATTTTATAACAAAACAAGTGTAACAGAATGTACAACATCGTTTTAAGTCTAACTAAAAAGTTCAGAGAGAAGGTTCGGAGTGTAAACAAAATTTCAAAGAGTAGAAAAATTATAAAAGTGTAAGTAAAATGAATGTTAGGGGTCTAACTAAAAATATTATTCGGAGTCTAAATAAATTCAGAGTGTATAAAGCAAAGATGATCAGATTTTTTTAATAGGTGAATTTGTAATGATAATTCGTAATGAGAATTCGTAATGATAATTTGTAAACAGAATCTGTCATTAGATTTCGGTGTCGAACTTCATGAGAGTTCGTATCCAGAATTCGGAGCCTAAAACAGAATGCTTCATATCAATGTTTTAAATGATTCTGAGAATATAGAAATTAATTCGATTCTTATACTTAAGAAATATATGGATATAGATAATGAAAATATGATAAAGATAATCTTCCTTACAAAAGCGATCTTCCTTATAAAATCTATTTTCCTTATAAAAGCGATTTTCCTTATAAAAGCGATTTTCCTTATAAAAGCAATTTTCCTTATAGATAAGGTGTTTGTGATTTTCAAAACAAGAAGGAATGGAAAAGTCATATGGAAAACCTTATTGACTCAATAATCTCCCACTTTTTGGAAAGCACAAACATCCTTTCGAAAAAGATAGTCTAAGAAGAATGAAAACATTAAGGCTTATCTCCCTTTGCTTATGGATGTTGATGAATACTACTAACTCCCCCTAAGGCTTTGAAACTATAAGGATCGTATTATAGATTTCCGGAATGATATTTCATTAAGAATAAGAATGCCTTCATTAATGAAACACTCCCCCTTGGTTAAATTCTATTAGAGTTATTTTTCTTTCTCACCCTTTGTTAGGGTTCTTTTTCCTTCTCCCCCTTTTTGACTTTCAAAAAGAATTCAAGGGAATTGAAAATATAACAATGTACCTAAAAAATTAGTAACAACAACAAAATAGACAAGCGAGCAAGATTTTCAATAAGATTTAAAATTCAAAAACATGGAATCTAAGATACAACAAAATATTGGATTTGTCTATTTTGGATCTTTTTCCTTCACCATGAGTCCCTTGAGAATAGTCTTTATCTACTTCAAGTCTTTATGATCTTCCTCGACTTTCTTATCTAACACAATTATTCTTTCACTTTGAGCTTCAATCTTTTCTTCCTGAGCTTTAAGCTTTTCTTCCTGAGCCTTCAAGATTTGTTCTTGCATTAAAAACTTCTATTCAAACTCAATCTGATGATCCCTTTCATATCTCCAGTTTTAAGCAACAGAATTCAGCTTCCCATTCAGATCTCTGTCTTCTTGAATCCAGGAATTCTTCTCACCTATCAAATTTTCTTCAAATGATGAAGTAAGTTCATTTAGCTTCATGTCTTCTGTCTCAAAAGCATCCTTAACATTATCTTGGAATTCATCAAAGATCCTCATCTCTTATACAGTTCTCCCCGACCAACTAGTCATTCTCTTACAAGACCTTTTGTGAGCTTCATAGCCGATGAAAATGGTTTTGAACTGAGCTTCCACCTCTACGAATTTATCCATAACCATGTATACATAGTCTATTTTCTTTTTCAAAGTATGTTGAAGCATTTGGCATCGTGAATAAATACTTGAGAAGGTCAGAATGGAACCCACCAACTTCTTTAATGACTGAACAACAAAGTCATTCCCCAACGAAGATGATTTTGAATCCGAGAGTTTTCTTGGAGAATTTTCTTCTTCAATTTGCTCATCCTTCTTCTTAGAAGAATCACCATGTTCCCTTCTCATTACAGCCACTGAGCTTGGGGTATCAATAACGAGTTGCATTCCATTTTCCTTTTTCGGAATGGAGTCCTATTCCGGAGTTCTCTTTTCACTGTCAGACACTTGAATAACATTTTCTTCATCATCTGTATATTTTTTAGCACCATACTATATATTCTCCATTTCAGAAATATCATGTAGATGTTGTTCTTCTTCTGCATGATAAGATACTTCTTGGTCTCCTTTCTCCTCATCCTTCCCTGTAGTAAGAAACTTCGATGAATCAGCTTCTGATGTTCGTAGCGACCAATGTTCCGAAGGTAACCCCTTATAATTGTCTACTTGCTTTAATAGATCTCCGGTCTCACCACTACCTTTAGTAACTGCTTTTTCCTCTTCCATTTTCTCAATTTGCTCAACATCCTCAACATGCTTTGCAACTGCCTCTTCCGGACCTACATAGTTTCTTCCTAGATTCTCAGGTAGAGATTCCAAAGAAAAAGATCTCCGAACGAGAATGTTTGTGGGAACCAATTCATTAAACTTCAAAAAAGTCTGATCTTCCTCAGCTTCAGACATCTTTTTCTTTAGATTCGTTTATTTCACTTGTTTTTCTAGTTCAACAGTTGTCCATTCCTTCAGGGCCTTAGCCTCTGCAGGATCCAAGACAAACTGAGGCTCCCCTTGAACTCTCTTATCCTTGACTTCCATCCACTTAGCAACTACCTCATCAGGGTAAGATTTCTTCTTCATAGGTTTCAGAGGTTCAGAATGAACTTCCTTAGATTTGGGATTCTCTGCATCAACTTCAACTTCTTTCAGCTTTCTCTTCTTCACTGGATTAGAGGATTCAGGTTCAACAACTTTTGGAAATGTTTCTTTTTGAACTGGCATATTAATGAACTCACCAGTATTCTTATCGAAGGCAATATCCATCCTTTTGAGAGTACCATCACTCACCAACATAATTTTCCAAACTCTTGGCTTAGACTTGCAAGCTTCCTTGAAAGACTCAAGGCACCGAACTATTAACATCGAAATAATTGCTGGATACATAATGATCTGAGCTCCCCGATTCCCTTTCTTAACATTCTCAATGGTAATAAGAATGTGTTTCATCAGATTAAACTTCCATAGATTTATCAGAAAATCTAGAATATTGATCTCGCTCTTCTTCAAACTGTCTTTTTCACCCTTTCTCGGTACGAAAAATCCGTGTACCCATAATTCTAGAATCCGTAAATTTATAGAGAGAGTTGCAATCTTCAGAGCCTTGTCTTCTGCCAGTCGGAGAGTTTCCAAAGCCATTTCCTTATTGAAGCTTCCTTTTGAATATGGTAAAACATGAGAGATGAACTCGGCTTCTCCTTCATAGGTCAGCCCTACCAAGCTAGCTACCATGACATAAGAAATTTTATAAGTCTTTCCATATGACTTGAACGAAAATTTATCCCTGTCATTTTCCTTAAAGAAGGAAACCGTCTAATAGAACTCTACAAGCAACTCCGAATATAATTAATCTTGATTCCCAGGAATAGACACATCAACATCTTCCCATATGTTAAGCTTTATTTTCATGGATATAAGATAATCATACTTGTGGAAGAAATCAGGATGAACCAAACTTTCTCTATATACTAACCACTAGGAAATCAGCTTAGAGGTTGACATGTCTTGAGAAGCTGCTTCCATAGACATTCGGATCTGAAGACTTCTGAGAAGTTCGGAACAGAGAATGTCGAAAATCAGAAAGGCCTTAAAACAAAGAGGCTGAGCTTCGGGATGCTGGAGTTTGAAAGACTGATGTGGGACGACCATTTGAGGTCCCCGTTATATAGGCAACGATATAACGGTTCATCTTCCTCGGTTTATCGAATGGTTGAAAAAACTGAGATCAGATCTGACAGTTGAAAACCAATTCGCAAGAAAACATGAATCCAGTCTTTTGAGGTTTTTATTAAAATAAGGATTTAAGAAAACTATAATCCGAAAAAAAATTTAAGAAAATATCAGTAAGTAAATAATGATTACAATGACTTGAGTAAAGGAATCATACCTTTTGTATTACCTTAGGAGGATTATTCGTAATGGGTAATATTCTTCTTGAAGAGAAAAGAGAAAAAAACATTATTATGAAAAGACTTAGTTCACAAAACTCACTATGAAAAACAAACTCAATACGGAAAACCCAGTATGAAAGAATAATAAAAACGAAAAAATCATTATAAGAATTTCATCATTTCCTTATAAAAGTTTGAATACGAAAAACTCATTTATGAAAATCTCGGTACGAAAATCTCGTTACAAAAACACCATTATGAAATTTTCCATTTCGGAAGTTTTCAATACGAAAATCTCCATTCCAGAAGTTTTCTATACAAAAATATCCATTCTAAGAAATTTTAGTTCCAGAAATTCCTATTCCGGAATTTGAGTTCCGAAAAGTTTGAAAAACTAACTTTGAAAAAATTTAGTTACTCTAACAATCAAATGTACTCCCCTATGAAAAGGAGATTATTACTGTAAGGAAAGTTTGTTCAACAAGAAGCTAATGAAGAATGATTACCTTACAGTTATCATTCCTAACTTCTATTTAATGTATTCAAATCTATCAGAAGGCAAAGATTTTGTGAATATATCATCAAGTTGATCTTGTGTTCCGATAAACTGAAGAATAATATCTCTTTTTAGCATGTTATCCCTAAGAATGTGATGCCTAATATCTTGGTGTTTTTCACGAGATTGATGTGCAGGTTTCTTACATAGGGAAATGGCACCTGTGTTATCAAACAAAATTTGAGTTTTGGTAAAACACAAGCCATAATCTGTGAGTGTGTGTTTCATCCACAACACATGAGAAAAACAACTTCTAACTGCTACATATTCAGCTTCAGCAGTGGAAAGTGCTACAGAATGTTGCTTCTTGCAAGACCATGAAACTAATGAATCTCCTTAGAAATGACAAGTTCCGGATGTACTCTTTATATACATTCTACATCCACCAAAGTCAGCATCATAAAATATTTTTAGAACAAAATCATTTCTATAAGTATAAAATAATCCTAGATCCATGGTTCCCTTAAGGTAGCGAAAAATTCTTTTTACTGCCCTTAAGTGAGATTCCATAGGATTGGATTGATATCTTGCACATAAGAATACTGAGAACATTAAGTCGGGTCGACTAGATGTTATATAAAGTAATCTTCCTATCATACCTCTAAAATATGTTTGATCTACTAGTTTCCCAGCTTCATCAAGATCTAAAGAGTTTTAGGTACCAATGGGAGTACTTATTCTCTTAGTGTTTTCATAACCATACTTTTTTAGAAGATATTTAATATACTTATGTTGAGATATGCAGGTTCCTTCTGGTTTTTGAGAAATTTGAAAACCAAGGAAAAAAATTTAACTCACCAATCATACTCATTTCAAACTCAGATTTCCTTAGACTTGCAAAAGAGTCGGTTAATGATTGCTGAGTTGAACCAAATATGATGTCATCAACATAAATTTGAACATTAAAAACATTTTTCTTATCTTTCTTTATAAAAAGGGTTGGATCTGCATTTCCCATAACATAGTTATTTTTAAGCAAAAATCATGTGAGTCTATCATACCATGCTCGTGGGGCTTGTTTAAGACCATATAGAGTTTTGGTAAGTCTAAAAACATGATCAGGATTTTTTGTATCTTCAAAGCCAGGATGTTGTTCAACAAAAACTTCCTCTTGGACATAACCGTTAATAAAATCACATTTCACATCCATTTGAAAAAGCTTGAAATTAAAGAATGCAGTAAAGGCAAGTAGAATACGGATAGATTCAAGTCTAGCTACTGGAGCATAGGTTTCTTCATAGTCTATTCCCTCTTGTTGATTATAACCTTTAGCAACAAGTCTTGCTTTATTTCTTACTATGACACCATTTTCATCACATTTGTTCCTAAAGACCCACTTTAATCTAATAACAGATGTTTCCTTAGGTATTTCAACCATGACCTAGACATTGTTCCTTTTAAATTCATTTAGTTCATTCTGCATAGCTTTGATCCAATCATTATCTCCTAAAGCTTCATCAGCGCTTTTTGGTTCTAATTGGGAATGAAATGCTAGATGATCTATTTCATTTCGTAAGGAACTTATAGTTCTTGTAGGTTGATTTATGTCACCAATGATACAGTCACTATGATGATTCTTATGAATCAACTGATTTGGGTTTTGAAAAACCTTTTCATTAACATAGGGTAGAAAGTCTTCTGGGGTAAATGTTTCAGAAGTATTTTCTTGAACATTTTCCTTATCTGAAGGGTATTCTATCAAAAGTTGACAATAATTTTTTGAAAACACATCCGAGGATGAAGATTGAGATGGTTTAAAAACAAAAGGATTAGACTCATCAAATTTTACATGTAATGTTTCTTCAATAGTACATGTATTTTTATTAAAGACTCTATAATCCTTAGAAGTTGTGGAATAACCCATGAAAATTCCATCATTGGATTTTGGTGTGAATTTCTGTAGGTTATCTTTAGTATTCAGAATGAATACTTTGCAATGAAAAACCTTGAAGTAGGATAGTCTTGGTTTTCTACCATTCCATAACTCATAAGGTGTTTTATTAAGAAAAGGTCTTATCAAAACTCGATTTATAGTATAACAAGCAGTATTTATAGCTTCATCCCAGAAATTTATAGCTATAGAATATTCACTCAACATGGTTCTAGTTATATCTTGAAGAATTCTATTTCTTCTCTCAACTACACAATTCTGTTGAGGAGTTATAGGTGCTGAAAAATTGTGAGTAAAACCTTTTCTACTACAAAAAGTTTCAAAATCAGAATTTTGAAATTCTCCTCCATGATCACTATGAATAGTTTTTAATGGAAGGTTTTTCTCATTTTTAACTTGAGCTCTAAAACTTTTGAAATAAGAAAAAACTTCAGACTTCTTTTCTAGGAAATAAACCCAAGTAAATCTAGTGTAATCATCAACTAGAACAAATACATAGTATTTTCCTCCAATACTTCCAGTTTATGTTGGACCAAAAAGATCCATGTGCACTAACTATAATGCATCAGTTGTTGAGACTTCACCGATTGATTTAAAACTAGATTTATGTGGCCTACCATATTGATAAGGATCAAAATATTTAGAAGAATCAAATCTAAGCTCCGGTAGATCCTTAACTAGTTTCTTCTTAGAGAGTCTTCATAAGTTCCTAAGGTTACAGTATCCTAGCCTGCTATGCCATAACGAGGAATGATCTTCCATTTCACTTAGGCAAGGTAAATCTTGACTCTTTAGGTCTTCTAAATTTAAGGTGTAAACATTCTCTTGCATATTGGCTGAGAGAATAAATTCTTCATTGGAATTGTGAACTAAGCACATATCATTCCTAAAATTCACAAGGTATCCTTCATCACATAACTGACTTATGCTAATGAGTTTTCCCTTAAGACCCTTAACAAAAAGAATATTTGAAATCAAGGTTTTACCTAGAAGAACAATATTAACAATTCCAACAATCTCTCCCTTAGCATTATCTCCGAAAGTTACCTTTCCTCCTTTCGTTCTGATAATATTTTCAAAATATCTTTTGTTACGAGTCATATGCTGGGAACATCCACAATCCATGTACCATGTGTTTCTATTGGTACCCTCTTTATTTTCCTGAAATCAAGAAAAGAATTATCCTTTTGGAATCCAAACATGTTTTGATCCAAGATTTCTAGACAACAAAATTTTTGGAACCCACATCTTATTAGAGAAATAAGCTTTCTGAAATCCTAAAGATTGGGTTTTGATTAAAGAAAAATTCTTTGCCCAGTGACCACCACATTGACACTTGGTACAAAATGGGGCTCTTTTAGGAACAAAATAATTGTTAATGAAAATAGTTTTTGCATGGGTATAACCAAATCTGGATTTATTTCTTAAAGGTCGTATTTGGTAATACATTTTATCAAAATTTTATTTACCATGGGTAATGTTTGATAAACACTTCTATAATGAAAAAATTTTTGACTTGATTTTTATAACCAAGTTTTTATCCTCAAAATTATTAGATTTAGAACTACAGCTAGGCTCGAAACAAATTTTCATAGAAATTACCTTTTCTAACTCATTATAAAGTTTGTTCTTCTCAGAATTTACTTCCTCAAGATTTTTTGAAATACATTCAAAATCAGCATTTTTCTTATCAAGATCTTTTGGAAGATCTGATATTTCTTTCGTAAGAATAGAATTCCTAGAGTTTTCCTTATCAAATTTCTTATTGAGTTTAGGGTTCTCAATCTCAAGAAGTTCAGCAAACCTAGAAACTTCTTCAAAAGTAGGTAATGTATTTTATTCATCAGAAGAGGATTCTTCATCAGAAGAGTTATAATATTTACTGTCATTAGAATTTAAATAAACAATGCTCAATGATTCAGAAGTTCGTACCTTAGCCATAAAACAATGTTTATTAATAGCTAGAATGACTATAAGACCAATATTATTTTGTCCTGAAGATTCTTAATCAGATGATTCATCTGAAGAGTCACCACCACTGGCACTCCAGAAGTCATTTTCTTTCAGAACCATTTTATCTATGGCTTTACAATACTTCTTTCTGTTCCTGTCTGAATGCCTTTCTTTCTTTTCTTTCTTTTTGAGCAAAGGGCAATCTGGTCTAATATGTCCAGCTCTCTTACATTCATAACATGTGACTTCTCCATATTTTATATCTTTCCTTTCCTTTTTGTTATACTTGGATTGAAAATTTATCTGACCGGATATCTTGTTCATCCATCGAGTAAGATTTGATAACTCATTTTCTAATATTTCACTCTAACTAGATTCGGATGGGATAATAACATTCTTAGACTTGGATCTGGTTACTCTCTCTGGAGTCTTAGCTTTTATATGATTTGATGTTGTTGTAAAAGGAAAAGTACCATTTCCATTATTCTTCTTGATGTTGTCAGCATCTCTCTTCATTCTTGTCTCATGTTGAAGAAGAGTTCTAAATAACTCATCAAGAGAAATTTTAGTGACCTTTCTGTTCTCATCTATATAAGTTCTCTTTGATTCCCACTAATTGGGAATAATATCAATTATCTTATCCACAAGTGATTCATCATCTAACCCTTTCTCTCCCATAGACTGTAAACTGTTGACTATAGTCATAAATCTCTGTTGAACTTTACATATTGGTTCACCACAAGGAAAATTGAATCCATGGTATTCAGCTCTAATCATAGATCTCCTAGTCTCAATCACTTTATAAGTTCCATAGTGTGTAACCTATAACTTCTTCCAGATACAATTAGCTGCTTCACAAGAAGAAATTTAGATATATATATTTCTAGTCATTGAACATTGTAAAGTATTGTGAACCTTATAATTGAGTTGATACTCTTTCTTTTCCTGGTTAGTGAATGTTCTAACATCCTTATCAGGAATTTTATAATCACCAGTAATCATAACAAAGTTGTACACTCCAGTGTAGATAAAAAAAGTTTTCATTCGATCTCTCCAGTACTCATAATCATTACCATCAAAGATTGGTGTTCTTATAGGATTTATATTATCAATGGAACCAACATTAACTCCTTCCGTACATAAAATAACCTTATGCACACAAACTTGTTAGTAGAAAAAGATTTTAATCACATTGTTCGGAAAGAAAATGTTTAGAATGACAATGTTCGGAATAATGATGATCGGAATGATAATGTTCCGAATGATAAAGTTCGAAATGACAATGAACTTTCTAAGAAAGTAATAATAATAAAAGTAAACGAGAAAGAAATACTTATGGTTGAGTATAAGTATTTCAGAGACCTGCTCTGATACCAATTGTAGGATCGAAATAATAATGTAGATGCTCAATATACAAGAGCGGGGGGGGGGGGGGGGGGGTTAATTGTACACTTTAAAAATTTCCTTAAACAAGGAAAGGGCTAAGTTTAACAAAGTTAAACTAAGAAAATTCACAACACCTCTAATACCAATTGAAAAATCGGAATAAGGAATGAAGTTATAAACTTCATGTTCTATGTACTTGATTAAAACTGGAAAGAGATTCCGAAAGTAGGTTTTGGAAATATGGATCTGGAAATTTAAACTTAACTAAAGATTACAATATGAGATTATACCTTAAAGCGTATAGAATCTAAATGAAACAGAGTATATGTAAGGAAGTATAATAAAGTTATACTATCCTTAAAATACCATATGCAGCGGAAACAAACAAGTAGTAAAACTACAAGTAACAAGATAAAAGTCTTTTAACCCAAAGAGAAGGGTATCCAACAACTTTGGATAAAGGTCCCTTGATTTATACTTTCAAGCAAGTGTGTCTTACCCACACAAGGGTAAGCCATCGATACGAAGATTAGAATCTCTGTCTTTCTATCCCTGCAAGCCCTCAACATCAAGGTAGTTGGAACCTCTGTCTTCCTCAGCAAGGAAGCCCTCGAACTTCAAGGTAGTTGGCACCTCTATCTTCCTATCCCCGGAAGTCCTCGAATGTAATCTACAACATTCGGAGTCGCACGAGGCTTTGAGAGTTAATAAGAGAATCTCTCTCTAGAAATCACTTAAATCATGTAATCACATGAGTCAAAGATCAGTATCGAGCTCATTCAAATGAGCTCTTATTTATAGGCATGGTCGGCCTCCTTTCCAACGGTCATATTTTCCTTAAAAATCGGAGGGACCTGTACACGTGTAACATAACCAACAGTTAGTTTATAACAGAATAGATGGCATCTTTTTATAACAAAACAAGTGTAACAGAAAGTACGATATCGTTTTAAGTCTAACTATGATGTTTGGAGAGAAGGACCGAAGTGTAAACAAAATGTCAAAGAATAGACAAATTATAAAAGTGTAAGAAAAATGAAAGTTCAGAGTCTAACTAAAAATATTATTCGGATTCTAAATAAATTCGGAGTGTATAAAGAAAAGATGATCAGATTCTGTTTGAAAGGTGAATTCATAATGAGAATTCGGAATGACAATTTGTAAACAGAATCTGTCATTAGATTTCGGTGTCGAACTTCATGAGAGTTCGTATCCAGAATTCGGAGCCTAAAACAGAATGCTTCATATCAAAGTTTTAAATGATTCCGAGAATATTGAAATGAATCTTATTCTTGTACGTAAGAAATATACGGATTTTGATAATTCAAATATGATAAATATAATTTTCCTTACAAAAGAGATCTTCCTTATAAAAGCGATTTTCCTTATAAAAGTGATTTTCCTTATAAAAGTGATTTTCCTTATAAAAGAAATTTTCCTTAATGATATAGTGTTTGTGATTTTCCAAACAAGACGGAATGGAAAAGTCATATGAAAACCTTATTGAATCAACATTATTGAGTTCAATCATCTTAGTATTTAAAATTTTATATATAAATATTTTCACACTAATTTTCCTCACTTAATTGTTGGAGATTAACCATATTGTAGTGACATAAAATAAAAGTTATTTATTCCTGATGAGATTTATTAATGATAATTTAGAAATCTTGTATGAGCATTTTCACTCATTTAATATTCATTCATATCATAATATAAGGTTTTTTGTGATAAATAGTGATACGATGAAGGATTATGATAGGTTAGAATGAATGTTTCTTGAGTATGAACTTTATTAAACGAGCATTCAGTATAAATTAGTGCATATTTTTATAAAATGTGTGACCTAATTATCTTTCATGATTAACTTTAATATTGTTCCTTCATATATATTAAATCCATTATGGGGATAAAAAAATGTTATCATTTGTATCGTTACCTATTTATCCATGTGGTAGATGTCTGATGTAATCTTCTAGTGAGTTCATTAGAGAATGTGTTCTTTCAATAAGCTATGTTATATTGAGTTATCTTCCCCCCATATATCATATATTATTTTAATATGTTATAATTATTGTTATGAGATCATTTCCTCTATATTTTTTCTAATTTATTAAAATTATAAATATATATTAAAGGGATTATAGTGAAAAATTTAATCATGTGAGCTCATAAATAACTTCTAGTATAGTTTTTATAACAACAATGAAAGGAGATTTAAAGAAGTGTTTTTGATTTCCAATGGTTAAGAATCATGATAAATATCTTTGGCATTAGACTATGATGGATTTATCAGTTAAATAAGACATTAGTTATACAATTGATAGAGTGGATAAAAATATTTGTTTATGGTCAAGAAGTAAAATTACAATTTCATGAAAGGAGATTATTTTTTATGCAGTACATCATCAAATTCAATCCTATAGAATATCATTATTCAAATTCTAGGATTCCCTTATAATCCAACATCATTCTCAGTTGTCTGGATATTATTTTTGAGCAATTAAGGGAATCAGAATATTCATTAGGTGGCATGAAATAATCTATGAGATTCAGTGTTCTACGGTGGTCATGGCTATAAGATTTTGAGGATTTTTAATGAATTAATATTTTTCATGAATGGGTTGAAAATATTTCCAATCTAGATTCCCTTTTTTAAATAGGTTTTTGAGATTAATATTTTCCTTTGAATAATTTTATTCATTCGTTTTGGGGGCCTCTTATATTCTATATGTGGAGGAGTATTTGGGTTTATAAACCCCTTATAATGAAATTTTTGTTATAGTGAATTATGAATGGTAGTTGTGTTTCTATTTGGAGGGATCCTTGGATGAAAAATAGTTCTTATTTATTAGATTATTCTCATGTAATGATGGGTATGAAAAATATGGTATTGAGCTATTTATTTAATAATTATTTGGATGATTAGGATCATGAAAATATATTGATGTTTTTAATGAGAGTAACGATTATCTCATTCAGGGTATTCCTCTTATCCCTGTTATAGTGAAGTATCACAGGTGTAGGAATTTGGATATATCATGAATTTATACTGTTAATTATAGATATAAGATTCTTATTTTGGGATCTCCCATTATTTGACATTATGTGATGTGGGTTGTGGAATGTAATTTCTTCTCGGAGGGTGCCACAAAATGTTATATTTTCTATCATGGAAGGCCCGATATAGTTATCTTCCAACACATTGTTTTCATTTTTCCCATAATCTCTCAATTGATGAAACTTTTCCCATATGTCATTATGATGTGTAAACCCCCTTGTTTTATATTATTCTTTCCAAAAAATCAGGTGGTGTCTGGATGATCCGTAGGGAGAATTTTCATTCATTTTTTTAATATATTAACCTTGATCATAACATAATTTTCATGATTTTATTATTTTATCCACAGGTGGAGGGACTGATATGTATGATATAATTTTGGGTTTGGACAACACAAAATAAAGAGAGTTTTAAATAATATTCTATAGATTATTTTATTTAGTATGATTGGGCCTTGGAGTGGATGAATCCTTGTACACTGAAACAAGTTATTTCCTCTAATGAGCGTTTATAGAAAGGATCCTAGGGATGGGATCCATAACCCACAATATCATATTTTCAAGGTTAATAATAATTTTTTTTGACATTTTAGGATTCAAGGTATGTATTGAGATCATTTTCATCAAAATTAAGGGATTATTATGGAAGAAAAAGTTTTATCTATTTGAGCTCGTCGAGATCCCTATGTGGTGGAGGCATCTTCCATTCATTATTTTCTTCTACATGAATGTTACAAAGGGGGGTATATGATTATCTTATTATATGATGTCCTTTTTTAGTTAATGATATTTATAAACACAGTGTATTTTCAATCTTATAGACTAATTCTAATGAATATTTGGTTATTATGGGATAAATTATCCGATTATAGGTATTCATTCATTAGGAAATTACAAAATAAAGTGCCCTATAATTTACATAGATTTTTGAAATTTTCATGTGAAATTATTGGGCTTGATAATTTTCATAGAATCATGATAAATTGGGTGGTAGAATGGTAGGGAGGTCAATATGGTGGTGTGCACGGCTAGGGTAGAAGGGTAGTCATCGATGCGAGAAACCATGCTGGCGGCTTCTAATGTAGATGAGCATGGTGAAGGGAAGTTTCTATGATAAATGGAGATTGGGCGGACACCGAATAACACTACAGATGTTATTGGTTCTCTTATCACTTGATCATTGGAGGCATACCATAATAGAGCATTGAGGACCACATAAGCTTTAAATATTAGAGTCCCCCACTCAAATATGAGGGGGGTTCGTTGGCAATGATCTGTCATCTGATTGTTGCCAATGACGGATCTAGCTGTTGTAGTTCCTATGTGTGATCCAAAGGTGACAAAAATGGTGGTTTCCAGGATACCATAGCTTATTCCCCCTTTTTACCTTTTAGAGACATTTCTATTTTCTTATTCCATCATTGCATGCCTTGGGAGCAGGCTTGCCGCGGGAAATTCCACTTCAGAGTGAGATAAAAAAGATGATACTCCGATAATAGTGTATGACTACTACTGAATGACCTAATCAAAGGGATTTATAGATGGATTTAGTTGGTGAATGTATGCATTTAGGATTCAACCTTTTACCAATGATGAATGAGAAAGGCCGTGAGAGTGTTAATGGAGGTAACTACCCCTAATAATAGTTCATGATGACAGTACATGGGGAAATTTTTTGTCTACAACACCTTTAGGATGTGATGACTGAAGTTTCTTTTTCCATATATCTGGGATGGATGAGTTGTGATAGATTACATGTACGACTACTTAAATGGTGGTTGTTAGATCAAGTGTTCTGGCTGAAGGTGGTTGTGATCTGTAAGCAAAACCCAAAGCTGTAGATTCATATTCTAATGGTGTCAGGGTGATAACATTTCAATTATGATTCCTAAGGGCTAACAAGGATGGTGGGGGTTGTTAACAATAGTATTAAATAAATAATGGTGTTATGCGATCGCCTTCAACATAATGTTGTATATGGGTTGGGTTGTATAGTTGGGTTGGGACATAGTGAGGGACGTAATAAGGGTTTATTGTCCATTCACAGACACACCCACACACACACATATATTCATATATATATATATAAGTATATGATTGTGTGTGTCTGTGTGAATGTGTCTGTAAATATATTCTCGTGTGTGTGTCTTAATTTCAATTGGACACTACATGTTTTTCCATCTCTCCCAACTGCACCAAACATCCTAATATCTCAATAATCCACACTATAAACATGGTATTTCTATTGTAACATAGAGGGTGGCCTTCTACAAAATTTAAATGAAAACATAGGATATGAATCTATTTATTATGATATGGAATTACTGGATATCTGAATGTCAAAATGAACATTATTTAAAGCATTCTAGATTTAAGTGATAACTGTCCCAATGGGGTGAAAACTATCATGAAAACACAAAATATATTTCCATCTAAATATCCCACATACCCATATGGGTTTTTCTGTAGAGATCTATAAGGGACTCCTCCTACGAATCAAATGAATAAATATTTCAAATTAGGACACCATTTGATACTAAGAGGAAGCACTCCCATGAAGATGAATGAGCATCGAAATTATGAAAGGAATTTCATGACAGCTTCCCCCAATCTTCCAATCGTGTGTGATGTGGGATTAATAACAAGTTCACTATTTTTATGTTGTATGAATGTTAATGGCACCATGACTTATTTGGAATTTCATATTTATTTGATTCTTCTTAGGATCCATTTTTTTCTCTGTTCTATCATTTTTATCATTTCATTCAATCTATAACATAATGGCATCATCGACTACAAAATATCCGGGAAAGGTAATTGCCTACATTTATCATCATGAAATAGAATGCAGTGACAAAAGACTCAACATTAATAAAAATAGATAAACGTGTTTATAATGGTCACGTTTTTCAGAGCATAAAATGAGTTGATAATGGTGTGTCCTTTATGAAATATATTTTTTGCCCGAATAATGGTTTATCTTTATCAGATATATTCTTAGAATTGATTTTTTTAATAATAATTATTATTAATTTTATAAAATTGTATCCATTATATTCAAAAATAATTTTTATTTATATTTATAAAAAACTTTAAAATTTATGTATATAATTATTATTAATATGATATATTAATATATATTTTTAAATAATTTAATGTCATATATATATATTATGTTTTACAAAATGCATTTTTAAGATTTTATGTAAATTTATAAATTTTAATAATTATTAAATTATAGAAAAATTTTAAAAAATAATAAATATATTTAATAAGTTTATAATTATTTATTTTTAAATATATATATACTAAATATTTATACTTATTATAATTGAATATATATATATATATATATATATTTTTCACTAATGAATTGGATCAATGTATATATCCCATTATATAATGATGATATTAATGTAAAACATTATGTTCATATATTGATGTGTTATTATAATTGACAGTATATATTATCATATGATTGATTGTGGACATGATTGTGGTTTTTTATATATGTTTCACAAGAATGATTACTTAATCTTGTGACGAAACATGCATCTATGTGTTCATGAATCATGAAATTTTCAGATAAACATTTAAAGCCTTATTATTCATGCTTACATGCAAGTGATGAATCCCTTCATCACATCTTAAATATAATGTATCAACCTATAATCCACTAAACTGGTTCTCTGATCTGGTTCATTATGAAGCCCTATGTGAACCACCGTAGACGGTAGAGGCTATGGAATAGTAGTGGGTGTAATAGTGGTATAGTGGCGAGACAATTACCTTATATCAAATAAACAAAACAGAGGAATTAATTAAGTATTATACAAAATAGTAAACAAAAAGATTACAGAATAAGTAAATAAACTGAAATTGAACATGATTTAAGAATAAATGAATTTTTTTAAAATTAAAAACTATTATTTGATACATAAAACACCAATCACCCACTAGGTTGACCATTCATATACTTGAGTACAATAGAAATTGTAATAAAAGGACATGTATATACTACTAACCTTGAGCCAGACCACATACTGAGTCTCTAGACACATTTAAACTGCATCATCCGGAGCAAAAGATACCGAAAGTGCTGCTCCACTCAATCATGAAACACTAGATCTCATCCCTATTCACCATGTTGTTGTGCTCAACCTAAATTTAATACATAATGTCAACACATACACTGATTTTCACATGTCGGGGTGATAAATAATTACAATAGGCATCCCCAATGATGATCCTATAAATATTATACCATATATGTATGAAAATGCCTTACATGCACCCAAACAAAAAGTTAATTGAAAAGATAATTAAAACAAATAATGTGAGACCGCATTCAGCCACAGTTACGTAATCCAGTTCCACATAGAAAAGTGATATCATGGATTTCCATCATCATATTTTTATATATCTATAGTCTCATACCTATACATATATATATAAATATTAATACATTATTAATTGATAAAATAACATAAAACAAATTGCAGTTGGTCCCTGAGTATGCAATCCTGATTTCATAGAACATCAATGAAAATGAATTGAGAGGGATTCCATACAACTCAATCCATTTATAATTTATTAAATCTATGGGTATGTAATACCCATCAACATATACCATCTTCACCCAGTACCATTCCTATCTCTATCCATGCTTCATCAAAATAGGGGTATAATCATCCTATCCCGGGGTTCACCCATATTCGCCTCTAATCACTATAATGAAGGAGTCCATCGATGTACATCAAGTCATTCTATATATTTCCAATATATGGAGGCCATGCCACTAATTCATTGTAAAAACAGTCAAATGTATATTCCCTTGGTCTTGGTTCATAAGATGTAATGACATTTTGAAACCGATAATACCTATGGGGCTCAAACTAAGGTGCTCTATAAAAGTAATTCATTTCTGACCCTAGTATACGGTCATCATCTATTCATAAGAAAAGTTTCACATGTGCATCCACCCGACCCTAGAGAGCATCCTATGAATTTATCTATAAGTGTGTAACAATCCATTGTGTTCGAGTCACATCAATAGTGAGTCTCTCCATGACCACCAACGTGATTTAATAAATGATCAAGTAGAGAAAAATCATCCATATCCCCTAAGAGATAATAATCATCCTTGACTAGAAATCAATGATATGGAACTCCATGTCCAACACCATGATCCCAAAAATAATTAGATAGAGAATTTTCCACCTAATCCACAAGGAGGGAATAATCATCCATGAGTATAATCAGATCATGGAGAGCGTAATAATCCCCATCAAACATAAAATTGAGGAGAGTAGAATCATCCTCATCAATATGAAGAGTATAATCATCCATGAGTATCATTATTCATGATTCCATGACCATGTATCATTGTTTTAGGATAAAAATAAATATTCATGGAAGAACATCTGGAAAGGCCAAGAATATAATAATCAAATATACATAGTCAAAAGCTATAACTTAGGTAGTAAATTTGGGTATCCATATAATAAAAAAATATCATGGATAAGAATCTAAATCATAGTTAGATGGTATGTTCATCCTAAATAAAAAAATGATTCCCCAAATTATGATCAAGTACAACAAACCAAGAGGCACCTATGCTAATCAACAAAGAATCGATGAAAAACCAATGAAATATATAAAAAAAGTGTAATTGTTGCTAAATTACTAATCCCAACACTGCTTCTATATCCCTATTTACTTAAATTATCATTACATTTTCTATGGTGACTCCCACTACAATATCTACCCGACATGGTGTACTAGATCACGATCGATTCACATCGTGTCACCCACTATGTCCCTTATGGCTAAACACATGAAGGAAATCCAACATGGGATCCTCTAATGATATGTAAACTTTTGAATCCTACCATGAATCCTATGAATGATATATGAAGTGGTGTCCTACTATAGACCCTGAACAACATAGTACATAGAATGATGAATCTTTTAGGGGATCCCTATAATGGTGCATAGGTAAAGGGATCTTTCAAGGGATATTCTATGACTTGTTGGATGAAAGGATTTCCACAAGGGATCCTTGGTATAGTATGATGATTTAAGAATCATATATGGGATCCTATAGGTCAAAACTAGGAAGATGAATCCTATATGGGATCCCCAAAAATAATTATCCTCATGTCCTCTTAGTTCATAATGGAACATATTTCAAGGGATAAATCCTTAAGGAAAATCTCCCCGTATTGGTCATGGTAGAAGATCATGTACTATCTCAAATAAAGGCCTCTATATTAGGAGAAAAATGAATTCAATTACTAGATACAGAATGCCCCCATTTAGAAAATTATTGAAATTCGACATTGGAGTTCCTAAAACACCACATGAGTCTCACCATCATGATCTAAATGAATAAATAATAAAAATGGAAAAATAATGAGTCCAATTATTACTCGTGGGTGAAAAGTCAAAGGAAACCCTCAATTGTAGCAAGATATGATTACACGACTTGTGTAGCCTCGTACACATAGTGTTCCCTCGAAACATCTCATAGGTGTATACCGTTTTAGGAACTTGGAACGTAAAATCCCAATTACATATATTTTTGTCCATGTACACAACATGTACCTTACTCAAGGTACCTAAATATCAACCTCACATGGAATGGACATGTATATTTAATTTTTATGTACATATACATGTCATTTGACCCATATAGTGTCTGAAATTGTACTCAACATATCATGTTCCTCTAATAGGGGAATCCCGGACAGGTACTTGGCTTCACAGTCAAGTCCCTTTACCTATCTTATGTAATACATATATGATTTTTATATCATAAAATAAATCTTCTAAAAATCAAAGGAACACAAGAAAAGTGTTCTCTGAACCACAGGCTATATAGATGGGTTTTCCTAAATGGAAGACTCTACAACCACCCTAATAAACCTATTTTATACACAAAATATGTAGATCGATACCAAAGGGGTACCAAGTATAAATAATAGTGGATTAAATATTTAACAATATTTATCAATGAGGATTTATGGAGAAATATAAAAATCATTTACCTTTGAGTGGAATCTGTCAATATTTTCGTGTTTCATATGTCCACGGTTGTCGTACGATGATCCTTTATGTCCCAAGATTCAAAATAGTACCCATATTTCCTTCTCTCTTCATATTTATCTCCCTATAAATATTTTCACTCAATAACATGATACAAGAACCCCAACTGTATAAAAGGAAATCCATGTGGAAAACAAAGAAAACTAAGAAAGTAAAAGGAATAAATTAAAATAAAAGGAATGGAAAATGGTATATTTCCTGTTCTCAGTGTCCGATATTGTCTGACTCCATTGATAGGAAAAAATACACATTTATTACTCAATATAGATGAGAAAAATGTCAATATAAATATGTATTCAAAATATATTTTCAAACAAACCTATGTGAATTCATCAATATTTAATTTTTCAATTATTACATATTAATTAATCTCTAATAAATTCATATGTCTTGAAATTCCACAAAATCCAACTCTAGGGTAAATCCCTCTTCTGAAACCAATATAGTGTTCAGATAAATTATCCAAAAATCATATTATAGGTGACGATGACCATTTTACCACTCACAATATTCGAATAACATAAATATAATTTTTCTCAAATTATACTCTAAAAAAACATGGGACCTTACCGAACCACACAACATAAATACAAAAATATCTCCATTAAAAATAGTCTGGGGGAGATATTTGGAATTGTTTTTACTCAATTGAAAATACAAGGGGGTGTTTTTAATTTTTATGATTCATTGAATGTGTTCTAAAGCCTTTTCCAAGGCTTCATGATTATGTTGAATCTAGGTCAATGGAAGATAAGGAAAATTTATTAATTTGTTAAATGGAAAGACATATTGAATGATTATCCAGATGATGGAACATTGATTATTTTTATCAAAATGAGTTTTACAGAGTTTATAGGTCTTCAATTTACTGTTTATTAAAAAAATTTAATCTAAAATCTTTATTTATATTCACATTCTCACCAACTAGTATTAAATTTTTTAGGAATAAAGGATAGGATATTGCACTCCACTTATATTTTTGTCATAAGGTTGTGTTAGGGGTGATAAACAATATTTTTAGTAATGTTAATTTTTTATCATGAATTTTTTTGACCAATCCTTATTTTTGAAAAATATGTTTTATATAATTAAATTTCATTAAATAATTGTTTCTGTTTTATAAAAATAGATATTTAGATTTGATGGTGGTATGGAATTGTGTGATCAGAGGTTTTCTAATTGACTTTTAATGGTCATGTATGAATATAGTTAATGGTTCTCTAATTTTTCCTCAATGGATAATAATATAATGAGGTTAGTGGTATATAATGTTTCACTAAGTATAATGAATTGTTCATGAGATTTTTGATATGTGGCATCACCTCCTGATTCTGATTAACCTAAACGTAAAATGATTTTTTTCCCACAAAAAAAGACTTATTTTGAAAACTATGCCATAGTATAATAATAATAATTATATTATATGATTCTATGGTGATATAAATCTATAATATTGAATTAAATTAAATAAGAATTAACATTTTCCAACGATTTCAGTATTGTAATGAGATCACATGATCACACAACTAATTCATGTAGTCAATGGTTTCTGATTCCCTTAATCCGTCTACCCATATATGTTTTCCATATATAAATATAAATTTTTTGATATTTTTTTATTTTTTGAAATTATATATTATATTTAAATCATATTATTTACTGAATAAATTTAATTAACTATTGCACAATACATTATGGAAATGAATAAAATTGAAGTGAAATATAGATTGATCCTACAAAAATATATTTTATATAAAAAATTGAATTGTTAAAAATAATAAAATAATATAAATAAATTAAATTTTTATACAATAAAATTTATTTTTATTGAAGAATATAATAAGATCTATTTAAATATTCAATTATGTATTCTAGAAATATGTTTTTTAAATTTTTTTTAAAATTTTAAAATGATTTTTATTGTTACATCCTTATGTAGATTAATTAAATATATTTTCATAATTTTATAAATTTAGATAAAGTATAAGAAATTTAATATAAAATAGAATATGAATAATTTTATATAATATGTTTTTAATGTTTCTTGACAAATATTCATAATTAATACAACCATTATAATATTAATATAGAATCACTTACAACTAATTGAAAATAAACCAAAAACACAATCATTTCATTCCAAAATTAACCATTATAACCTCAACAGGGGTTCTTATAGGAATAGAGGAAAAAATTTATCAGATGAATATTGAATTACATATTCATGATTTAGAGTTTATATAACATGTGTAAAATTATATTTTATCAATGTTCACTAAAATGAGTTATAAACTTTATATATATATATACAGACATTACATTTTAAGCATTTGAAAACAATAGGGTATTGTGATTTCAGAATTGGAAAGAGACTCAAAAACCCTCCATGATGCTCTAAATGATCTCTGCCCAACTCCGTGGGCTATATCCTACATTATTAGGAAAGGAAGGAGCATGATCAACAATGATACCTATGTTAAAAACTCATGGAGAGAGGGGAATCATGTTGCAAATTACCTTTTTTCGCTTGAGGTCATTGGGCCTGATCCGATTTTCTTTCACAATCATCATACTTTAAACCCCGAGGGGGTTAACCTCATCAGAGGTGATTCCCTCGGCCTTTACTATTTTATACCTCCTTAGGTGCAATCCCCTGTATGGTACCATGTGGGCATGGGGGAATGTGGACATGCGGGTAGTGGTCATGTGGTCATGTGGTCAAGTGGTCAGGTCTGTTTCTTGCTTTGCCTCTTCTTCAATAAAAATTTAAATGATGATTATAAATTTCAATTATATTTTATTCCAAAAATTTATTTGATTTTATAAAATCCATTCAATTCTTATATTAATCATAAGTATTATATAATTATCGTTGTGTATTTATAAATATTATATTAAATGAAATAAAGTTTTTAAAGATGTTCATAAAATTTTTTTATCTACATAATTACACAAAATTATAACCCCAAACATCATATAAATGTAGTGAGCTATGATCCACATTTGATTAGGAAAAAACTGGTTATTTTGTATGAAAACCATTGGTTTTTGGTAATTGAATTTTCCTAATCTCAAACATTATAATTCATTTATAGTTGTGAAGAATACCACTTATCCAAATCTATAATCGATTCACTCAACTCTATACCTCATGTATCCACATGGTTAAGGATTCGTAGTTAGTGTGAAGTAAATATAACACCAAGAATAAGCCAGCATAAGAAAATAAAATGATATTCACGTTTAGGAAGATAATACCCAAGATGACAATATTGAGATACATATAACCTTATCTCCTTATGCAATATAATATAGGTGTATTAATTTTGAGATTAACAATATAGATTTGAATGATAAATGAATAGGAATTATCTACTTTATAAGGAATCTCAATCTTAGTTTTAAAAGAGATTTCACATAAGGACTCGAAAATTTCATATAGTATATATTCTTATTATGTTCAAAACTATCACAAAATTTATAATCATAATAATTTAATATTTTATTTCTTTTCTATATGAATGATTTTAATTATATATTTTTTTGAATACTTATTCCAAACAAAACTAAATGTTCACTTTAATTTGGTGTTGACTTATATGGTAATAAATGTAAAGAAATATAAATAAATAATAAATATCATCATCACCTACAACATTCCCTCATAAATTATTATTGAATTTTTTTCATGAGAGACATCTCACAAATCTTCAATACTTTTACCTATGTTACCTGAATTATTCTAAGAAGTAATAATCCCATATCATGGAATAGTGAACATTGTGGATGAATTCAGAGGATAACACATACCTCACATGGATTAACTTTTTTATTTAATTAAATTACCCACTTCATTCAACGTATTATGAAATTATATTAGATATTCAAATTTTGTGTTACTATTATTAGAAAGGAACCTTTTTATATTTATTTGTATTGTTAAAAATAAATATAATTGAATCAAATATAATGGATTTGAATAAAAATGGATGTATTCAAATCATGTGACAATAGATAATGAAGATGAGTTGAAATTTTTTTATCATGTTTGTAAAATCTCATGAATAAGACCATTCTCACATCCATTTCCCATGTTACCTATATTTTTATTCAAGAATAAATAGCCCAGATGAGTTAGAAGTACACTTGAACTATCACAGAATATATCTATGTTATAAATGGTGGAATTAAAATAATGAAAAATAGAATTTTCCTAGTCACTAGGATATAAATCCCTTTTATGGATAATCTAATATGACTACATGTGTGGAAAATTAAGAAGGTCATATTGAGGATGTGATTACAGGGGTGAACGTTGATAAATATTCTAGTGAGGAAATGACAATGACAGTTAAATATTAACATAACGATTGTCAATTTTTTTTGAGAACTTCAATATTTGTGAAAAGTTTATATTTCATGAATGTTACACTAAATATATATAAATATTAGCCACACTAAATTTGTATAATTTAAAATATGTAAATGGATAGACTGATTCCAGTTTTAATCAAAAACATTCTCTCTTGAATGATATGTTCCCAAAAGACGATGAGCTCCCTATCTGAATATGTAACTCTAAAAAAATACTATGTTCGATGGATATGATATTTTAATGGATACATGCATGCCCAAATTACTGTATTTTGATCATCAGAACCAAAAATAACATAAATAATTCCCAAAGTGGGTTACTTCATGATAAAAGAATGATAAATTTGGTCATTTAAAATATTAAAGGTACATTCCAATCATTCAAAGGATTATAATTATACATGGATATTAGGTTGATACAAGGAAACTGATGTTGCATGATGAAAAATGAAATAAATGTTGGAATCTTCATCACTCAGTAGACTCTCCTCAAAAGAATATAATTGTTCACATGTATCCTAAATTTGGAAATGTGTTGAGAAACCTTTTTCTTGCATTATCCTACATTAGTTATGTAATTAATTGTTATTAATTAAAAAAATTGAATATGATAAAGGATGTACCATAAAAAATGTAAAGACACACTTATGGTTGAAGAGATGGTTGATTTCTGTAATAAGAAAAAAATACATTTTATGGGAATTTTTCATACATTTGTATGTTCAAAAAGATATTGGAGTTGGATTATATGGCATTAAAAGTCCAAATAGTTTTATTAAAGTTGGTTAATAACATGAGTGTTGTTATAATATATTAATAGGGATTCATGAATTTGGATTTCAGTAAATAAGGGTATAAATATAAATTGTTTAAAATGGAATCATATGTATTACATGAATTTTATATTCCCGATCCCTCAAACTAAAAGTACTTAATTGTTTTGATATCGACCAAAACCACTGAAGGGTCTGATTAAAATTCAATTTAGGATGACTCTTTCATTAGGTTTTTGAAATCATTTCACAGAGGTCCCAATATAGATGTAGTTTTTAATGATAGAGAAGACCACAATGAATGGATTGGGATAATTGACAGAGGGTTCAAATACCTTAATCATTAAAAAAATTAGAGTTCAATAATTAGGTTATATATATTTTTTAATATAAATTATTATACTTAATATTATTATATGTTCACTCATATATTTATGCAACATAAATATAATGTTAAACAACATCTGAAGAAAATAATATTTTAACAGTTTAATAATCCCAATTGTTAGAAAAAAATTGTTTTTCAACACTCTACTTATCCTACTATAGATAAAAATAACCATCTGGAAATGAAAATGATACCAATAAAAAAATAATCAAAAGTTTGTCAACATGCTACTACCCCTAGTGCAGAGTAATAAGGACATTCTTCACATGATGATGCTTCCACTCTAGAGGAATAACATATTGATGATGATGAATCTAGGTATGTGGTAGATGGAAAATAACATATGAAAAAAAATATTTCCATAGAATAATGGTATTAGAAAAAATTATTATACTGAAATTAAAATACATCAAATTTATGGTTAGATGGAATGAGTAAGACTGTTATGTTAACCCCGACAAGACCTTGTTCAATAGTTACATTGGCCTCATCGCCCAGAATCACATGCTGATTTATGTAGATTTAGTGAACCATGTTGTGACCATGGTTAAGATGCTGATTTGGGAGTAGATTATGTTTATATAATGATATTATTTAATAAATTTTTAAAAAATATAAAATAATGAAACATTGACTTACTCTTCATCATTCCTTATAGAATATATTTGATAAATCAAAATCCCAGAAGAAATATGTATTAAAAATATTTGGAATGATTCCTAGATGATATATGATAATTATATTGAGATTTCATCATAATGATTCAGATGGGAAAGTAAACTCAAAACCACCTCAAATGTATTCTTCGATGACAAGACATGAAATGTTATATTCATGTATTAATCATTGTGGGGTGTTATATTTTCTGGAGAATTATGGCATGTAATAAATTTCATGGTAATACATACTTTCATCACATTTATTGGGAATTTTATTATGATACAAAAAATCATTGCTGAATATAATAAATTGGTAGCAAAACCAACATACCCCTGCCGTAATATAAGGATGGTGTATTCTTCACTTAATGAAAATGATTTGTATTTTAAATATACAATAATAATTTTATGTGACATGAAAAAACCAAATAATTATAGTCATGTATTTATATTTATAATGGTAAATCAAAATATAAATCTAGTTCCATCCGACGTCACGTGTAATGGAATTCGCAATGTTTAAATAAATATGTGATAATAATAGAAGAAATAACAAAAAATGAGTGAAAAAATATAGAAGAATGACATGGTAAAATAATATTTCAATAAATTGAAATTATATTACAATGATTACTCATATTCCAATATTTTAAATCTTATTTAGACCCAGGTATCATCAATGCCAGTATTGGATGAATGCCAACTATCAGTTGCCATAAAGATGCTAAAATATTATGTTCATGTTAGAGGTGTGAATTTTTCTATGACACGCTGAACATATTTTGAGAAAAAAATTAAAATAGTATGTTAATTATAATGAAATGGATGACATAAAAGTAGTAATAGATTCCCTTGTTGATACATTTCATCTATGGTATGAGTTTCTAGGAAATATTGGGGGAAGTTAAAGAGAAGATACAAGTAAAGAACAACTATTTTTTGAAGATCCATCCCCCACCCCACAGGCTTTGACATGATCATTTCCCCACAAATTTGTGTCTTAGATGAGGTAATAAATATTCTCATAATTTTTAGTGAAATTTTAATCTGATATATATTGATTCTTTCCCCATGATGATTTTATTCATGGTGAAAATGGTGTCTATTTGTATCTACCAACACCCACCCGTTACTTTATAGCGAGGGATTCCTTGTTCAATGTCCACTATGACACTCTACACAATAAAAAACATAAAAAATGTGATGTTAGATTGGAGATTATCATATCGCATTAGTCGAGCACCGAGTTAACAATTTTACATGGTGACACTGATATCATATGGTCGACCAAGTTGAAAGAACATTCCTATTATGGTCCTCTTATCTTGTAAAAATCTATTTGGAAAAGAAGTTATTTAGTTATAGTTTATTTTCCACTCTAAAAATTTAAAAATTAATTAAAAATTGTACAATCAAATGAATCATAGTATAAATAGACAAAAGGATGAGGTGAAATGTATTGTTGAACCAAAAAAATATAAATTATCCAATATCAAATCGAAAATATATTAATAATGAACCTTTACCCCCCCACACCATCAATATATAAATTTTCTTACATTTAAGGATCATACAATGATAAATTTTTTTAGTAATAACATAGTTTATTGTAATGATAAAATGTATGGATAAGCCATTATAGAATACATTGCACTTGAGAATATAAATTAAATACTAAAGTATATATGGTTAGGAATATGAGTTTTTAATATATACATGAGGTGTGTTATCATGCTTATTTTTTCCAATAACTTCTAATCTATGAAAATTAAGAATAAATATATTTAACATATTTCGGTAATATATTTGAATACCTATTTAAGGGATTACCCCCTGAAAAAATGATTATACACATTAGTTCTCAAGAAAATTATATAGGACAAATATAAATAGTATACAAATGAATGGTATATCCGAAAACCATGCTAAATCATATGAATGAAAACATAAAAATGACAGAAAAATCTTAATACTAATGATATACGGGTAAAATCCTAAAAATTAATCATGCGAAATATGTTTTCATTTCGTTCATTACTTATTCATTTTTTTATTTTAGGAAACACTGGATACTCATTGTGGTAACATTGGATACTCGAAATATTTATTTCATGGATTAAATTCATGGAAAACAAAAAACCCAACCACACTTGAGGAATTTTTTTGAATTTGTAACAGACTACATCCAAGAGCTAAAAATAAATTTATATATTTTATATTATGTTTAAATTATAATTATATTATTATTGGAAAATCTATAAATATTGTGATAGTTTTTTAACTCCGATAGTCCAAGTGCACATGGAGCCCAATAATATATTCAATTGGACAAGTAACATGGAATATGAAATAAATATTCACTATTAAACATATATAAACATAAATTTATCATTATTCATAGTGTTTTTATAATGTTCCAAATAAGAAAATTGAATAAATTTTGTTTATTATGTTTTTAAATTTATAAGAGAGATTGTTTACCATCAACAAACAAGCATCCTCAAAATGGAAATTTTTCAGGATAATTACTTTTTATTTTAAAATATTTGTTAATAATTTATGATATTCTATTTTTCTATTAAAATATTTTCTATTTAAAATTATAATATTAAATAGAAAAATATATATTCTTAAAAATGAATGGAAAACATAATTGTGGTAGAATGTACACACATAACATGAATACCTAACTTCCATAAAAGTAATGTTTTTTCCAACTTATATTTAATTTATTTTTATTTATTATTAGTCACATATGAATATTTTTCTTATATAGGGGACTATTTTGATCATGTTGGGGTTGGGGGTGGGTTGTTCAAAGCACTTCATCCATGTGATAGATTAGAATTCAAGGATCTAACTAAGATAATAATAATAGGAAAATATGTAATGAATGTATAAAACTATCAAGGAATTATAATTGTTAATTCATAATTAATTAATGATTTAATTATTTTAATTACTATTATTATATTAGTTTACCTATCATTTTTATATAATACATGTTTAGTATTTTTCAATGATTTTTTTGGGAATTCATATTTTTCATTTAAACTAATTGTAAGAATCAAAAAATTATAAAACATGTTCCTTCTGACCACTTTAACATTATATCAATCTCCATTCATTTAGGTACTACATAAACTTCCTATTGAGTTAATTTTCACATAAATAAAACAATTACCATTGGTAAAAACCAGAAGATTAGAGGATGGTTTTTTTCTATGAACATCGACTAAATTTTTAGTGCTAGATGATAGTCAACGAAAGGAAATTGAAAGAGTAATAAAATTATAAATTAATATTATGTTGAAAAATTATGATAGAGAACCATAAGAAATATGGTAATTGTAATATTTAGTCGTATCTCAATCCGAAAAAAGGATTGTCCAGTATGACTCAAGGTGGGTATTTTTATTAAAAATTGATAATAATTTTAGTAAAATAGATAACTGACATATTAAAAACTAATAAGATGCAATTGGGATGTTTTGATACTTTATGAAAATTATACATTAGTCATATTGGATGTGAAGGAATCAACTACACACCAATATGATGAATTTTGTGACCGATATGACTCCATGTGTGTATTTAAAATTAAAAATGACATTAAATTTAGTATGAAGAACATGAGTCATAATAAAAATAGAAAAACACATATTTATTATTTTTATACTTTATGAAAATGACCTAGAAGTCATTTTTGATTAGTAGAAATAAGCCACACCACAATAAGAAACATCGTGTGACCAGTATGAATCCAAGTTCTTATTTTTATTAAATATTAACATTATTTATTGTAATAATCACAAGTGGATTAATTGATACAATATATTACATTTTCATTTTTTTAATAATTTTTAAAAATAATACAATGTCATTTAGGATGTGCCGTAATCAACATCATTTCAATCCGAAATGATTTTTGGAATGGTATGACTCCAACATTGTTTTTATTAAAAATTGAAATTAATCTTAGTAATAAAGAAAAGTGAAATACTAACAAATTGAGAATATTAATTCATGTTGTTAGGATACATTATGAAAATGATCCAGAAGTCATTTTTTAGTAATAATCAACCACACATCAATATTATCCACAGTGGGACCACTATGACTCAAATTTTCCATTATATGTTTTAAATTTTTATTTTAGTTAAAAACGTGACAAAATAACTAAAAACCAACAAATTTACTCTTATTTTTTTAATAATGTACTTAAAATTTTCAATAGTATTTTGGGATGTGAATAAATAATTCTCATGTGAAACAGACACACGATGTGATTGATATGACTCAAAGTGCATGCTATTCATTTTGAATGAAATATTAGTGAAAAGAAAATGTGGCATACTGAAAATAAACCAAATGAGTTGGGGTTATATTTATATATTATAAAATTGATCCATATGTTATTTTTCATATTTAGGAATCATCCCCACCTCAATCAGATGCATGGTGTCACCAATATAACTCTAAGTGTGTCTTTTTTTATAAAATTGAAATTGGTTTTAGTAAAAAGAACAAGTGACATACTGAATCCCAAGATAAATAATTTATATTATTTTGATATTCAAGGATGATAATTCATAAGTCATTTGTGACATTTAGGAATCAAAAAAACTCTATATAAAACATGGTGCGATTGGTATGAATTCAAATGGCTGTTATCAGTTTAAAGATGATAATTTAGTACAAAAAACCACTACCTAAAAATCATGAAAACAAACTCATATTATCTTGATAATTTAGTAAAAAGAATCATAATTAAGTTGTGACATGTAGAAAGAGGATTCAAATAAAACTAACTTGTGGTTCGACCAATATGACATAATGATCATGTCTTAAATTTCAAATGAAATTTTATTTAAAAAATATGTTTTATTCAAAAAAATGATAAAACACATTAATATTGTTTTTGATAAACTAGTTAAACAATACATATTTCACTTTTGACAAGTAATAATCATCCTTCCCAAATATAAAATATTGTGTGATCGGTATAATTCAATGTGGGTCTATTTATTCAAAAAAAATTAATTTTATTAAAAAAACTAGTAACATAATAAAAATAGAGCAAACAAATTTATATGGGTTTGTTACTTTATGAAAACAACCAATAATTCATTTTTGGAATTTAGGAATCAAATTTCCCTCAATTTTTTTAATGGTATTAAGGTTGTAAATTCATTAATATCATTTTATTTAAAATATAAATTAATTCTATTGTATAGAACAACTAACATACTAAAACATGAGAAAACGTATTCGGATTGTATTGATAATTTTCGAATACTATAAATTTGTTATTATTGATATGTAAGAATCATCCTCAACTCAATCTAACACACAATGTGGCTGATATAACATAAATAGTGATATTTTAATTGAAATTAATTTTAGTAAAATGAACTAGTGACATGTAGAGTACTATGAAAACAAATTCATATTTTTTTAATTATTTTGAAAAATTATCCATGGGTCATTTTTGAAATGTATGAATCAAATACCCCTCAATCCTCTACATGGTGTGACTAGTATGAATCAAATTGTCTGTTATCAATTTAAAATTTATATTTTAGTTTGAATCATGTGTATATCAATGAAAACTAGGAAACCCGACTCAATTTTTCTTGAATTTTTTGACATAGATTAATATGTCACTTGTGACATGTAGGAAGTAGTATCATTTCAAACTGAAACAAGATATTATATTTATAACACAAAGTGCGAGTCTATATTTTAAAATGACATATTAGTAAAAAAAATTCATGTGACATAATGACTATATAGTGAATGAATTTAGATAATTTTGAAACAGTAACAAATATATAAATATGTAATTTGGGACATTTCAGAATCAGCCACATCTTAATCTAAAACATGATGTGTCCGATATAACCAAATGTGTGTATTTCAATAAATTTTTAATTAATATTACTAAAAAGAACATGTGACACACTAAAATCCATTTAAAAACATTTAAATATTTTTGATACATTAGTAAAATTATCCATAACACATTTGTGACATGTAGGAATTGACCACAGCTCAATATGATGCACAGTGTGATCGTTATAAAACCATGTGAGCCTTTTTATTTAAATTTTGAATTTTATTAATGTACTCTTTCGTATTAATTTTAATTTACTTATTTATATAATTAATAAGAGGATATGTTTTCATATAATGGGGGATTAGTTTTCTTGGATTGAGGAGATGGTCTTTGGAAACTAATACCATGGGTGGATGATTTTGAATGGGGATCTCAGGAGACAAATATGATGAAGCATTCGTGTTTTCAAATTGTTATGGACAGTAATTTTAATTGTAACGATACAAAACATTGGTTTGAAATATAAATAGTAGTGTTTTTTATTAGAGATGTAAAATTTAATCTAATTAAATTTATTTTTTCTAATATAGGTTATATGTATTTGTTTTAGCAAGCTGTTATACAAACAACAAATTGCTACTTGTTAACCCTTTATCATTGCTTTTGAAATGGCTTATAATGGGGTCATTTATCATTTCTTGTCAAAATAATTGATATCGGGGTCGCATTAGAGTCACAAATAGAGCAATGATAATTTCTTTCCTTCATCAACACTAATAAAGGGGACATCTCCTTTAATGACAGTTATGAAAAAATTTCATTTTCAGCACTGTTAAATTCCATTTTTCATGCTAGTAAAGGGAATATCCGTAGTATTGAACATATTATATTAGGATATAAATTATTTAGTTAACTTTTATCTACTTATTTCATGAATAATCAATCCATATAATTCTATTTAACACAAAATAATTAATTCATGATTGTATGACAATCATCAAATAATAATTTTTATTATGTAACTAAATATTATCAACTAGTTTAGTGCACCATAATTTATTTCATTGACATTACACATCACGTTTATTTTATGGATAACAATTTACTGTTCCAAAATCTATTATATTTTCAATTTTTATTAATTTTATGTAGCATTTATTACATCCTCTCATTTGGTATTGAGAAATTAATGAAAATATATGAATCCAATCACTATTTTTAGAAAGAAAAATTATACATGTGTCATAGTCCCATGTCACCTAAATAGTTGAGTATTTCTATCCATGTATTACATTACATTATGTGTCTTAAATATCAACATGAATAATATATAACCACAAGCAATTCATTATTGGTTAAAAATATTTAAAGAATATGTAAATTTTAAAAAAATAGATTAATATTCATATATATAGAGTATTTAAAAAATTATCTATAAAATTAAACATAAAGGTTAAAAAATAGTCTGATACATAATACATGACCCATGAATTTAAATTTTGTATCTCTATATATAATAATATTTTAAAAATAATTTTATAAAATGTAGTAATACGAAACATGTCCTTAATATAGAAACGTTTTCTAGTAGAAGAGATGGAAATTTCTAAAATAATTTGTTCCTCATATCCCCCTATAAATCCTCCACTCCTTCATCCCTCTTATATTTTTTGTCCTCTACTATAGACCAACTATTTCGATAAATTAAGATCCATCTTCCATGAATCAACTATTTGGTTTCGCAAAACCATATTTCATAACATTCTCGGAGTGGCTTAAAAATTAAGAAACATAACCCATTACACGATTCACGAAATTAATTTGTCCCCTTTTTGAGGTTTCCCATTTCAGGAAGTCGCATTACCATTCATTAAGTCCCCTCCCCGTTTAAAAACACCAACCACAATTCTGGAAGCACCAATTTTATTTTGTTTTATTTTTATCAATGAATATTTCTTATAATTTTTATACTAGTTTTTAAGAATTTTAATTTGTGTGGTATCTTATTTATTTTTGTATTTTTACAATAAAAATTAATTTTTTATAAAAAAAGTGGATATTGATTATATTAATAATGTGTGATTTTCATTGAATTTTGTTTCATAATTATTTAATGGGTGGTCATAACTTATTTTTTGTATTTTTATTTGGTTTTCATTTTAAATTTTTTCTGTTTTTTTATTTCATGAATATTTTTTTAATTATCTTTGTAATTTGTTTTGAATTTTTTAAGATGATTTTGATTTTTTGTTATATTTTTCATTTAGTTATATATTTTTGTAATAATTAATTATAGTGTCCATAGAATTGAACGACATAAAAGAAATAAATAAAATTTAATAATTTTTTCTTAAAAATAATAATTCAATTAATTTATAATTTTATTTAGATAAAGTTATTTTTTGGTACATAGAATAATGTAATTAAAAAACCAGTTTTATTAAATATAATGTACTATGTTAACATTTTTAATTAGGTAAATAATAGGATTTTTAATTAAAATATTTAAATTTAAAAAAAAATTATCTTATATTTATTTAATTTATAATTTTTTTAATCAAAAGTATAATGAGCAGTTCAAACTATATAATTTAAACCTTGATAAAAGCATAATGAGGCGCAGAGTGCCTTATTGATTGATATTTGGAAATAGTGAATGCCAATACACCCAATTAATTAATAAATATAAATATTATTTGATCCTAATTATTTATATATATATAACCTAAAACATATTAAAAAATAAATAGGTTTGATCAATGCACCCTAGTTGACTTACGGGTATCCAATTTCATGATATGACATACATTTACATGCAACATGCCTCCGAGAAATGGCTCCTACCATTGCACAATATTTTTTAATATGTTATTATATTATTTTTTCATAACTATATATATATATATATATATATATATTAAATAAGAAAAATAATCAAATAAAAAGCGGCTTCTTGAGTGCACATTATTTCATTTTCACCTAGACAGAGGCATGAAATGAGAGCAATGTTTGTTCTGTTGGAGTTACTATTTTTTCCATTTTAAAAACATTTGATGATGTTATGGTCTAGGATAATTTGATCCTGTAGTGTTGATATATTATATTATGGATAGTTGTAAAATCCATATGTCAAAAAATTAATTTTTTTATATTTTTTTATATTTTGAATACAAATAAATTATTTTTATCTATGTTTAATTATCTAAATTAATAATTCATCATTATATACATTCATATGAGTAATTTAATTTTGTAATATTATACTAAAAAAATAAAAGGTACCAACCTTATAACATTCCATATTCTTGAGTATTTAGATAACAGTTAATTTGTTTCATTTAAAAAAAATAATTATCTTCAGATATGTTAAAAAGTAAGACATAACACTTACGTAAAAAACACATACATTACTTAGTGAACTCTTCAACTCTGTTCCAATTTTTTCCATAAAATAACCTCTTAAAATCAAAAACTAATTAATTTATGTTGAAAAATTATCATTTCATTATGAATGACTTCTTGTTTTTTCATTATCATCCTTAAACCGTGTGGAAAGAATTTGAAAATATTATATCATAAAAAATGGATAGGATGGTAAATAAATGAAATAAAATTTTTAATCTTGTGAAAAACATGGAAAACCATAAATATTTGTCCACATCCACATTATTTATTGAGAATATAAATTAAATAATAACCAAATTTGAAAAAATATGTTTACTTATAAAAAACATAAAAAACATATCAACAAACATAACTGTATTGTAATAATTATTAATAATTGTATTAATAAAATTTGATCAGTCATTTATAAAATAAATCAACTATAGTAAAACCCATAGAATAATTTTCTTAGGTTATTTCCTTCCATTTGTCAATAAGGACGATTACATATTGCATTGGAGAGCTATATCGAGCTCACTAATCCTATAAAATGTATTAGGATCCCAATTCATCAACTATGATTATAAAGTACCATTTCATAGATAAAATATTTTAATTATTTAACCATTTTACCATTAAAAACATGAAAACAATATTTGAACCCATAGAAAAATAAAATTAATTTCACAAACAAAAAATAATGGGAAATATTTCTTCTTATTAAGAAACTTTTAATATTTACAAATTTATAGAAGATAAGGAATAAAATATTAATTAAAATAATTCTTTAACTTATATAAGAATCTCATTAATGAATAATGACTATGATAATGGAAAATGGATTTCAATCCATATACATTAGAAAAAATACTTTATATGTTTCTAAAAAGACAATATCAAAATATTATAACAACATTAAAATTAATTTTTTATAACATTTTTATCAATGTTAAATAAAGTTAAAAATTTATATTTTTAAAAAATTGGTGTATATATAATGATTTGTTAAAAAAAATTAAATGTAAAATTATATTGACAATAATGAGTTTTACACTTTTTGAAAAATGTTTTAAAGGAAAATATATTTTCTTAAGTATCATCTAGCTTCGTATTTTCCGTAAATATTAAATAATAAAATTATTTTTTTATACTATATAAAAACAATATTTTTATTATTAATTTCATTATTATTATTCATTTTATTTCATTCATCACCATTTTTTATTTTGTTAAAAAACAGTTTATGTTTAAATTGGACATTTTGGATTTTTTTAAATTTATTTCCTTAAAATCACATCGGTGAGTTGGATATGGTAAAATGTGTAATGTTTGTAAATTATTAATTATGTTAAATATTTTATATTTATTATTTTAATAAAATATTTTCACTTTTAAATCCATTCATTCATGGTGGTCATGAAAAATGAACCACATCGTTTTTTGAAGGTGATAATTCATAAATACGTAAGAACTAGGTTTTCATTTTCTTAAAAGGTAGAAACGAACTAAACTAGACAATTTTTTAATTTTTCAGAATTATATATATGTTATAAATTTAATATTAATTAATTATTTTTATCTTAATGGTAATCATTATCACGTGAAAATGATAAATGATTCATCTCGATTTGTGGAGGTGGTATTCCATATGTACACAAAAACAACATTATCAATTTTAAATTTATATATTGGAAAGAAAATAAATATTATAACAACTTTATATAATGATATATATGTAATTAATATTATATATATTCAATTTTTAAAACATTTTAACCATCTATATTATCATATGATGAAAAATGAAACACATCCCATTATGGAGGTAGTAGTCCACAAGTACACACGAGATATGATTACATTTCCTATACGATGTAAAACAGATGAAAAATGGTTTTGGCCTAAAAATAATAAACTTTTAGTATATTATTGATAATAATTTTGATACATCACAATGTTGTTTATTTTTTTAATGAATGAAAAAAATGAAATAAAAATAAAACATTAGGTTAAGAACCAAATCCCATCTTCGGATAACCTCCATAAGTTTATACATAAATCATTATTTGGATAATATTATGATAAAACCAACACATATAGGATTTGGGGAGAGACATAAAATTTTTATTTTTTTAGGTAATGACTAATTAAAGAAGCTCTTCATGTTTGAAGAATTTTGGATAAGGGGTTTTCTTTTATATGTAAAAGAGAAGACACAATTGGAATTTCAAAAAATTAAATTTGATTTTTGTTATAATATTGATAAATGGATCAATGTTGATAATATAGGGACCAAATATTTAATTATTATAAGATTTAGGGTTTTTATGTTGTTTTAACCATTTTAAACTTTTTAACACTTATATAGGTAATTGAATTTTAACTAACAATGCTATTGTTCATATATATGATTAATGAAATTGAAATCATTATCAAAATTTAAAATTATAATTAAATTTAGGTAATAGATTTTATCAAATTATGTTACTATAAGTTTAATAAATTACATTTAAAATAAAATCTCAAAATATAAGTACAATGTATTTTATAGAAATATTCATTTTCAAGTATAAAAATGTTTATTTAAATTAATGTTAATGTCGATTCCAATGAAATTTTCAAGATTATATTTAACAAAAAATAACTAATTTAAATGATATGAAATATAAAAAATAATTTGTTATCCAAATTAATGGAAATATTATTTTTTTAAACACTAAAATTATATGTATTTACCCAAAAATAAAATTTTTCAAAAAATTCCAAAAGATTCACTATAATTGTATTTTTTCACATAGTGATATAAAAATTAATTTTATTTTTTAAAAACAAAAAATCTCAAATTTGGAAATTCTGATTTTAAAAAACCATATGATACATTTAATCAAATTCAGTAATAATATAACTATTTAATTTTTTATAGAAAAATAACATACAAATTATTTAATTAATATGAATCTATAATAACCCATTAATAATTACTGATAATTCATGAAATTATATTAATATTAAAATTTCTTCTGTTGCTACACTAAATACTAGTAATATTATTTTACAATTATAAAAATAAAGTGTAAAAATATAATATTAATTTCAATTATGATCTTTTTAGGGAGGTTTATAATGACACCTTATAGTTTCACCATCAATGGAGGATTATCAAAAATAAAACTGGTTTCATAGAAGACCGAAACACATCGATCAAGATTATGATAAATCACAAATATAATTATATTCAAAAAAAACTATATATAAATATCATAAATTTGTCGAATATCCTATAATGATATTGAAAATACTCCCACTGCTTTTTCTCTCAATTAAATCACCATAAATTCTAATGGTAGACAACAAGATCAATGGGAAGAAGGAAATGAAGGATGAAATGATGCTATCAAAGGGAGTCTCTTCTAATGATCATGATAATATTTTGAGAACAATACTAGAATATTTTATATTAATTCAATATTATTGAATAATTTAATGTTTTGTGATTTTGAATTTATTTATTTAATTGAAATGGGTTTTAATAACTTCTGTAAATGGGTCAGCTACAAAACAAAACATTTGACACTCAACCATTCTTTTAATGACTCCTCCCTTATTAACCACATAATTAATAGATATACAAAAAGGGTTATGCCTTCAAACATTTATAGTGTCTCATCAGTTTATATTTTCAGATAATAAGTAACAAAAATTACATAAGAATGTGCACCCATTCATACATAATGTATTTTTTCAACAAAAATTATAGCTTTATGTTTAAACGTATAATTAATTCAATAAAAATTTTCAATTTTTTTTGTGTCACCAATTAATAAATATTGTCCTTATGAATTTTAAACTTATCCTTAGATCATGTGAATTAAATTAGAAGCAATTGTATGAAAAATATAATCATATTAATTGATATAAAAATAATTTAATATCATTCGTCTAGTGAATAACATGTATAACAAGGTGGAAATTTATTCTTTTCTGATTATAAGGTTGACTGAAAAAAATTAAAAAAATTAGTGTAATTAAACCCTTAATAAAAGAAAATTATTTAAAACCATTAGAAATCATTTAAAACCCTGTTATAAGATTTTTATTAATGAAGGAACACATGAAAACAATTTATTGAAATGAAAAACTTTAATTATTAGATGTTCATAACCATTCCTTACCTCATAAATATAAAATTTAAAAAAAAATATTTTCAAGCATAATAATGGTATATTCTAGAATTGTATTTACAACATGTGTTAATTAATTAATAAATCATTTTAGAACTAATTATGTCTAATAAATTCTATTTTATTAACCAAACATGTTATGTCCCTTAGTGTTCTCATTCAAAATTTATTCACTACCCAATCCATCAGAGAACAATATTAGGATCAACCATCATTATGAGTTTTTTTCTCACCCATCATCATAAATAATTTTCAATTAAAATATCATAAAGAATACAGTAATAATATTTCATATCTTTTTCATTAAACCCTTATAAAACTCATTTGATCCCATAAATAGAATAATATTAGTTTTCTCAATGAAAATGTGAAAACATTTCAGTTACCTTATACTATTTTTTAAAAATTTAAAATCATCAAAATATTGAGAAAGAAATGACAATTAAATTATACATGGAATTATGTATAAAAAAAATTATAATGAATTATGACTATGATTTCAGAAAAATGTGGCGAATCCATATATGTTGAAAATATTTCTCTTCACATTGGTAAAAATGTCAAAAATGTTAATTATACTTAATGATTAAAAGATTAATGTTTAAAATATTGTGATTGTAAAAAAGGAGTTTAAAATTAATGTAGCTATTTTTGTGGTGGAAATAACAACATTCTTGGAACATTTTGGTGAACATGGAGAAGGATGATATTTATTTGAAATAAATACATTGAAATACTATTATAAAGAAAAACAACATGCCTTTTATCATGACTATATTTTTCTGTTCCCTAATTCCTAAATAATAAATTTATATTAGTTTTATAAAATCTTAATATCTATTTTAGTGTTCATTTATTTATTATTTTTTTGTTATTTCATTTCTTACCATGTTTTAGTTTTTTAATAAAATGATTAATTTCTTCTAGGATGTTTTCTGGTTTTTTGGTTAATAATATAAAAAATAAATTAGAGGATTGACTGTGCTCAAAGGGGTTACATTTCCATTATCATAAAAATATTAAATATGAAATCTTTATCACATTTTAACAATATGTACACTTTTAAAGTAAACTAGGTAAGGTGATCCTGGAAAATAAACCATGTCATTTCATGGAGATGGAAATATGTACTTGCACATGAATAATTGTTTAATTTATCTTATTATTTGAAATGTAATAATTTATATAATATTTTAACTTTACCAAATCATAGATATGTTATACACGTAATATTTATTCCTTATTTCCATCCTTTTGGCCATACATAAAATTTTTAAATGTAAGATGAATCACATCTCTTTGTGGAAGTTTTATTCCATATGTACGTGTGAGTGATGTTATGAATTTATGATGGAAAGAATGGGGATGACTATAGGTAATATATTACATATCATAAAACATTACTATTTCATAAATATTATTTTTTTAGTTTCAATAATTTTTATTTTCTATGTGATTTGGTGAGGAAAAATCATACATATCACTTCATGTAGGTGGTAGTTTACAAGGATGAGAAAGAATTGCATTAATTACCATTAAAAAGAAATAATAATGTGCTATACCATAATCATAATATACTTTTAGCCGGAGGAATATACTGATGTTAATAATTTATAACTTTTTATGAATAATTGAAGGAAATATATGAAAATATAAGAATAACATATATTTTTTATTACCTATAATATCTCCATAGATATCTTCCTTTAACATATATATTAAGCCTTCTATGTAATAGTGTTTGGGTCATAGAACCAACTGTCTTTACTCTATATTTCATGTACATACAAATATGGGCATATTAATATAAATATTTTATTATATATGATTTATAGTTATGTATAAATTTAACATAAATATTCCCTTTATTATCATCATCAATTAAAATGGAATTGTAGTTCCACAATAAGATGTGGACCTTGAAATTCAATAGAAATAATCTCAGAAAATTTTCTATGGTTATATACCATTTTATAGTGGGGCATAATTACTTTTCATTTTTTGGTGGACGTACCCATACACAGATGAGACTCTATCTCATTATGTTCTCAATTGGTAATATCATCAATGATACTCCATTATTATATTTTATTATTAATATTAATATATATAATGAATCGCACGCTATTAATCATTTTTCACAAACTATTATGGGACACATCATGGAGAAGAACATCGTGTCAATAATGAGATGTTATTAATTAACATGTAAAAGTAGGATTTTCCACTTATCTATATATGTAAGATGATATATGATCAGCTTTATTTAAATAAAGCCGTAATATTAAATTCTAGCTTTATTGTGTAATGTCATTTTAATTTTATGCAGTCAAATAAAGGATTGTCTAGCCTATATTTTGAGGACATTAGACTTTTACAAACATGTTGAGATATTGTGACAAATAGAATAAGTTATAGAGTTATGTTTAATATATGGTTTTATCATTGAAATATATATTATTATTTAATTGGAGTTTTTATACATTGATATATAGTAATCATGTAATTTTGATATGTCCATCTAATTCCACCAAGGAAGTGGTCTTAAAGTTCAAAAATTATGTATTTCATTTGATCTTAGTAAAATAATAATAATAATTAAAAAAATCTATTCATATTACACTCCATCATGAGAGTTAATAAAAATTTAACATTTAATAGGTGGTTATTATTTTTATATAAGATATAATCACATGGTAATTTTGTAATTATGATAATATTTAATACTCATTTACCACATGTTATTCATGCTAAAATAAAAAAACATTATTAAAACAATAAGTCATTTAGTTATAAGAATATAAAAAATATATTAATTCATCAATTTATGAATAGAATAACTATTTAGTTGTCAAATAAATAAATATGAAATTACAATATTTCCTTAGGTATTCAATAAATTTCAAAAAATATAAGTGAATAGAGATTAGGTGTTATGATAAATATTAATTTTCAAGTCCTTATAATAATATACATAACTGTACTAGTTTGGGAAGACCATAGAATAAATTAAAATTATTATATTATTACTTATCATGGTATTCTCATGGGATTTAATTTATTATAAAAGGGTACCTCTATAATTAATTAAATATTAAAACCTTTCACTAAGTATATAAATATATGATTATCACATTCTAGAGAAATTTAATCATTGGGCGCAATATATTCCTCTCAAGTTATTCATCCTCCTATTATCCTCTTGATAATGAGTATAATGAGAGATATTACCCCAATACTAAGGGAAAGTCAAGTGACCAAAGGTGAAAAAAACTATATGATCAATCATCCATTCTAGAAACCAACCATTAATTTGTATCTTTTAAAGTGAGATATAACACATTTAGATCACTGGTAGTTGGGCTCTATATTTGGTTATAAAAAAATGATACTACACTAATCAGGTTAATATGGTTATCATATTTAATGATGAATGATCTCAAGATCGAGTTAAATTATATTATTGTTATTTAATTAATAACATAATTTTTTTTTAAAATGGTCCTCTCTTAGATCATGCATTTTATTTTTCTATAATCTTTGTAATTTTTTGGTTTTGATTTTTTCATCTTATACATTTTTAATGATCCATTAAATTCAAAAAAATATGAGTATTCCATTGGGATGATAGGTATATATAGTGATTATGGAACCAAGAAGTCGTATTTGAGTGATCACGTAAAAGTTTATAATTATTCAGTTTAGTATATTTCATTATATATATAAATGTCGAATTTGATTTCAATTTATATTCATTCTTCATATAATTTTTTAATTCATATTTCTCTACCTCTTTATTTCCATCATATATAACTATAATTAGTTGATGAATACAAAATATAGATTCCATAAAACACATTTATAGGTTCTAAGATCATTGGAAATATCACACATATTTACTTCGTGTGTACTTATTTTTCATGCAGCATGTATCCTCGTTCATTTCACTATGACGCTTGTGTGGACTCTAATTCATCTTGTAATGAATTATTTTGGATTTCATTATATACACCACATTTTTACCAGAAAGGGTGGATCTTGGTTTTCAGAGACTAAAATCTATCTGGATTTCATGAAATCCCCGTATATTACCTACCTTATTTTAAATATTCCCTTATGTCATGTATTCCATGTGTTTCTACAGCTAAAAATATTGGGTCCATACATTTCATCTATTTAATACACTACATGTATTTAATACATGATGTGTGTAGGATGGCGACTCTCAATCATGATTTACATGTTTTTTATCCTTCTTATATATCATACACCTCATTAATTTCCATGAGAAGAACAAGGTGATTCCCTAGACAAGTAAAACGAAAATCTGATGAATGAAAGTACATGCCATGTGGCCTTCATGTACATTAAATATACTTTACATATTTTTATGAATGTATTAAATTTAATAATTAATCCATTTAACCACATTTACAAGAGTTCCATAGGTCACTAAAGTGGTATTAAAAATTGTTCATATATTTATTATAATATTAAATTCTATGTTAATTATTCATATTATTTGAAACATCAAGTGAGGAATGTTCAATGCATACTAAATACTCCTCATATAATAAACCATATATTAAAATTAATTTCTATCCATTCCATGTATCATTATGTTGAAAATACAAAACCTGGAATTAGAATACATTTTTTGTATGAATGTTTTCTAATTATTGAATTGTATACAATAATGATGATACTAATTATTAATGATATATACTCATTGAGTTTCTACAATGTAAAAATCCATGTACTATTTTATTAATTTTTTATATATAAAATTATTTATCTGATATAAAATCATAGTTGTTGAGCATCACTATGAATATTAGAAGTAATTGTACAGAATGATTTAATTTTTTTGATAATTAATTGGATTAATTATTTTCACATGTTATCTTCTTCAGTAACAAGTTAAAATGAATTATAGCACTATGTTTTAAATTAATAATCATTACATGTGTATGAAGGCTTGGGTTTCCTTACTCCATTAATTTTTCTATAAGACTTGATTGTAAAACGTTTTTTTATATAATAAACCATAACCAACACATTTTATCCAATCACCTATGTATGATTTTTAATACATAATTAATAATAGAGTATTTGAATTCACATGGAGTCAGTTCAAGGTAGAGAAGTGGGGGAGTAGCTCCATAAGGAACAAATACCAAAACAACCCTAGTGATGCATATGTGAATAAGTGGAATGCTGTAACTCATACCAGGAATAGAATATGGATTTTCCTCTTTTGAAGATATGATTTTTTAATTATATATGAATTAATTATTAGATATGTTCATGATCAGAACATAAATTATTTATTTAATTTCATTCTATGCATGATTGAAGTTATAGATCAATGTCACATATCACAATAAAAAACAGTATAAGATACTATAAATGAATTAATATAAATGTATTATGTTAAATAGTGTTTTTAAAATATCTTTATTATTTAAATGTTTTGAATATGATAATGAAAAAATAAATGTGCACATAATAAATAATATTACCACAAGTTAATATTAATTTATAATTTCTTCTATTACCTAAATTAATTCAACTAATTGTAAAACTATAGGTTTAAGAAAAAATCAAGGAACTATTAATTATCAAGGAATCTCAACCCAAATTATTTTACAACATATCCAAAAATATATCAAATTTAAAATACACAGTCAATTTAATATTAATTTGGAGCAAATTATTGAGGAAATTAGAGTTAATATTTCAGGATTGGGGAGTCCACTCTGTATATCTGGGGTTGAAAGCTTATCTATGGATTGAATTCCTATGTAAAAAACCTTCGTGATGATTTAATTTACATATTATATATCATATTGTAGAAAATATGGATCCTTTCCACTAGAATGTCTATAGTGGTGATACATTTTATCTTCAATGGTGTGGGACACTAAAACATTGTAAAATAGTGGGATATGTAGTATAACATTAATTACGAATATTTTGTGTCACATATATATTAATAATTTTATGAACTAATAAAAATCTGTATTATTGTAAAATAATTAATTTTTTTCCACCACTTTATCTCTATTATAATTTATTGAGAAAAGTCATCTCCAAAATGGATGTATCTACCTAGAAAGGTTCATATTCATATAGGTTCTTCTATTCCATGAATTGAAATTTATATACTGTAATACCTATAAATATACTTTTAGTAGAGTAACGTGAGGAGGAGTTTGTTGTATATGATAAATAGATGAACAAGGTGCTACATGTTTCGTGTTTAATGTTTTTTAAATTTTTACTTTACTCATAGAGAGACACAAAAACATGTATTCTAATTACATGCTCTAGAAACTCCAAGACAATTATCAGGAGAAGAAATACAAGAATTGTTTGAGATATCCATGGTTCTATTTAAGAGAAATATTATAGAAAGATCATTATTTTGGCCTCATTTAGTAATAATTATTGTATAAAGTGGGGGATTTAGGTTTTATTTTTTATGTTTCATGAAGAAATTAACTATGATTTCATTCTATTACCAATACCTTAGATATTATCTTATTTCATTTTTAATTACAATATTACGAACTTTAAAAATTCTCTTCCAAGTATTCTAAATAAACATTTTCATGTTTAAAATGGAATATGTTGCAACACTCCATATATTAATATGGTGACAAAAGGACAGGCTAGGTGAAGTGCATGATTAATAAACCCAATTCTAAATATTTTTCACAATAGCCTTCTATGAAGATGAGGATCTAGGTAGATTCAAGGGAATTTGATGATATCAATCATCCATATTTTTAAGTGACCACATGAATAAAAACTAATTCTAGTATTATAAAAAGGGTTAATCTTTAGGTGTATTGATTATAATATTTAATGTCATTATTTATAAAAACTGGTTTTAATATACAGCATGTTATGCTAAAATTGTTAGTCAAAAATCGAAAACCATGTATATTCCATAAAATTTCATAGTAGAGTTGGATCTATGAGTAGCCGAAGTTGGTAGAAATTATACTATGAATATAGTGGTATATCACCCCATGTTGCTAAAGGGAAATTCCATGGTTCTAAAATATTGTTTATATTTCCCTTTAGTTATGATAAAAAAGTTTATAAGTCTAAACATAAGATAGATTGATTTATTTTCAAATTTGAAAATAAATGTTTCTCAGTTTATTTGGATGACATTTTTCATGTTAAGGAACATATAAATTTCAGCTATTATGTGTCGGATCACACAAAAAATTAATGAAAATGAAAAACAAATTATATTCGTGACTCATAATATACCCTAAATATAGGATTAGTGAATCTATCATGTAAATGAAAGAAATCTGTCTACATTAGTCAAAGTTGGATATTGGTATTTATTTTATCTAATAAAACATGGTTTATGAAATGCATGTTTGAAAGGAAAAATAACCAAAGAACTATTCAGTAGAAAAAAATAAAATGGACCATGAGTTTTTTTCATTGTATCATTCTAATCTGTGTAGACAATTTAGAGTTGATGTCTTTGGTGGGAACTCATATTTAATTATTTTTAATGATGAAATTATTCTATATGGATATGTATACATAGTATGGTATATGTAAAATACCTTATATTTATTCATGGAATATAAGAATGAAGTTGAGAAGCATCTTATTATGAAGATTATGAAACTAAATTTAATAAGTGGTGTGGAATATCTTATTCCAGGCACCATTGGTTTCATTTCTATTTTTCGCAACCTAATTCATATCCCTTATCCTTATATACAACAATTGAATAGTGTATGATATTGGAGGAACCACACCCTATTAGGAAAGGTGAGATGATTGATGAGTAATATTGGGCATTCATTATAATTTCATGAATAAATAAATAAATAATAAAAAATGTTCAAACTAATGTATAAACTGTTATTTCATATATTATGTGGGGTGGATATAAACCAATGTTGTTTAATATATTATTGTTGTGTTTTAAAACATATGATATGGATATATCATGAATCAAACATTAAACATTAAGCATTATGTTTACCTAATAATGTGTTATATGGAAACTAAATGATATTATCAATAAGATCCATCAATTTTGAAATTTATGTGTAACATACTACCCACCATTTTAAAATGGATCTCATTCCCAAAATAGATAGTGGGGGATAGATAATGATTAGTGTAGATCAATCTCAAGAAACGATAGAGTTGGAATATGATTATATTTTCTAAATCCTTATGGAAATGGATGATTTGGATTCAGATGTACACTATTGTAGTACCATAGAGGATAGAGAACAAAAACTATATTTATTTTTATTTAATGAGGATGTAGATTCATTATTATTTGATAATAATTATCCTATAATTTATAGGGAAGCATTATATATGTTTTAATATTATAAATGAAAAAATTATATGAATTATGAAATGGATTCCATTTGTAGTCCCATGTAAATGTTTTCGTTGATGTTGTAGCTGATATAAATAATATTTGATTAATTTAAGAATTCAAGAAGAAATTGTACATGGATGGAAAGGTATAAACCTATATAGAATGGTTGGTTTTGAATGGGATTAAAAACATCATGGACTATATAGTGTTGGAAAAATTTCACATGATTGTATTGTATAAAAATATGAAATTCTACTTTCCATTGAAGAATACCATGATGATAAAATTTTTTATATTGATTGCATAATATCCTTCTTTAATAGAATCTTTCACGATGATATCTATTTGATAATACATGAACAGGTTTTTACTCCAATGGATAAAAAATGTATGCATGATTCAAATATTCATTAATTGAATAACGAATGAATCAAAACAATGGGTTATTAAGTTTGATCAAGTTGTAATGAAACATGGATTCATATGGAATGAATGTTATCCTTGCATCAATTATGTTTTTTATTTCATGTGAAGTTGTTTTTTTAGATTATGTCGATGTCATAGTTCTCATTTTATACTAAATAAAATTTTCACAGTTTTATAAAACCATTATGAACACATGCTTGTCTATGAATGAATTAAGAAAATTAGTTTATATTTTATTGATCATGATTTACCTGGACTGATCCATGCGGCTACTTAGAATATGTAAAATTATATAAATTAAAAAAACAATGATTTATTTTATTATATAAATATCTAGGAGGGGATTATTTCCAGTGTCACAAGGAAGTCATCCTTTGAAGAAAATGCATCTTCAAACACATGTGTACTAAAAAAGGAAGGTATGGAATATATATGAATCCTTGATTGGTCCAGTCATGTATGATATGATATATACAAGGGTAAATGTCTCCTATTACTTGTTTGTGGCATATAGATACCATGATGACCCTGGTGGCCAGATGTGAGTGGAGTGAAATACTACCCATAAATATTTGAATTGTACTAAGGAACTATATTTATTTTATGGATAATATGAGGATATATTCAATAGGTGAAATATAAATGGTTTTTTCAAAATAGATCAAGATTATCTGTAATCATAGTTGTGATATATCCATACTCTCAATGGATATGATTTGAGCTTCAAGAGCATAATAAATTCCATGGTTGTTGATTCTACCTTAGAGTCTGAATATATTGTGGCCTTTGAGGTGTTAATATAATTTTTTTTATTTGAAAACCCCCTTAATTATATTGATTTACATTCATGTAGAAAAACGCAACACAATCAATTGAGTGAATAATATAGAGGTGGATCATTAAAATTATCCCATGCCACAATAGAGGACGAGGGATATACATAAGAAATATCATCTATTAGATGATTTATCATATATATGTGACATCACATTAAAAAGTGATTCTATGAATGAAAAACAATTGAACCATTATCTGTATCCTTATCTTTTTGTAAATACGATCATCATCTGAGAGATGGAAGACTAAATATCATAAGTAGTTAGATCATGTCTATGTGGGTGTTTTTTGGAGTTGATGTGCCATAAAAAACTATAGGTACACTAGGTTGCATGTGTATTTAAGGAAGTTAAAATTAATGAAAATATCATAACACATGTCATTTAGAGTAATTTTTTAAATTAGTGTTATAATTTACAATAGTATATGTTACATTGAAAATTATTTAATAATTGCATGTTAGAATGAGGGCACTGAAATTATATGGTGATGTTCTGTAAAACTGTTCTTTGGTCAGATAACATTATTTTATGTAGAACATAGTACATTGAAATTTATATATTTATATTCGAAATAAAATTCAACTTCATCAAAAGGAATTCAAAATTAGTAATCATCATTATAGGATATTATGAGAACAAACACACCTATATTTATATCAACATATGTGTGTTTCAATGTATTATCTTATCCATGAGAGTGTTTACTAAATCATATTCATCCAGATCATTAGTAATTAATATAATCGCTTTAAAACATTAATGAATTTAATAAACTATGAAGAGATAGTTCATAGAGATTTTGGATACATCAGGTGTACTAAAAATGATATGTTATAATTAAATAAATCAAAAAATAATTTTTCTCTGTCATAATTATAGATGATGATATATTGATAATTTTACTAAATTGAAATCATTTCACAAAATTATATAAACAAGATATAATGAATATTTTATTTTAGGACATCAAATATTGTTCTATGAAGCATATGTGTTGATAACATAGTTTGGTAACTGTCATGAGGATAATTCTTAACAATGGGATTAAATTACATTAGGATTATTCATATATGTTTTTTTATTTAGAGATATCCCCTTCCAATATAGATGAAATAACCCATTTTTAGATATAAATATTATACATTGGGTATTCTTACCTTATTCCACTATGGAATTTGTCTAGATGGTCACGCACTGTGTTTTTCCTTTGATATCAGCTAAATATTAATTTTATTTAACAATTCGAATAAATTTTATTTTTAGAACTAGGAAAAGACATCCAAGAATGGAAGAAACACTAAGGAACCCAATCCCGATGGATAAATCATTTTACAAGATTCTATTTGACTAGTCTTAGAACATGAACATAGTATCAGATCAGCTGTTATGGATGTTTGAATTAAGGCTTCTGAAAATTAAAATTTTGGATGATTCCAGGGAAAAGTATGGATTTTTTCACAATATTAAAAAAAAGTGTATGCAACTAATTCAATGTCATGAAACTGAGTTGCATGAAAAAAGTGAAAATAAGTTCCATAAACCCCCTCTCTCTTAATGATAAGTCATGTTCCAAGATTGAATGAAATACTGGTAGCACACAGAAAAATGGAATTTTGTGCACAAACCCATTGCACACCCATCATGTTGTGTTCCAACATTGATCTCAAATAGAGATGTTCCACACATAGGGTCTATGACCACTAGAGACTGTGCATTTTTCTCATAAAACTATAATGTTGTGTTCTTGTACGAAAATATGTGTTTTACAGTGAAAACATCTATAAATATGGCATTGACATCTCAATCAAATATGTGGACATCGGGATATAGTTTTCGTAAGCACAACCCCACAAGTATTATTGTTGTGTTAAATTACAAACTGTAGACATCGCATATTGGGGAATTCTTCTAAAATTTTTTCACAAAACAATATCAATTGGTAAAACAATTTCATGACAAAATAAATCTCAACCACAATATTAGTGAAAAAAGGGTTTCCATAATCATTCTTGTTGGACATGCCTTGGGAAACACACTTATTGAGTGAATCAATTCAAAGTAGTGTGAGATGGTGTGTAGGTACATGAAACAGTTCAAATTTGTACGCCACAATGTCATGTTGCATGAAACAAAAATCTGATGCCCATTTTTCTTCAAATAATGATTGGAAACACACCCATTGGATCAAAAAATTGTGGCTTCACCATCACACACCCACATGTGATCAGTTTCGAGATGTGACCCATGCCTTCAGTCATATCCCTTCATTACCAGAACTTACCACCAAGAAAAGTGACTTACATCATGGTCTTTTTGTGATATGTAAATGGTGTTTTGGGTTTCACACATATAGTTCCCCAATTTACACGGCTAAACTCCATGTGTCTATATAATCTTCTACACTACTACAAAATATTGCAAGTCCTCTTACTCCTCTTGATTTTCTTCGCATTCTACATGTTGAGAATATCCATTGGGTTTCCCCTTGTATCGTGTGTTGATACAATCCACAAGACGCTCCTGGAACCTCATCATCTAACAAATATGACATATTGAACTGGACGGGGCCACTCTTAGTTAATTCCCAAACAATCCATTTCTAGGTATCATCAACCACATAGTCCATATAACAAGAAATTAAACAATAGAATACACTTTATAATAGGAATCCTTATATTAAAAACATGAGATTTATTATGCATCAAGAATAAGATGAAAACTATTACTCTCTTCATTCCATTAAATTATTTAATTACTTATTATTCAGTAATAGGATTCCATATTCACAAAGCATATGATTCTTCATGGAACTAACATCAGAGGACATTATTTAGTACTTTCTATATTGTAATAATCTTTGTACACCCTACATAAAACAATGGATTCCTCCTGTACAACAAATGATATTCTTCATTTGTAATTTATATGATACATCATATAAAAATCATCATATGTCCCCCAAATAGCAATAATGGGTTTCCTCATCATGTTTAATCCTTTTTCATATACCTCAACCTATCATTTGGTCGTTATTCACTCACAACCAAATGAGTGGGTGATAAATGGAGAACTCCTCCTGTATGATCCATAATCCACATCCATTTACATGACATTAAAACATCATTATTAACTAATGAAATAGACATGAGAGACCCTCATGATCTGGAATGAGAATGCATGAAAGGGAAACTCAACACATAATCTTAGTTGACCGAATCCTTTCACATGTAGTTAAACTATAATCTAAATACCTGAAATGAAAATAAAGATTCCTCCATGACAACACATGAGGATGAATTAATGTGAATCCACCACATGTAATTTCTGAAAAACATTTCCTCTCACACGAAATTAATCTAAAATCATACCCCACATAATGGATATGGGATGCCCCATAACCTGAAATGCGTAAGCCTAAATGGGAGGATTCCACACATGATCCCAAAAAACCACATCCTATTACATTATGTTAAACTACAATATTACCTCATTAAAAAAACATGGGATGCCCTCAATACTTGAAATGTAGAATATTTAATCAGATTCTTCCACATGAAATTCCAAACAATATCCTCACTACACCAATCAACATTAGGGAAGCTTCATGCATATGCCCCAAACTCTCTCCCCCACCCTGTTGCATGAGTCACACGTGCATGGAAACCTCTATTCATAAGACCCCAAATATCCCTTATCCAGCATACTTATGTGACATGTTCATACATACCACAAGAAGTTAAGCTATATGGATTTATCCCGCCACAAGGCCACAAACTGAAGCATTAAACTTTGTGGATTTTGATCCTTGATGACTAAAAAGGTTATGTTCGACATCTTCTTGTGGTTAAATACATAAAATGGTAAACTCATGGTGTAATGACCTCCTCGAAATGAAACTCTAGTATCTTCTTCAAGGTTTATTTTAGTCCCATCCATTCCAGATCAATCATAAAGGGAATTCTGATCCATATATCGATAATATAAAAATATGGGGTGTTCTGATCCATTAGTAATCTTTTAGGTGTTATCTTTTCCCACTTAGGGACACACATCCTATCTCCACCTCAAGGATTATTATGATCCATCTGTTCTAGATTGTCCCCAAGGAACGTTCTAATCCATCCATCCCATATACTCCAACACGTGGCATTTTTGTAAATTAGTAAACATATTTTTTTTTTTCATAATCCGTCATAGAGAAATACGTTTCAGATCCACCTAAATAAGAATTATTATTCATCAATTCTGGAGTCTCCCCATGAAATGTTTGATACATCCATCTTAGATCCACCTCCATGAGTGGTCAATTACTTCAGTAAACATTTTTGTATGACATCATCCATCCTAGAGACACACCTCCTTAATCTTACGCAAGGGGAACTCTAATCCATACATTCCAAATTTTTCTAATGTGGTGTTCTGGTCCCTCCATCCCAAATCCACCTCATGGAGCATTATGGTATATAAAATAGAAAAAATTCAGCTATGACATCTTCCCTTCTTGGGATACACCACCCAAACATACTTCAAGGTGTTTTCTAATCCTTCTATTCATGATCTAGCTCATGGGGGATTCTAATCCCACTATCCTGGATCTTCCTCCAATGGTATTTTTCTCCATTAATTAGAATAAAATTTGGTTTAAAATATATCCTCTAGGGAAACACCTCACATATTAACCTTCATGTTGAATTATAGTATATCCATCCTATCCTCAAAAGACATTAAACCAATGACTATCCCCAAAATTCATTAAATTCATCCCCAATACATCTCAACCAGGCATTTTGATTTATATCCATAGGGTGATGAGATTTGGAACTAACCCCAACACCTACCTCATAATAAACATGGTAAGAATGATGTAAAATTCCTTGAATGGCATCCACTCCTGGAATTGATTACATAATTATAGGAACAATATTACTTAGGTTCTGTGTATAAGATTTCTCATTTGAAATTCCATCCAAATAGGATGACTTTATAGGATCCCAATACAACTAGAATCCAATGATTCCCAATTATATATAAACTTATCATCCACTATGAGGAAAGGTTTCCCCCCAATCACGGCATAAGTAGTGTTATTAATTGATGTCCACAAAGTGATGGAACTGGGAACATGTTTCAATAACACAAATCAAATATATGACGGAGACTCAGACTAGGTTACAATATCCAATGGGGGATCCATGGAAGGAAGAACTGACATCCTATCACTCAGTTATGATCATGGAATGAACATCATCGTTGAAAGTGATGATAGACACCAACCATTGGAGAATGTAAATTTGGGGCCACAATATCCATCACCAACATCTATGTTGATGCATATGAAGACACTATCATTGAATGATTTGGAAGTAAAATGTTTATCCCAACACAGACCTATTCCCCTTCAACTATTAGCATATGAACGATTTTGGGTATGTTAAAAATGAATTAGTTACCATTTGAATCCCCACTCCTTCATATACAATAGGATGAGTAACATTTTTTTCATGAAGTGAAGGAGTCTTCAGTGCCTCACTAAAACCGCCTTGTTTTTTATAGTGCTGGGGGAACCACACCTCATTCGATTAGTTCCTCACCAAAACCACCTCCCTCATAGGCTATGCAGGGGATAACCACCACCCATCTAGTCGGCACCAGGCCGACATCACCACCCCAGTGAGACACACATGGTTAAACTACCATCGTTCTAATAATGGAACACATTAGAGAAAAATATCATATAAATACTCTAATGGATCACTCCCCTCTACCATGGAGGATTGGTATTTTGAATTACGGACTATAACGGATAGTAATTGAGTGATACCTAAGAGGGATCCCACCATACACATTCCACACCCGTAATAACTAGTCCCATAGTCCGATGAGTATGTTAAAACCTTATCTTTTTTGCCCGACCCTGTTCTAGAGCACACAATGCCAACACCAAGGGAAGACCCATATCATTTAAAAATAGAATGAAAATTCTACAACTCATGTGGTCTTGACACAAACAAAGTATCTCTTTATAACCATAAGACATGTGAATAGGGATCCACCTTTTCCCAATATGGATCCAAACCCTTGCCTCCCCATGGACAATATGAGATGAATTTCACAGTCGATAGTTCCATCATCATCCATTGTAGAAGTTATACTCACTCACCCATCAACAAGAAAAATGTTCCAACCCATCGAGATAATCATCCAGGGCATCCTCCCTCATAGAATATCAATCAACATTCTTGGAGGTCCTCCCTGTCACCATTATTAGCTAGTGTGGATTTCCTCATGTAACCATATTAATCCATCATAGTGTTCATCCCTTTATCAAATACTTACATTCTATTGAATAAACATCCCAGGGAAAGATGGATATCACATGTCCTCTCCAACTATAATGAATGGGGGTAGGTTGATCGTATCCCTACATTGGTTTCTCTAATTGTTTCTCTTAACTGACAACACCATGCCTCTTGAGCACTGTAACGTCATCAAACTAATATTAGAGGCTTCCATTTCTCTTGGGATCCATCACCCCATCAAGATAATAATCTACAATTTCCCACCTCCACGATGTTGTACCAAATTTAGGATGATGTTCAATGATTCCATTACTAATGTTATCTATCACATTATCGAGATAACATTCCTAGATTCCATGAATATAGGTTGCCATCATCCCATTGAATCGGCATTTCAGGCATCGAAGGGATGGAGAATTTAGTGGCCTATTGAGTAAACATTCTTGACTTCCAAACCTCTAGGGAACCATCACCCCTATCGAGCTAAAATTCCAAGCTTCCATGAAACTTGGACACCATCCCACCATCAAGAAAATTATCCAGGTATCCATGACTCTTGGGTGGAATCACCTTATTGAACTGACATTCCTTTCATCCATGCCTCCTGTGTTCAAATAGAATGTCGAGCTGACATTCCTGGCTTCCAAGCCTCTAGGGTAGTAGCACACTAGTGAACCGAAATTCCATGATTATAAGCCTCCAGGGTTACCTCACCCATTTGTTCCAATGGTCCATGCTCCCAATCCTATTGGGATCTATCACCTCGTTGAATCTATGTTCCATGATTCTACTCCTCTTGGGAACCATAGCCTCATCAAGACAATGATCTAGAAATAATCGCCTACTTAGAACCATCGCCCCATCAAGAGGATGATCTAGGATAACAATCTTCCAAGTCACGATCTCCTAATTTAAACGACATTTATGGCCTCCAATCCTCATGGTATAATTAACCATTGGAACCAATATTCTAGGATTCCACACGTCGAGGGTACCATCACCCAATCAAGTTGACATTATATTCTTCCATGCCTCTTTGCATACATCATTGTTTTGTGTTCAACTTCCATGATTCAATGCTACCAGGGTGCCTTTCCCCCAACAAGCCAACATTGAAGGAATCCAAACCTTCATGGTTATATCGACCTGTCGAGCTAATGTTCCAGGAATCCACACCATCAGGGAGATATATCTCCAAAAAATGGCATAATAAGATTCAAAACCTCCTGGGTATCATCTCCTAGTTATGGGTACATTCTAGAAATTTCATGCCTTCCGAGCATCAGGACCATTTCGAGTTGACATTCAATGATTTCCAACCTCTAGGGGACCATCACCCTATTGAGTCGATGTTCCATGCATACCTGCATCCCAGTCACTATCTCCACATTGATTCAAAGATATAGGCTTCCACACCACCATGGATCCATCTTTTGATTGAGCCAATGTTCAAGTATTCTTGGACTCTAGTGATCCACCACCACGTCAAGCCAATGTTCAAGGATTCAATTATCTATTAGTGACATATCCTCTTAGAAAAACTAATCTAGGATTCTATGCCTCATGGGACCCATCAAACTCTTGAGTCAACATTCCTAGATTAATGCATCCAAGGATCCTTCACCCTATTGAGACAACATTCCATGATTACCCTCAAATATGGTTCCATCGCAACATAGATCAAAATTTCAGGTATTCCACGCATAGTGAGTACCATTACCCCATCGATCTAATATTCCGAGATTCCATGATTCTAGGTTTTTATCAAACCTTTGATCTGACATTCTAATCCTTCATACCTCCTAGGACCCATTACCTTATTTAGATAATGTTCCATGATTTTACTCCTCTAGGGAGCCATCGCTCTATCGAGTCAATATTCTAGGAATCCATGCCATTGAGGTTCCATGACCATGCCGAACCAAAATTCCATGATTTCATGCCTACAATGCACCATTTCCCAATTAAGATGATGTTATAGGCTACCAAACCACCAGGTTACCATATTCTCATAGAGGTGATGTTCAATGATTCCATGATTTTAGAAAATCATCACTATGGTGATCCAAAATTCATGGCTTCTATGCCTCCAGGGCACCATCGCCGCGTCGATATGATAATCTGATCCTCCACACCTCCTAGGAACCATTTCCATGTCATGAATACATTCTATGATTTCATTACTCTAGGGATCCTTCTCCCCTTAATTCAAGTGTTCTAGGATTTTATTCCTACATATTACCATCTCCCAATTAAACCGATGTTTCAGAATTCAACGTCTCCCAAGTGTCAATGTCTCTTGACAGTAGCAACAACCAACCATTCCAAACCCAGTCATCATCTCCCCACCATCACATGTTGACCCATCCACCGTTGAGAAACACTATGTAACCCTAGTTTCAACATGGAAAAGTGTTCTCACCTGGATGGGATTGAGACCCCAACTTTTTATCAAGTGCATTAGGTTGACTATCCATGTTTCGTATGCCAACATCAACTATAGAGGTCCACCCAACAGCCCCAACACTATATCTTATAATGTTCCCCATGATTTAGCCCCAAATATGATTGGATACCAACGGTATGTATGTTTGGGTTCTTTTAAAGTTAATTCCATTATAATTATTCCCCCATTAAATATATAAAGATCCCAAAACATCTATGTGTGGTGCAAATAATCATCACTCTTACACAAAAATACATAGGGTTAGACTTACAAAACAATCAATGGAGATCATTCTATATTACCCAATGCATTAGAGAACTGTCTAGGACCAACCATCATAAAATCATCATGAATATTTTTTCCACATAAATATTCATATATAAATAATAATTCATAATCATTATGGTTACCTTTGAAAAGAATTGGGTCTCAAAATCATGTCAAAAGGAATGTCAAAAGTGAATATCATAATAGTGTCCATGAAATAACGGATTAAATACATACATGTACATTAGTAAGGGAAATAGTAATGGATCATGATATGATATTTCCAATTGAAATGGAAACACGTAATATGAGTGTTTAAGATACGTTATAAATGATACATTTTAGTGTGTTCTAAAGAAAATATTAAAGTGTATTCAAAGATGAAAATACATATTTCTTTTATTTATAAGAACATAAATTATACAATATAGTTTTTCATAAAAAATTTATTTATTTTATAAGAAATTAATTTAGGCTCAAAATATATTTTTTAGTGCTATTAAAAACAGGTATGAAATCAGAAATTTCCCTTAAATATGGCTTGCTTATCTTGAAGAATTGAGATGATGAATTTTTTAAGACATGTATTCTCCATAAAAGAAGGTTAATATGATCTAGATACTTTTTTTGGAACATATACACATAATTTATAAGAATTAAAAAATAATCATTACATTGGTTAGATAGAAAATGAGTAACATGAAGAAAATTTTTTTTGTTTAGGTAGAATGTGTTACATTATATATGATACACTTCCGAAATTGATCTTAATATCATGGATAGTAAAATTATATTCCTATATTAATTAATTAAAAAAATTGTATACATGAATTTTATTTATTATAAATTTATTATGTTTATTTATTCTCATTTTTATGGGTTATGTGATTCAATTTCATTATTTGGGATCATTGTTTTTATTTGGTTTTAATGATTGATTTATTTGTATAAAGGTACATAAGAACATGTAATGCATGAATAATTATCCATAATTAAAATTTAATGTTATTAATGATAATTTAATAGTTTAAATGATCATATAAATCATTTATTTACATGATACAAGGATTATTCGTTAGATAAAAAATTAATGATAATCATTAAGGTTAATTTTGTGGTTTTTTTATTACAATAGGCTCGTTTTGTATTATCATTTAGTATTATGTATATATGTCAGTTTACTAAAAAGATGTATAACATACATTTTAAAAATAGTTTCAACATTTATAATGGGTTTAAGACCATCATTGATGGCAATAAATTAAAATGAAAACCTGTCGTCCTTGAACGTGACAAAAAAAATCTCACAAATGGAGTTTCCATGTTTTAGAATAAATTGGGGAGGATAACGGGTTCGATGATGTATTATTATCTTTGGAAAATAATATTACAATATATTTATGTTAACAGAGTTATCATTACATTTGGATGAGGGTAGGAGAAGAGAGAATAATAAATGAAAGGAACTTGCATGGAAAATAAATTAAAAGAAATGGGATTTTACATATTGAATTTATCCTCATTAAGAACCACCTTTGGAAAATATTTTTAATTTTTTTAGGAGACCAATAGCTCGTTGACATTGATGAGGGATTGGGAATATATTTTAGCGAAATTGGGTCATGAATCAATGATTGAGAGGTGTGAGGATAACAAGTGGTGAGGGGTGGTATTGATAATGGTTGATAGTTGCATTTTCTCATTATTTTATTCATTAGTTTATTATTTTGGATCAAAATATTGAAAAGTTATATAATTATTAAAAAAATTAAAATAATTAATTATAGTTTTATATTATTGTGTTTACATCAGTGACAAATAAAGGAATAGTTTATTTAACATATAATGTATTTATATTGTAAATTACCACATATTATTACTCACTAAAAATTTATCTATTTTAGAAAAAAAATATTCCCAAATCCATTTTGTGACTTGTATAATTTAAAACTGAACATAAGTTTATGAAAATAATTCACTAAATATGTGAAATTTAATTTTTAATTAAAATAAAAAATGTACCTGGAAAATACAGATTTTATAATTTTAATTGATTTAATTGAAATTATAAAAAATAACTATGGTATCATAAAATTAAATTATTATAATAAGAAAAGAAAATATTTATTACTGAATCTATCTTAAGATAATATATTTTATATTAAATAATTATATTAATTATAAAATTGTAATTAAATTCATGTGAATTATAAAAACACCACCACCTAATTAATAATTTTTTAAACATATATTTACTTATAATATGATATAATTATATCATATGTTATTTTATAAGATGGATAATTTTTATTTATAATTTTATCTTTGAAGAAAATATTATATTTTATGGTTAACTATTAATGAGGGTCACAATACTATTTCAAAGTTCAAGTTACAATTTCATTGGTATATGTACCTTAAATTCTAGATATATTTATTATCTAATTACTTATTAATTTATATATAATGTATTATATTATTAATGTCATTTTATGTTATTATAATATATGAAATAATTATAATATGGTAATTTCGAATGATGATTTTATTTTTCATTAAATTCCACCACCCATATAAAATTTCACCCTTTAAATTTTGTTTAACATTCTATATTCAATAAAGGTGTGGATACTTATCAAATAATGCTTTCTTAGGTTCCCATGTCGCCACTTCGTACCTATGGATCTTCCATAATATTTTGACATGTTGAGTAGTCATGTAGTGTTGAACATTATATCTATGATCGAAGACCAATAATGGAAGCTCCTCAAAAGAGATATCATTTCCAAACTATAACACCTTTTAATTTAGTACATGTGATGGATCTGGTATGTACTTATTTAATTGGGATCGTGTTATACATCATTTACATGACACATTGTATATGGATGTTCTAGTTGATAGGCCACAATTCTGACATGATCATGAATCTCAATATTTCTGATCTACTGGGGAATTACTTTTCCTTTCTTCCAAAATTAGATGATCCAATTCCATGGATAAATACAGTGTAATACCATGACTCTAACCTTAAAATATATGTCTTTTCAGATATTGTATCCATGGATATTTTTTCAACATTAGGCCATTTCAATGTTCCTCTTAATGTTTTCCAACTTCTCCACCACTTCCTTGATCCTTTTAAGACATAAATGAATAATTTTAATGACTTTATCCCAGATTTCAGATGTTCCACATATTTCTTCATAAAGTTATACATATGTGTCCAATTGGATGCTTAAGTGGAAAATGTGTTTGTATTATAATTCAACTAGATATAGACGTTAAACAAACCCTCTATTTAAATCTCTATAAGACAATATCAACATGTCTTCTAGTGTAGGAATCATCTATTCAGATAGGCCATCATTTTGCAGATGATAGGATTTAATATAGAAAATCTTAGTGTTTAGAGGATTTTGGAGACATTTCAAAACCATGGTGGTAAATATCATATATTGATCAAATATAATCAGTAATGGAGATCCAATCAATATTACCACTTCTTTAATTTATAATATTTCTAGTTGGCCTAGGTATATTTCCGCTTCAATTTTTATAAAGCTAGCTATCAATTTGAGACGATCCAAAAAAACCAATATAGAATTGTTTACACGGTATGTTTTTATATATACAGTGAAAAAGTATTCTGTGAGGTTTTATAATTTCCATATAGGTATGGGTTATGGTTGGATCATCCCCTATAATTTTTCCTTTTGGACATATCTTGTTGACACACCAAGAACATTGATGTATATTCTTCAATCTCTTTCTTCGTATTGTCCCACAATTAGTTATCTCTAAGATCATTATACATATTTTTGCTCTGTGGGTATATAGACAAGGTTTAGCAATGTAAATCATTCAAAAAATCATGTTGTGTCTTTGGAATGAATGGTACACAATGTCCGGACCCAAATATCATGACTCCTTAATCATCTATTTTGAAATTTAAGGATTTCCATTTTCTTATGGATTCCACCATCCTATGAATTTCCACAACATTTCGTTGAGCAGACTTTATATTCTTCATAATGGATGGTTGAGAAATCCTTTCTTAAAGGATTGATGAGCTTGCTTCATTAATTATTCCCATATCCATTTGGAGAAAAAAAATTGTATTGGATGATTCTCAATTATCATCATTTATAAAGTTCAAAAATCCATTATACATAGAGAATCATCCACCTTATTTTAATTATGAGGATGATAATGGATCGAGAAGTCATAATCCTTGATGAGAAATAACATTCTTCCCTGACCCATAAATATTTCATTCTATCGGAATATATAATTGACACTCTTATGTTCATTATATATTTCACACTTCTACCGATAGAGATAAAGCCACTATATATTCAACACAAATATCACACCTTCATCCTCTCGATCATCTATGGCATAGTTTTTCCCTTGTGTTTTCAACTTCCTTAAGGTGTAGGATATCACATTTTCATTTTTCACTAGTAAATAACCTTATACCTTCTTTGAAGCATCACAGTACACTACAATGACTTCCCCACTTGTTGGGAGTGTGAGTATTAGTTTAGTGATAAACCGGTTCTTTAACTCATTTAATACGTCTTCACATTAGCTTGTCTAGAAAAACATTTCTCCATTTTGGTACATCATGGTTCATGGGTTTTAAAATTGTGATATATTCTTCAAAAATCTTACGTAAATTAGAATTATGTTGAGGATTTATTAATAAATTTTTTTGATAGATAAATAAAGAAGTCTTTTAAAATTAATAAGGATAAATTATTTGAGGAGATAGATAATGAAATTGATTTTAAGTATATTAGGTGAGACTAGACAAAGATTTGGGTGATAATAATTAAAAAATATTTTCTAAAATATTTATACAATCTTCTATAAATGATTTGTGTAAAAGGGGAACAATCAAGTATAAATGCATAAATGATGCTATTGTCAAAAGGGGTAAAAATGAATGAAATACATTCTTTAGAACAATTTCAAGGATATTTTATAATATATATGAATATGTTTCCGGAATTACATACAAAATAATTTGTAATAAATGTCATTATTATGTATACAAATATAATTGAAATTATAAAAAAAACATGCTAAAAAAATATAATCTAAGAATGTTGGAATATTTTTGTTTAATCTTATATGAATCATATTTTTTAATAGTATTTTTATACATATAAAATATATTTTGAAATTATCTATCATTTTTAATTCCAAAGATAATGATGTTAAGAAAATTATTTTGACATCAACAAATGAGTCCTAAACAAGTGAAATGAATATCTTGTTTCCAAAATGAATGATTCATTTGTATATTCAGTCAACTAAATGTCATATTAAAGTAATATTAAGTAATAATAGGATGCTATAAATGTTTCATGAAATGTATCATTAAGAGTCGTGTTTTCCCAATATTAAGTTTCCCATCTATCCTTATTGACGAAAAATCATAGATTTTAAATATCATTAATATTGGTGTGTTTTTATAAAATAATTAATATTGAAAATAGGAATTTGAAATGGCACCATTTATGTTAATTTTTAGTGATGATATATTATAATTAATATTTTCTTATTTGGGATTTTTCAGTTCATGAAATGTTTCATTTTCATCAATATAAGTCAAGAAAATGGATTGAGAGACTATTATTTATCTTGATACCTTCAATAATCTCATGATTTTTATAAGAATCTCATTTCTAGTTTTGTGGATTGAAATGTAATATCTCATCATGAGGAATCATATAGTGGATCTTTAAGATGATAATTATCCATGTTTCTTCACATGGCGTGATATATCAAATGTCATATAATATTTTAATCTCATCATTTTTACATTCATTTTGATGTTGTCAGTCAGACCCATAAAGGGAAATAGTGACATAATAGTGTCCTTTAATTATGATTTTGAATTATTATTTTATGATACATGATGGTTTAAAAATTTGAAGGATGATATGATATTTTAATTTAATTAGAAAATATTGGTTGTAAATGGAAACATTGTGATTTGAAGGTTTAATATAATTCGGTGATAATGTATTTGCTTTTATAACATGTTTAGTAAAAAACATATCAATCCACATAAAAAACTTGTATATAAAATATTTTGTGAATGAAATTTGAAAAAAAAAATCATTTTTCATGTATGTTGAATAGTGATTTGTGACTCAAGGATTTCTAAGAATATTAATGTTTTTATAGAATCATAAATAATTGTTTTCACATATTTAATAGTGCGCTCTATTGAAATAATTTTATCTATATTAGTGGTTATTGAAATCTAATGTTGTGGATATAAGAATAAAAGTATATCAATGAGGGGAATGACTGATTTTCTGAACAAAATAGTTAAGAAAACTCCATTATACATGAATATAATGATTCCAAAATTTAATAAACATGACACGAAATGAATATGCTTATATATTTATTCTTATGTACATATATATAAAAAAGATACTTTACTGTTAATGACATGTATGATAATTTTCCAAAAAATTCAATCTTTTAAGATTTCCATCAAATGAGGAACATTAATACTGAAATAGTTGGAGTGTATTTAGGGTATTCTCTATGGTGATGGATGTAACTTTTAAAAGGCTAGGAGATTTTCAATTATTTGAGTTTAAAGTTACAAATAAACATCTCTATCAAAATTGTTTACAAATTTACATTTAATCTTGATAATTCTGAATCATATACAGCAGACAACTAGACGATGAAGATAGAAAAACAATATATTTCTAACAAGGAGATCCGTCACATTCACTTATAAGATAATAAGGATTCATTAAATTGAAAAAATGAACACTCAACTATTTTTAATTAAATATTATAAATGATAAATTTTCATATTTAACCATAGGTTATACATCAATAATAAAAAAAATTAGTATCCATCATGACTATTACAATATTGATTGTAGATCTGGTAAACATTGAAGATGGTATTCAAACTACTCCTTTATTTTGACGTGGTGAATTTTAGATTAATCCTACACCACAGATATGTGAAGGAAAATTTACCCATTAAATAAATCATGGAAAGGGGATAATAAAGGGAATTGAAATAGAAGATATAGATGTTGAATATAAGTTATATATTTTTTAATTTACCATCACATATATTTAAGATAACATCTCTATCTCTATTGATTTATTCAATATCTCAAAATAGGAGCTTAATAATTTTAGATGATATTGGAAGGCTATAAAAATATAAATGTGTTCCACATTATTTGGGTATGTAACAGATACCTAGCTATTAAGAGTATTTAAATTATTGGATTGTGTTCATGTAACAGAAATTTAATATTTTCCATTATAAGTGGGATTACCCTTTTAGGTAAATTGTTTATATCAAAAGAGAATATGAAAATAGTAGGAATATATTTTTTTAAATAAATATATAACTAAAAAAATAATATTTAATACATAATAGACTTTAAATTTGATGATATTATTTAATAAATTGAAATCTAGTTTCACTTAAAATATAGATTCACATACATAAAACTACAAAAAAATGAAATCTATCTGTTATAATTCATTAAAAATCCTATACAATTATAGTTTTGATAGTTTTACCTAAAAATATGGGAAAATCCTCCAACATTGATGGAATGATATATCCTCATTCAAATTAATTTTCAATTATAAAATGAATGGAAAATATTGACATGATGTATATATTTTCTGTAATATTTTGAATGGTATATAAAAATTATCATGTCCTAGTAATAAGGAATTCATTTCACTTCTTCAAATTTCATCTTACCTACTGAACGAAAAAATGAATATTTTTTTTGATTGTTAGAGTAATACAACATAATAATTTCATCACATTAGAACATATCAAAATAGAATATACAATAGGTGACTCAGTACCCAATATCATAATAATATTCAGGGAACAACTCACGGTTTATTAAATTTGTTCAATATTTTTGGAATGATGATATCATAAGGAAATAATGAGGAACCATGAATAGTTCATAAACCAACAATATATGGATAATATAAATAAAATATTCTGTATTATAATAGAAACCAATAATTTCCTCCAAATCATTAAATTTTATATTTAATATGATATTTATTCTATAAGTCATATAGTTAGAAAGTGTTAGTCTACATGGAGAATTTTTAGTTGCATAAGATTGGGGAGTGCTATTAAGAGGTTCGAATATTCACTGAACTAAAAGAAGCATATAATTTTAGCAATGCGTAATATTAATTTAAATAAATAATTACAAATATTCAATGATAAATAAATTGAAAATTAAATAAAAAGGATTATTTTATTAGATCCCTTAATTTTTTTCTTTGTATTTTTCATTTTGAAAAAGAAAAACATTATTTATTGTGAACTAGACATACCCAATTATCTATTGAATTTGTTTGGTGGTGATGATTTTAATTTAGATTTCAGGATATTTCCACCATATAAATTCTTTTTTTGAATACTTTTATTTATATAATATCTATCTTGAATAGTTAGGTCCAATAATGGGAAGAAACATTTCATTTCTATGTTAATGTCAATGTCGAAAATTAGAGACATATCATTATGATGTTTCTATTAGTTTTTTTGTAAATAAATTGATTGAATAAATGAAGTAAAATTATTAAGGATAAAATAATTATTATTGGTGATTGTGAGAAATATTTATGAAATAAATTTTCTTCAATATTTTTTAAGAAATAATACGAAAAAATGTTGATGAACCTCAAGATTTGCATGTTTTTTTCTTTGATTCTTAATATCCAATGTATCCTCAATTTATCAGTGATCTATTAATTATTTGAAGTCATTACCTCTATATTTTATAATTTAATTTAATGTGAACATATTATTATGAAAATAATTATGTATATATATATATATTTCACCATGAAAGGTAGTAAAAGGGAATAAAAATAAAATTTAAATTAATCAATTTAATGAGTAAAAAAATATTAATTATATAGATAAAATAATAGGTGGATATATGTCTCAAAATATAATTTAATTAACGCATAAAATGAAATAAAAATAATATTTTTTTAAAAGGGATATCCAAGTTAAAAGCATTTCAAAATAACGTAAAAATAACCAAATCAACAGAGGTAATATATGCATAACGATTAGAATGAAATATATCAAGAACATGATAAGGATGTTAGGGGTAATAATGTAATGAAATGTGATAAAATCCTATAAATAATATATAATTTTATTTTAAAGAAATTTATTTAAACCTAATGATAATGTAAGAGTGATCCAAATATAAAATAAATTAATGAAAAATAATATAATTTCTATAGAAATATTATCAACTATAGGTAAGAAAAAATAAATAATAGTGAGAGTTTAAATATTTAAATAATTGGAATTATGAACCATCTCTGATTTAAAAAAATTAACAATTTATAGAAATTAATTTTGACCTAATTATAATGAGCGAATTATATAATACTTAAAGTGAATATATACTGAATGAAAACTGATTTAGAAGCTCTAGTAAAAAATAATCGACTATAGAAGACAGAAGTAAATAATTGGTGAAGTACCATCATACCTATTTATATAATTAATTACTTCACATTATATATTGGTAATGGAATGAAGTTACTATTGAAACTCTTGCATTTAGGATTTGGGGGACTCCAAAAAAGTGTTAATTTAATTGACAAAAATATATAAATTATGTTTTTTAAAATAAAAAATCAATATTTAGAAATAAAAATTGACATATATTGATTCATTAGGAGGCATTAAAAGAAATATTTTCTCAACCTATCCCAAATAAAATATTCAACAAAATCTTACATTGACGATTGCTTATTAATATTTGATGGAGTTAGGAGTTCATTTTTAAGGAGGGATAAACAAGCTTCATCCTAATATTCTATATATTCCAAAAGAGATTATGATGCAAGGATAGTTGAATATCATTTACATCGACTACATGAGTGAGAAGAGATTTTAATGATATAATTTTTTTGAAATGAATAAAAAAATTAATGTTGAATCACATCTACTCTAATGATGTGGATGTGATTATATTGAATAATGGATATGTTTTCAGAGATGAATCAATGTAAGAATATAAATGATTGTTTAGTGTTCTTATGGAAGTGTTATGTGTGGGTTGGAGTTGTGGAGAAAATAATTAAGACTGAATACGATATAGAAATATCAACGAATGAGTAAAATTATAGTGTTAAATTGGAGTTGAAAAACATGAAATTTTAAAGTTAAACATGTGCTTAGGTCCACACATGAATGTAAATTAATTCATTTTTGGGGTAATGAAAATTGTTGTATAAATTTATTATGGAACACTTTCTTGATGTTAAAATAATTGTGAAACTTTTTGGATCATCTGTTCATTTATTTCTAAGTTTAATTAATATATTTGTTTTGTAATTTACTTCACAATTGGTGATAGTCAAAAAAACATTTTTTGGTGGAATTTAGACCCATTCACAGAGTTGGATAATATTTTTCCATAATGTGAACCTCACCATTCAAGGGAGCTAGTTTAGTGGACATCAAACTTTTTCATTGGTCGTGTATAGTATGGAATTCGATGAAATTCACAAAAGAAACCAAGTGTCAATATTTCATGGAAATATAATTATAATCACATAATTAGTTCATGGTTTTCATAACCATGATGCCAAACTATGTTTTCTTCCAACTCATTAGAAATTTGGTATTTACCAAATTTTCCCAGATAATTTTTTTACCCTTTTGTTTCTTTTCACATCCTAGTTGTGATCAACATCTCTCTTTGGAAATTTAATATTCCCCCCCCCCCTCATTTATTGGTATATTTTCTTTAAATAAATTTTTTTGTATTATTGTATATCATATTCATCAATATTTTTTCATCCCCCATTCTTATGCATATTTTTTCCACATCCAATGGAGTGTGGAACACTAGATGGGGGTTGGCCTAACCCTTGGTGACTAAAAGGGGGTTTTACTTTATAGATTTAGTTGTTTGAGTCCTTCTCCAACATAAATGGGTCATTTTCATCAGTGTAAATTTTTTGGATAAATTATTTATGTATGAATTCGCAGTTTTATGTGTTTTTCAAGGAATAACATTAAAATATTAATATTTTTTTTAATTATTATAAAATTTAATTTTAATTGATTTTGTTCGTGATGATTATTCCTTGTTTTCTTTTAATCATGGTTTGATATCTAAATTATCATTTTTAATGCGTATTTTCCAAATTAGTGGTCCTTATGTGGACTCCGTCTTTTTGATAAGATGGTACAATTTTATTATAAATTTTAATGGATTTCTAAAGAGGTCTTACAAATGTTTTTACATGATGACACGTTTTTTAAAATATTACATATTTTGTGTTATAATATATTAGGAAATATATTTTAATGTTTGGAAAATGTGATGCAGATATGTTCAGAATTGATTATAAAATTAGATACCTAGTTTTTTGGATGGTGTTTTCTAAAGGGATTGGGGGTGTATTTTAGAGGAAGAATAACAGTGTTTCCACCTATTTTACAGGGTACCAAGAGAACCATTTGGTGGATGACTGAGAGAGATTCCACTATATTTACCATGAAAAGAAGTGAGATATTAGATTTGGTCCTAAAGAAGAACATGGCAGCTTATAGTTTTTATATAATAAAAAAATATTTAGAATCACTAATATTAGACCCTTTTGGATAGAGCCCCAAGTTCACATTAATCATTTTAGGATGATTTACATTATTTTATTCATTATTTAATTGATATAATTGATGAAATCATATGTGTTATGCCCTTTTATATTTATTTGGTTATATAATAATGTAGTTTCTTCATACCTGCCTATGTTGTGGTAGGCTATATCGATCATTTTATGTGTAAATAAAATTTTATTCACATGATCCATGTTGATAAATATATTATAATTTTTCTTGTTTTAATGTAAACCTGAAAATATTTGAATTTATTGATATAAGGATAATTTTTTTCAAAGTTAAATTGTGTTGGAATGTTCGTTTTCAAAATAGTTTAATTGTATGTATTAATAAAATCTATAAATAGAATCATAGATGTATCATTTTTGTGTTTTAGCCTTGGTCTATAATTTTTCCTCTACATGTATATATAATTTTCATAGGAGGACCCATGTAATTATTTGGGAAATATGTATATAGGTGGATCTTCAAGACTACTGATGTCTATTATTTAGATGGTGGATGAATGGTCTCAATGAGTAGGACTATAAAGAGTTGTTTTGCAGTTTATTACCTTTCATGTATTCAAATTGTCCATGGTAGGTAGTATTCTTATTTTTTGGTTTGGTGATTTTAACTGACATACTATGTGTATGTCATATTATGGAATTATATATATATGATGTTGTTTATGGTACCTAATTTACTCCTTTTAAAGTTTCTTTGGGTGGTTTTATGTATATTCATGATTACTATGATTATGTATATGTGACCATCCCAATTCAGGTATGGTTAAATATAGTTTAAAATGGGGATAAATTTCCCTATTGGTTATTTATTATGCACAGTGATTAGTGGAAGCACATGGTGATAAAGAACACACTTCAAGAAATGTGGCCTTGTGTCTCAGTTGATGGGTCTGTTTGACTGAAGACATTTCACTAAAAAATTTATATCAAAAATAATTTTGAAGGGGTTGTTTTGAACTAATTATAGGATCATTGGGGCATTGGATGTTACAATGTAGAGTTTAGGGAAATCTTTTTTTAATGAAAAATCAGGATTTTCTAGGGGTATTCTTAGATTGTGTCTACAGATTGATACCCAATATGGTTTTTTAAAAATTATTTGATTTTTTTAGATATTTTTTGAGTCATGTAGAGATAAACTCAATTTTTTTTTGAGTTTTAGTGAGAAAAATAGAGGTATGTAGAAGGCACATGGATTTTAGTAACCTTTCATAGCTCATTCATATATTTTTATTAGATTCCAGAGACACCTTCGTGGTTGAAAATGGTGTTTTTAATAGTATGACCAAACCACACACAATGATAATTTCTTAAAATATATGATGATTACACAATTTTTTCATTTGAAGATGTTATATTTGTTAATGTTCATTATTTAAACCTATTATATGTTTCTTTTATGACTATTTAGTTATACCTGAGCTATAGTTGTTGATTAACTGAGATGGTATATTTTTTCATATTGATAACTCCTCCTAGAAGGTCCATGCCAAAGATTAGAGAGTGTGCTAAGGACAATACCCATTATTAAATCCCTCATATTGATTCATATTTTGTGGAGATAGTGATTTATATAATACAATCATTGGTCTCAGTGGGTGGTTGTAATAAAATAAAGATAGTGGACCATTAATAATATTTTTAAATTTAAAATCCAATTATTTTCCCTGAAAATAAGGATACAATGATCCAAATGAGTGAATTAATTTAATTTAGTGAATTTTCATGTTCCTGAAGCCCATGAGACATCAAAATATATATTTTCCACTTATACACTATAAACAGGTGGTAGAGGGTGCATGAGATCAATGGTGTTAGAAAGGTAGCATCATGATCACATATGGATGAGGGTTAAAATTTATGTTAATATAATGATCTACCCAGTTCCATTGAGTTAGTGGATGGAACAAGTGTTCTTTAGGTTTGGTAATGTAGATATTTTAGTGATGTAGTATGTAATTTGGTTCATAGACTTGGTCAATAAATCTGCAGATCACAATTACAGTGATTAACTCAAGCATCAACTATTTGTTATGGGATTGAATCGTGGGATTATTTATATTTTCATTAAACTCTCCTTAAGTAGAAATTCATAGGTTGTATAAAATAAGATATAAAATAGGTATATTTATTCATGAAAAGATGTCTCAATTGTGTTCTTTCAGTTGGTGGTATCCCTAGATTTTGATTTAGTAATAAGATTATGTGGTAGGATTATTATCGGGGTATTAGAATGTTTTCTCAACATTTATTCAGTATATCCCTAGTGACATCTATAGTTAATAACATTATTTTATTATAACACGATGTTAATGGTGTAAATTCAAAACTTTTTTCCCACATTCTTTAAAAACAATACAATATTATGGGAGTTACATTTATCTTTAGCACTTATATTAGTTTATTAAATTGGTGAATTTTATGGGATCATAATTTTTAAAGGCTCCCCTAGTTAAATATGATGCTTCATAGGGTTACTGATCTATCTTTCTTGTTAAAAAGTGGATCTAGCTATTTGAAGAAGGTATAGAGAGGTCCTGAGTAATGACACCTTCATACGAAAGTTGTTATAATTGGGGAAAAGGATTGTGACATAGTAATTGTTTGAGGTATGTTATTTTATATTTAATACCTGGAATTTTTTTCTTTTGGATACATGATGATCCCATTATTTTTTCTTCATAAATTTTCTATATGCCAAATGATTTTGAGTGAGGTTGATAACACTTTTTTTAAAAATTTAATACCCTATTTGTTAGGATAAAGGTCGAAATATTTGATCTTCAAATAATGTCATTTTTTCTAATGGTGAATTCATGTTGGATGGATGAATTTATTCAAATATGGGTTTCACTTCATTTAATTTGTGTAGGTTATTTATTATTTCATTTGTAGAAAATTTATTTGGTGTAAAAATAGTTTTCGTTGATAGGTGCCCTGATTTTTATTCTTTAGGTTATGCCATATTTTCCTCACTATTCATAGGTATATTTAACCATCGATCTTATCCTTTTTATGATCTCTATTTTACTACCATCATACAACTTGAATCCAGCTAAAATGAAAGAGGTGACCTTTTATTTAGAGTAGCTCAAGGTGAATGGATTTATCTATCCTAATATCTCACAGTAGGAATTTCTAGTTTTATTTTCAATGTTGAAGAAAAATGTCCTTATTTTTTTATAGTTTATCAAATATTTATTTTGGATTCTATAACAAATAAATAACCATTGTAAAAATTTTATTATCTTTGTGATCAGATCATTAGAGATCATTGTTATTAAATAATATATTATTAATCGTTTCGACCAGTTGATGGTAATTGAAAAGGATGTACTAATGTACACTTTTCAAAGATGATATAGATATTTTTAGAATTTTTTAAGTAATATTTTCCTTAATAACTCTCATGATTTATTTTTGATATTGATAAACTAGATCTTCCACTAATTTATCACCTCTTTCTAGTTTGGTTTTTAGAGAAAATATCATAGTATTCGAAGATTTTTGAGTACTATGATATGAATATGGAGGGTTTTTTGGTGTATTGATGGACAATATTCTATATATTTATCTATACAACTGATTGTTTTATATTCACAAAGTAAATTTAATGGTATACTAGGTTTCCAATAATAGAGTTTCAGTGGATCCCATGAATGATTGATCAATCAGGTCTTTGGACATTTCCAAGAATAAATTTGTGTTCTCATGCATTTTGGGAATTCAAATGTACTATAGAACTTTTTATCACTAATTTTTATAAATAGAATCACAATTGATAGTTTTTAATATAAAATCAATGAATTTTTAATGGGGTGAGATGTGGAATAATTATTTAGATCATTTAAGGGATTTCTTGAAATCCATCCTTGTTTTTTATTCATCCTAAGACTAGGAGAGATTATGTTGTGTATTTAAATTCATCCCATGTGGGAATGGGATACATAATAATGTAGTTGAAAATGTGGATAATAGTGGATCTTGAAATATATGCACACATGAACAGAATTATCATACCCATGACACGGAGTTGGATGTTGTGATGAATGTGCTGATGAGGTGGTGAAGTTACCATTTCTGGGATTGTTTTTTGGTCTAATCATACCATACCGTCCTTAAGTATATCTTTTCCCATGGACTAAATGATACTTATTAAGATATAGAAGGTATAATAACTTCAGATAATGGATTTTGAAATTTCATATACACATGGGAAGGGAAACGTAGTTTCTGCCACATTGAGATGAAAACATGAAGCACACACTATATCAGAATAAAAAAATGAGGGGGTATTGGATATTTTTTTTCAAATCAGACACTAAAGGTTCATGAGGATAGATGGTAGGAATTAATTTCATATGTTTAGGTCCTTCCAACCTCTATAGGTATGGTTAGGAGTGATTAGGTCTGCTACCCAGAATTTCACATCATTAGTAGTGTTCTTAACTGTGGGGAGGCCTCATGGGATTAATCTAAAAACCCATATGTTTATTTATTTTTTAATAAGTAGATATAGATTCCTATAGACATATAAAATGAGGGGATACATGAGGCCATTCATTTTAGTTTTCATGTTCACATAGTGGTAACCATGATATATTATATATTAAGAAGTTAGTATTGGTATCCAAGAATTTGGTGTTATGTTACAGACTATGTAACATGATGTTTGAAAATAAATATTATTAATTTCACGTTCCATAGTCCAAAATGGTTATTTAGGCCTTTCTCAATACCAATATGGAAGTGGGATGATATGTCGACAAATTTAATTATTTTTCTACACCATACTCTAAGTGGGAAATATTATATATGGGTTACTTTCAACGGTTGGAAAAAATGAAAAAAAAAATTCATCAAATAATAGAGTTTATGAAGGTAGAAAACATCAGTTTTATATATGATCAAGTGGTTATTATATGTCATGAATTTCCCTTGGTGATATTTTTATAAAATTATTAGTATTTAAATTCACAATTTTATGAGTGCCTCCTAGAGAAATTAAGAACCCAACGGTGGTTAACCACTGTGTATCGTTTGTAGATGGATGGTCAATCTGTGTGGGCCATCCAGACTCTTGAAGATATATTGTATGAATTTGTGATCAAAATCATAGGTTATTGAGAAATGATACCACCATTCTCCATGTTTCTATAAAATATCATTTATTATGCCTCAATCAAGACAACTCCATTTGATGATTTTTATTGGTGTTTATTCCCATCCTTACTTTTATATAATGTTGGGGTGAACATTCATTTTTAGGATTGATTATCATACATGATTTGGAAGAGATAAAAGGATTGATTCATAAAACTCTACAGATAGATCAGGGTCTCCAATATTCATATATTGATCGATGCCACCACGTGTTATATTTTAAGGTTAGTGATCTACTCTTTCTTTGGGAATCTAGTTAGTTGGAACACTATTGCATTGGAATATAGGATAATCTGGAACAATTATATTTAAGTCCATTTTATGTTGTGTAACATGTTGGGAAGGTAGATTATTAGTTAGAACTATTTACATGGATATCCCAAATCCATGATGTCTATCGTTTCATCAAGTTGTAGGAATACCATCCAAAACTATCACAGGAGATGGAGAGGGAAGATTTGGAGATTGAACCATATGTTATAGTAGAGATAAAGCGCATTTATATCATGGAATATCATAAAAAGTTACTCCATGATAATTATATTCAATTATTCCATGGTTTATGACATTGTGGTATATATATCAATGAGGCATAGGTGAAGAAATAATCAGTGTGGGAGTAGTGGCATACGTTATAATAACTGGATGTTTCATGATGATTTTTTTGGGGGTAGGAATATCCCTCTTCGTGTGTTTTTTATTCCCATTGGGTCATAAGTATATGTATATATATTTCTTATTTCATGTTTTAGTTTATTCATTGAGTTCATGGTTACTGATCTTTAAAATCTTTATTTCTTAGCCAAAAATGACCTAGAAACATAGTCGGACCATGTTTTTTCATACCATGCATCTATTCATGTGAGGGTTCTAATTTTCAGGATAACATGCACTGTAGTGGACTTTCAAATGGTGTTTTTTCCATCATTAATCACGTGACTCAGTTTTTTTAAAAATAGTATCTCCACTATGCAAGGATCGTTGTTTTCCTAATTGTGTGGAAAAACAATGCAATCTATATAACTCATTAAAGATATAACTTTTTACAAACATTACCCAGAATAATTTTAACCCTAAAGTATATTTTCCTCTTCCATTAATGTATAGAGACTATCCATTACTGTTAAAGAGTATACCTAGACATTGGGTGGGATCACCTTAGATCGATGGTGTTATTTTTTAAGGTAATATATATTCCTTGAGATTTATTATTTACCATTCGTATACTTTACCTACCATTTCCATTGGTGAGTGGAACCATACATAGTTTGATATACGACATTATAGTGTATAATTAGGGTGTTTGGTTTTGTTTTATGTGGTATTTTTGTGTGAGGACCTCTTCTTCCAAAATAGGTGATTATATTCAAGTGTTACAATTTTGGGTACATTCCTGATGTAGGTGTGCCTATTTAAAGGCTCTTTCTTTGGATTAACTTTTAATTTTTAATATCTATTTCTTAATATTGATAAAATTACAATTTATTTGATTTATTATTGATGTGTATTAATTTTTTATGTCATCCATGGTTTGACTTGTTAATTGGGATATTTAATGTGGATTTTCCAAATAGGGGTCGCATAGGTGAACACATATGGTTTGAGAAAATGGATCAAAAGTGGTTTCTTGGAATTTAATTTATATTCTAATGATCTAATAAAAGTATTTCCCTTGAGAAATGTTTTTTTCAAAATATGAATTTTTTTATATTCATGGACTTTGATATTTTTTAATACATGTTAAATGTGATGAAGAAATTATTGGAATTCAGTACCTCATGGGATACATTGGTTCTATGGATGTGTTTTCCAAGGGACTTGTAGATCCTTTTGGTGGACAACTGATATAACATCTTAATGTTTGAATACGTAATGGAGAGAGCTCTTAAACTTATGGTGGAGGAATACCATGTGATCATCCACACTGTTAAAACAGAAAGAAAATATATTTCACAATCTCTCACATTTAACCCTTATTCATAGAGGCCAATATACACATTACTTAAAAGATACTATTTTATATTATTTTACACATTATGGGTTCGTTTTTTGGGGGTTATATCATGACCTATTCCAATTTTTTTATTTTGTTACATGATAATGATGTTTATGCTTACATTTTTATGATTTCTTGTTATATTATAAATTTTGTACTATAAGGACCTTTTAATTCACTTCGTCCAAATTAAAAAAAAATTCGAATTATTTTTAAAATTAAACCCAATGATGATTCAATGTATTAATTTAATGAAAAATGTTTTCAAAGTGAAATAGTTTTAGAATGAGGTTTCTCAAAAAATATTATTAATTTTCATGGATTAAAATCCAAGAAAATAATCATGGTGGTATCCTGCTCGGATTTTTCCATATACCATAAATATGAAATTTGTCATATATAGTTTTCTTCATGAAATAGGTAATGGAAAGTTCACTATGTACATATATAGATCTTCATGATTATTTCCATAAATGATATAACATAAGAGATGTGGTTTCATGAAGATGGATCATAAGGATTAATTATTGAGTTTATTAAATATGATGAATATTTATTTTCCTTTTTTATGTTTTTTCTCTCTTTTTTGGGGTTTTTAACTTTTTACAAGAGACATCATGTTTATATCCAATTATAGAATGATATGTATGTGATGTTCTTTATGTTGTCTTATTTAGTTCATATAGTGTTTCTATAATTGGTAATATATTTATAAATTTTTTATCATATTGTGTTAGTGTAGTCATCCAATTTCATAGATAAGTCATGCCGATTTAACATAGGATAAACCATGCCCCATCGGATAATTATTATTCTTAGAGGGTCTCAGGACCTTCCTGCTTTTGTAACTAGATGATTCAATCCATCTCAATTAACAATAAAGGTTTATCCCTATGTGTAATAGTATACATGATATGGTTCCACAACCCACCTCAACGGATAACAATCAATAACATCTATTTCTTCACCATGATTAGATAATTGATGTGTAAGTGTATATTGGTAAATAAGGGTTAGGAGAGGCTTCATGTTAGGGTTATCCCAATAGTACATAATTATAATTGGATGAGATACATAATGGTTAGGGTACCTCTATATAAGATAAAGGTACCATATTCAAGACACATTTATGTTTATTCATTATACTCATGTTAGTGTAAGGTGTTACCCATGTAAGTTACCAAATACCCTCACATATGGATAAACCAAAAAAATAGGAAAAAATATGCAACTAAAATAAAACAATTTATGGAATATGTATTAAAAATAATTAGAAAACGTTACTTACTCACTATTTGAAATGTGATAAGTGACCTTGTTTTTGTGATAAAAAATGAGTGTTTTAATGATTTTTCTCACAACAGGGATATAATAGCAACATCTATACTCCTTGAACACATCAACTTAATGGATTGGATGATTGAATTAATAGGACCCGTCAAGAGATTATTTGGACCATTCTAATTGAATATGTATTAATTGTTTATCTTTTTGATGAATCTATAAGTATAACATGTTTTATAATTTATTAAGTTCTGATAAGAACTAATTTAATGAACAATACACATGAAATGTGAAATGTAAGAAAACATAAGGAAAATTATCTCAATTTTTTGGATGAAGATATAATATTTTCAAATAAAATTATAATATACATATGTTATCATCTAAGAGGGTTGAATGAAATTCAAAATTTTAGTATATATCAAATAATTTATATAAATTATAATAAAATGAAAATGGTGCTGGAATAATGGCTTAATATTTAAATTGATGATAGATATCATCATGAGGATAAATATTAAATAAGAAACATTTAGTAAGTTATATCTTATTAAAATTTCAATAACAGATACGTGAACAATAACCAAACTGTTAATTTTCATGAAAAAATACCAACAAATACCATTCAGGTGAACTATACCCTAAGTAAAACCAAATGAGACTAGTACTTCAAATCACAAAACAAATAAAACAAATACATATTATCCCATAAATAATATTATTTTTTATTTAGGAAAAGGAACTCAAATTTGATCATCACATTGAAACTGCGCTGATCATCAGGCCATTATATCATAGTCTAAAACCCCAGAATAGTAATATGGAAACAAATGATGTATATTTAGTGGTAAATATTATTGAAGAACTGAAATAGTGAAAAATATATTTTTTTCCAAGTTGTTTAAAGAGATAAAAATTATTTTAACATTGTCACTAAATTGGTATATAGAAACAAATTTCAAAAATCTAGAAATATTTTTCGAAAAAACAAACTATATTGTTTGAATAAAGATATAGACAATATGATGGTGTAGACTATAGAGAATCCATTCCCTAAATTCTATACATGAATCTATTTGGATAGTAATTTATTATTCATTTGATCAATATTTTAATCTATATAAAAAAATTTTAATAATGAATTTCTATATGGTTTTATATTTGCTGATTTTTTTGTGGAAAATATTATTATATTTAAAAATCATTATTTTCCAAATCATGTTTCACTATTGATAAAATAACATTAGGTTTTATATAAAAATAATATCATGGTATGATTGGCTCTTCCCTTTTCTAATTTCAAATTGTTTAAAAATTGTTTTGTGGGATAAAAATTAATAATCAAAATAAAATCAAATGAGTGTTTTGTGGAAGAAGTATATGTTGCTGATATTATTGTTTGTTCTTAAAATTTCTGAATATGTATTAATTTGTAAAATCTAATTAAAATGAATTAGAAATGAAATTTATGGGTCAATTAAATTTTTTTAATTATTTACAAATCATTACAATAATTGAAGAAATTGTTTTAATGAAAAATATGGACACTATTGATATTTAAAAATAAATAATTTGATATCTAAAAGAATTTGATATCCAATGATTAATACATTTAAATTGAGTCTTTATTAAACTAGGAAACATATTAATAAAACCCTTTATAGAGTCAAGATTGGGATATTACTTTACTTATGATCTAACTGAAATAATAACGCTTTTTGTAACCATATGTTAATGTTTTTAAGAATGCTACATGGTATAAAATTTTTTGTATCTAAATTAATATTCAAATACATAAAAAGTACAATAATATAATGAAATTTATACCCTTAAAATAAATACATTGATTTATTTACTTAATTAGATTCTAATTAAGGAGGATCCAATTTATATTTAAAATTTACTTCTAGATTGTGTAAAATTTTTAGTGAGTCTCTAATAACATGGTTTAGTAAAAGTATAATTATGTTGTGTAATTTACTACTGATGTTTTATAGATAGAAATAATAATGTTGTTGTGAACATATTTTTTTAGATGAAAAACACACTACTAGTCTATAGATATCAAATGTGACATGTCACTATAAATTGTGAAAACACAAGACCTATTAATATCACAAAAAATTCTATATCTTATTCAAAGAATAAAAATAATGATATACAGTATCACATTTAGAGAGATAATATTCAAAAATTGGATACCACAATTTTATTCATTGGAAAAAAATAGCATCTTTGAAGAATATATACAATGAATATAAATGTTAAAAAATTGAATGATTTTATACATTAAATAGTGATGATTATCTATTAAAAATAATTTATGAATAATTTGATGTTATAAATGAATTATATTAAATACAGTCATAGATTTTAGTTGATGTTGCTAATGTAATGACTTTAGGTGTTTCTATAATTAATATTTTATTATCAAGTTTCCACTTGTATTGATATCATTTTTTATGTGGAATAATAAATATTATTGGTCAAATATCATGACCATTTAGTCTATCAAAAAGAAATCTTGGTCTATAGAACTTATATTCCTTTGTTTTTTGACCATTTTACAATGTTTTGCTTTCATGATTCGGTATTTGTTTTATTTTTATAATCCAATTTTTTTCATGGATTTACTATTTATAAGAATAAATTAAATGACTTTTTACTCTTATATAGTATCTTAATGGACCCACTACATTTAAAACATATTCCTAGAACTATTTCACCCTTCCTTACTCAAAAACTATTCCATTATCTCACAAATAAATGATCGTATAATTTGATATGAAGATTCCTATTAAAGAATGTTTCTTTGATTCATTGGGTAATTGTAAATACAAAATTATAGAAAATGTTCTCAAATGAATCTTTTAATGATTCATCTATTATCAACATGTAATTCTAGATAATGTATTAGATGTTTAATGGTTTAGATTCGGTGAATTTGTAGATTGGATTGTTGTTCTATGATAAGGATGGGATAAATGTTTTGGGGATGATAATATTCCATACTATCCATATTTAGTATATGAATTTAATGATAATGATATTTTTGATGTTTGAGAACTGTTAAATTACATTATTGTAGTTTTTTATGGTCAAGAATGTGATTTTATCATACATTTTTTGGATGAGTGTATAAGAGTACCACATCTGTGTGAATAAATGGGTTTAAAATGTTTATATCCAAAAAACCATCCACATATTGATATTGGAATTCATTGAATGAATTAAAATGGTATATTTCATCTCAATGGACAAATTCTATTGAGTTTAATGGCCATTATAGGATGGTAAATATGTTCATAAAACATACTATTGGTCATTGAAATGGTTATTACAGCATTATTTTTCATAAAGACCAATTAAACCAATTTTTATGGATTATGGGGTTTTTATTAATCATCAAAAATTTATAATGAGTAATATAGATGAATTAATAATTAAATCCTCAATATTTAATACCTAGAATTATCTCAAACTAATTTAATCTCAACTAAAACAAAAGATAAATATTCTTATTGGAGTATAAAAGGCAATACATTCATGTGGTATTTGTCAGAACCAATATACAATTAAGAGAATGAATATTTACACAATCCAAAGTATGAAGATTTAGATTTCACATGAATAAAAATATATATGTTATGTTCAGTCTTATAAAAAATCATTTAGTGCCCAATGATGCAATTGATCTAAGTTTGGATCTAGTGGATGTAGTTGAAGATGACTAGTCATCCGATAAAAGTAAAAAAATGTTGTTTTTTATTTTAATGATTGATCCCATATTATATTCAAAGAAATTATGGTATTATTTCATGTTCAATAAATTACAAAATATACACACATTTTTAATGATATAGAATTAATAGAGAATTTAGTAGCAACTCATAAGGGAGAGTGTACCCTAAGATCTATGCTCTTTAGACTTAAAATTACGATTTTGGATAGTGACATAATTGATAATTCATTTGTAAATAATATATAAAATATTTAGAGAGTGTATCAGAAATATTTGAATATAAAACTCATAGAGGATATAAGAATCCAAAAATCCCTATTCACATGAACCATTTTTCTCCAAATAATGATGATTTGGATGATGATAAAGGAGGATGTCAACCTAGACACGTTTGGCATTGCATATATTATAAAATCAATTATTTAAGGAATATTTAGTAGGATACATCCTCTTATATACATTAAGAACAAGGATTATTAGTCCATTTAGTGGATGATGTGTTATAATAGATTTTTGGATCAACTCCTCAAGCACATGCTTTCCCGTCATCCCCTACTCATGACTTGTATAAAATCATCCATGGTGATATAATATATGATTCCTAAACTCATTGAGAAATTTTATAAATAAAATATTCATAAAATACAATTCAAGAGTTTTACAAGCACATGAATAATTATTTTAATGATGATGGATCCATGTATAATCCTCTCTTACCCCAATCCATCACATCTCTCTCTCGATCATCAACAAACTGATCCTGATCCTTATTGACTTATCCCATCTTTTCCTCCCTCTGACACATGATTCCCCCCTTATAGTGTGTTCCACCCCTTCATCATCCCCTTCATTTTGTGTTGTTGTTCCATTTTCATATCCATATGAAACCTATTCCATCTACTAGTAGACCACAAATGAGTGATGCATTTGAGTTCTCCTTCTTTCAATTCACCAACTAATCCACAGTTCTTCTACAAGAGAACAACACACGAGTGTTGAAGATGAGACCTTCTATGGGAAGGAAAAACATGATTTTACCCCTATAATTTATATAAACTAGACTTCTCCTACTCCTGATATTGAGCTTTATTCATTCATCGACATGATTTTATTAAATTTTTATCTTTTTATGATAAATATTTTCATTTCATTTTAAATTTATTTGTTACTTATCTACAAATGATTTTATCATTGAGTTATTGTTCATGTATTATATTTGGATTCTTAGCTATTGAAAAATCAAATTTTAAATGTTTTTAGAATATTGTTTCCAATACATTAGCAATTTATATTTATTTTAATTATTATTTTCCTTTGAAAATTTTAATTGAGAGATAAATAAATTATGTAGTTAAATAATATATATTTAGTGGTATTTTTCTATGCTGGTTTTGATTTCATCTATTTATTGGATAACTAAAAGTTTATCATCAATAGGTCAAGTTCCTCTAACAAATTTAATTAATTTATTACCATATGTATGGATATTATTCTCAATGAGTTGAAAAATCCATTATAAAATTATTTGATTTAATCTTACAGTTATCCAACTATTAATTAAAATAAGTGATCCTTTAATGGTATAGTAATATAAGTATTATATTTTTGTCAGATGATCAATGAATGTTCACTATAAATCATATAATTTTTCGGAATATTTGAATCAATCACAATTTTCCATCTCTTGATTCTAAACATTAATAGTAATGTAAGTGATTACATTAATTACATATCTATGAAATGACATTTTCAATATATCATAAAATTCATACTATTCTACAAGATAACTGACTATATTACTGGTACATGTTGACTATGATAATTAATTTCAACATATTTAATATCTAATCAGATAAGTGGTTCGAAATAAATATTTGGAGAAATTTTCTCCATCATTTATGTAACATAATATTAATAAAATTATATATTTAACCCCTACTAAGAGACAAATATATTTTAAAATTAATTTTAAATATATTAGTGGAACTTTATTATAAAAAAATATGTTATGTAAACTCAAGAATATAATATTATTTCAAAACTATGTATAATTATCTACATATAATATCTCTATTAAATCGTGAAATTAATGAAGTCTTGGATAAAACATATGTAAATTTTCATAATAATTTATGTTAGGCCATACACAATGTTTTCTCTAAATATGTTTTCTATTTAATGAATAAAAATATTTTAAATTTTCAATTATTCAAACATTATTTAGGTTAATATGATAATAAACATGATGAATTCAATCTTATATTATTTTACACTAAATTAGATAATATAATTCAATTAATAATATGACATCTTTGAATATCTGAATGAATAAAACCATGATAAATAATGTTATTTAAATGGATCATTATTTAAAATCAATGGGTATATTAGCATCATGTTAATTTAACATATTTTATAAGAAAATAGTCTACTACAATTTAAAATTAAATACACACATATATATTATTCATGAAATACATTGAATATAAGTTTATCATGACAATGATGTCATGCTTCCACACAATATAGAGTAACTAATAAATGTAGTTCAAATATTTATATTATCCACCACCAATTTGATTGATTGTATTTATTTTTTCTTAGTATTATCTCTTTTAATGTTCTTAAATAATTGATAAACATTATCCAACAATAAAACACTCCTATATATCATAAAAAATAATCCTTTTATTCTAATAATATATCACATTGGTTAGTTGTATTTTTGAATTATGAACACGAGGAAGAA